>JACBWW010000011.1:22636645-22894796 GCA_020086605.1 Lanius collurio | reverse complement strand
GATGAAAGTCCTACCTCGAGGCAGCGGCGCGCGGGGGACGCGGGCGCGCGGCCGTCACGTGAGGCGCCGTCCGAGCCGCGCGGCCGCGGCCGCAACAGCAGCAGCAGCAGCGCCCGCCCCCCGCCGCTCGCGGCCGCCTGGGCCCCAGCCATGGCCACGCCACCCGGTCCCGACGGCGGAAAAGGGGAGGGGAAGGAGGGAAACCGCTGCCGCTGCTGCCGTCGCCACTACTGAGATGCCATTGCTGAGCACACGCCGCCCCGGCGTCTCACTTCCGCCACAGGCGCCGTCCCGCTTCCGCCTCCGGGACGCAGCCAAACACGGCAGGTGACGCCGCCAGCGACGGCGATTGATTCTACGGCTCACACGGCAGCCGTGGCGAGAAGAGCGGCGCGGGCGGGCCGGGTTTCTGCGGGGCGGTGCTTGCGGGCGCGGTGCGGACTCGGTCCGGTGCACACGGACACTGCCCCGGTCATGGAATCGTAAAATCGTGGGGTCACAGCCTCGTCAAGGCTGCGAGAGACCTTTGAGATCATCTAGTTCTACCGACAGTGCAGCACTGCCACTGTAATCCCTAAACTACTAAGCCAGACAAACATTTTCAGACAAAACTTGTCGCTGTGCAATGGAACTGAGATTTCGGGGCTTGAAGTTATTAACCAAGTAATGTGCAGGATTGGGCAACTGGGTGGGTCTGGAGCCTTAACCATTGAACAGGTACCCTAAGCACTAGAGTGGGTAAACTGTGCTGTGTGTTTCGTTCTGCCAAAAATGCAGGTTTCTGGGAAACAAAGTTTTTCCTTACGTGCTGTTGTTGAGACACAATATTAATAGAAGAAGTCGTTTCACCCTCCTACCATTTTCTCTAGGCAGCACTTTTTTCAGAGCAAGTTGATATTTTTTGTGTAGATACAAATTCACAGAAAAAAACATGCAGCACCTTTTCTTCTTCCTGCTAGAATCAATAATTACAGCAAATCAGTATGAAGATGAGATGGATCATTTATGTGTATCTCTATAAAAGCAAAGGTAGGTGACCCACCATGGCACATGACAGTGTCACTGCAACTGAGACTACATGTGCACAAGGCCAGCAGGTCTTTAGCAGCACCTCCTTCCAGCTGCTGTGGTGATAAAGCAGAACAGTGGAAGCCATTGGTGTTTTTACAAAATAAACTGTAAATATTACTTCAGAGTACCAGAGAGATACTATTGTACTTGCAGACTGCGCGAACATCCATTTCTCAAACCACTTGCCCTGTTGATGGTCAGGGACATCAGCAGGCTGACTTGCACAGCCATGTTTGTTTTCATTGTAAGTAAAAGTAGAAATATGCCTGATGTTCACTGCGTCTGCTTGGTTGTTCTGTGCACATTGCCTGGCAGTAGCATGGCAGTAATTGCTGACATTTGTGAGTCTGCAGGCAGTTGTCTTTTCATTCTGTGGATAATGCAGAAATGGGTGCAGTGTATTTTCTTTGATACTTTCTTCAATGATCCCTTTCAAAGCCCTGCACTTGCTATGGCAATTGAAAGGCAAAAACTATGACTACTGAAGTATCTTCTTTTATATTGTCTGCCAGTTTGCATTTTGCAGTTGGTTTTTTGTGCCTGGACATGATGGCAGATAATGTGTGCAAGAAGTACTGTACAGATGGAGGCTCCGACTGCGACCGGAGCCAGCCCATTCAGGGTCAAATGCACCTACACATGCTGGCTATCACACAGTGCCCCTCTTCATGTAATGAAAGCAAAGTCACCACCACAAGCCACAAAGATCTCCCAGGGCAAAAGACTTTTTATCTTTGTGTCAGAGATCAACATTTTCATTTTTTTTCCCTTTCCAGTGTCATGTCGCCAAGTTGAGGGAGGTGATTCTCTCCCTCTATTCAGCTCTTACAGAACCCCACCTGGAGCAGTATGTCCAGCTCAGGGGTCCCCAACAGATGAAGGACATGGACCTGCTGGAGTGAGTCCAGAGTAGGGTCATGAATATAATCAAAGGGCTGGGGCACCTCTTCTACAGGAGAACAGGCTGAAGGAATTCGGGATTGTTCACCCTGAAGAAGAGAGGGCTCTGGGGAGAGCTTGTAGTAGCTTCTAGTACCTAAAGAGGGCCTACAAGGAAGATGGGGAGACTCGAATTACAAGGGCATGTAGTGGCAGGACAGGGGGTACTGGCTTTAAACTTGAAAGAGAGTTGGTTTAGATTAAATATTAGTAAGAAATTCTTTACTGAGAGAGTAGTGAAGCACTGGGACAGGTTGCCCAGAGAGGCTGTGGGTATCCCATCCCTGGAAGTGCTCAAGGCCATGTTGGATGGAGCTTTGAGCAACCTGGTCTAATGGAAAATGTTCCTGCGCATAGCAGGGGAGCTGAAACTAGATGCTCTTTAAGGTCCCTTCCAACCTAAGCCATTCCATGATTCTATGATCTTCCATATCCAATTTTTGATCATTCTCTCCATGTTGAAGATTGTTGTGTACTAACCAGCAGGTAGATTCACTGAGTTCTGTAGGCACCTTCAGCAGGCTACAGTAGCTTCAGTAACTGGGCACTGGGGACTAGTTTCTGCATGAAAAGGCATCAACAGTGCAGTTGCAAGCCAGAAAAGGGCAGGACAAAAAACCTTCTGCTATTTCATGATTCTAGGTTGCTTAATGCTTGGCTTTAATCTATCCATTACCCCTTGAAAGTTGATAGACCCTGCTTAAAGACTATAAATGAAGCAAATGCTTTGTGTCCTGAAAACTTCATCCCTGCAGGCACACAACATTCACTGATCTATGAAGTTACAACCCCCTTGGTTGTAAAAGTGAGATCTGCAGAGAAAGAAGTGGTGAATGACCTTAAAAACTAGGGTAACAGAAATGGCAAAGTAATGCAAAGTGCGAAATAAGGACTAATTACAACAACTAATTCTGTTCTTTTAAGTGAAAACTGAAGGAGGGTAAAGTGAGCTCTGGGACGTATTAGTTGACCCACCAATGTGCTATGGCTGCAAGGAAAGCCAATGTAACCCCAAGGTGTATGAAGTAGCTATTTTCAGTGGTTCACTTGGGAAGTTTCATTGACCCTTGAGTATAATGTAATTTCAAGTATGAAATACCATTCTGGTCACTTCAGTACAGTAAAGATGAATCCATATTCAAACTGAGACCCTTGTGTAAACAGGATAATAAAGGGGAGCAAAGCATCCTTTCAATCGAAGGTGGTTAAAAAGAAAGTGGCTTGTTTAACTAAGCAAAACAAAGCTTGAGAGGGGTTCTTGTTTCCATCTGTAAGCAAAATGGAAGAGTAAAAATAGAAAAAAAAATAGAAGAACAAAGAACTACTGTTTATGTGAAAGAACATTCATGGTAAAAGAACATTTAGTGTAAAGTGGCTGTAAATAAATGTAGATTGGAAATTAAAAGGCTTTTGCTCAACAGTACAGCTTGTGAAAAGCTTCTCCACAGGAGTCAGGAGGGATCAAAAACTGAAATCAGTTCTTAGATGAGCGTGGTGAAAGCGTTTTTACAATGCAGTTCCCTATAATACCAAGAGTTCCTGTGCCCTTGCATTAATTCTGTGCTATTGAGGTTCTTCACTTTGCACCTCAAGCATCTGGGAGTAGCCACTGTCAGAGAAAGACTAATGAGCTAAAAGTACCACAAGTGCAATCCAAAATAGCATTGACTAGTACTGGTACTTACTTCAAGTATTTTAACCCAGTAATTGTATAGAGTTCAGGGGGATTAACAGCTGTCAGGGGTGATGAATGCCCCAAACTGTTCTTAATTCTAAGTGGGAAAAGCTAAAAACCTCCCAGGATGGAAAAGAATGAGAGTCGCTAGAGCATGAATGCTTTCCCATGTTGAATGGAAGAAAAGGGCTATAACAGCTTTCGAATAAATATGCAAATGATAAGGTGCATTTCGAGCAATTTCAGGGCTGTTATGTCAGGGATGAGCGTGCCCCAGTGGTTTTTAAGTGAAGGCAGCACCCTTAACACTGAAAGCAGAAAATAAAAAGACATCATTGTTTTCTTTATCTACAGCAGCTAATAATTTTAAGTGGTCAAAATCTTCTCCGATTCTTTTCAGGGGGATGCATAGGCGAAGTCCTTCCTCTGTTTTTTTTTTTTTTTTTTTATTATTTTATTTTTTAGGGGACCAATGAGTGATGAGTGTGTGATTCCTTCCATTATATTTGTTTATGCACGCGAACAGGTGTACATGCCGGGAAGGATCGCTGAGGAATAAAGCCAAAATAATCCTACCCATAGGTGGCAGCAGTAACTGCTGCTGGTGCTGCCTGTCAGTGCCGCTCCAGTTCAGCCTTGGGACACAGACAGGGTTTAAACCAATTGACCTGATCCTCTGAGTCGCTAAACAGCCATTCCAGAGATCTTAAAACGGGGTCATGCACCGAACTCCTTGCAGAAACCACCAGCAGAGTGCATCTCCCTGGAAGCTGGTTCAATTGCCAGAAATAACCCTGCTGTGATTCCTTGAAGGAAGGAGATGTAATATTTATTAAAGCGCTATGGCTGACAGCAGTAAGAAATGGCATTTATATTAGAATATTAAATCCTGCTATGTTCTCATCGGATGTGTTTTTCCTGTAGAATGAACAGATAAATACCATCTGTGTTTAAAGCTGTCAAAACTGAGTGCCTTTATAATGGAGGACAATTTGGACCAATATCCCTTCCTGCTAACCCAAGAATTACCTAGTATACAAAATATTTATGTATTCACCACCTTTGACTGAATAAAGGCAGGAGGAATTGTTGTCATAACATGGAGGGGCAGCAGCAGCTGCTTCTGACTGCTGTATGCAGGAAGACAGTAGGAATTACTTATTTTTTATCTTTATGTGCAGGGAATCACCTAAGTTGCAAATAAGAATTTCATGTCCCCACAGCCCTGGTCTTGCTTCTTCCATAAAGGCGTCCTGCAGTGGGATTGCCAGGCAGGACTTTCTGTGCTGCATTTTAATAGCTCCTCAGAAATCTGGTTCATACTGGCAGAAGATTTGGAAAAGAAATAATTTCCAGGCAAGTGAAAAAGGAAGGAGTAGATTGAAATGTGGGGCTCATCTCTACTGGTGGAACCTTTCCTTGCTGAGAATTATAGTGAATTGGCTTTTTAAGTTTCTGGAAATGCATCCATTATTTACAGTTTTTCCCAGGTATCTCAGGGCAGCGCAAACATACAAGACAAAGTCAGCAGCCTATGTGTGCTCTTTAAGAAGGACATGATATGCTGTGAAGAGACTTAGGATCAGGAGCAGTGTGATGGCGTGTGCAAGGATGCATGAGCAATCCTGGTGTGTTGCCAGTAGTTTTAAAGTTTTACCACTGTCATTTGAGGACAGTAATACTGTAGTGGCCTCTGGTGTTTGTTGGCAGTGCAGAAAGTGTGGGTTCGAAGGAAGATTTTAAGGAGGAGGCAGAGTAGAGGCTTTGTAGAGTAGTCCAGAAGTGTCTTCTAGGTGTAAATGTGCAAGAGAAAGATTACAAGAGTTAGTAGTAGGTAAAGATGCCCATAGAGGGGACAGACATGAACTTAAAGTAGTGAAAGGAGGATGGAAGAGATAGAGCATAAAGGTTTCAAAACCAGCCTGAGAATATGTTGTGAATGTATGACAGACCCAGAGCTGAAGCTGTGCCGACTCTGTGTGATGCAGCTGGGAGGGCAATGGGGAAAGACACTAAAGGGGGCTGGAGGAATCTGAATATGGGCCAGGGGATGGTGGTAGCAGTTACATTTTGTACTGGGCTGAAAGGGTAAAATGGATGTCAGGCAAGATTTGGGTTATCATGTGAAGAAAAGAAGAGGCAGATGTAGGGAAGGGAAATGGATGTGAAAAGTGGGTGGTGATTACTAGCTGTTCATTATCCTGTGAGACACTTGAGCAGTGAATCAATTATGATACCAAGCAATTGTGTAGATAATGAGTTAAGCAATGAAGCAGTTATACAGCAAATAATTTCTAATATTAAATAAAAATGGGGAGAATCAACAGCAATATGAATCAATTATGCAGAGAACTATTACCAAAGTCAGTCAGTTAAGTAGAGAAACAGTTATACAGCAAGAGAATGAATAAATTAATTATCAAGTGGGATCATAATGCTGAGATTATGCAGAATCTTCTTTTGTGATAAGGGGCATGTCTGAGGCAGCTTCATGCACAGAAAAGAAATCCAAAACAGAACCATAAAAACAGGTGCAAAACTAATGAAGACACAAGTCCTGCACCAGTTGGCAGACCCTTTGTGACATCCTCTCATCCATCTCTTTGGGCTAGACTAACCTGTGTTGCAATAGATGCTGAAGCCATTGCAGAAGCAGAGCAGAGGAAGCCTATTTCTCCACCAAGCCTTCTTTCACTGGGAACAGTGAAGATATGAGATATAGGAGGTTCAGAGATGACTTTGTGGCTCTGACAGGTGGGATGTAGGAGGAGCCCATGGTCCCTGGAGTCATCTAAGCAGCACAGAGAGGCTCGGAGTTCTTCATGGCCCCTGGATTAGTCAGGGTCAAACTGCATGTGCTTTCTACCAAAGAGACTGAAAGCTGGATTCTCCTCTGCCTTGCATTGGTTTCCACCTCTAATAAATGGGTGTCAGCCCTCAGCAGAGGAATGTTTCCATTTTGCCTCTGCTATTACAGCTGGATGAAAAACAACCGACCCATTGGATACTACACTCTCTGATGGTATCAAATGTAAGGATTCTGCTTCAAGAGAACGGCTGTCTTACTTTAAACAGACAAAAATGCAAGACAGACCCCAAGGTGGTAGAAAACAAATTACCAAGTCTTCATTCCTGTGATTTCAATGCAATAAATGAAATATGATTTATACAGGGGACACAATATGCTGTATCATTTTTTCTTTTGACCCAAACCCCAAAAACCCTGCAAGAGAGAAGGGAATCTGTAACATCTTTGAGAGAACATTTTACCAGTCAAACACTCAAACCCTTTATCTAGACAACACTTCCATCCAATCCTGTGATAGATTGGCTTGACTGCTGGATCCAACTGAGAAGAAATGCTGCACTAGATTCTTCCAACTATTATCTGTTCCAAGTCTAGTTGGATTCTTAAGATGGCTGGCAAAAAGTCACTCTTGCTGCTCCCATTCCGCTGCCCCACCAGGGTTAAGGTTGCTATGTCTCACTACAGCTCAGAAGAGCAATAGTCAAGAGGTGTATCTTAATTGTAACCAAATCTATAGCCTCCCCTTTGGCCAATGCTGCAATGTAAGCACAGAATATTCAGGTCTAAAACATGTTTTTCACACAAGCAATTCAAGATATAGGTTCAAGTGCAGCAGTTATTATTTTTTTCCAGCTATTGTTTCTTCTAACAAGGTTTAATGTCATATTTGTTGGTTAGAGAGATGTGGTCAAACCACGACAAGAGGTAAAGTTATATGGTATGTTCTGATGATAATAATACAAACATAGTAAGAGCTACTCCTATGTTTTTAGCAAAAGCATTGTGAAACTAGTAACAGAAACTTCTTAATACATTAGCCAATATTGTTAAAAAGTATAGTATAGTATGAAAGTAGGTGTAAAGGAAAATGGGATCTGCTGGAGCAGAAGCAGACTGATGTGGTTGCATACAATGCCACCCTATTTCTGTTCAGCCATGTTAAAAATGCTGTAAACTCCTATTCTCATCTGAAATAGAGAATGTTAGCTTCAGCTCTTGGGTATTTGCTCCTATTTGTGGCTTTCTGTCACCATTTTGGTACAGCACATCAGAATCAGATCTTGCACATGCAGTCAGTATTAATTGCACAGAATTATCTCTGAGGCAATGTGACAAGGCCTTTATTCTGAGGGTCAGGGCTGCTGAAGTTAGCACTACTTTTGTAAGCACCCACCCCTGCAAATGGCCATTATGCAGGTACAGTATACACATGAATAGAAAATACACATTTCTGTGTGGAAAATATGCAGAAATTATAAAGGCAAGAGATGCAATTTCAGCTGCATTATTCTGCACCTTTCTGTTTATTTTGGAGGATTGTGCTGGGGCAAAGCTGCCAGTTTTTCCATCTACACATATCATTTTCATCAGGCCTCTAGGTTTTCTTAAAGGTTCCTGCAGACTTTTCCACATTTTCATTTCAGCTAGAAACTCAGTTTTAAACTGTCAGTAGGGCAAACCTGTGGCATTCTCTGTGCAAAATGGCTCAAACTGTGTGTTTGCTTTCAAAACAGACTTTCAACACCATTAGTTTGTTTCTTTAACTTCTTTCCAGACATCTCCCTTCTAGAATTATCTTCTATTAGAACTATGGAGTTTTTTTGGCTGAATTTAATCTCGTGTTATTGGTTTCATGCTGTGTTAGTGTTAAACCTTCTTAGTTTCTCATCGTATGCTTAAAACTAAAAATTATGTATACACCTCAAGACAAGGATGCAAAAGCCCTAAATATCTGCCATCAGAGTCTGAGTTACAGAGATGACTCACACTGTAGGTAACACCTTTTCTTTGGCAACACTGATCAGTGCTCAAAGAGTTTTAAAGCTGTAGATAAAGGGAGGGAAATTTGCCAGTATGAATCAGAAGAAAAACTCACAATCTTGTTTACAAAAACATAAACAAAGGGGAATAAACAACCTTCTTTCCTTTCCTGTAACTCCTGAGTGGGTTTTTTTACCCCTTGGCAACAAGCAATGCCTTTGACTGTAGTTGCAGTGTAGGAAATTGCTTCCCTTATGTTAACTTTGACCTGCCTCCTAGCAGCCTACAGTATTTGCAGATGTTTTTAGTACGTCTAGACTAGAGGATGGCTCTGGACTCAAGGCTCTGAGGTTGATAATTATTAATATATTGCAGGATACTGTTAATTGTACCTTCTTGTTTGATCCAAATGATTCTTTTAGCCTCCATGGAAAAATGCAAACTCTGTAGTCCAGAGATGAAGAGTTTCTCTTTTGTGTAGTATTCCATAGGAACTGTAGATGGACTGAGCTGGTTATGGAAATATTTCCTGGACAACTGCAATGTTTAAATTCAGAGAACTTTAGCTGCTAGGCAGATGCCTATTAACTGACACCAAAAGAGATGGCCAACCCGGTGGCCTTGAGGACATGGAGTCAAGCTCCTTCTGAGCCTGAAAGCATTATTTGTTTGGGAATCACCAATCACTCTACAAACTCTGAGAAACATGGATGAGGTCCATGATGTACTGTCTGAAATGTCATTTGCCTGTGTAGAAGTCACACAGAGATTTAGGTAGGGCTCAGAGAAGACAGTCCATCCAAGGAATGGTGCATAGGCAAGCCAGATGAAGCATAAGTTACTTCAAACACCCTAGATGTTATCTAATGCTTTGTTTTTTCTAATCATCACTTAAGCATAAGACCTGGTCATAGACTCCCTGAAGGGGTGACATAAATGCCAGAAACTGACTGTGTGTCTGAGCTGAGATGGGTTGCTCTACAGAGCACTGTAGACTCATCTAAAAATAGGGAATGTTCCCCTCTACATCTGGCATTAAGAGTGATCTCTTCTGGGTGACTCACAAGAGGACTGAGATACAATTTCCTTTATTACTATAAAAATTACATAAAATAAATGCCCATATATTTTGAAAAACATTAAAATGTCATCATCACCTAGAGCTTTCCAAAAAGAAATATTGTGAGGCCAAAAGACCTGGAAGAAAACATCTTTAAATTATCATAGGTAGCTGCTTAGCTATTTAGAAAGAGAAAGGAAATTACCAACTAAAAGTTAGCCGCTATTTCTTTAGGATTCCACCAGACCACAATTCCTTTTTAAATAAAATGCAAATCACTCAGAAAACACAACTTCAGCCCCTAACTTCAAGGTATTATGAATTAATACTGTGTCTGGGAGAAGTAACATGTTTCCTTTTGTTACTGACCAATAGTCTAGGTTATAACATTTCATAGCATTTTCAGATGGAATAAAGCAGTCCAATAAAAGATTTTGCATCAGTAAGGTCATTTGGGGACATAACTGTGTCTGAAACATGTTGCATTTTTGGCAATATGTGAAAAGAGACTACAGTTCTGGGTGCCTAGTTTTTTGAGATAGGTCCTGCTTTTGTAGAATTTATTTCCCCTGCACTTAAGTGTCCAATTTCATTGCAGTAAAAAAGACTACACACCGTAGCAGATGGCAAAAATGCCATTGAATAATTTTTAATAATAGCAGAAAGCTCATTGCTTGTCAGCAGAAAATACCTTTTCCAGAACTGGCAGAAACCCTACAGAATATCCATGTTGTTGCTGTAAGATTCAAGCTGGTTGATTTTGTAAAAATCTAACACAAGTAGTCTTTGCATTTGTCAAAATACATTTAGGTAAGGTACAGCTGCTGAAATGAGTACCTAATTGATGTGAAATGCTTCTGGAGTGCCAAAATTAAAAAGCAGATTTTAAAAAGATGAAATTACTTCAGTTATGACTTGACCATCTGATGAAGCAAGGCACTCTGGCTTTTGGAAGAGCTTTGTATGAATTTATACACACTGAAGATTTTCATTTTACATCTTTTAATTGAAAGTATTATGTAGATATGTACTCTAACTGCTAAACATTAATGAATACCTTTTTTTGCACTGCTGTGAGAAATGGCAATATTATTATCATTCCTGTATTGCAGATGTAAAGCCCCTAAATTATAGTTGGTGATTTCTGTGCATATATTTCCATCAACAAGGAAAAGCCCCTACAATTCAGTAGGACAAGCAGAAACTCATTATATGTTTAAGTTATCTCACTTTTATTAAGGTTACTGTGAATGTCTGGAGAAATTTGAATTTTTTTGCTTTGTATGCTTTTCTCCTGAAGGAATGGCAAATGATGTATGTCCATTTTTTAAACAAAACAAGGTAAAAAAGTTACTTTACATTTAAAACAAAAGAATTTATATTTAAAACAAAGATATCCTAAATACTCCACCTAAGGAAGATGACTCAATTGGCAGTGCCTCACAAAACTAGTCAGCCCAAATGACTAAATCATTACATCTTTCTGGACTACAGTGCTGTTCATAAAGAACATCACCCAGCAGGTGATTTAAAACTTCCAGCAGAACTAGTTCCAGCAAGTATTTAGATTTTTTATATAGCTCTAATCCGAATATTTTGAAATGCAACAGAAGCTGATAGCCATCATTTCTGTCTTAGGAGAGACCCTAACCTGGTGAGGACCCAGCATTTTTTGTTGTATCTTTACTTTTCTACAGCTATTGATGGGAAAATTATCTCAATGTTTCATATCTACTGCAAGTCTTGTTTTTCTTATTTTGATATAATGTTGAAGACATGAATAGATGGAAGAATAGATGTAATTTATTGATTCACAGGAACACAGAAAATGAGGAGAATCTCACACACACTGATACCACCCATCTTTGCTGTGTTAAGAAAGTCACTTGAAATCTGAAGGCCTGCCATGGAGTTTACATCTATCCTTCAAGCTCTGGAACTCAATGAGTTCTCAAACTCTGAAAGACTTCCTATCTGTTGGCTCTATGGGCTCAGTATAAAGACCCTCATTTTTCCCGGAACAGGACTGTGATGGGGGAAGAATCTGACTGATACAGAAATGTGACTCCATCTTTTCATTTGCCAAGTGTATTTTTAACTATTTATTTTTGAGTGGCTGCTCTGCACTTTGCTTTAGTGTTATTTTTATAAAGATAATTTGTAGCTGTGTAAAAGGTGCTGAGGGTGCACTTCCAGAACCCTTTTGTACATATGCAAAAATAATGAATAAATAAATAAATGCTCCTTTCACATGACCTCATCAAGAGCAAAGCCAAATTCTAGCAAGAGAAAGCCAGCTGAGCAGAATTTTCCAAGTGCCTGTATTACAACATTATTTCTATTCCCACTGCATCTCAGAGCCCTAGTCACAGATTGGGACATTACGATGCTAAATGCCACACAAAAATAAAAAGGATGTCTTTGTGCCAAGGGGTTTTTATAACAGCAGTGGTCAAAACAGAGCTATGTCTGTCAGTAAGACCCAGGAACATTATTTCTAAGTGTGGAAGAGTGTATCAGCAGTTTCTTTTTACACTAGCTCAAGGACAGATGGGGTAGGTAGGTGTGATGATATCTGAAGTTCCATTTCAGATGCTGTGAACAAACTCATAAATGCTTTAGAAGAACCAAGCTGTACACTTGCTGTACTTTGAGGAGGTAAGATAAAAAACCAAATACTAATCAGCCAGCTATGCAGAGATGAAGTGGGGACAGTCAGCTCAGGTTTTCAAGTCAGCATTGCTAAGGGATTTTGCTTATGTACACACTTGTGATCTTGCTTTCTATGTCTACAACCATCTGAAATTTTGCATAGCTGCAGACTGAACATCTGCATAAATCTGAATGAAAGATTTAAAAAACAAATAAGAAGATTATGTAGCAAAACCACATCTTTGTTGCAGCATTTTGGTGCTCAGACACAAAAAATCAGACACATTATATGAAACTAACAATACAATATTGTGTTTTCAATACATATAATCCATCTGGTCATTAACTTTATCACCTGTATCTTCAGATTTGAACTGAAGGCATCCCACTACTAGGAGCAAGGAAATCATTACGAATTATTAGGCTAGTACTGAAGAGACTGCATAGTTCAAATAAATGGACAGTGAGGACATATGTTTGTGGAGGTAAAGGCAAATGGACTCATCTCTCAAATCTCATAGTTGTGGTGATACATTGCTGGAGCCCCAAGGTCTCACTCGCCTGAAAGTGACAGCTGAGCTTTCATTGAGAGAAAAGGATTTTAGCTCTTGGATCCCTGTGGCAAGTGACAGTCCCCAAATTTGCAGGAGTGCAGGAGACTTCAGGGTCCTAAATGCTGAACATTTCTTCATGCAGTCATGCCCTGGCCATGTCTGCATCTCAAGTCTTTTGTAAAACCCTTCCAGGCTGTGATTATGCCCTGCCACGTGCCCTTCCTTGTGTAAGCACATGAAGTTAGAGAAATGCACAACCTGAGGCTGCATGGGTGGAAAGCAAGCACAGCTCTTCTTAAGCAAATGGAAAAATAATCTTTATAAGATGATTTTACATATTGATTTTCACTTGGCAAGAGGCATGCATTGTTGAAATTACACACACATGTCCTGCTTTCTTCATATGACTTTGGGGGAGTGACATTACCAGACAGGCAAAGAAATTATTCTGGCATCTGGGATACTTGAGAGTAGGGAAGAACTAGAAAGGGAATTGCAGCTTTAAATGGCTACCTCTTCTCTTTTCATTACTAGGACCTAGAGTCCTAAGTGGAATTGGGCCCCATTTCTAGAAAGTACAACTAAATGCAAGACAGTTTACACAAAATCTCCATTTTTACCTGATTGGGTAAAATAGAAATATTTTTGGATTGACCAGAATGAGAGTGCTTTTGTTCAACTGAATCAAAGCATTTCATGCTAAATCAGAGAGCATATCTGAGCTGCTAATACTGATGTTCTGCATCAGCCAGGTTATTTCCAGATCAAGGTCTTTGCCTAGATTAAACCCTGGTACTATACCATGATGTGCCTGTAAGCTACACCAGCCCTGACAAGTTCCTCAGCTGGAGCATATTCGGAGGCAAGGGGATGAGGGGAAAGGGACCCTTGGGCAGTTCAGCTGGGCACTGTTCTGTTTGGGGAGCATTGAAACTTTTCAGTGAAATTAAAATGCAGCTGGAATTGGCTTTTTGAATTCTAGAAGTGCAGCTGGGAAGTAACTGGTGGGTTAAAACTGCAGATGAAAAGCCGTGGGCACTTGCAGCAATTAAGCAGTCTGGAGTCTTTCACAGAATGAGCAAAAAACCACACATTTTAAATACAGTGAAAATATCAGGCAAATATATCTCTGCAGCGTTTTCCTGGCACTTTATTTCATCAACTGGCTAGTAATACTAGCATTCACACCCTATATATAATTTTTTCTCAATGATTTTTCTTTAAAAAGAGGCCATGTTTAAAAACTAGGGTTGAAATTAATAACTCACGAGCCGATATCAGCAGGTCCCTATTTCAGGGTGTCAATTAGATGGCTACTTTTGCATTGCTGGGTGCTTGACAATATGCAGTTAAATTATAACAATAGGTAGTTAAAATCACTACTAGCCTTCCTCCATTAGCTTCTATTGTCTTTAACATAAGCCCTGGTAATTCTTCCACTCATTTGAATAAATAATAATTACAGTTCAGTAATCCTTGTTATAGCATTGCCTAATTAGTCTCTGTAGCTGACTTAAGATTTTAAATCATGAAGATAGAAATGAATTAAATATAGGATAAACAAAACCCTCTCACGAAACAGCTTTCTCTCCAACATCATAGAAATGTTTCTCAAGGAACTATGGAAAAAAAATTTAAAAGCATTTTATCTTATTTTCCAGGACAATTTCCAGCTTTTAATTTGTTGATATTTTTATTTTGCTCTCTTAGAGTAAAATAGGAATGGAACCTCTTGGACCATGGAAGATGGACCATGTCTTGAAATGTAGGTAACATTTTTATCTTTAAGTAGTCCTCTTCTAGGAATGATGCTGCATGCATAAAAAATCCAACACCCAACAGACCAAACTAAACTCTTCTATGAGTGTATTAAAGTCAACAGAGTTACACACAAATGAATTTGGCCCAATGGAGTATTCTAGAGAATAGAATGAAGCCTATCAGAATACATACAAGAAAACAGAATACTAGAGCTGCACAGGTGGACAATTTAATTCTATTTTTCTTTCAGCTCAAAAGCTTCTCGCTTGCTAGTTTCTACTCTGCATAGCTTTTTATATTACAGCCATCACCACAAGATCTGAGTACCTTCCAATAATGCATTAAATAGTGTGACTAACATCTGGTCCAAATTTGTTTTCGCGTCTTCTTCAATGCTCTGAGAAGTCCTGTTTATAATAAATAATTATTACAAGGAAAGGTATTTGTCTCTGCAGATGCTAAAGAAGAGAAGCAGCATTTTTACACAGATAATCAAATATTTAAGGGAAAACATACTTCTCTTCTACAATTCAGAAATACAGCCTTATATGTTTAAAAAGTACTTTCCACAGATGTCTCAGGAAGAACACTTTGCAATACTAATGCACTCCTAATGCCCTCTGTACATAGAATTATGTCAAGGCAAAATCTTGGGAGAAGAAGTTGTGTTGTCAGTTTGGTAGGAACCAAAGTGGTTCACATCCTTGTGGAAGATGCTTGGCCATTTCTGAGACTGGCAAGTTGAGAACAGAGCAGGAGGGGAGAGTTTAAGGCTTGGGTCATGGCTGATCCAGGACCAGCTGGAGTAGGCAGCCGGAGTCTCCACATGGCTCCTCTTTGGCTCATTCTGGAGTCCAGAATGGGAAGGAGTTGAGTAAAACAGTCACACAATGAAATCAGAAATAAAGAACTTGGGATTCAAGCAATCCCCTTATGAATGAGCAGTGTACTTTGCTCATGACACAAAAGGAAATCTTAAAAAATGAAAAAGTAAGATGAAGAAATGATCAGAGAGCAGAAATACCATGTTGCACAAAGTGGCTTAAAGCCATGTGTGCATTTAAACCCCAGGCTCAGTTCTTTTGATACATCTAACAGATAAATCACGCTGTTGTTTGATCATCTACATTTGAATCTCATACTTCAAGTTCAGATGAATCTTATCAAGCTTATGAGTCGTTACTCCCTAATTTGAATTCAATTAAGTAACATCTGTGCTGAGAAGCTAATTGCACAGATTTTTCAATGGTCTATATATGAAGTATTTCCTCTTTTCCATTTAAGAAATGAGGCTTTTGTTAGCTTTGCAGATAACCATGGTTCAAATTCATGCCTATCATTAGCATCTTCTTTCAGTTTGTTGTTGTTTTTCCATCAGGTGTTTATGTGAGTTTGATTCCATCTTCTTACACAGGAATGCAATGTAACAACCTCAGTTACTATTCCAGCTCTTTCATCACATACTGCCCCTCCCTGCAGTGTAGGTACTCCTGCAAGTCCCATCTCTGTTTCTGCAGAAGTTTCTGTTGACTTTGGGTTCTCTGTAATATGATTTTTTTCAGTAAGAATTTAAAAAAACCCAGTAATTTAAACAAAAAATAAAGGTAGAGCTGGGAATCTGAAATAGAAGATGAAGTTTTTTCGTGAGGCAGTTCACACTGAATAATTGATGGTTCCAAAGGCCCATGTGTGTGTTTTGCTAGGAGGCAGGATCAGTCCAACTTCTGAGAAGTTGGTCAGGGGGTCAGGAATATTGGTGACACAAAAATATGGAAGCTGATGTAATAACATGAAGTTAACTGCAGCACTGGCTTTCTCAGTTACACTACTGGAACTCCAAACATGCCACAAAGCACAGAAACTTGCCAGTGACTGGAATCTTGCAGTCAGTAATTTAAAATGATATCTGAAATGCAGTTCAAAGAAGCTGTGATTTATTTCAGCAGATCCTGTACCTTCGAATCTTGTATTTTATCACTGAACATATACACAAGACCAGTCCTTTTAGACATTTGTGATAACTGCTATAAATAGCAGTTTGAGTTAAAATGGGACCAGAATCTGCTGTTTGGTAACATGAATCTCCTCCTCTTCACTCCTGAGGGAGCTGCAAACACAAAATAACACCCAGCCCAAATTTACTCACTTTTAGCTTGGTGTGTTTTTTCTGTTTAGAATTCTCTCATCTTTACTAGAAAAATACATTCTTCTCCTTTCTCTAAGAATTGTATTGATTATTTGTTCTAGATATAACGAGCAACGGTTACATGATGCATTGTTTTTATCTGGGAGTTTGCTGGTAAATGAACCAGACCAAATTCTTAAAATAAACTGAATTCAGAGGTATATTGAAATTCTAAAGGCAGGAGCATTTCAAGAAACAATTAGAACCCATTTTGAAAATGCAAAGACATAAAAATAAGCAAAGCAGCCAGCCTGAATTGGCTTTAATTCCCTATGCTCCAGCATTGCTTTTTGATCTCTCGCTTTTCAGTGAGGTAGAAGAAAGTTTTTATCCAAAATATTCCTATCATTAAGGCACTGTAATAACCTGCAATCTACAGGCTTTCAGGATTCAGAGAGGTTAGGTAACCACCTTTTGTTCAGCTCCTCATTCTTAGTCATTTTCATTCTAAGCATCTAAGACAGAATGTCACGCAAATCTATGGGTTGATTTCTATTTGATCTGATTTAGACAATGCTAAGTGCTGCAAATGTGTCTATTACTATCTTTAAAGATCTCCATAATGAGCAGCAGTATATCAGTGATTTACACATCTTCTGTAACCATCATCCACACTAATAAAGGACTCCAAGATCATCTCCATCTCTTGTCAAAAGCATTTTGTTTTCATATGTTCCATATAAAATTTGCTGATGATTTGTAAAATGCAAATGAATAGTGGCCAGGTAGAGAGATTTATCTTATCATAATATTATGACAGTTTACTTAATCATTTTATTGTGTGAACTGTAAAGTTGCTGCTGCTGTGGAAACACAGCAGAAGGCAGCAAGAATGCACAAAGGCAGTCAGAACCTGTGGAAGGTAAAGATGCTTTGTACTGCTGCTGTAGTCTTAAGGGGAGGGGAAAGGGATGATCTAAAAAATCCCCAAAAGACTCATTAAGAAGGATTCTATTTGCACATTAGTGTATTGTGCTAAATTTACTTACTTATTTTCATGTTACAGCGACCAGAACTAATGAAAAGCTTATGCAACACCAGTGAATTCAGTAAAATAAAAATACAAATAAAAAAATCATTTTAAAGAGTTAGATTACACCAAACTGTAATTACTAATTCAAGATTACACAAGACTATAATTAACAGTTCAGTGTTACAAACACTATCAAAAGGCAACTGATGACACATTTACAGTATACATAAACACCATTGCTAGCAAAGTTTTGATACCATATGTTTTTTTCCCTTCTGCTAATGGTTCAAATGGCTTAGGTAAACTGAATGCTAGTAGGGAAATCTAGCCAGGTTAATGCTATTCACCGTGTCTCAGTTCAAGACAGGTTTTAACATGCTGTTTAAATTCACCTCTGTCTAAAAATAAATTTCCTAAACATGTGCTTGACAGTTGAATGTGCTAAGACCCCATTTCTTACAGCAGCACATGCGTGAAAGTTTTCCTGACTTAGAGCCACAATCCAATCCTCATTTTAAACCCCTTCCGAGCAAGGCAAATAAGAATTCAGAGTCACTTCACTAATAGGAATCTTATAATGTAAACCATTCTTCTCTCCAAAATAGACCTAATAAAAGGAGGACAGTTTTATTCACATGTAGTCAGGCCCTGTGGAGAGACTACTGTGAAGATTCAGGGCTGATCTGGTTCTATAAAATTGTGAATTCCCTGCCTCTTATGGACCTTCTAATTGTAATTTAGAAAGATGGCAATGGATACCAGTCTTAACAGGAAGTTGCTGGTTATATAAACTGAACAACAAATTAGAAGCATAAGAGGTGCTAATCAAAGTAAAGACAGCTGGAGGCCAATGGCAGGATTACCTAATGTGGTAGACTGTGTAAACCCCAAATTCAAACAAATACTCTACATGGAAATGGTAACCCTGACACCTTTTTAGATTCTGCTGTGGACCTTCAATGCTGCTGACCAATGCATGGCACCATTTGCCTTAGAGAAGTGGCAGGTCATTTCAGGGATCGAATGTCTGCATATCTCCACCATTTGTTGTAATGGGGAATCCTTACAACAAGTATAAAACAGCGATGAACTTGGAAGGAAAGACGAAGCGATATTTCTTTAGATGTTCAGAGATGATTTATTCCTCCAGTCCACATGGCTGGAGTTCCCAGGCAGACCCCAGTCATGGGACCCTGCTCTCTTCCCGGGCCTGGGCACCCAAACCAACCAATCAGGAACAGGTATGGGGCACACGTGACATGGGGACATGGACAGGGACAGACCTGTACCCTGCAGGGTCCCTCCCCCGGGGATTTCAGGGGAAGGCACCTCCACAATTCACGCTTTCTTATTAAATAAAAGAACATCAGAAACAGTTGGATAAACATAACAAAACAATTTCAAAGGAAAGGAAGCCACTATCTTGAGTCCCCAAATGTCCAAATAGATTTTCTTTGGAGCATCAGAAGGGAGACAGGACTTGAGCATGCTTCAGATGGAAACTGAGTCAGGAGAGGGTTTTTTCCTTTCTATACCTGTTGGAATCTTAGAAAATGACAGTTAATTTCTGCCCTCCCTCCTTTTGATCCCCCCATTGGCATTGCAAAGGGATTCACGGCAAATGGAAAAGCCTGGTTTTGGGAGGGGAACCAGAAAGGGAAATTTGGGCTAGGCATATACGGAGGATAAAGGGGCATGGGGTAAAAGGGGAAGGTGGGATAGGGGAAAAGATAGGGATTAGGGGGATATTGTCTAGCATATCTACTACCTTTGACAGGAACACCCCCAGGGCCTGTAACACATGCTGCTTGTGGGCCCTTTCTTCCTTGTACAATTTTAAATTCTACTCTTTCTCCTTCTTCTAAGCTTGGAACATTACTTTTGGCATTATTTTTCACAATAGCAGATTTATGGACAAAAATACTTTCTCCAGTATTGTTTGTCAATAAGAAACCATAATTTTTCTTTACGTTATACCATTTTACAGTTTCAAAAACCTTAGCTGCAATAATTATTTTCTTTTTCCGTGTTGCTGTGTTCTTGCTTTCACTTTCGGTTTTTCTTGCTCTTGTGTCAGAGCTGCTGGCAGCTGGGATCACCGGGGCCAGGGCCGCCAGCGCGTTCCTGTCGTGGGGTCTTGACTCCTCAGGATCACATGTAGGGCCGAGCGGGTCCGGTCAGGCCGTGCTGCTGCACGCTGCCACCGCCAGCCGCTCCACTGTTGGCCCCCTCTGCACCGCCGTTTGGCGCTGTGCTCGCTCCCCCTCTGGAGCTCCGCGTGACTGCTCCACGCTTTCTGGGCTTTACCACGGCTGCATGACCGCGCCCTGTAAGGTGTTTGCGTGTGCACGGCTTTGTACCGCCGGCGCTGCTGCAGCTGCTGCTGCTGTCGGCTGTGTTGCTGCTGGGCGCTAGCGCAGTTCCCTTCTCGCTGCCCCCACGCTGCTGTGGATTGGCTCAGCGTGGCTCACCGCGGTCGCCATAGTGACTGCTGCAATCGCCGCTGCCTTTCTCAGTGCGAGGCTCAGGCTCGGACCGTCGCGCACCATGCGGCGCAGGGCAGCAATCGCCGGGTCGCGCCTCTGCCGCCACCGCCCTCGCTGCTTACCTCACCACTTGTTTTGCTGCTCGCGCCTCTGCTCTCACAGCTCGCTTTTTGCATTTTTCAGCAGCTATTTCTACTAGCTCTCCTTCTTTATTTACTGTAAGAATACCTCGGGGACCCCTAGGAATGCACTCACATCCAGCATCTTCGTCGTCGCTCTCTCACCCGCTGTCACTCAGGAGTGCGCTCTGATCAGGGATGGGGTCTGCTCTGCGGCTTGTGCTTTTAGGGGGGCTGGGATCCTCCACCACAGGCACCTCCACCACAGGCACCTCTGTGTTACTGGGACCGAGTATATGCTTTATGAGAGCATCTTCAATTGCAAAAGATGCTAGGATCAATTCTACTACCATTCCACTTCTTGACTGGATCATTATCAACTCATCGATTTCTTTCCAAAAATTGTCCCCTCTAGTTACAGGAAAGCCAACATCAAAAATTAAGTCTCAAGTGACATAAAAGAAATTTTTGAAAAGGCAGTTAAAAAAGTGTTCTAAATGTCCTGGGTCCAGTTTTGCATTTTGTTTCGCTAGTATTTCTTTCACTTCCAAGTACATTTTTCTCTGTGGCTCAGATAGCCACAACTCCTCTGATTTCTCCTTCTGGTCAGAAAGTACAGCCAAAACCAAGACAATAAGAAAGTTCAGTTACTCACAATTCACATCGGTGTACTCTGGACCTTTAGAAATCATTTTCAGGGATCAAATGTCCACATATCTCCACCATTTGTTGTAACGGGGAATCCTTACAACAAGTATAAGACAGCGATGGACTTGGAAGGAAAGATGAAGCGATATTTCTTTAGATGTTCAGAGATGATTTATTCCCCCAGCCACATGACTGGAGTTCCCAGGCCAACCCCCAGTCAGGAGACCCTCTCTCTTCCCCCACCCGGGCACCCAAACCAACCCATCAGGAACAGGTATGGGGCACACGTGACATGGGAGCAGGGACAGGGACAGACCTGTACCCTGCAGGGTCCCTCCCCCGGGACTTCAGGGATGAGGTACCTCCACAGCAAAGTAACTTAGAAAGATAAAAAACTTTACAGGTACCATCCTTGCTGCAGGATAAGTCACCCACCCGTGAAGACTCACAGGACTCAAATCTGTCTCCATGAAGACCCAAATCTGTCTCCACCTCCTTTCCATTTCTCTTTGCAGTTTCAAGGTGAGCTGGTTTGACAGCATAGGCTCAAGGATCACCATTATCAGTAAGGTCCAGCTCCTATGTGGGATTGGGTCAGGAAAGAGGAATACCTCTGTCAGATGGATCCCATGAGACTGCAGTGGGAATCTTTCAGAGAGGAACATACTGTTACAGTGCTGCCCTCACTTGTACTGCCTCAGCTTGTACAGTACAAGTGTCTGATCCTAAATTGCATCACTTCGCATTGCAGCATTTGTACGTGTGTGTTGCTGCCTCATGCTGCAGCTTTTGTGCTTGCTGTTTTCCACCACTTCTGGCTCAGAGGTTGACCCATTCTGGTGGGCAATGATGCAGCTTCAGCCAATCATACCTGTGTCCATTGAGCTGTAGCTGCCTGATATGGGTGGGCAGGCAGACATCAGAGATTTCCAGGCTTGGGAAACCTCCTTAGGTCGTCATGCTACAACAGCAGGTCTCCTCAGCAAATCTAAATTACCTCTCTGCTGTCTTCTCTAAGATGTCGGATTTCTAGGTTTTACCATTCATACACCTCATGGTTTATGGTAACTGGAAGTTTACCCAAGACTAGTTTGTTGAGGCTCCTTTTCCAGCACCATGAAAGTTTCAGGTAGGAGCAGGACTCCTGTGGCAGGCAGAGCTTCCCTTGCACCTCCTTCTGGGATCTAACAACTTGTTCTGGGAATGCACTTTCCCATCCATCATCTTCATTCTTCACCCCTTGCTGCTGCAGCTGCAAGGTGAATTTCTTTGACTGCGTCACATTTAACATGATGATAATCTTATATGTTTATGTTTTTAAAGCATGCTGGTAGGTTTTCATAGTCATCCACTACATGTAGGAGGCATCCTATACACTCTTTCCCCCACCCACAGAAAAGAAAGGAGAAAACCCATCAGTGACTTCAGTAACATCAGGGACTTCACATACTACTGGAAAGCACATCTTGGTGTGGTGCTGTGCCTAAGCACAGGTGGAGGGTACAGCTCTTCACACCCGAGGAAGCTGCACAACCCTCCCTTGGTTTGGGGAGCACTCTTGATACACCATTTTTAATTTTTGTTCTTTCTATGCTAGCCTGCAGCATTCCCAGAAAGATTTCACACTGTAACAGAGCTCAGATAGATCACTGGTCCTACCACTGTCTGTGCTCGTTGAACAGGAGCTATCATCTCTGGCTTGCAATTAAGATGCTGCAATGGGACTAACAGCAGGAGCTTCTGGTACACTGAGCTACCAGAACATTTGTCAGCTTGAAGAATTCAAAGGTGAAGTCAGACAGCAAAGCAATTGGAAAAAAAACACTCATGAAAATCTCTTTCAACAGTCATGTGTTGAGAAAACTATGTAAAGCTGAAAGAAGAAATTACATACCTGAAGTATTTTTAACTTACTGTTTGCTATATGCAGTAGATAAATTGTTAACTAAAAAGGATTTTAAATATATTAATGACACTGCTCTGATCTGCTGTTTTTCCTTTCCTCTAACCCTTCTGTCTGGTATTTGATGGTGGAAATACAGGAATTACTTGTGACTTGCCTGCAGCTAAATTACCTATCAAAATTTTTGGTGCCAACACATTGGTGCTTGGGATACCCAGGTGCAGGGAGGAACACTCATTACCATTGTACAGTCTGAGAGTATTCTCTGGGCAAAAAGAATAGAAGAAGAGTTTCACTCACATCAGGAACTTAAACAAAGGAAATATATTGCCATTCTTACGAATATACCCACACACCTACCCTCACTGTATCCTTTAATGTTTGAGACTCTGCATGGTGGCTTTAGATTACTTTTGAAATGCAATTTTCACATTCTTGTTTGTTTTGACTGATATCTTAATACAATATAAAGTGCTTTCCAGAAACAATCCTTCTCTGTCAGACAAAAGCACCAAAGTAAACACTCCTTGATTTGTGCTTGGCAGCTGTTGAAGAAAACCCATGTCAATAGGAAATTTCTCTTACTACAGTTTTACTGAAACAATTGGCTATTAAATGAATCCTAGGTGATTCAGAGGCATGCAACTCCTAAAGTGTATTTTTTATGGTAAATTTTTTCCATTTATGCTTTTACTTTCACCTTGGATTTTTCCTTTACTATAACAAATACAGAATTTTTCAATCATTCAGAGATGCAATCACGGTGGGAGCACTGGGTAGCCCTGCATCTACCTTCAAGTATAAGAGTGGCTTGATCAGGGGAACTGTAGAGAGCTGCAGAGAGCTGACCAGTCACTAATTCCCTGCTCCTACCCACTCGTCTTTGAAAAACAGAAGCATACAATACCTGTCTTTTCCCTTCTCCCTGACATTTCTTCTATCCTTCCTGAATTTTTGAAGAGGGCCACTGATAGGTCTGAGACAGCTTTAGCAGGATCTTTAGCCTAGGAAAAACTCATCTGACATGCCTGACTGGAAAGCCTCCAAGCTAACCAGTGATAGTCTCACTTTTTCTTGCCCAATTTTATCTGTCACTGGTATTAATTTTACGAGCCATTTGCTCACAGATAAATTTTCCTTAAGGAAGACTGATGCATAAGGAGTCTTTCCAGAACACTTTTCAGTTCAGGATGGGGCTTGAGTTTTCTTTAACCTCCACCTCCTGATTTCACCTCCCCACCACACAGCCTTCACTACTTATTACACATGACTGTCCCCTCTGGGGGCCCCACTCCTGCTCCCCTACTTTCCTGTGCCTCCCTACCCTTTCCAAGTACCGAGGTGCTGGAGCAACAGTATCCATGTTACCCCGTTTATTCTGTCTGAGTTTGGAAAGCACCACTGACCAGTGTGTGAGGAGGTTTGAGGGACTGTTTCATGTAGTCTGAGGGTGTGCTCACAAAGAAGAGCAGCATATGTGGCACAGGCTGCTGGGACAGCCACCTGCAGGGGTGACATGGGACATGTACCTACCTCTTCTCACTTTATGATGTCCAGAAACCTGAAGCCTCCATATGTGTCATAACTGCAAAGATTTCTTTTTTTTCTCTAGGAATAATCATTCTCATTTCAGATAAATTTGCTCCAATCCTATGCGACCCTAAAGACACCCATCAACAAGGCAGGCAGGGGAGGCAGAGGGAGCTGGCAGAGGACAGGTGAGGAGAGTTATGGTGCTGGTGTCTGGAAGAGGAGGAGCTATGAGTGCTCAGTGCCAGGTGTGTGCTGGCCATGGGGACAGGATGGGAGGAAGTGCTGGCTTTGCCAATGCCCAAGTGCGACTGCCTTACGGCTTTAATGGTTGTGCTGTGTGGCAGAGGATAAAGCTGTGCAGGCAACATGAGTCAGTGCTACAGCACCAGTGCAGAGCACTGCAGAGGGGTGAATGCTTCATGAGCCATGTGTACCAGGTAATCACTCACAGTGCTGGGAGTGAAATGCACCATTTCTCTTCTTGGTAACCAGAAGGCAAGGTTGCTTCCCTTGCTGCTGTGTAAAAAGTGCTGTGATACCCACAAGGCTCTTCCTCCCAATTCTCCCTTTGAAGCCAACTCAGTTTGCTCTATAGGATTTCCCAGAGCTGTCTGACATTGCACATTCAGCTGTATCTCCTTGGTCAAGGAGATGGCTGTGATTCACGTTTCAGACAAGCAGGTGCAGCGGTCAGGTAACATCCTTCAAGAAGCATCTCTAAATGTTGTCATCATTCAAGGTCTGGGAGACACATTCTTCCCAGTCCTCCCCACTCCTTGCTGCCCTAAGGACGTACAACCAGGTGATGTGGAGGTGCACTGCCCTGCTCCTGCCAGAGGCTTAGTCCCAGGTCAAAACACCAATGCCTCCAACAAAACTAACCATCAAATAATTCACCTTTCAAACAATGTGTCAATGGCAAGAGGAACAGGTTTGTGTTCCTTTGTGATGCATAAGCATACTGATATTTTCTGTGTTTGAGGAGGGAGAGAGCTGACTTTTAGCCTTAATATATCAAGAATATTGGTCTAAATTTATTTTCCTCTTTGGAGGTTCCAGCAATGCTGGCTAAGTGATAAAAGTTCAGCAGTTTGAATATCTAACAATGATGCCTACTTTCCCAATTTATTTTTATGATGCTTTTATGAGTTCTGTTCAATAAAGAAACAAAGAACTTGCAAGTGAATATCACATTCTCTCTCATTTGTTCATATACTGCACTTGATTTCCTAAACATATACATCAAGTTTTGTCAGGAGAAACCAGGGGAAATATATGAAATTCTGAGGTGGTAAAAATTAAGTTGAAAAGAAACTTCATGTTTTTACATTTACCATGGAACAAAACAAATGCCTACATTTTAATTTGAACTTTTATTTCTACACTAGAAGGAGGGATAGATAGTACACTTTCACCTTTTTCCAAGGATAGGTTACTTTCAGCTAAAAGTGGGTTTAGCCCACAATCCAGGGTTAAAATATCTGTAATTCTAGAGGTTCTTGAGAACTGGATATCACAAAGCTTACCAGTTCCGGGCCATCCCTCAGCTTAACAAAGAAAAAGGAAGAAAAGTGTGGCAGGCAAAGTTTTGCAATTCAGAAAATAAAGAATCACTGCATGAGTTTTATATCTAGGCATCACTAAACCAAAGTCTCAACCATTCAAAATGCAAATTACACCAGTGGCCACATACTGCTAATGTGAATAAATCTTCCTATTCTACCCAATTCTACAACATCACATACCACAGCCCTGTGAGTTGCCCTCCTTTGTGGTCCAGTTGCACCTGAAGCCAGCAGAGTTACAAAACACACCTACTTGTGGAGATACCTCCCTGCCGGGAGGTCCTGGGGGAGGGGACCCAGGATGAACAGGGTTTGTCCCTGCTCCCTGCTCATGTGTGCCTGGATGCTGTGTCTGGATTTGTGGGTGGGGATTCCTGGGCCAGGGAAAAGTGGCAGGAGGTCCCGTGACTGGAGAGAGATCACCAGCGAGTGCGATGCCACGCGGCTGGGAGAAATAAACATCTCTGAACATCTACCCAATATCGTTCCATATTTCATTTCTACACATCCCGCGGTACAATGCTGGTTGAGAGAATTCCCCAACAATAACACCTACTCCTTGCAGTCCTGCTAAAAGAAGGAATAATTCATTCCAGGGAAGTGTGTGTTTGCTGAGCAGCTCCATTTCCATGTGCACATATGTGTGCAAATCACATCCATGTCCCCTGTGACCAGGCTCCACCTCTCTAAATACGCGAGGGACAACCTGCAGCTCACAGCCTCCAAAAGCAGAAAATACTGCTGGGCACAGGCTTTAGAGATGCCTGGACTAAGGGTTTCCAAGCAAGAACATTCTTCTCTAAACCAGGAATCAGCCCGGTGTTTTTAATAACAGTCAGTTGGCAAGGCCAGAAAATGTAGGACTCCAATGAAAAATACATGCTGCAAACTACTTTCTGGCTGCTACCTGGAATGCTCCTCCATACATGCTGTCATTTTATTTTAAAAATACATGGTTGAGTGTTCATCTAGAAATTGGTCTAGCTTTCATTTAGGTTTTTTGTAATCTTCCTTTGCACAGAATACTTTACATGCTTGTGCAGTAAAAAGAAATATTTTGTCTTATTTGTTTAAAACACTGTGAAATACTGTCACATACTTACCTTCAGTCTATTTTTTAAACTATTCCAATGAATAATAGGAATGAAATTGGAAAGATTTTCAAACCCAGGCATTAAGAAATATGCTTATCATGACAAATCATAACTGAAAAATTTAATTTTTATTGAGTGAAACAATTGCTTTTACATTAGTACTTCATTATTTCAGATAGGAATGGTTATATTTTTACCATTTGCTACCATGTCATAGTTTTCTTGTCTGCAAGATTATGTAGATTTCCTCATTCCATTCATGCAATAAACACAAACAAAAAGAAGTTCCCACACTATGACTTTTCCTCATAGCTCTAAAAAAGACAGTTAGAGAAGGCAAAGTTACAGCAGCCAAACTCCTCTCATAAAACTCATGTTACATTTGGTAAGCCTCAACTTGATCTGGAATTTAAAACCCACAGATTTTTGGTGACAAAGTAAAAAGTAAAGCAATATATGATTAAAACTTCCATGTATTTTAAGTCTGTTAGATTGAGACTTTCACTCTAAAATGTGTCCATAATTCACAGGAGCATACACACACATTCTTCACATTCTATCTGTCTTTGTGCAATTTCTACAATCTCTTGTGGAAAATCTACAGCTGTTTGCCCTCTCCACCCAAGCCCTTTTATGTGATCAAGCCTTCTTCTCCATTTTCTTAACCCTCATCCCCACCATCTTCAGTACCTACTTCTGAAATTTCATTAACCACCTGCATGATTCATGCAGCCTCACTGACCTGGTTTTATTATTGCATTTAATTACTAAAACAAACAAAGAAGTCCTTAGAGATTTGCAGCTGACCTTGGAAGTGCCACAAAAAGTTTCAGCCTCAGAATTTCATTCTTTGCTAAGAGGAAATAAGCCCTATCGAGTCGTAATGCAATAATAATGTTTCCTCAGAGTCACTCAGTTTTTCTAACTAGAAGATGGGACACTGATGTAAAGAGCATCATCATGAAGACCTCCAGGGGCTGCAAGGAGCTTTCTGTGAGACCCAGGATAGCAAGATGCTGAGGTCTGTGCTTATATGTGGTAGGACATCTGAAAGCAGAGAACCCAAACTTTTGCCCAACTTGGAAATATGAAGGACCCAATGCAATGGGATTACTGTCTAAACAGCATCATTATTATTAATTTTATCTGAGAGCACATCCTCTTCTTGGAATGGAGGAAGAAGGACATGAAAAAGGCCACAGCTCTTGAGGAAATAAAAGATTCAGTAAAAGGTGTTAAAAAAAAAGTACTCTTGCAATAAAAAGCTCTAGGCAGTAGTTTGGGATAGCTGCAGCAATGGGTGAGGTAGGTGCACCACTATGGCAGAGAGAGATGATGAATGCTGCTCAGTCCAGCAATGTCAGGCCATGGGCTTAACAGAGCTAAAATCTGTACAATCTATGCCCAGAATAAAATATTCTGTGGAATCTACTGTCTCCTGCACCCATGTGAACCAGACAATTTAAACAGGGATTTAAGAATACACAGGATAAATACATGTTAGCAAGTTTATCAATGCACATCCATATAATGTCTGATATATAAACTAACAGTAATCAACTCTAACACTTCAGATATGCTGTCAGGACCAGTATCAATGGAAAAGTGATTTCCATGGCCATAGGAGTATAGGTGTCTTATGTGGTCACATTGATTATTAACAAATGGCACTAATTAGAACCTCTTTCTGAGTGTTTCATCCCACCTCAAAGTAAAAAAGAAGCAGCAGTAGAAAAGTTTCAGCTAAATGCAGTGGCTGGTGGTGAGCATGGAAAGCCTGCTGTTTAAGGAGAGATCAAAAAGACTACGATGTTCACCCTGGACAAGAGGCAGCCGAGGAGAAGTATGAGGGATAAAATCATGACGTTAACATTTCTAAGGATAGATGAAGTTCTGAGGGGTGTAGAGGAAACAATGTGCCATCATACCTCAGAACTGCTTTCCTTATTGGAACAAGCAGGGCAGATGTAACAAGTATCCCAAGGGTTTTTAAGACAAAGCAGAACTTTTCCACAAACTATAGAATTAAATTGTGGGACTCTGTGCTGTGGGAGTTTATAGATGCCAAGACTATAAGTGGGTTAAACACAACATTTAAAGGAATCCGCAGAAATCCATAGGTAAGGATCAAACCCACAGACACAAACACAACCTCCATCTCAAGAGATCTCCAAACTGAGGATTGTCATAAATTAGGAGGTATATGAGGAGCTCACCATCTACGTGGGGCTGCTCATATATGTTTTTTACATGCATCCACTACTGCGCTGAGGTGAGAGAGACCCAGCATATCTCCCATCTGGCCCAGGGTCAGCACAAAGCATAGCACCACTTTTTTAAAGTAAGTATATTTTGAATGCAAACCCACATAAAATCTAGCTGTTCACCTAGGATTTCCTTAGTCACACTGCTCCTTCTTGTCCTTTGAGTGAGGCAGAGGATTATCTAATAGGTTGTAATTAAATCAGAAATGCAGTTACTGTTGTAAAGACATGAGTCATTTTTTCTTGCGCAGATCTGATTCCAGTGACACAGTTGCAAAGGCATCTTTTCAAACTCTACAACGCTGGATTAATTTTTTCTTCCAAGCTAAGCTGTCAGCAAAAACTGCTCAGCAGTGAGTGGCAATCAATCCAGCCTTGTCTCTCAACAAGTTAAAGAGTTTTGACATAGTGTGGCTCTCATCTAGAGGTTTGCTTATGAAAAGAAAAATTCAAATGCTTTTTGAAAGCATACTTCTAATAAAATCATCCGCTTTTAGAAAGAAAAGCTCTATCCAAAGAAGTAGGCTGTTTGCCTCAGCACCTCTTGAAATTTCAGTAATATTGCCATGGATGCACTTGGGAAGATGCATTTCTTCAATTTCACTTGACATTTTTCACTCCCTAGTGTAGAAAGCAGTGTCAGGCAGGACTTGCCAGGAAATACATCTACTGGTACATGGTACACCATCTCACTGAAGTATTAGCTGTTCAGCTACTGGTTGCTTATCTCTTTTGTTACTTGAACAACATGGATTATGAATTATTCAGCTACAGTATGAAATGGATAAATATACATTTACCAGATTTCATAAAAGTTAAAATAGTGGGCACGGAAGAAAGGGATTACATTATGCAGAAGGAAAAAATGGGATCAGTATGAAGCAAGTATTTCCTGACAAAGAAGCCTATTAAATGGCTGAAAAGTCCCTTGTGGGAAGAGGTGGAGGCCTCATCACTTCAGATATTTAAAACCAGAGTAGACAAAGCATTCATCTCTAGAGGGGCAGAGGAAATGGATAAAATTACTTATTAGGCTTCCTTCTACCCATCTCTGATTTCTATGATTTAACACATTTCTTAAAATGCAAACCACATTTGTACAGCACAAGCAAAAGGCAGAAAAACAAAAAAACGTTTTCTAGTTGTAGTGTTGCCCAGCACAATGGAACTTGATTTAAAATTAAATTTATGCTAGCAATTCAGACTGCAAGATGACTTCTCTTTGTTTAAGGTCGAGCACTGAAAGCTTTGTTACTGTCACACTTGTCTCTAAAAAGATGATTTACTGTCCCCAGACTAGGGATTTATTCTTTGTGCCAGAACTCTTTGTGAACTGTGGTGGTTCAACTTTTGACAAAGGTGGCCGATGCAAAAGAAGAATGGTGCTTTACAGAAAAGCAGTGGAGTATGGGGTTTGTGCCTAAGGTCTGGCAGACTTATCAGCTCCCTTGGGAATTTCCAACACTAAATATTTACTGATGTCACTCAAAGGATAACATCTAGTCTGCTAGTATGAATGTAAAAATAGACTCTCAGAACAGTCTCTATAACTTTGAATATCTTAAAATTATTTCAAAATTCTCTGTTCTTCTTCTTCCCCACATTTTTAATTTTTTGGGTTTTTTTTAATCCATGAAAGCATTGCTTTATTTAAAATAAAGTACATTGTCTTGCTTTGTGGAAATATGAAGAAATCGAAAAAACTCAACCCAAGAAACCTTAGGATAGTCAAAACGTTTAAGACTTTACACTGTGGACTCACTCCACCCATCATCCATGCACAAAGATGAAATCATGATGTAGAACTCCTGTACAAGAAATCAGGGTGCTCAGCTGAAGCGAACTGTCCCAGAGGTAATGTAGGGGTGGGTGTTGAGCCATGGTGGCCCTCAGGCTTGGGACAGCCTTTTGGTAATTTTGAACCAGCCAAGACAAGGCAGGATATAGCCACATGTTTTCCTTGCTTTGACATCAAAACTGTTTTAACAACATGCTGCTGTTTCCCCTCTGCACCCTGTTCACTCTTGCATCCTGACTGCAATTTGCCATATTTCCAATATTAGTCTTGCTGTGCTGCAAACTCAGTGTAGTAGAAAAGATTGCTTCATTTCAATATACTGATTATCCACAGTTCCATGTAGACTTATCTCAGGAGAGGTGGCAGAAAAGCAAGGGAATAGTGAGTTGAATCTACCACTAGAACTGGCTAAAATTAAGCAAAACAATGGTCCTGTACCTCAACAACAAGGAACTCCCTCAGAAACATCATCCACCTTCCTGCGAAGGTCCTCAGTTCCTCTTTCTCAGGTTAAAGCGCAGCCACTTAGTCAGAAAGCTGTGTTTTCCTGTTCTGTGCTTGTCTATCTAGCTGTGGGCTGCTGGACTCCACAGAATCAGAGAACTGTGTGAGCTGGAAGGGGACCCACAAGGATCATCAAATCTGACTTTTAAGTGAATAGTCCATACAGAGATCGAACCTGTGACCTTGGCGTTACCAGCATCATGCCCTGACCAGCTTATCTGTATCTCCAGGTAATCAAGTCTGTTTGGAAAAGTCTATTCTTGGATACATTGTAAAATGCTGGCTATGATAAAGTTTGCCAATAATGTTATCAGGACAAAGTTTGCCTATTTTAAGTGTTTTATACTAGCATATACAGTTTTGTGGACCTATAATCGATGTAGTAGGAGCTACCAAAGCTCACAATGAAGCTGAATCAAAGACAGCTCTTACTTCGGCCAGTTCTGAAGCTTTAAATAGTTAACATAACAGTAGGAGTATGCCCAAATATAAGGATCTGTTTAAATTAGAATGAAGTTCAATATTTTGCCATTTGGAAAGTAAATGTACTCAACTGTAATAACAGTAGTGAATTAATTTAATTACCAAATTAATTTTAAACCCCAGAAGGATCAGTATGAAAAACATTAAACTGCTTGCAGCAGTTCCAAAATATTTATTCAAAACACAGCCCCTTTGTCCCAGGCATAGACAAAAACCCCTCTCTGCTTTGCTCAGCATCTCAGCCAGCCCAACCCCAGCCCCACGTTCTATGTAAGAACCCACAGACTCTGTTAGCCCACTCCTTGTTAATTGCCCTTTGGGCTCTGGGCTCAGGCCACCCCTGCAGAGCTTCACCCCTCACAGAGTCCTGCTCACAGGATGGTCCAGCTCAGCACATCCTTCCTATGCTGCGCCCAGCAGCTGCTTCTGCATTATCCTGCCCCAGCCCTCAGGGAATACCATATCATACTGTAAATGAGCAGCTGGTGAGGATACAGTCTGCATCCATAGGATAAGCAGGAATTAAAAACAAAACAAAAAAAATCTCATTTGAACTAAATTAATCCTGTAGAAATGAATTTCTAGTACTTTGTACTTGGTTGAGTCATGTCTGGGCAGAGCAGGAATAAATCCCACTGAAAGGGAATTGTCTTGATGTGCAGGCAATATTTTACAACCCCAGGAGCCATTACTTTCCAAGGAGAGAAAAACAGTCAGAGAAAAGGAAGGAAAAGCAGACAGAGAAGTGTGCAAGTCTTGATTTTAGACCCACTTACATTGATTTCAGCAGAGCTATTCCACTGCAGAGGACACAAGAATTTTCAGTTCAAAGTCTAAAAGACGGTAGAGAATAAAAATAAGGAAAGAGTAATATCTGAAGTTCTTCTAGTCTCAGTCGCACAGCAAAAATTCTTCTCCACAAATAATTGAGATTTATCTCCCAGCAATTCTCAATGGCCTTATTGTAAGTCATACAGGTATTTTATGACACCAAAGCTGCAATAGCATGCTCTGGCTGAGTGGCAGGATAGCTGTACAGTCAACATGCTTTTGCACACTTTCATCTTTGAGTGGGTTTGTACTGCAGCACAGTCTGAAATAACAGCATAAATTTAATGGGCTGGCAGTCCAAAAAGTCGAGAAGTACAACAACAGGTGTATTAATTTGTGCTGTGATTTGTAACCAGTATCACTGTAATTTTGCTACAATTAGGCTCTGTTTTAAAACAGTACAAAATACCTGGTGCTGGAGCTGAGATAATCAGCTGAATATCAAAAGGAAAAGACAACAGGTAACACTGTAGAGCATGTGGTGCAGAGGTAATTCATATATATCACACATTTGCAAAACCTATTTCCTCTGTTAGTCAGCCCTTTATTAGAGACACTATATTCAGACAAATTGAACAAATCCTAAAACATATAAACCCCTAATACTACAAATACATCTTTTCCCAAAGTTATGAAGTTCTACAAAACCACATAGGTTTCTATTTTTCTTTCTTTTTGACATGATTGTTGTTGGCTACTTAAAATTTATGAGTTCATAGATGAGTCAAACCTTGACTGGAGATGATTCCTCTTCTAACTACATGTGCTTTACCACAGACATTAAAAACAATTACTTTGGAATAGTAATTTCTAGGAATTCTGAAAATATTTTAGATATAATTATTGTCATTACAGAAAACTCTGAAACATTTCCTTTAATCACTCAATACACAGCTCCATAACTCCATACACTTGAAAACTATAATTTTGCTGTAAGTTTTTTTCTTACATATGTGTCTATATGTACATACACACACATATATACGCACTATTATAAAATGAGTGTCAAGAAAAGCAGGACCTTTGCATTTCCATGTTTTCTCTGCTTGAAATAGGAATAAAACTGCAGATACCACCTGTGCCATCTACAAAAATTAAACCAGCTTTACTCCAAATCCTCTTGACAGGCTCTGCTTTTCCCACTGTCATTTTTCATTCTTACCAAAGTCTGTTTGCTCTAAGAGTATATTGTTAGGCCATACATTCAATTTTCATGCAACAAACCCCTCTCCTTTTTACACTGTCCTGAAATGACTAAATCATGTGCCAGACCCAAAAACCAGGCTTGCACTGCTCAAGTCCACCCTGCAGTGCACAAGAAAACCAGTTTGCAGCTGTGGTGTTGCTAGACCTAATTATACACATAAACATTAAATATTACTTATTTTTGTGCTCTTCCAGTAGTTCAAAAAGCAGCCTAAACCATGCAACAAACAAGCAAGTCTTACAGGACCTGGTTCTATTTGTGGAATGGTAAAGTATCTGTAATTCCTCTGAGCTCCACTAATTGAGACATGCTAATTGCCACATCTAAATTGCTATCAACTCACAGTGCTGACAGGAGGAGTTCAGAGTATTAAACATTTTGAAGGACTATGCCTTAAACAGAAACCTTTCCAAAGTCATAGTATCTCCTTACAGTGCTCACTCTGTGAACTCAGAACACAAACAAACAAACAAAACCCCAAATCCAGAAAACCAACCAAACAAAACCCCACTTAACCATTTCAGATTTTTTTCTCAAATTTGTATTAGTGATTGAAGATCTGTTTCCTAATGGTTGGGAATAGAAGTCCATCTTAAGAGCTAAAGTCACATAAGCCAAATTCTCCAACACAGCTACCACTTAGTACATGTGCATAAAGTTGGTCCTCTGTTAGAAGGGCTGATGGCATGGAAATGTCATTAGTGGTGGTGGAAATGCTGGGAGGGAGGGTAAGCATAACACAACATAGCTAGAGAAATCTGCAGAGCTCTGAACCCTCAAAGGGATGGCTAAGGTGTGTACACTGAAATAAGTACAACTGGAGAACAGCAAACATGTGGCTGGGTCCCCAGAAGTACTCATTAGCAGGAATATTTCACAGCGAGCTGCAAGTGTATGGCAAGAAAAAATGGGCTTCTCATTGGGGAAAGTGTTCTGTAGACAAGTTTTTAACATTCAAAAAAAAAAAAAAAAGTTGGCCTGCCACAAGTATTTAGCTGTAATAAGAACTAAAAAAAAAAAAAAAAAAAATCGGTACTTTTTTTATTCTTCTTATAATATTAAGTAATAGAGTGATTTAATTTGCTATAAATGATGATGGATAATAAATAATAGATATTCCAGAGCATGAGATGCTTAGGGTGAAGAGATGCAGTACTTGGATCTGCAAGGTGTCTGCAACAGCAATTTTTTCTTGGGTGAATCCTACAGCCTGAATTAACTTGATCAAGTCAATACAAAGCAAAGTACTACTCATCTGAACAGTGGTAGCAGCAGCAGGCACCAAGTTTGGAGATTTTGCTTTATCCCTTTCTAAAACTCAGCCCTTCAAAATCAACATGTAATTTTTATTTCCAGTTCTTAGCTCTAAAAAAGCTTGGGGTGAGTGGGGTCAAATTCAGTTGGAACAAAAAGGACCATGTAGCTACGGCCACTGCTTCCATTTAGAGGGATGGACAATAAGAATAAATAAGAATACAAAGAACACAAAAATGGCATAAATCAACTGTGCTACACATCTGGTAATACATCTTATTTTACTGTTTTTGTTATCAAGATGACATGCAGTCTAGAACTTCATGGCAAACACACTGGCAAAAGCCATAAATCATGAGAATAACAAGGCTCGAAGGAACAAGGCTTACAAAGACAACCCCAAGGGTGACTTTCTTGGATACCAGTAAATAAATCCCTAAAGGCAAGGAGCTAAAGTACAGCAGCCCTAGCAACCACACTAGCACCCGAATCGAGGTCTGGAAGAGCAAAGACGTGCAGTTCCACACTGTCCAGTTGTGGGACACAGTTGCAACAGAGTCAAAACTTGTAGGCCTGTAAAATTCCACCACAGGGGTTGAGTTCAGAGTCTGGGGACTTTCTCTTTGTACTTCCATTATTGTTATAACCAGGCAATTAGAAGAAGTGTGAGAAGGGCTAACCAGAGACGCCAGCCTTTTGGGAGTCAGCAACAGTTCTGTTGGGTTGTCTGGTAGGCACTTCTTCCCCTTTCCCCCACAAGCCAAATTCAGAAGGATGTTGTTGTCATCAGGAAGACTACTAACCTCATCGTCTGGCAGGCACGTTTCAAACCTGCAAAACGGACACACTATGACTCCTTGCGGGGAATCACCGAAGTCTATGATCTTGCAAAGGCATTTGGCGCACACTCTGTGACAACACTCCAGCACTTTTGGTTTTCTCTGTCGCAAGTTATAGCGGTTGTAACAGATCTTACACTCAAGCTCATCTGAGCTCTGGGTCTCCATGGACTCCTCTGGTAGTTGAGTGGTCATTTCTTCAGATGGTTTTTAGACTTGTGGAAAGAGAAGCCAAGGGATGAAGAGGTCACTCAGGTTTATTTTAGAACATTTTCCTATCACCCATCTCAAACAGGAAAAGAGGAGATGACATCATTGAAAAGCACCAGTAGACATCATCCATTTTCATCTTCTACTAGAGATTGTGCACTGCATGTCCTTTACTCTGAGCCAGGTATCCATCTGAAAAAGTCAAAATGGAATTTCTGTTGAAGGCAAAGGCAAAAACAGGAAAGGAGAGGGGAGGGGAAAAGAAAATGGAACGGGAGAGAGGAAAATGGAGAGGAAGAGGGAAAGCTTTAGCAAATGAAATACACAAGTTCTACTTTTTATAAGCTCAGCCTCCTTTGCTAAAACTACCTCTAAGGTAGCTTTTTCCTGTGGCATGCAAGCCCTATATAGCAGTCATGCTGATAAAACTTAGCATCATGCTGCACAGTTAGCTTAGAGTTGAAGCTCTGACTGGCTCAGCCATGAAGTTCTCAGTAGAAGCTGCAATCTAATCATTGAACAGTGACCATTTGTTTAAACTCTGGTTTCCCAAGGAAATGAAACCTGATACCTGGAGCTTTTGGTCTTTCCTGGTAACTTGTGAACCTGCTGTCCAATATCAAACAGATCAGCAGAAGGGTCACAGTAGTGAAGATAATTAAGTTTCTAAAAAGAAATGAACACTGGCAAAACCGGGTAGAGAAGAGATATTTGTAATAAGTACCATTTATCCTGGAGGGCAATGGCTGATCAGCACACCCAAACCTCTGCTCTGAATGGGCAGTATGCTGCCTGTAGCTCAGCCAGAGGGGAAGGCAAACTGAGGGAAGCTGGTGATACTCTGGGGAAATAAAGAGTTTGGGGGAGTGGAGTGGGTATGGAAGAGATCCAGGGTTGTTGCAAAGACTTATGTCAAATCTGGATTAGGTTTTGTTAATTTTTCTGTTTGTGGAGCAGTTAATTTCTTTTTCTCCACCCAGCTGCAGGACATACGATTGCAAAAATGAGTGTTTAGCTTGCAACAAATGCCTCCTTCGATATGTGGCTGCTGGGGCAAAGGCTAATGTGTCTCTCAAAGGCATTCACCAGATGCTCTGGTTTTCAAGGGTGTCATGGCTGAGACAGCTGTTTCACACCTCAGCTAAGGAGAGGTCTGTGGCACGCTTGCACTGCTGCACTCCCACTCTGCACAGCGGTTTTTGCCACTAGACCCATCTGCCTCATTTAAACAAATGTCTTGTCATATTTTGTAACATGACTTCAGGAAACAGTGCATGTATTATAAACACAACATTAACCAGGAGCACGTGCTCTGGGGATCAATAATCACCAGCATTTACAAAACCAGGCCTTATCTGCCAGAAGATAAAAACTCCTTCCAGATTCAGGCACATGCTTGCTCACAGAAATGAGGGCAGCACTGCATTTTGCAGGCTTTCATCCCTTTACTGCTAGAGTAGCAAGGAATTTGCCACAGTCAAATGATGGGCAAAGTCAGCACTTGTGTCCAGCTGCCTCTTGCATTATCAGTAAGTATCAGGCACACTGAATAGGAAAAAGTGGCCTATTTCAAGAAACTTATTTTTTGACTACTTGTTTTAGTAAATATTTGATTTCTTTCCCTTTCCATTAGGAAGTTTTTACTCACTCCTAGCATTCAGATTCTTATTCTTTTTTTTGAGGGCAAGGCAGGAAGCAACTCTTTTAAGCAATGTGCTCCTTCTGTCAATATATTTTATCTGCCAACCATCAGGTAAAGTCACTTTCATGGGCCTCTTGTTCTTTCTGTGCTTTAAGTATTTTCCATTTCTGCATATTCATCAGAAGACGGAGAGACATGAGACAGGTGGATATATAACTTCTATAAGCAACATAATTTGTAAAACTCACCTCCTAGATTTTAAAACAAAGATGTAACCATCAGACAATGCAGTAATGAAAATAACATGACACCATAGTGAAAACCCCCCACATATTTCTCTAAGAATTGTTACAGACATGGCTACCTTCCCATTCAATTACTTCAATAATTCCTTTCCTGCCACTTCCAATTTATGCCTTTAGTGCTCTAAAAGTTCTCCTCTCTGCCTTACTGTTGTTTTTATTATTTGTACTGTGGATATATTTGTGGCATTTTGCATCAGGAAAGGCAAACATAAGACCAGTCACAATTTTCAAAGTGTACAAGCTAGACATCTTCTAAGACACAAAAAGGACATCTTTTACAGAACTTAAGATTTATCCTTTATCCTTTGTTACACTGTGTGCTTCCTTATTAATTTCTACTACTCTTTTTATTTCATCCCAAATATAATCTTCTAGATGACTTTCAGGTAGATATAAATGACATGAGCTGTCAAAGGATGAATAAACCACAAAATGGACCAAAAAAAGTGAAATGTCAGCCTACAGGAAGAACTGCTGAGAAATTAAGACACCAAACAAAAAAGCGATAGTTATGGACTTTTACGTCTTGAGTATCATTTATCTTCTGTACCTGAGGTGAATTAGGATTTCTATTAAGGCACTGCTGGTAAACATTGTCCTACAACATAAAACTAGATTCCTGATTAACCAAAAATCTCCCAAAATATGTGTCTGCTTCTCATAGAAAATGATGACCTTTCTCTGAAAAACCTCCAACTAGAAAAATCTTTTAGTGTTTATCTTTCTAATTAATATTTCCAGGTTTTCACAAAACCCAACTCACTTTCCAACCAATTCTATTCAGACATGGATAACCTCTCCCTGAATCAGTTTTCAAACAGCATTTCTTTTCCTGATTTTACTGCCTTTAAGTGCCAAAATTTGACATTAATACAAGGAATAACAAGTCTCTGGACTAGCAATGTTCCAGTTGCTAAGTGGGGCTCATTAGCTCCATTTCCAGAGCACAGTGATCCTCCCATTGTAGTTTGTACCATGAGCTATTCTACAACTTTTTTTTTAATATAATGTACTGTACAAGAAAGAGTGACTTTCATCGTCTTTCTCACTTCACAGACTCTCTAAAAAAAAAAATCCATCTGTAATAAAACATCATTGATTGTTTTTTCTTTGGCTAACTTTAGATGTTAGATTTCTCCTTACATGTTTTAGTGTGAATACTGCTTATTCCTATTCGTTATTTATACATATTTTCCTTTAAAAATTAAAATTTAATCACTAGTTCCTATTAAGGCTTTTCATGCATTTTTTACCCTCTCAGCTCTGTGGTGATTTCAGATGCTTCCTCTGTCTTTTTTGCTTTCCTGATTTCTTATGGAAATTTTTCCTTTTCAATATCTACTTTCCTGCTTGTTTTTTTTTTTTTTTCCTCTCCTGGGAACTGCCACATTTTTGGGTTTAATTAATGCTGCATTGCTATTATATACATCACATACAATAAAAAGTTCTCCAATCAGAGACTTATTAAAAATATATGGAAACTGAGGCTTTTAAAGAAATTTGGCTTCAAATTATTCCTATTTCTTGAGAAATGAAGCATTTCTCAAGAAATACAGCCAGCTACTCCTTCAAGCAAATTCTGCTCTATATCAAAGACTTTCTGGTCTTTTGCATGCTTCCCAGGTGAGTATTTACTGGAAGCAAGCAGGATAAGGAATTAAAGAAAGGAAGAGGTTAACTACTGCCCCTCTGAATCCCGCTCCCTCACCAAAAAGGTGACAATTCACATACTTCTTCTTGTTAAGTGTTAAAAACAATATTATGTAGGAAAAAAAAAAAAGATTGTGTCTATGTGTTCATGTTGTATCCTCATCTTTGAGACACTATTTTTTATGATGCCACAAGAAGGTATATCCCTATTATGGGCTCCAATATTAATATTTGGGCTATTTTAAATATTGAGCTGCAACCTGTATGTTATTTCTGACCTTGAAATCCAGGAGCAGTCGTGATGAGTCTAACCTCTTTCACTTCAAGTAAAAAATTTGACTGGAGATCAAAGTGAAGTCCCATGTCTATTTTTAAAGCATTGGGTGTAGTTTTATTAATTCTGATACTTGTAATGACTTTAAGCTGCTTCTTATGTGTAGTTCTTCACCTGAACTTAGACTTGTCTCACCTGCTTGTTTGATACCAAGAGACACAAGTTGTAACTAAGGAAATTTCAATTACAGATTAGAAAAAAAATAGTGCACAAGGTATTCAAACACTGAATACCTGTCAAGACAGATGTAAATGAACTCTGCAGCCTTACAGATATCCTTGACTGGATACAGCCCTGGCCGGGTCACTCTGCCTTGGACTTGAGCTATGCTTTGAGCAAATGGAACTGGATTTTCCTGAAGATTCTTTCTAAAACAAATTATTCTATGATTCAATGTTTTGGTATCCTGAACTCCCTCTATGTGATCTGTTTGAAAAGCTGTATCTGTTACTGAATAAAGAATCAGGCTGACAATTGTTCATGTAGCTAAACAACTCTCCTAGATAATAATTCTTTCATTTATCATATGAATTAATTTTTACAAAACCTAGAGTCCTTCTGCCATCCTGTCTTCCACAGAATCTATCTGATGGGATCAACACAATGCAATTGCAGATCATTTCATTCCTGTGACTATTATGTAGCACACAGCAGCTTTCTGAACAAAATATGAACTACAACACACGTCCAACGATGACAGTATCCACTGCAGTTTATTCAAGAACAAGCACATCTGTTATCCTACGACAAGCACTTGTATTTTGTAAGAGTCCCGACTAAGTGCTGCAGGAGTGAATCCATCATTCCTGTTGCTGCTTGAGCTCTGACTCCTTCTCCTTCTGTCCTGGTGCCACCTGCCCTGTACCTTACGAACTCCACTTTAACTAAAAAGGGAGAAAAGCTGAAGACAGAGAGGCATCTTCCAGCTGGCAGAAGACCACAAGCAGTCACTACAGTGCTCCATGTGTCTGCTGGAGGGCAGTCCTAGAATCAGGGGGAATATCCTCCCTTGAGGGCGAGAGGAGGTGACCCACAGGACCAGACTGAGTAGCAAGCTCTTATGTATGACCCCACATATGGCCAGACAGAGTGCAGTGGATCATCAGCCCAAACAGGCCACTGGCCACTGACCAGTTTTGAATTAACCACTGTTCTGCAACTGCAGGCTTTCTTCCCAGGCATGGAAAGAAAGGTGAATGGGCTGTGCAATGTTATGGCCCTTCTTTGCACTCTACTATCCAACACTCTGCAGACGAAGTGTTCTTATGAGAGGCCAGAAGCAATCACTTGTAGATTAAACTCTCAGTATTGGATCTCAGTCATGCTGACAGGGCAAAGTAGATGGGAAATTTGTGCCTCTCTTCCCTAATGGAAGATCATCTTTTCCCAGTTCATCAAACCAATCTCTTATCATTCATCTCTCGCACTTTTTTTTTTTTTCTGTGAAGGGAATTTGCCAATGTTTCACATATAACCTAAAATGAATATATGAGCGTAGCAACTTCCATAAGATATCATCCATGGACCTACCCAACATGTGATATTTTCAAAAGTTTTAAAAGTTTCCTTTAAATACAAGCTGAGCATATTTAGGAAATAAAAGAAGGAATAAAAATATAGATAGACAAATAAATACAGAGAAACTTACTTTCCACAACAAAAGAACTTCTTGCAAAGGTTCACTTGCAGGGAACACAAGAAATGCCTATTCTTCTCCACATGGGCAAAACACTGGTAGAAAGGGAAACAAGATTAGTAGAGCAAGAATACAACTGGGAGACTTTTCAGTCTATTTTCTCTGAAAGAGAGGAAGGAGTCCAACTTCTCTAGTTTGGATTAAAATAGCCATATGTCGAGACTTCTGTTTAGAGAAATATATTGGGTGAATCTCATTTACTAAAATTATTTCTGTAACATAATCCAGTTATCTTTACAGATCTGTTGTTGATTTTAAGCCTCTTTCAATATTATGTGCTAAACACTCTGAAGTGCTATTTCTTCTAGCAACCACATATTCACAAATGTTAGCAATTCTCTAAAAATACCCAACCTAAAGGCAGAGCATCCAAGGAGATAAACCATGCTCTGAAAGAAGAGTTGTAAAAACATATTGAAATACTTTCCTTCACAAATGTCATAGAAGCTCTTTGATCAGTTCTACTTTTCCAAACACACTGCAGTCTCTTCTCCAGCACAGACCAGAAAGCAACCATCTCCTGTGGGCCACTGCATTCATGTTGGAGCAGCTTTGCTGCATTCTGACTCAGCAGGAAATGACCATCGCACTAGATTTTTCCAGCTTGTGCTAAGCACAGTGCAAAAAAGCCCACCCCAAACTGCTTTGCTAATCTGACATTTGAATAGACTATGTTCAAAGTGCCAGCAGCTATCACATGTTCAACCTGTTTCACGCCACATTTCTGCTAACAGTGGATGGATTTTAACAATGGGCATTTCCCTGTCAACTCCAATCAATGAGAGACTTTGCACAGGAGTTACAGAATGTGATGTACTGATCCATGCTAGGTTTATGGTCAGCTATGTAAACTGCTATGAAAAATGCTGCTATTCTTTTCACAAAAAACTGAGTTTTCAGTGGCATAGGTAAAGAGGTTATTTCTCCAATAACTATGTGTGAAAGAGAAACCCCACAACATATACAGCAAACAGTTGTGTGCTATTGACTGCTGAGACTAATATAAAAGAGCATTTTATCAGAATTTATTGTTACCATATTTAGAGTCCTTGCTTGATCTCTCTCAATCCTGTACAATAACGTCACAAAAATGCAAAATACAGAAAATTACAGTTTTTCATATTTTAAGTGGAATTCATGGGTCTCTAATTAGTTAGTATGAGAAGTCATGTAATATTAATGTGCCATCTCATTAAAAAAAATCAATTTTTTTTAAAAAAAATATTTTTGTTATTCCTCCTCCCCATCCTGTTAAGTAAGCAAGGAGATTTTCATCTAACACAGTGTTCACTTAATTTAGTGTTGCAGCACTACATCCTTTGCATGTGCATACTCAATATCATCAGACTCCATTTCCTATTAACATTATCATTTGCAATACTTTTTTGTTACTCCAATAACTCACATTATGTGTCAGGTAGTAGTGGAAAATGGTATGAATAAACAGTGAATCCCATCTTGAAACCCTACTATTCTCAATTACTTACTTTCTGGCTATAGGCTATGACTGTATTGATATGAATCCTGCAACTATGATGTAGAAAAAATGTTTTATTATTTAGGCTTGTAGGCAAAAACAAAACCTCTTCCAATATTTCTTAAGAAGAAATTTTCCCTCATATAGAATTCATGAGCTACTTATATAGTAATATGCCAAGTGACTACTCAATGTGACATACGGTTGTGGGTAGCTGTTTAAGAATACAAGTAATAAAGGACAAAGGATCTGAGCTTTTATTAGCTGTCTTGGTTTACACTGGCTTAATTAGACTAAATCGATAAGTAAAAAGAGATGGCTTGAAATTTGTATATAAAATGGTAATATTTAATTTTGGAAATATGCTAGTTAAACAGAATTAATTCCTTTAAAATTATTTTTAATTTTTTCACAACCTGCTTACTTGGGTTGTTCAGGCATTTTCTCTTGCACAGTTTTCTCATTGCCAATGGCTTTTCCTTTATGACTCTGAAACCAGTAAGCCATCTCCTCCAGTTAATATATATTTCACAACAGAACTCAAGACCTCTACTACTATTTCAGGGAAAGGTTAGACATTCTCCTCATTGGTAGTAGGGATGGTTTTTATCAAATAAGATAGAGCTCTGCTTTAGTGCTTTAGCGCTTGAGCTCTTTAGGAGCTCGAACAGACTGTAGGACATTGATTCTAGAATATGACTTGAAAAGATACAAAATTATCAATAAATAAAAAGCTTCCCAGTATTTCTTAATATAGGCATAAATATTTAATCATATGGCCTACAGATATGTCTAGCATTTATCTTTAATATAGACACTATTAAAAGCCAATATGGTTTTGTATTAGGTTTCAGAATACATGATGACAGCACCACAGAATTTTACATCCTTGCTCTGCTTGTTACTATATGCTTGAATGTAAGTAATTAAAATAAGTCCAGAAATACAAGAAAATAACTTCCTCTTTTAAAATAAAAATTACTCATAATATAAGATACTAAGTGACATACTGAAAATGTAACATCCCCAAAATATAACAGAATTCTCTCTATTTGGGCATATTTTCTATATTATATAATTCAGGAGGGACCAGGTGAGACAAAATTACAGAAAATTTATCTTGATTACATCATTCAGAGAGAAATTCCTCTTCACACAGGGGAAACATTTTAATGCATTATAATAAGTTCCAATTAACCTTCAAAATAAGATTTAATAGAAAGTAAGTGTGGCATTAACTTTGTCCTAATGGAGCTGAAAACAATCCCAGAATAGGCTAGAAATTAAGCTGAACTTCTTGCTTTTTCTACTGTCATTAAGAAAAATCCATCTAATACAAGTACGTTTAACACAGTACATTCTGTTTCAGACATTTTTGAGGACATGACTATAAAGATTATACTATATTGCTATTTTATGTTGATAGTGCAAACAGGAAATAAAAAGGGTGGGCATTATACAGGGCTGCACTGATACTGGGTTTTATGTATTCTTTACGTGAATTTGGTAACAAGTTTTTCTGCTTTAACTACTGCTCAGAATTTGTATCTTATCTTGTGCAGAAAAGAAGTGGTAAAAAACAACTGCAGTTACTTCAGTCACAGAATGTTTGAAAATTCTGCATCAAAATAATCCAAATCCAATAGAGATTTCCACTTACAAAAAACTTTTTCAGACTTGGTCTTCCATCACCATGTCCTTTTTGAAACACTGGCAACTAAAGTCTGATCTGGCTGATGCTGGACATAGTCCCAATAGCTTGGAAAGTGAGGGGTCTGAGGAAACAACTCTAACCTGGATTCAGTAAAGTATAATTTTAATATTTTATTTAGCTCCCCTAAAGCACGCATCTAAAACTAGTTATTTCTGGGATAAAGATTATTTTTATTTTAGCAATACAGCAAAATTGGCATATGATCCCTCCTCAATTGACATTATTACATCTATTATTATTATTATAACATCATTATCATCACCAGAATGTGAATGTAACTAAGAATTTTTTTTTTTTAATCTTATTGATGTATTTTAAAAAGAGCAAACACAAACCCTTCATATGCTCTAAAAAAATATAACAGTAGTAGATCTGGTTGACATGCAGTAAAGCTCTATGTCTTCAACTGCATTCATGAGAAATGAACAATCCTAACAGACCAGTGCCAATGAGGAGACATTAACTTTGACAGCAACATGTACTGTCCTCTTACAAAAAGATTTGTAGAAGAATTCCATTTGGCCTGATTTATACACAACATGCAAAGAACAGTAACTGCATGCACACCCATCATTTTAGATGCAGGTATGCGAAATAAAATTGCAGGCATTGAAAGAGTGGATGGATGGAGTGAAATTAATTTGTGTCAAATGATACACAGAGCTTTTATTCCATTCCTTTAAGGAATACAGGAATCATGTGAAACAAGAGCAGCTTTAAGTATTAGTCTGGAAGTATCTTTGTAGCTACTGGGGATGATCTGGGACTGTCAGAGCTCCATAAATTGCTACACTACCAATGTCGGAATCACTGCAGTGTTCTGCTGGTGAGACTTGCTTAACTCAGATTAATGCTTATAAAGCACTTAAACTTTGGGGGGACTGATAGGAATGGCTCAGCTTTAACATGTTATTTAGCAGTGAAATGTGGTATTTTTTTACCCATTCTGAACTGTCAGTGAAAGAGCTGAAGTGCTACTAGATGTAGTATTTCAAGCAAAGGGCAGAATCCTTATGGGCTGAGACTCTATATACAGTGCCCTTCGGACTGGATAAGAGGAGCAGATAAAGCCGCAATTTATTCACAGGATGTATCAGAATCCAGTCAAGAATGCAGTGTATCTCCCTTGCATGTGTTTCTGATAGAAATATACCGCCACAGTGGCAGGTAATCCAATCAGATCTAAATCAGATCAATATGAACCTGCAAAAAATCAGAAAATCTGCACTTAGTAAATGTGTTTCAGCAAGAGCTGCATAATTCTATTCTGGGACAAGGGCAACCTGGACTTTACAAAATTTTCCATCATTCAGAAGAGTTACACTGGTTAAGTCTCACAAACCCAATGAAGGGTATGAAACTGTCTTTTCTTTGAGCAGAGCTACAGCATTTTGATGTCATTTGCAACTACAACAGTTGAAAGGTTAAACAAAATGAACATGTTTGAAGTCTGCCAGTTGAGCATATTCAAAATTCAAAATGCATGAGAGGAAAGCATTGCTTCAGAAATTTTGGAAGTAATCAAGGCATATTCAGAAACACAGCTTGTATATTAAACTAATTAGAAAGAAAAAAAACTCCTACCAACACACGAAACAGAGAGAAAGTAAGTTCATGAAATGGAATTCTAAAGGTTTTAAAAGCAGCACAGTCCATAGAGAACCATTAAATTTAGTTTAGTGTAAATTAATAACAGAGACCAGGTAATGGTATTTTGTTAACTGGTAATGATCAATGGGGATTTTAGTTCAAGTGTTTTGCAACACATACTACAAGACTAGAAGAATTAGAAAATAGAACACTAACAGGTTCTGAATTTCACTTAGTGTAATAAAAATCCCAACATCAGCACAGCAGCTCTTCAGTAAATATTCCCAAGGATATCAGGTTTTCTATACAATATCACAAATGGTTAAGGCTTATGGACTAAAGTAGGAAATTAATGAACATTCCTTGTTTTCCACTAACTAAGAAAAGATTTTTTTGATAGAACAGAAACATAACCAGGAATATTTTAAAATACCAGATGTTTTAAATGACAGTTTTCTTTATACTATTTTAAATAATGAATCTCCTCTGCTCTGCTTTCACTTAAAGCAAGAGGATATAAGGCTTCTGAATGTTCCACTGTGTAAGTCTCTTTTGCAAAAAGTTATAATAGAAAGATGCGCTAGGAAATGAACTGATCAACTAGACATTAGGGGATAACACATATTTCACTATTCCTCATTTCCAGTGTGCTGAATTCATATATCTGCAAAGACTGAAGATCTAAGAAAAAAAACCCTATATAGATTTACTTTCTATTTGAAAGCTAAGAAGCATTAGCCTTTATTTATGCTATTATCTTTTCATGGAAAGCTCCATGTTTGAAGCACCAGGATAACACACAGCTGTTTGCTAGCCTACTAAACCAAAGTTTATGGAAGTTAACAACTATTGCACTAATTATCGGTGCAAAAGGCAGCATCTACTGTGAATCTGACTTTTTCACATCTCTGCAAAAACACCAACCACATAATTTGCAGCAAGTTAAAATATACCTTTTTCCTTGGGCTTGGTGTCTTGACAGAAAGAACGCTCCATGAAATTGATTAAAATCCAATTCTGCTCCAGAGTCAAATGATTGCAATATTACTTGAGAGCTTCTGAGCTCCTATTTGTCCTTCTCTGCTTCTGGAGGACTCTTTCAGAAAGTGCACCCAGAGAAAGTGCACTCTGAGGGGTATTTCTTAGTAATTGTGGTGGATATATTTTGCAAGAGTGAGTACATTTACACTTTAAACTACAGTGCAGTGTTGATATAACTGAGCTGGATTTGTACTGGAACCAACCTAGCTATAATAACATGCAGTTCTGGGTGAGCTAACTTAATCTGCCTTGCAGGAGAATCAGCCAGCCTTATGTACCATTTCCCACTCTGTGTTAATATGCTGAGCTTTGTCTACAACTTGTGACAATATATCTTGCCTATTTGTAAGTCATCACTGTACAGTGTTAAGCTACAGAAGACTGCATTTCAAAATGTGATAGGAGATACCCTAAAAGACAGCAAAAGTTGTACCTTTCATTCTCAGATATGTCTGTTTGAACTGGATATCTGAGGATCAGTAACCTTGGAAAATGGAGACTTTCAACTCTGCTTACTAAAAACTTTATGCAAATGTTGCCATTCACACAATGTATGTCAGTGTTCCTCCACACAGATACCTTCCCAAGATTCTTCATGCCCATAAACACCTTGTGTGTTTGAAGTGACATGACTTATAGTAGAAGGCTTGAGAAACTTGAATTTTAATGATTTTTCTCCCGAGACACTCCTGTTTCTGAGTGGGCTTCACAGAACACTGCTATATGAACAGATCACAAGACAGAGGTGAATTGAGAGAGAAACGACTGCTTCAATAGTGAATTTTATGTTAAGTAGATTCACTAGACAGCCCTAGTGCCCACTTTGCCTTATTAATGAAGCATTCCTTGTCCACAGCAAAAGGTGATAGTGTATCACGCTGTCTATGCCCAAATCTCTAGCTTTCAATGATCCCACTGAATTGCATAAAATCAAAAGCTCTGCACAGCATTTTCAGAGATGCATTTTTGGTATAGCAGAGCAATAAAAGCATTCTCTCCTTTTTGGTCAGAGTGGTCACAAGTCTTTCAATAAGAAAAATGGCAACATGGCATATTGATAATTCATTAGATGAAGATCCTCTTGTGTAAATCAAGAGTGAGTCAACCAAACAAGATGCAATGCTTACAAATATGTCAACAAATCACACTGGCTTGTCTTAAAAAGCCCTTTGTTTGAGAAAAAACATTGTCTTCCTGTTGCTTTCCTTTTGGTAGCCTGTAGCTCTAAAGATGTGTTAAGAAAAACTTTTCTTGAGGGATTTGTTTGTCAAAACTTGTCACTGAGTTAAGCTTGTAAAATGACAGCAGGAATTAAATCTTGGATGCAAACATTTTCTTAGGATGCACATGCAGGCCTTTCTCAGGCAAAATTCTTATGTATTTGGGTAACAGGCAGAAAGCTGGTAGAATTAAGATACTACTGTATGCTTTTCTTGATCGCTGTTTCATAGAATAGATACCTTTTTGACATTTCTAACATTTGTTACTGCCTCATTTATTCACTTCCTAAATCTGTAATTCCTGCTAAAGCAAAAGTCATACTGAATTGACTAGAAAACTGACACAAACAATGAATAATTTCTCCTTGGTTCTGCTACCAAAAAAGAAAATGAATTTAATTGTCGCATTATTAAATCTTGGAAACAACTGTGCTTCGTAATAGATAACTCCAACCAGGGAACATCATCAGTAAACAACTATGATGGCATCTAGTCATTCATAAAAACCACAGGATACTGCTCCCTTCCCCAAAATGATAAAGTTCTTTTAATACACTGAGTTGTGCAGAAAGGAGCAGACAAGATCTCAAGGACACTGTTTATGAATACATGAATTGTGGCAGCCCCATTGGCAGGATATCAAGTCTGAAGGACTTACTGATCGAACATTATGTGAATGAAGTATTTGATACACTCACACAGACTCAGTATCACATCCAAATGAGACACTGCAGCCTCAGATGTGTCTCATCTTCTGTGAACATATCAGGTGGAGCCACTGGCTTATTACACCGGTGGTTATGAAAGAACTTGAGATCCCACTCACCATCTACAGCAGTCCTTAACCATTTCACACAGTAAGATTTTAACTTAGCCACTCAAGAGAAACAAACTAAAGCACTACACATTATAATTGTCTTTAAAGACTACAAGGCATCTTACAGCAACACCTTAATAACCGTGTCATTAAGCACAAGATCTAAATGGAGCAAAAAAGGACCTTCAAAGTAAATGCTCATTATCTTTTCTAAGCACTCCAAAGTAAGTCTTACTCTTGCTGATACTTGTGCAAAGCCAATGGGGTCAATGACATTGTGTTACTGATGTTGCCCAAGTGCAACAGATCACAGAACACAATTTATAAGATTGTTACCTGAGAGTCTTGGGATCCTTACAGAGGAGAGCGAATCAGAGAAAAGAGAGCAGCAGATGAATCTAGAAGACTTTCATGTTGGGAGTGGACAGAGAGAGCTAAGTGCAAGTGAACAAAATTTAGGAAAAAGCTTTCTAAAATGGCATGCTAAGGAAACAGCAGAAAGCATGTACAGGGGGAGAAGGACTGAGTGGAATAAAACCAAATTTGATACACGAGGTGAATTTGCAGGGGATTTCAAAGATGCAGAATTATACACTTTAGGAAGGTGGCCAAAAAAGGTACAAGGGGGTTAGGTAAGGGGAAGGGGAGCAGTGGAAGTGTCAAGTCAGCTAGGAAAGTGTAGGTTACAAGGCATATGTTACAAGTGACAGGAATCAATTTTAAGGCACAGACAGAGGGGGGAGGTGAGAAAAATGTTGTGTGTTATACAAGAATAGATGATATGAAAACTTGGTAGTAATCTGAATATGAAAAGAAACGGAAAAATGAAACATACCTTCTCTTGCCCACCACACACATGAGAATGAATGGGATAAATAGTAATAGAATGATAGCACACAAAAGTATTTGGGATCAAAATGTAGCACTCATTTTGATACTGAAAATACCAGTAAAATAGGTACAGTGAAATAGCAAAGTTCTGGAGAAAGCTGTTTTAGTTAGTTGTACATTTACTCCTTGAGTTATCAGACCACCAACATAACAAATGGCTCAGTTAATTTAACAGAGAATTCTACTAAGGGTAAAGGCTGGTGGGGTTCACAGCAGATCCTCCAGTGTTCTTAAAGAAACACGATTTTGCCAGACAATTACCAAACCAAAAGCACAACTCTTGACCTATGCTGGAGCTGACAATGTGCTTGATTTTGAGTAACACGCCTTCATTCTGTATGTCCAGCAACACTGCAGCAGAGCTGAATGAGAGAGATTACTTGTGGCTCCAGCCTCATACAATCAGCTTAGCACCATAAAGAATGCGACAAGATGAGGTCTGCAAATTGGACAGTTCAGTCTGGGCATTGTAATTTTTTTTTTGGGGGGATACATAATCCTCATTGTTTGTGATTTATCCTGTCTCAGCCAGCAACTGAGATTACATTTCAATCCCAGGTCCCTGAAGTTCAAAGGTTTACAGTCTTTGTTAAGAAAAATACACTGAATGGAATTTTTTCAAGTGGAAGACTATTTAAAACTGACTTTTATGCTCAGAAATGCATTTTCTTCTTTTTTTTTACATTTTTTTTTTGTACCTAGGTGACTCAAACCTATTTTTAAAAAGTAAACATGGGTAGATTGAACAAGGTTAAGTGTAAGATTTAAGAAATGAGCATACAACTCTACTATACTAATCTTATCACCTGTGCAGTGAAGTTCATGGAATATACTCCCACTACAATTCTCAACAAAAGTAGAGACAGGTCTGATGGCTCCCACCTCCTCCCCTTCCTCCCCCCCCCCCCCCCCTCCCGGCAGTGACTCACAGTGAGATATGCACTCTTGTGGCCCTTGGCTCTTTCACCTGCATTCAAGTGACAGAATTACAGAACCATTTACATTGGAAGGAACCTCTGGAAATCATCTGGTTCAAACCGCACATCCTGAAAAGCCTAGAAGATGATATTGCAGCACTCTGTACCAAGAATTTAGAAGAGCTCAGTGTGAGATCTTACAGAACAGGAGGGTGTTGATCTCACTACAATCCCTGCACTCACAAGCACCGAGACACAGGTAACCAAAAGTCTGTTCAGCATTCACAATGGAGATACAATCCTTGCAATGACATGGTGAACAGGAAATGCCTCATCCTAAATTCTCATTTCTTTTTAGGTTGGAAACCGTGCTGCTGCTGGATGTTGTCCTTTAGGCAACAACAATCTATTCTTCTCACCCACTTGTGTGAGTCACCAGAATTTACTCACTGACCTGTCTTCTGAAGTGGGTGTCCTTGGGAGGTCAAGTATATGTGTGCTGTTTATCTTGATGACCTCATCTGGGTGCCATTCTCACGGTCCTAGCATGGTTACTTTGGTCCTTCTAACCCATTCAATCCCACTCTCACCAGTCAAGGTGCCCACTATAATTCTCAACAAAAGTAGAGACAGGTCTGAAGGGCCTTGTCCATTTGAGTATTATGAAACCCTCCTTGTTGCTGGACACACTCACAGTGAAGAATGCACTCTTGTGGCCCTTGGCTCTTTCACCTACTCTGGATGCAGACCCAGGACAACCTCTCATACCAAGCACATTTCTACCCACGTACAAAGCAAACACATGACCAGGAGAAAGACTTTCAAAGTCACATAACAGACAGTAAATTGAGTAGAATATTTGAGAGGTTTGACAGCCATTGGCGTCTACCTCCTCTATGGTCAGTACAGACCACAGGGCTGCTCTGGAGAAACAAAGCCAGCTGAATACTCCTAACTAAAAAAATACCTACTTGGAAATGTTGGCTACTGCTATAAGATCTGCTAAATTCTCCCACAGTCTGTTTGGCAGATGACATTTTACCCACTACCTATGTGGATCTGCCATAGCTTGAGGTCTAGTCATCCCTGAGGGTGGCAGCCTCCTCTCCACCTCTGACTCGAGGGAGAGTCCTCAGTTTTAGCAGGGGCACTTAATGCAATTTCCATATGCCTGTCTTCATCTGTGGACTTCTAGTCATTACACATTCTTGGCATTGTAAATTAACAATAAAAGAAATATACAAAACTGACAGTTAATTACTTTTATTTCAATCATGAACTGCACTATCAAATAGAGATAAAATTTACATGTATATATTTTAACAGGAACATTCACATTATCAGGTATTTTTCTTTAATACTTCTTTGATTATTCTTATTTTCAAAAGCAGATCTAACACACAGTGCATTTTCCAGTAAGTGTTACAAAGGAGGGAGTGTGTTGTCTCACACACTGTGCTTCCTTATTTATAAATCCATTACTATGTATTTGGGAAAATGCATAGATAAAAGCTTAAATTGCAATTTCCACATTGAAAATGAGCACTAGTATCTCTTCGTAAATGAAACTACATCAGATAAAATATTGTTGCTAGTGACTGTTTTCAACTGGAATAAAATAATGCATTTTTGAAAATGCAGAAAAAAAGAAGTGGACATTTAAGGCCAGGTTGGATGGGGCTTTGAACAACCTGGTCTAGTAGACAATGTCCCTGACCTTGGTAGGAGGGTTGGAACTAATGATCTCTGAAGTCCCCTCCAAACCAAACCATTCTATGATTCCATGAAAAGTAGCTCAATACATTACTTTAAACATTACATTAATAGACTAATCTAAAGGTTTTAATCTACAGGTAGCATATATACAATAGGTATGTGTACAATAATGTTTAGCTGCATAATTTTATCTCACATTTGAAGAAAACTATTCAGTCATAGCTGTGCTCTACAACGAGTACTTGAAAGGGAGTCACACACACATACAAACACAGACATTCCCTGCCTGTAAGCTCACTTCACCAGAGGATACAAGATGTCTCTATTGAAAAACTGATTCAATACTGAAGAAAAGAAAGATTTAACAGAATTATCAGGGAGTTACTTAAATGAAAGAGAAGCTTAGTTTAAACAATTTAAAGCTGGGACATAATGGTATTATCACAATGCTGAGTATTAATTATTATGTTTGCTCTTTCCGGCCTGTCACAGTGATGAACAGCAATGATTGCACAATGTGAGATATTCACCATTTAGCTAATTCACTCAGTCTAGGCAGGGGATCAAAGATGTTTCTATACTGTCTATTCCTTAACAACAGCCCTTTTTGGTTCCCCGTGTAACTGAAAGAAACCCTAAAATTGGTGTGACCTGTGCATATCTTGCCTGTCATATCCCAGAGCCTAAAAGCCAGCTGCAGGAACACAAAAGCCACAACTTTTAACTTCAGTCTTTCCAGGGCAGCTGGCACTCTGAAGAGGCAGAGCAGAGATCTAGGACTTCAGTTCCCTTTCTCTCAGACCTCCAGCAGACAGAAAAATCAGGGGAAAAAAACCCCCAAGTTTCATGGACATTTGGGGCTGTATGCAAGATGTGAGCTTTGTCAAGTGTCCTCCCTGGAACCAGTGGGGTGAGCTGAACAGACCCCCAATATTTACCCATTTCCTATCAACACAATTCTCTGTGGTTTCCCCATTATCACTTTGCTCATCAGTGAATGTATGATGCTTGCTGTTTGCTGCCCAGCACACTGCATTTCTTTTTGCAGATGGGTGAATAACCATTCATATCTGTGACTAGAGTCTTTCTTTCGCTAGAGATATGCAACTGGATTTGTGTGAGGCAGCTGCTCAGTATTTGTGTGCCAGTCTGAGTGGTCCAGTATGTCATGGTGGACAGATGACGTCAGTTCTGGAGCAGGCAGCATAGGAACTGGGCCACTGCTTAGTGCTATGAATGCTGATGAAATTGCTTTCCCAAGATTTGTTTCTTCTCTCAGAACAATATGAACTTGCAATATACAGGTTCAGTTTGATTTTTTTTTTCTGCAAGTTCTTCAGGCTTTTCCCATTGTCTGAGCACTCTGCACTCCTTCACTGTATTCTCTAGAAAATTTGATATAAGCATTACAGTGTGTCTGGTAATGCAAAATTAGGTATTTTAGCAGGCATACTGCCAGGGCAGAAATTTGTTCTCATCCACATGCCAGTGCAGAAACCCCACTCATGATTAATATTTCTTCCTAAAAGACCCTTATCGTCCATTTTCCCTACTGTAAAAAAACACAAGCCAAAACAAACAAAACCCCATGCAAAACGTAGCAAACCACTCCAATCCATCAAAACTGATGCCAAATAATATTATCTCCTCCTCTGGAATTTTCTGACATCCCCTACTTGTTGCATTTCTGTCTGTTTAGACACTATATTTTGCACAGCAAAATCTGTATTACTGTGTCTTGTCCATGAAAGTTATTGCTGATGCTTTAGCAGCAAATAATGAATCTAAACTACGTGCATACTATAACACACACATACTGATTTCAATTTTAAATTTTATGAATATACAAACATAAAAGCAAGTGTTGATTGAAGTCGACCCTTATCAACCCTCTGAACATTCGCAGACAAAAGCAACTTTTCAAACATGATCAAAGGAGTGCTGGGCCAGCAGTAATGGAGTGATATGAACCTTACTTTTCAGTACAGACAGCCATGTGCTGATCACTGTATATTTCTTATTTCCCAGGGTTCACTGTATCTCATAGCATTATTTCATGCCTCTTTTTGCTCTTTATCTATGCTTTGGTTGACATTGCTAATGTGTGAACAGCAAAATAAAACATATAGGGCAACTCTTTGAAACAACTTTAAAAAAGACGAACTCTGTTCCAATGAGGTTGGCTTTCTTGCAAGCAGACAAACAAGACTGTAAGTGAAATACAAGAAGGAAAAACTAAGCATAAAGACATAACACTGCTAATGAAGAAGTGCAGCATGATACAGTAAAAAGGAGGAGGCATCAAATATGCAGCAGGATTGTTTATTACAAGTTACTATTTTACAGTCAGTGAATATATATTTCTGTTTGGGACACTTTCATAGAATTATGTCCACAGCTGCACTTTACTGATCACACTATGTGAAATTGTTTCTCTTCTTTGAGCAAAAGGCAAACAAACGGTTACAGGGATGAACTTGTTTGTAAGGTAATCTGCATTACTGAATGCAGAAAATTTCCACACATGTATCTGTGATGTCAGTTTATACCCTTGGTCTGTCTGGCAAATATAAATATATGTGTCCATATATTTACATAATTTAAAATACTCTATCTCTCTTGAGAAGGCAGCATGTATAAATGTGTGTGTGCGCAGGTGTGTGTGTTCTAGAACTAGAGAAAAGCTGATACCCTCACAAGATACCTACAGAATTTCAAATACACACACATGCACTATATGAGCTATCTCTATAAATGACAAACAGTGAGTGAAGCATCCTGTTAATGTTATTAAAACCGAAAATTAATTATAAGACTGGAACAACTGACATTTCTCTTCATGAATAATTTTACTTTACTGAAACAGAAAATAGGCAGGCCACTTAATTTTTAACAGGGCATAAAGTTCAGAAGGCTGTTTAATCTATTCACAGCCATCAAAACTGAATATCAAAACTGCATTTAAAGGAGACACCCCAGAAAGTTTCTATGTGTTTTTATGCCATTTCTCCCTCCTCCCTGTCCTACAGTCAATGAGAATTCATATTTTAATAAATCTGTGTCAATATGTATTATTGAAGCCTTACATTTACACTGATGAACACACAGAGAACTATCCTTAGACCCTGAAAACCACACTTCAGCATGAAGCAGATGTATTGGCCATGTTACAATAAATTCATAAAAAGAATCTTCTTAATGCAAATGCTGCCATAAGCACAGCACACTACTTTAGAACAAGCTGTCTTTGGAGGTATACCAGGGGAAGGAAGGGAGATACCACCGCACTCAGTGCTTCTCCATTCCAGGGTTATAAAATGCTTTTAACTTGCCTGTCAGATGACAGTTGGGCAAAGCCATCACATAAGAATGTTTCATTAATCCTGCCGTGGGTTGCAGTCTATTCTATTACCATCCTCACGAGCTGTTGAAACCAGGTGGGGCAGTCCGTGTTCCCTGACCTCCTCCCTCCGGACTATCTTCTGTTAGCCCATCAACACCTTGCCTCATGACTCATCATCCCATTGTGAGACGCTCCACCTAGAAGGAGGAACCAAGCATTCCATCCTGGATATAATCTGAGATTCTGAACACCACATATACCCTTTCCACTGGATTCGAAGAGGACAGGAGCTACACAGCCACCACTGGATCTTCCGAAGAGTAGACCCTTCTATAGGATCACTGCTTGGACAGAACCACATCCATCGCTTCAGGAGGACTGCAGCCACCATCTTATCAGACTGCTACCACCACCCTGACTAACAGGGTGTCAGGTTGTGCCTTGACTCTGTCAGTTGAAACCAGTGTTTTCTGCCTTTAATATAATTTCCCTATTAAATTATTATTTTGACTTGGTGCCTCCCACTGGTTTGCTCTCAAACTAGTACAAATCCTCAAGAAATGAATGACACTAAATTTACTGGAAACTTATTTCACTTGGGATTTTTGTGGGATTTATCAATATGCAATATTGTTACTTCACTTTTACATCACCTGCACACCATTCATTTTCAGTTCTGACTTGCTCTTTCCAAGTCTTGTAAGCGTTGTTTCTCTAGTTCCCCATCCAAGAAAGCATCCTTCTTCGGATTCCTACCAGAGCACACATACAACACATCTCTACATGTTTAAGTTCCACTGAAAGTAGATTTATGCTTAAGTGTGATCCGATTGCCCTTAAGAGGATACTTTGTATTCTAGAATATGATTTGGCTAAATACAACAAGCAAAACAGAAGTGAATTTCCAGGGACTTACCTGCCAGCTGCCAACCTGGCTTACAGCTCTAGGCTCAATCTATTCACCCATCCATCACCAAAGGGTCTGAATGACTGATAAAAAACCCAGATGATTCATCGTTGATAAGCTTTTTGTTCTCTTTGTCCTATTGAAGACATGGCATTTTAAGATTAAGGTTGATATTTCAGGCTAAGAAAAACTGACAGTATAAAGAGGGCAGTTTTTATATTGCTGGATAGATACTTTTTCCTAATTTTTGGAAGACAAAGAGGGCCAGAAATGAAATTTTTCAATGTTAGTTGTTTTTTAAATGAGCAGGTACCCATGCCTATCATCTTAAACATAAATACTGTCAGAAGATGCTCTCCCTTTTGGTCTTTTTAGACAGATCTGACAAGTAAGATCATATTTAATTTCCATTGACTTAACAAGTGTTATTCAAGGTGTTGACCTTGAATATAATAGCACAAACATCAAGGACTTATCTCAGAGGCCTATTAGAAGGAAAAGACAACTTTAGGTCCGCCATGGTGAGGGCAGAGAGGAAAGGAGAAATACACTAGAATCCTGAAAAGCACAGAGAGCACTTCCACCTAACAGCTTTGCTCGAGTGATACAAATAAAATGAGGAATTAACACACACAAAAAAGCTCTTCTCTTAAACATTTATGTACTTGCTGGCTTCCTTGTTAGTGTATCAGATTGCTGTAGAAAAAGCTATGACTATTCGGGTAAGCTGGATACTTAATTATGAATACAGAATCATAGACTGGAACAGTTTTGGTTGGAATGTACCTTTAAAGGTCATCTACTCAAACCCCCCTGGAATGAGCAGAGACACAGGGAAGTCACAGAGACAAATGATCTGAGTGTGAGATCTTTGCAACATGAATTTAGCAGTGTGGGACAGGTGAGGAGGGAAACACAGCTGAGATACCATTTTACCTTTTAGGCTGTGGTGAGAGTCAAACTAAGATATTTTTGCACAGTCACAATGTTCACAATCTATATAGGATTTTGAACAACTGGACAGTTTGTCACAGGAACAGTGAAATAGTCACAAAAAATATTCAGGAGCTGAATAAATCTCCTTCAAAGGAAGGTTTTAAAGAGCTCAATCTGGTTTGTCAGAAAATGAGAGGCAACTTGATTACAGGAATAAGCATCAGGTACAAAAGTGCTCTTTGATTCAGTGGACACAGTAAAATGTCTGTAATATACTGAAAGCAAATCCAAGTACTACAGCATTCCACTGAATACATGTATTACAATACTGTTTTAGTCACACAAAAACTCATCATTTTCTTCCACAGGAAGCTTCACTGAGTTCACACTATAGTCAGCAGTTACTTAGTGAATTCTTTATTTTATTCTCATTGTCTAATTTGTGGCCTTGCAATTCACTCATTGTACCATTTGAACCTAGCACCAAGCCCAGCACTGTTTATTTTTTTGACTTTCATTTAGCTGTCACTTTAACAGCATAGAAGTGTAATTCAGTGAACTGAAAAAGATACAGGAAGATAAAAGCCCTCATTACACAGACATTATACAATATTCCACCTGGTGATTCAAACACTACTCAAAATTTCTGCTTAAGGTGTTTATAAAATTCTAGTTAAATAAACTAAATATTTTCAATAGTGGTAGAAGTACTGGTAAGCCTTTTTATGCTTTTTTGAGAGTTACTTGTAGGAATTGTTTAGAGTGGAAAGCCAATATCAGCTTGAGATTTGGGCATGTTTGTTTTTAACAGAGAATACTTCTGTGGAAATACTTCAAGTCCCCCATCATGTATTGGGAGGCAAATCGCATCTACAGGTTCTTGGTAAACACCTGCAGTGTAGCTCCTCAGCAGTCAAGCCAACTTTCACATAAAGCTACTCCACAGCAGAAGCTTCAAGGTCAGATGCTTTTTCATCCAGACTCTGATCAGGTCACTGCTTGTGAGTCACCAAGGGGGGGGATATTTTCTTTCTGTTCACAGAACATCTCCTGCCTGACTACAGACTGGCCATCCATCTAAAATGGGAGTTTTCTTTCTTTGCCATGCACTGTCTGCCAAGGTGAGTTCCCCTGCCTGGAACAACACCTGCCCTGAAACTATTATGGGAAGGTTTGGGTTTCCTGACCAACACCTTCTGCCATGGATATTGCCAATGAAGCCTTGAAGGTTTACAAAAGGGAGTCTAAAAGAAGCCTTCAGTCCTCAGCTGGGCCATCCACTGGGAGGAACTGATGCACACTGTCATACAGATTTTCTGGGCTGGGTCTCCACCAGCCTGTCCCAGTCCAAGTCCCATCTCAACCTGACTCCTCACACCAGTCCCAGGTAACTCTCCCACCATGCCCCGTGACTCCAGAGCTATGTCTGCATCATGGGCTGCACATCAGCCCCCATCATCTTCCTCACTCCAGCCTCATACACCTTCGGGTTTCCTTAGAGTTATTCTCAAATCCAGATTGTCACACCCCTTTCTTTATACGAGGCTGCCTTTCCACAGATAACTTGGGCAATTCCTACTTGAAGTAGGAAAGCAGAGAGATAAGACAGTCTGTCCCCATTCCTTTATCCAATTTCTGAACTACCACCAGTGGTATTAATCTTTATAGATGCTACTTTCAAAATGCAATATATATCTACAAAACACTTGTGACCCTGAGTCTTTCAGAGAACTACAGCTTTGTAACACTTTGGCTAAATTTCTTGGAAGCGGCAAGAGATATCAGACAGAACCTAAATGGATTTGAGGTCTCTGCTCAATGCTTTAGAGATGCTGGAACACCTCAGGTTTTCATGCTATCTGGAATAAACTTAAATTCCTTAAATGCTGCATTATTTCAACTTCTACTGAATGTTTGTGTCCACTCATTGATGGTAAAAAAAGGTAACATGGGAAAAGGAGATGCATGTTGAATTATGGCATTTATTATGCCTAAAATGCTGTGCTGCATCATCTCTGCAGGAAAAAATAATTTCAATGAAATACAAACTTAAGGTACATTTTGAAGAGTCCTGAGCTCTTTGCAGCATATCACAGCACTTTCACACTTGCAGATGTTTGTTTTTATTAGAAAGTCACAATTATCTTATGGTACATTGTGATACATAAGGTGCACACCTGGCCACACTATATTACTGTCAGAATTGTAGTTCATATTGGACAGGCACTGCTTCAGCACACAATGTGTGCAAAGGCCACGGGAGAATTTCCTGAGCTTTGCTCTCCAAGGATCCCTAGTACTCCTTAGCAACCTTGCTGGAAGGACTGAATCACAACCTCCAGGCAGCAGGTGACAAGTGTCCCTGTATACTTGAAAGAGTTGCTGGCTACAGCAAGCATATGTACATCTCCAGAAAAAAAAAACCCAAAACATTTAACAGCAAGTCATCAAACTAGGAAATAGATAAAAAATGTTAAGACTGAACACAGCAAGAGGAATAGTGGCAAGCAGACTCCTGCAGCGACCTTATATCAAAGCACAGCTTTAGATGATGCTTTCAAGAAAATTTGACAACAGGCTTCCTATAAACCTAGTCTGGACTGAGGAGCACCAGAAAGGTGTGAAATGATAGTCTGAGAGACTGTGATCTAATTGCTAGAACTGATGACCACTAGAAGCCCTTATAAATGGCAGGCTATGTTATGGGGTGTATTATCTGTGCTAAACTACTGCATTCTTTCCTAGTACTGCCTCAACTACTACATTTTTTCCTGTGATAAACCTCATCTAGTAGAGTTTGCAATTGTTTCACAAAGAACAATTTCAGGAATGAAATGTCACAAGGCAGCATAACCATAAATATTTTGCTTATCCCTTTCACTTTTAAGGCAAGACAGTGTGTTCTGATGCTTCTCACTCTCTGACATGCAGTTATGGGGATAGAAGTGTCCAGGCCTTTATTAGGCATAGCTGACCTTCTATTTCCTGCTAGTGCGTGCAATTTCAGATAGCCCACAGTGAAATGCCGTTTTCCAGCTAAACTAATCCAAGGTCTACATTTTACACATTTCATGAACTCAGGAGTTTGCTTTCCAGTGTTGCATGAAAAACAAAGGTCATTCAGAAGGTTACAACCCTTTCAACAAAACAATTGTGACACTTTTGAAAGAAGAGAAGGACAAGAACTTGTAAACACTGGGAAAACCACTGCAATTAAGTTATCTAAGAAATTCCACTTTTTTTTTTTTTTTTGGTGACTGCTGTTTTTTAAAAAAAACTAGATCTGAATTCCACTCCACATATTTTTATTATATTACTCATTTAAATGTTATACTGAGTAAAGTTTAAACTTGATCAACATTTACTTAAAACTTGGTTTTATTTACACATCTCTTGCAAGAGAAGCCTGTCTCCATTTTCTTTTCTATTTGTATTCATAATTGCTGAAGAACTGTATCTTCTCTTTCCATTGTTTTCACATCATTTGCTTAATGGTATTGGTACCTCCACTTTTCACTTAACATTTCATATATATGTTTTTCATATTTACTTCTCAAACTTCTTCCAGTCAATGCTTAGCCTTTGAGTTCTGATACCGTGATATTACCTTATGTGTAGTGTTTTAAACCTCAAATAATCTGATATTTAGATTACATATTACTTAAAATGTCAGTTCTTGTCCACCTACTCAATAACTGTGTCCTCAATCACAGTGTCCTCCCTTTTTCCCCTTGTCACAGCCGGGAAGATTCCCATCTTGAACGTGCTGCTGGCTGCATACATGTCACAGCAGTTTTGCCTTGGCCCAGGATCTCATTTATTTCCTAAATCACTCAGCAATGAACCACAATGACTGCTCCCTAGGACCTCATCATGCGAGGTCAGCCTTCTGTTATCGTCAGAAAGTTCCTTTGAATTTTAAACTTCTGCAGAAATCCATGTCTATTCACACAGTCACCACCATTCGGATGTTATCGATTACAGTCACCACAAAGCATTGCTCAGGCTAATGACCTGCTAATGACCTTCCCATCCACACTCTGACATTAGTATCTCAGGAGGTGAAGACGGCTTACTCTTGCCTAACCTTGGCTGCCCGAGCCAAACGGCACAAAATGTTTATCACCTCTACCATCTTAGCCTTCTGACTCTGAAAGCTACAGACTCATTTTACCTAAAACCTTTCGGTACACTTACTCCTAAAAACAACCAGTAATTGTCTTGTTTGCTCTATGACACCAATCCTTTACATTTTTTTTTAACTAAGTAACGTATTTTAAGGGTATTACCCTATTTATCAGTACTTTATAAAGCTGAAGAAACGAAACTTTGTAACCCCAAAATTTCCAGGGGAGTCATATATTTTACAACAACAACAACGAAATTATTGTTATCAAGGGGTAACCTTAAGGGACGAGGAGCAGCGCTGTCCTCGGCGGAGAGGGGCGAGCCCAGCCCACCGGTTGGCAATCCGGGGCGCGGAGCCCGCCCGTGCCGTCCCCTCCCGCCGCCGCCACCCCGGCAGGCGAGGGGTACGCGGGGGCAGCCGCCCCGTCCCGGTGCCCGCAGCCGCGCCGCCGGGGCGAAGTCGCGAAGGGGCCGCCCAGGGCGCACCTGCGGCACCCCTCTTACACCCCTCCCCGCTGCCCATCGGCTGCCACAGGCAGTGGACGTTCGGACGGACGCCTCCCCCGTTCCCCGCGGCCGCCGCCCGGCCCGCGGGGAGCCCCTGTCCCTCCCGCAGCCGTCCCCCGGCGGCAGCACGCCCTGGCCGGGGGCGGGCGGCGGCCGCCGCGCATCCCCTCGCTCCGTACCTGTGGCCGTGTCCTCGGCAGAGGCAGCCGCGTCCCCCCGCAGCCCCGGCGCGGCAGCGGGCGGCCGGCTTTGTTACTACTCGGAAGAGCCGCGGCTCAGCGCCGTCGCTATAGAAACTGGCTGCGCCTCGAAGAGACACCGGCGAGTGGCGAGAGGGAGGCGGGAGCCGGGCGGAGGTGTGGGGTGAGGAGCGAGCCGTTCATTCAGGAATATCCTGGCCTTTTCCTCCTCCTCCGCCTGCAGCCAGCCCCCGGCACCGCCCAGCCCGGCCGGAGGTTGGCAGGGCGCCTCGCCGCCCTCACCTCGACTGCATCCTCGGGCCAGGGATGTGGTCCTTCGGCTCGGAGCATCCCCGTCCCAGCCCTGCCGCCTCCTCAGGGGGACTTGTCCCCAAAACACACACAGAGGTACATTCACTCTCCGAGAATGGATCCCAGGGCAGCAGGGACCCAGGGAACACCCATGACATGAAATAACCATGGAAGTTGACCTGCACTCTCGTTCCTGCCCTCCTACCTTTGCAGACTGTTTGGTTCCAGAGCATCACCACAAAAACCCCAAAAAGCCGGGACAAAACTTTTTTAGCAACAGTTTTTCATTTTTGTGAACGTGGTTTAGCTCCACATCTTCGGGTGATGAACAGCTTTTGTGTGGGAACTTGCTGCTGGGGACCCCTCTTGACAGCAGCTCATGGTCCAAGGGTGCCACGGGGTTTTTGACTTCTGCAGAACATTTAGTATGATGCAGCAGGCCCTAAGGGTTAAAGAGGTGTAGGGCTCATCCTGTGTGCTGTAAACGGGAAGTATGGGTGATTGGAAGGAAGAGGAGGGAAAGGCTGAGAATGGATTAGGGTAAAGCAGCCAGATATGTGGGAGATATCCTAGTGTCCTGACACATTTGAGATTTAGGGTTATCCTGAGTCTGTGGAGTGGTATGTTTTCCTACAGCAACAGCCTATGGTGTGTCAGGGATACCCATCTTCACATCTTTCTCCCTGCTTGACATGACTGACAAAAGCTGAGGCAGTTCCTCCATTCTTCTTCCTTTCCTCCTCTTGCACTGAACGCTCAGTGATATTGGCATGTTGGATCTATCCTCCTCTAATTTCTCTGCCTGAAACATTCTTAGTCTTTCAATAGTAGTAAAGCTGATAAAGCATCCTTCGAAGTGCAAGATGGATCTCCTCTTTTCTCTTTCCCTGGTTTATATTGATTAAATTGGACTTTCCAAGTTTGCCACACAGAAGAAACCTACCATGCAAGGAGCATTATCCATCTCAGCTACTGCCAAGCTACAGGGGATGACTATTAAGTATCCACACTGCAAGTCACTGTGAGCTGATGAGCCTGTGCCAAGAGCTGCTGGCACACTGCAGAAAATACTCTTTAGGAAGAGTTTGCCAAAGACAAAAAAGACCCCCACAGGAGGTCTTCACAAAGCAGCCCAGCTTACAGCAGAGCTATTGGCAGACCATCACACCGACAAATGACAATGACAGCACAAAATGAGGGAGACAGAAGGTTGGGTATGAAAGGCAAGGGGTCACCACATACTTATCTTCCTAATTTGCATGCTAAAAACCATTTCAAGAGTTAAAAAAAGAAAAAAATATATAAATCCAGTCAGAACACGGCAGAGCTTTTTTTTTTTTTTTTTTTGGTTTGTTTGTTTATTTGTTCTAATTTATAGTGAATATGCTTGCTCTGAGGAGGAAGGAGTAACATTAGAGAAATGAAAGACCTGCAGCATCCTGGATCTCATAGCATAGGAGAGATTCTGCCCATTTTTCCCAATATAAAAGAATGCTCACATTCTTTTAATCAAATGGAGTATCATTATTTGTAACAGATATAATGTAAGAAAACCCCCAACCCCCCCTAAGAGATGGAAAACAATTGATGTTCTAAAATCTTTTGGAAGAGTAAAGAATGCTTTTTAACTTAAGATTCATTTAGAAAAGAAAGTTGAGCAATGAGAACATTGCTCAAAGAAATGGTCATTGTTTTGACAGCAAGAAAGCAATGCTGTTGTTATAATGCCTATTCATTTTTCTTACAAAATAAATTCATAGCACTTTCTCCCAGATGGAAACACAGGCAGGGACAGAAAAATGATAGGAAAGGCATACTTACTACCTGGTCTTCACTGATACAAAGCACTTGAGTACTGATAAAATTTCGTGTGTTCCTGGGGCTTTTAATCTTAAATGCAGTTTTACACACAGGCTTCTAAACATTTCCCTCTCCAGGCTGAAGGTAAAGAATAGTATTTCCAGAAGGGACAGTTGAGACAATTGGGTGATATCTTAAAAGACTTGCAGGAAAACTCAATTGGACATATCTTAGCATTGTGCAGATGTCTATGCCTTCTAGATTACTTTCCCTATCAAGGTTACAATGATATTTTACTCATAGAGATGAGCCATTTTTGTAGATGGATATCATTTGTATCTTTAGGGCAGAACTTTAGCCAGTTCACTGTTCTAGTGCTTGTAAAGTGTTTTACTGTGGTTTTTTTTTTTTTTTTAATAACTTTGCTTGAAAATTTATTAGGCTTAATGCAATTTGGAACCTTACTTTTGCAATAGCATTTACAGCATAGGGCACTTACTGCAAACATGCCAAGGTGTTGCTTGGACTGTTGGCAGTCACAATAATTCTATACTTATAGAGAGGGGAATAGGGGAATGAAACATTAAACCCTAGCATTGCAGTAATAAATCAGTATTAAATCAGCGATTGCATTTTGTAGCATTTTAACACTAAGCTATCCTGCCTTTGTGTTTTGACATTTTGTCCCTTTATATCCCAATTTAGCTTAGGGACAATATGTTTAAAATCTACATCTGGAATGACTTCTGGCAACAACTTTTAAGGAGCATCTACTTCTTAGGGGTAGGGTGACAAACCTCCCATAAAAGAACACTAAAAGAAATGTGTGCTGATATGACCATGGCCATCTTCTGACTCAGCAGTGACATGTGTGTCTTTCTCAGTGCCACGGATTTTTTCCAGTAACTCATTGTACTGAAGGAATTCATTGCAGGACACTTGAACAAGTTTTAACATTCATGTGTAGCAGAACAGCTTTTGGGGGTGTCCCCTCTCCTTTGCCATTTGTCCTCACTCCGAACCCCATTCATCGCACCAAACATTTATTCTATTGGCCTGTGTGTTCCCTGGAAGCAGAGCAAAGTATCCTTAACCAGCATCAAAACATTGAATAAAGAATTTTTCATATGAAGGAACGAAACACATTCTTATCACATCAAACGAAAACAAAAGATAGGTGTAAGCTGTGATAAAACTGAAGTAACAGTATTTAATACTAATTATTATTACTACTATCATTATTAGGATTGTGGTGAAGCCTCTAGGCTGTACCAACACCAGGCACGGTTTTCCCACAGAACAAAAATGTGGGTAATTTCTGCCCTGAGGAGTTTACCTCGGAATTAAATGTTTTTCCTGAGGGCCTGAAATGCCATTAGTTACACATTTGGGTAGTGGCAAGTACAGTGGGACCTAATTTAATTGCAGCCTTTTAGATATGTGTAATATAAATTTTAAATAATGTAATAATTGTAATAATAATTCTGACAGAAGACAGTGCAAAACCATTTTTCTGTGTCTATAGGCTAGCAGTCCTTTTGGAAATTAGAGACTTTGGAACATGGAAAATGAGCTGAAGTGATAATTGAAGGAAGCAATAAAACATGAATATGCTAAAATACAGGATGATCTTATAGGTGCTGTCTTTCGTAAAAGGAAAATATGCTTCTCTAGAGCATTTTTTTTTATTTACCTTGGGAAGAAATGTATATTTTAAACCGTTGCTTGAGATTTATGGATGTCCTGAGGAGACAAAGTTGCAGCAGTACAAAAGGACTGGAGTGCCAAAAGAACATGGGCCTTTCCCAGCTCTGTTGGCTGCTTCTCACAAGGAGCTCCAGATGGTCAGAGCCACGGCAGCAGCAGCAATGGCTCAAGGTAGCTTTCTGCAACGAGGGATACAAAAAGTTTTTTGAGGGGAGGAGGGCTTGAGTGGGAACACTGTTAAGTTACCAGGTCCATCGTATCTGGGGCATGCTCAGATTCCCAGCCTTCCTATTTCTATATATACTTTTTTTTTACCACATTGGGAAGATGCTGGTGTAAGGAAAATCAAATATGTAGACATATGTCCAGACATACAGCTGACCATTTAACAAAATAATTATTAGATGTTTATAAAGGCTTCTACCCAAATTTGTGGTGAGAGAGAAAGTACTGTTGAGCATTCAAAACTGTCAGAAAGGAAATATGACTACTGCATAGTTGACTTCCAGCATGGCCAGGCTCATGCCTACCCTTCACCATGTACTGCTGTGCTGAGATACCACAGCCACTGAAAACAAAGCAGTGAACGAGCCTGCTGAGAAACAGACAACATGTGGGCTGAGCCATTACAGACATGCCTGACTGTGTTTGAATTCACTGTGTGAGGCAGTGTAGATACATCCCAAATCTAAACTCCTAGTGGCCTCCTGTGACTACATGGCATCTCAAGGAAACAAGTTGTCACCATCTGATTAGGGTTCTTTAGAAATTCCTCTGCCCAAATTAAGGGGCAAACGAGACCATACGCCAGAGACAATAATATGGGTTTTATTTAATGGTAAATACGAGAGAGAAAGAGAGAGAAAGAGAGAGAGAGAGAGAGAGAGAGAAAGAGAGAGGGAGAGAGAGAAAATGAAAGAAATAGAAAATAGATGGGGGGGACAGAAAGAGAGTGACTGGGACAGAGTAAGGAAAATATCACCACACTGTGCATCCCAATAATATTCTGTTGGTCATCTCCAGCTGATCTTCTTGGTGGTGAAGGTCCCCCCAAAAAGCACAGAATCCCACAGGTTAATATGCCCTCGAGCCAGGTGGCAATGTCTGGGCATGTCCCCCTTGGGGAGGGGGAGCAGTCTCTCACAGCAGACTCTGGATCTGTTGCATGACGTGCATTCCTGCGGTGCAACGCCTCTGGGGAGCACTTTGGGGGGGTCTTTGATGGATTATGACTCCCCCTCAGCTGCCTCGAATGAGAATGTTCTGTGAATGTGGCCTGTGGGGTTGGGGGCTCCACAGCTGGGCAGGTTTGTGTAATCAGAGGATGGGTGTTCAGTCCCTCTGACCAGAGGTCATGGCATGCACCCGAAACCTCTTCCCCTGCAGTTGGGGGTGAGTCTGTGTAAACCTGACTTCAGTGAGCTGTGCTCTCCCCCCACCCCAAACTCAGCTGGACATGATTCTCACTGCAGCAGGTGACTTTGGCACACCTTTCCCTCAGCCAGGGATGACTGAACAATGAGTTTCTCTTTATCTAATCAGCAGTTTGACTTTCAGTCCAAAGTTCTAGTCTTCAGGGAGGCTTCTTTGGTTGTAGCTTCTTTATAATAAGCAACACTTTATATCAATGTTTGAGGCATGAACTATTTTCAGTCTCTGACACACCTGAGTTAAAAGGGCATGTTAAGGATATTATTAATCTGGAAAGGGGTAAAATGATGTAGCAACATACAGATTGCATACCATTATTTAATTTTGCTTGCTGTTGAAAAGCCTCAGAGACAGTGAAGGGAAGCCTAACCTAAGGAGCTGAATAACCACCAGAGCAGACAAAGGGATTAATGCTGGGTTAGCATAACACTGGATGGCATATTTTGGGTTACTCACACAACCTACTGGGACCTTAATTGAGTACAACTGCTTAGAAAAAAAAAAAAAAAAATCCTGGCATTACTGTGGAAAGCTCAGCGGACACCACTGTTAAACAAAATGCTAGTGGGATATTAAAAACCAGTCTGGAAATATTGTAATTCTCAAAGGTTGGTTATTTAATACGTCATGAGTACTTTGTTCAGTTTTGGGAACTCAGCTGCAAAATAGACACAGAAGACACAGAGATCATCTGGAGACAGGCAATGCAAATGATTAGAGGCTGAGATAGAAAATTTTGTATCTGGGTGGCATGAAGAAAGGACATGATAGAGCTTTATAAAAAATAATGAATGGCACAAAGAAGATAAATCCTGCATTTCTAGTCATCTTTTTTTTTCATGATTTAAGAACAAGAGTTCATCCAGTGGAATTAAAAAGATATTAATTTGAAAGTGATGAAAGGAAATACTAGCTATTAAAGTGAAAGCATTCACTGTTATATGAGATTAAATTTGGAAAAGAGACTAGATTGTATAAAACATATGTAAAGGAATAAAAACTTTAATATTTCAGTGCATAAGCCTGTCATAAAACCAGAAGGACAGGGAAAGAATCATCCAAAGAAACTCAACTTTAGGCAAATAATTTAATTTCTTGAAGTTTCTTCTAAAGCATTCACTGCTAATGAATGGAGGAGAAGATATAACAACAGATGATACTAGTTCTCATTTGAGATTCAGATTCATTTTTTTATCCAGGAAGGGCTAATGTCCCACAACCATAGTCACCCATTTGTGCCTTAGTGAACATCTTCTCCAACTGCACACTTGGGTGTTTCTTTTTCCACAGTTTGCCAAGGACAACATTGCTGGGAAACCACAAAATATTCTTTTTAAACTCATTTGCAAGTCTGACCTTTAGGGACTCAGATATCTAAAGATACATCCATGTGACAATCTGTATTTGTAAGATCCATGAGCTAAGTAATCCTGCAAAGCACCCTCTCATTCCAGTTTGAAAACCTCTTGATTACTGGTGCTGGTAACTTGCTGTTTGGTTCATACTCAGCCCAGCTCAGGGGTAGATTGAATATGTGACCCACTATTGTTTCTTCAAATAGATGCAAACTTACTAGGTGAAAACCAACAGAAGCTAGATTCTTCAGAGGCAGAACATTTTCATTTTTTTTAATATGTTACAATCCCCAAAATTTTTACTCCAAGCCTTGCAGTGATTAGTAATGCAAAACTCCCAACTGGAGACATTAAGAGAGATTTTTTCCCCCATAATAATACAGATTCGCCCATTTTAGATACACATTTTTCATATTCAGTACAACAACATGCTAAATGTGCCTGGCAAAAAGAGTAGGGACTTCATATATCTTGGGAAAGATGACAATGTGACAAGAACACTCATATCCCAAGATGTTCAGCCAACTGAAAATTACTTATACCTCACAGAGATTTACTTATATATAAACTTGAATTATACTTCAATTAAGATAGTGGATTATGATGTAGTAGAGAGCTCTACTACACCTGTGACATTCTGTCCTAGTTTTGGTCAGGGCAGGGTTAATTTGTTTCAATAGCCTGAAGGGAGCCATGGCCAGACCCTAAAATTATTTGATACCACCTCACATCATTGCCAGTATTTGTTGTGGTTTTCCATGTAAATAGTTTCTTCATCTTATAACTTTTGTTATTAATATTGTTGCTATTACTGTTTTTTTTATCTCATTGATGTTTCCAGTAAATTGTTCTTACCTCAACCCATGATCTTTGCCTTTAGTGTTTTCAATCAGAGGCAGGCAAAGAGGGAGGGAACAGGCAACGCTTATTTGTGTGTTAGAGCAGTCTGAATTGTTCAAGTAAATTCACCAAACTATTCTATACTTCAATAGATTCAAAATGTGCCCGTCTTTTCTTGCCTTGCATAAAAAACCCAATTACTGGTTCACAGATGGAGTCTGTGCAGCAATTTGGTACCAGCAATGGCTGTTCCCCTTTGCATTTCCCATCCACATCAGAAAATGTGATGGCACAACTAAAGCAACTGCAGAAAACTGTTTCAATTACATTTCAATGGTCTTTTGCCATCAGCACTATAATGTTTTGCTCTTTCTTGTTGTTGCTGTTTTTTAGAGTCAGGATGAATTTTCATAAAAATGTTGACGAACCATTACATACCCCACCCCTTCCCAAACGAGTAAGGAAAAGAACAGCAATCCAAGAGTAGCTCAGCTTTCCCTGGGATGTAATTCTGTGTCTGTCAGTGGCATGACATTGACAGCATTCTCATTATGTTAGGTCATAGGTTGGACTCCATGATCTCAAAGCTCTTTCCCAATCTTTTTGATCCTGCGATTCTGTAAAGTTCGAAAAAATAGAACCAAGAAAACCAAGCCAAGAAAACAAAACACTGCATCTTCTAGGTTTAAAACCCCCAAAACTGAGAAGCCAAAGAAAGACACTGTAGCTTTTTAACTTCCTCTTTACTTTGAATATATTATTTTCTTGTTTGTTGGTTAACTGCACATGAAGGAAATAATGAGGCATACAGTAAGAAGGCCACTGCAGGCAGAATAGGTTGAATAAATGTTCCTGCACCACTAAGATCTGTAAGCCTCAATAGTAACTTCAATATCTGAATCAATGATTTACCATTAATTAATGATTACTGTCCTAAAATCAATTTTGCCTATAATAAATATAACACTTATGTGAAATGTTGCTCGCCTTGTAGAAAAAAGCCCCAAACCCAAACCTTAAATTATCTTATGGTAAAAGTCAATTGGAGAGCCAAAGTGAAAAATGAAAACAGAATAACATTTTTTGAAGAGAAAGTAATTCCAGGATTTGAAGGGAACTTGAGTACAAAGGAAGCAATTTAGAAAGATAGGCTTTCACTGGGGAGAAAAAAAGAGTTATGAAATATTATTTATCATTGAAAGAAGTCAGCTGGTACAATCTACATTTAATTTGGAGTTTTGCTTCAGTCCAATTTACCTGATAAGCATAAAATATAAAATCTGTTTCCATGTGTACAATCAATAAAAGTCTATTGCTGGTTTAGATCTTCACTCTTCTATAGCTCGTGGTGAGAGTTTAGTATAGATCAGCCACAGAGAGGTTTTACTTTCCAACTCATCTGCAATAACTAGTGTTTCATTTAGGATTGTAAATCACAATGGAGACTTGTAATGTGGAAGAAAGAAGAGGGCAGCTATTTGAAATAGAATCACATACAAACAGCCAGATATGTCCTAGAACGTGTGCCATTGCCACCAACGATGGAATAGATATTCTATTCCATGATAGTGGTGCTCCACCAAATAAAATTTGGGTAAAGCTGGTAGAAGGCAAACTCCTGAAAACATGATTAACTGTTTTGCCAAAAGAAACTTATTTTGAAATGGATACAGCTGTTGGGAATAAGCAGGGAATGGAGTGACTTCCTTTAGGTGGGTCAAAAATAAGGAATCTACACTTATGGGACGCATGGACATTTGTTTTTGTTTTGAATTTGTTTTTGTATTTTTTCCCCTGTGGATTCTCTGGAACTGCGACATTCCATATTGTACCCAAACTCTTGCATTGTAAAAGTGAAACAGTTTCATTTAGAAAATAGGATGCTTTAATCTATACAAAGTAATGTCTGACCCTGAAAAAACCCAACAAACTATAACAAATAACAGAAAGTTCTGAAAACTATTTATTATAGGATGCCTCATCTTAAAACATAATTTGGCACCTGACATTTCACTTACGATTTTGATGTTTCACTGGCTGGTTGGAGAGACAAGGCTATTTTTTACAATTTCATGCATGGCACTTTTAGCTTAGGTGGATGATAAGCTTTGATTACTGCACTGGTTTGCAAGATTCAGGGAACATTTCAATAATCAGTGTGAAAGCTTCACCAAACTGGATGACAACCAAGGTGGAGGGATGCCCTTAGGGTAAAGGAATGGGGAAACCGATCCCTGCACAGTTTTGTACTGAAGAGTTAGAGAGCACATGATTTAATACCTATCAGTTCCTACACTTGAATTCCCACTGCCTGTAGTCACATTGATTTTGCCCATGTCAATACTGGGTAAGACTGTGGCATATGTCCTACCCAGCTGCAGCTGGGAACCCACTGGGCTCTCAGCAAGCTACACGTTCCCTCACTTTTGCCATAGGGATGGTTGGCACTGACAATACACTTCCTAAGCTTCCAAAGAGACTAGCTGGTGGCAGAAAAATGTGCTAGTCCCAGTACACTATGCATTTTATTTGACCCTATATGCCAGGTGTGTTCAAAATGCTGATGTCTTGAAAGAGAAAGAAAGGAGAAAGGAGTAAGAAACAGGAGGAGGGGCAATATGTCATAGACATAACCAATCTTTCTAACTGCATTTCCACTACTTTTGCCATTGTGTTCCCACTTTTTAAAAATGTATAATAAAACTACTGCTTAATTGAAAGGAAGAAAAAGTAATACAAACAGGCATTACACAAAGTACCTTAACACAAAGTACCTAAAAGGGTTAGTGAATTCTATTTTTCATTAGGCACTCTCTTCCTAGATAGTTTATATATTCTTAGTAAGAATAAATCGGATTCATTTATAAATATATATTTAAAAAATCTCCCTACAGGGTTATAGAGCATTGTAAGATATTGATTTAGAATACTGTTAACCTGGAAATCTGATTCACTATAATTTAAAGCGTAATTCCGCAATTTGGTAAGAAAGGAAGAAATTGCTTTCAGGAGATGCATTTTAACATTTTATAGGACAGTTCCTATCTTTGAAAGCTGCTTAGAGGATTGAAATACTGGCGGCAGCTCCAGAGGAGATTAATTGACAACAGGCAGGTGAATGGGTCAATTACACAAACAATCTGATTTAATCACAGCTTTGTCACTTTGACAGAGTAATAAAGAAGTTTATCATATCCTGTAGGTGCCATCAGACACTTTGGCCTGCTACAAACATGTTGTTATCACACTTGAAATATTTTCTACGGTCATTATTAGTACGTAGTGTTGTTACAGTGACAGTTTTTTTTCTGCAAGGAGTAATCAAAGCTTGTAACTTTTTCTTTGCTTTCCCCCTTTGCCCATGAACACATCAATAATAGATTTAAATATTTCAAGTTCAGTGGAGTTAAGCTGACTTTGGAGAAAAATGTGATAATGCTGCAGGTCATCACACTTGTAAGAATTTTTATATTAAGTGTTTGCTTAGCTACTCCTAAACCCAGGAGGCTGCACATGTAGTGAAGACAGAATGACATAGGGCATTACAAACCTCTTGGCAGATAATACAGTGTTTCACGCAGAATATATGTCAAGCATTTCATAGGTATCTGTGTGGCAGTTTTCTTGACGAGGTGGTGAAGTGGCATTTCAAGAACATCCTTAGTGAATGCTACAGAACTGCAGTTGTACTTATCCATCTGTGCACTTTTTACAGGCATCATTACAAATCAGGATGATACACATGCTTCCTGAGATTGCCCATCAGAGCAAGACAACAGAAAGAGAATAATTTGCTAATTTTCCTCTGCACACCTGCACTATTATGGCTACAAAATGAAACATGCAGCATCTTATTCAAAATACGTCTTGAAAACCAAGTCCTCTATTACAATGAAAACTGGCAGAATCTGGAAATGTTTCTAGCAATGAGCAGCTGGTGTGATCAGCTGTAAAATTTTCTAGAAGCAGTACTGAAATTGACATAATTTTTTTCCTCTGTAAGCAGCATTAGCCTTTGCCTGACTAGCCTCTAGTCAGGCTACACAGGGTGTTGTTGCCACCTAGAGTCAGTTCATCAAAACAGAAGTTCTGCATGTCTTTTTTTCCTCTCCACTTAAAGCAGAAGGAATTCTCCAACATACCCTGATACTCCATCACCCTGTAACTTAGCCCTGTTTTTTTTTCCAGTACAAAAAAAACCCACCCAAAAAAAACCCCCAACCCAAAATCTAAAAACCATAGATGTGCATTTCCAACAACCTACCTCTATCTGTGGAGAACGCAAGGCAGCCTGTAGCGTTACTTCCATTGGGGTCTGCAGAGAGACCACTTGCACCCGTCGGTGATCTTGACCTTTGAAGATCGAAGTGCAGCTCTGGCCTCTACAATGACACCAGCTAACTCACCAGTGATTAATGCATTGGGTGCTGTGCCAAGGCTAAATGTGGGGCTGCTGGGCTGCTTTGCTGGTGGATAGTCTTGATCTAGGACTCCCATCCCATCCATCTCCCCTTTCTTTTTCTTCTAACCAAACAGCTCACATATCATTGCTGCTGGTCACACAGAGATACATGGGGCCAGGAAGGAAATTAAATGTGGAGATGAAAACTGGTGAAAAAGTCCCAGTGAAGGCTCAACAACAGGTGCACATTCACAACTCTTCCTTTATGTAGGTAGAGTATCCACTTCTACACTGGACAATAAAACTCTTACTTCTGAAACAAAATCAGTTTATTCACTTCTATATTTTATTCCATTTTATTTCCAGACTAACTGGAAACAGAAACTGAACAGAATTTTGACTTAGATCCTTGTATTATTCTCACTGCTCTCTCTTGCATCCATTTTTAATAATCTTTACTAGAAAAAGAGCTCCAAACATAGGCTTTTGCAATCCATAAGTGCTTGACCAGACATTTCACAAAGATAACTCCTTGACTCAGAACTTTAGAAAGGTGAAATATCAAGACAGATGAATAATGAGGGTGAAGTGGTGGTGGAAGAAGTTAGAAAGTCATCTCAGGAGAAATTCACATTTTCCAAATGCGTGGGAAAAATATCATAGATCTGTATTGAGAAACCGTATATAAAAGGAGAAAACCAAGGGCTTGTGAAAAAATATTAGTTCCATCAATTTCTTCAGGCTGAATATGCTTTTAAGAGCAGATTTAGAATTCTGCCAGCTGGGATCACTTGTTATTGACATTTATCATTCAGAACCATTAAGAATAATTTATAATATAAATATTCTGCTTCCACCATTAGTAAGAAATGTCTCAGTCATGGCATATGTAGCTATGTACTGAAATATTGGTGATATTTTTAAATACATGTAATTCTGCTTTTTTGCTGAGGGAAGTTGACATTTTCACTGACCACTGTAGACAAACACTCTGTTCTCTCCTGGAAATATGGCCAGGCTTCCTATAACTTGGTATTACCCATGTTCATTTCAGAAAACCACTCACACTGACTAGTTAACTGTTGCTCAATCTTTGGAGGAATAGCAATAAAAGTTCTTCCTGGAAAAAAAAATTATTTCTTTCTCCCTTCATCCCCCCTCCAACTGCCCATTCCCTTTCTGAAAATAAACAAACTAGAATTTTTAGTTTAAGATACACTTCACAGAATAATCTGTAAAGAGAGATTGTCACAAACAAATAACACATCCACTGTTTGTTGGAGTGGCTTTGTCATTTTGAACACTTGTGAGACATCGATTTCTCTTCTGCTTTTGAAATACACAGAGTAAATTGTAACACCCAGACCAATTTAGGGGTGAGGAGGAAACACAAGGAGCTTTTCAGTAATTCCTCCTAGCCGTACACAGTGACAGATCACAGCTTTTATTTCACCAATCTGTTTTTACAACTCTGCTTAGGGCCAAGCATGGAGCATTATGAAGGGAGGATTTTTTACTGACATAATTGGCACAACTCCCTGAGGTAACCAAGCCTCCCAAGGAATAAAGAGAGTTCTTGTCCTGGGCATGAACACCATAATTTTAAAGCCAATGGCAATGAGATTAATTAAATGAGGTGTTTTACAGTAAAGGTACAGTGACCCACAGATATGACAAAGCCATTTCAGACTTTAATTGGAAACAATCTTAAGTCTTGTGGAAATTTATTTCTTAGAAGGACAGAACCATAGGCATGGCTGGTAGTGAAAACTATTCAACTTGTAATTCTGCAGTGAAAGCTGCCAGACCAATTTATTGGAAGACTTGGAATTTTCGAAATTATACAGTACTGCATGTAGAAAACCAGCTGCAATTCTCCAGAGGCTACCAAAGCACTATTTTTCAAAACTTGATTTCAGTCGTTTGTAAAATTTAAATAAAAATAAATATAATTACTTTACAGTTCATTTTAAAAGCCTTCATTACCAAAATTGAGAACTCATGGAGCAGTTTGTTGCTGGCTGGTTTGTTGAGGAAGATTGACCTTTGGCTCAGGTGTGCTCTCTAGAGTGTGTTTAATCTGCCACATAGGAAACATTCAAGCAGTATCTGTTCTTTCTCAAAATGCATGAACAAGTAACCCAAAACTCAATATATAATGTAGATCTCATTATGTTTTAAATAGTCCTAAGGAGAAATTACTCACATATGTTCATATCTAAACCTTGAATTTCCCTAAGAAACAAAGTTTCATCAAACAATAAGGCTTTTTTGCTATTGAGAAGCTCAACATGGATAAAAGTAGCACCTCTGCATGTTCAAGTCTCAAAGTAAAAGAAGGAGTAGACTAACATGGGAAGTGGACAGAGTGAGAGGGGATTCAATTTATAAAATGTTGGAGAAGAGAAAGATGATAACTCTGGCTTTGAAAGATCTAGAATGGGATGTGTAAATCAAAACCCTTACTCCAAAGAGTATTTATGTAAACCCTCCTGCCAAATCCTGACCCTTTCATCACTCCTTCCCAGAGAAGAGCAGCAAGGCATGAAGTCTAAGCAATGGCCACTTCTTTCTGAGCTCCTTGACCTTCTCAGGCTGTTAAGGAAGCAGACTTGTGCAGAAATGGTCCTCATAATAGTACCTATTTGCTGGATTTTAACGTGATTTAAAAATCTGTGTTGTTATAAACTTGAATGCTTTCTTAATATGATAATGCTTAGTGTCTGTCTCTGATAACATTTTTACAACCATCTAGCTATTCCTAATAACTTCTGAATCCATTGGGCAATTTCAGCTAAGATTAATAGAGGAAGAATGGTTGCAAAAACATTGAGTTCCTACCAGTTTTGTGGAAATAAGTGGCTAAGGAGGGGGAAAAAAATGCATTAATGGTCCCCATGGAAGTGCAGAGGTAGAAGCTCACCCTTTATTAAATGGGTGATTATCTCGCTGAGCAGCAGCCATTAGTGGTGATCCTCATGGGACTGTTTGCCATTTATTAGCTGCTCCTCCTAGCACATGTAGGGATTGCTGTAGTCAGAGCTAAGGCAAATTTCCAGAAGCAGCCCAAAGCTGGCATCAGGTGTAAGGCTGGCATCTTTTTATGCTCTGCAGTGGTCATTGGCTCTGTGGATATTCTGAGCACATGACCAATGTAACAATGAGGAATTTGATTACAGGGAATTAAGCTTAGTTTTGCCACTCATTTGCTGGAGTAGATTTTTCTCCAGTTCCTCGATATGAGCAGAGATGATCAAAAGAGTCAGACTTGGCCAATGACATTGTCAGCATCCCAAGGGCACCACCAGTCCTGCTTGTCCCTGATCCAAATGTCCTGGGGCTCACTCAAACTGGACCAGGGGCCAGGATCCCATTTCAACTTGTCCAGGGCTCTACCCCACCTTGACTAGGGTCCACAACCCTGAACTATGAATCTCTGCCCCAGAAATGCCACAGCAGGACCAGTCTCCAGCTCCCCAGAGCTCTGCCCTGCCTGGCCACAGGCCCATTTCCATTCCCATGGAGGTGCTGCATGCCTGGGGCCAGGGCTGGCGCTGCCTCTTCCCAGGCTACCCTGCTGCTGCCACCCTGGGATTTCTCCCCACCCCTTGTTGTACCCTGACAGCCACTCCATAAAAGTGCTCTTCTCTGAACCATGTCATGGGATCACTTCCCACCTGCACTACTCAGTCTGGCATTCACCAGAATGAAAACCTCATTCAATGCCCTTCTGCAAGCTAGGGGGCAACAAAGGAGTTAGTAAAAAGTAGAGAAAAGGGGGTCTAAAGACAAGAAAAATTGATAAATTGGTATTAACACTCTCCTGGTGATCTCTCGGCCACTTTTGGTACTTGTCTGGTTAGGCCATGGTGTCTCAGGAGGTTTCTGACCTCAGCTGGTCACCTATTCAGCTAAACCTGATAGGGATCAAGAAGAAGATGCCTTGGCCACCACAGTCCACTTCCTAGTAAACTGAATTAGCCACCTCAGTTTTGTCAATATATAAGTCGGGTGCCTATGGTGTGGGCACACCACTACTTCTGACAAGTCAGTGACAGGGCAATAACCTGTGGTAATGGGTGAGCAACTTGGACCAGGAGCTTCTTAAAATCACCTCAGCCATGAACCCCCAGAGCCTGAGAGTCAGGGCCCTCAGGACATAGGCCACTTTGGTATCTTCACGTATTTGTCACTCCTTCCTCTTCTAAAAGGCCATCAAGTTGTCTCTGCCCACTCTGCTGTCTAGTTCTATTAGAGGAGCTGTATTTGTCACAACTCTAGTGAAAACTTTCCATTTTTCATTTCTCCATTTCTCACTGCTCATCCTCCCACCATGCGTCACCTGTTTCCTCACCCTCCCCCTCAAGAAAGAGAGGTTCCCCTTTCCATTTCTTATGTGCATCAGCAGGGTTGAAATAGATTTGCTGATGACAGCTTGTGAGAAGAGCCCTAGGCTGAAGGAATGAGGGAGTTTGTACGAGCTGAGGTCCGGGAGAGCCTGGTGTACTATTATTTTGAAGAAAGTAGTTCCCAGAGACTTTATGGGAACTCACATGAGTGTGCTTTCTTGTGTAGATGTCCTCGTCCCTCACCTCCAGGCAAGCTAGGCTCCATTCTAGGCTACCTCCCACAAAGCTGCTGTTCCAGTGGCAACTACACACATGGCGCTTCACAGTCTTTGTTGGGCATTGGTTCTCTCCATTTTGCTGGGTGTTGTTTTCTTCCACAAGTGTGGAGCTCTCAGACAGTAGATTTTTTCTTTGAAAGCTAAAACAGAATGAAGGAGCAACTGTCAGTATATACAAGAAATGTTACAAAAGAGAATGAACATACTTCAACCCCAGCAGTACTTATAGTATAAGGTCCCTCATTTCCAAGTCACCATTTCTGACTCCTGTGGAATGCCTCTGCTCAGGGCAGTTGAATGACAGTGTTTGTAAAAATGTCCTTCCAGCCTAAATAAATGAAAATCCAAAATGTACCAGAGGGCAAAGAAACATAGCAGTATATAGTTACCAATGGCTGTTTATTCCAGCATCCCTTGCACTGTGCTTTTAGCTTCCACTTTTCCCTCTCTGGATGTCAGTGACAAAGAATAAGAGAGAAACCCAAGACTCGCCATGGGATCACAGCACGTCCAGACCAGTGGTGCTGGGTGACATAAAAGGAGATCTGCCAGAGGAGGAGTTTTGCCTGTCTCCTTGGTTTAGGTATTTGAATGGCTCCTCCCTCAGGGATCTGTGCCTGGAGCTGGATACAGAGCCCATCAGACCCCTTCTAATCTAAATCAGCAGTGGTTACTTGTTGTAATGGGGAATCCTTACAACGAGTATAAGAGCAATGAACTTGGAATGAAAGATGAAGCGATATTTCTTTAGATGTTCAGAGATGATTTATTCCTCCAGCCCGCATGGCTGGAGTTCCCAGGCAGACCCCAGTCATGGGACCCTGCTCTCCTCCCCCAGGCCCTGGGCACCCAAACCAACCAATCAGGAACAGGTATGGGGCACACGTGACATGGGGACAGGCACCTCCGCAATTCACCCTTTCTTTTTAAATAAAGAACATTGGAAACAGTTGGATAAACATAACAAAACAATTTCAAAGGAAAGGAAGCCACTATCTTGAGTCCCCAAACATCCAAATAGATTTTCTTTGGAGCATGAGAAGGGAGACAGGACTTGAGTGTGCTTCAGATGGAAACTGAGTCAGGAGAGGGTTTTTTCCTTTCTGTACCTGTTGGAATCTTAGAAAATGACAGTTAATTTCTTCCCTCCCTCCTTTTCATCCCCCCATCAGTATTGCAAAGGGATTCATGGCAAATGGAAAAGCCTGGTTTTGGGAGGGGAACCAGAAAGGGAAATTTGGGCTGGGCATATATGGAGGATAAAGGGCCATGGGGTAAAAGGGGAAAGTGGGATAGGGGAAAGGATAGGGATTATGGGGATATTGTCTAGCATATCTACTACCTTTGACAGGAACACCCCCAGGGCCTGTAACACATGCTGCTTGTGGGCCCTTTCTTCCTTGTACAATTTTAAATTCTACTCTTTCTCCTTCTTCTAAGCTTGGAACATTACTTTTGGGGTTATTTTTCACAATAGCAGATTTATGAACAAAAATACTTTCTCCAGTATTGTTTGTCAATAAGAAACCATAATTTTTCTTTACATTATACCATTTTACAGTTTCAAAAACCCTAGCTGCAATAACTTTTTCATTTTTCCAAGTTCCTTTGTTCTTGCTTTCACTTTAAGTTTTTCTCGCTCTCACGCTGAAGCTGCCACAGCTGGGACAGCCGCGTGTGGGGCCGCCAGCACTGCCAGCGCACGTTCCTGCCGCGGGATTTTGACTCCTCAGGATTGCGTTTGGGGCCGCGTGGGTCTGGTCTGGCTGTGCTGCTGCACTCCGCCACTGCCAGCTGCTCTGCCTTTGGCCACCTCTGCAGCGCCATTTGGTGCCATGTGTGCTTCTCCTCTGGAGCTCCGTGCAGCTGCTCCATGCTTTCCGGGCATTTGCGCAGCTGCATGTCTGCGCCCTGTAAGGCGTTCGTGTGTGCTCAGCTTTGTACCGCCAGTGCTGCCGCTGCTGTCGGCTGTGTCAGTGTTGGGTGCTAGCACGGTTCCCTTCTCGCCGCCACACTGTTCCAGCTCAGCTTGGCATGGCTCATCGCGGTTGCCATAGCGACTGCCGCTATCACCACTGCCTTTCTCAACGCGGGGCTCGGGCTCGGACCATCGCTTGCCACGCGGTGCAGGGCGGCCATCGCCGGGTTGCGCCTCTGCCGCTGCCGCTCTCGCTGTTCACTCCTTTGCTCTCGCGGCTCGCTTTTTGCATTTTTCAGCAGCTACTTCTACTAGCTCTCCTTCTTTATTCACTGTAAGAATACCTCAGAGATCCCTAGGAATGCACTCACATCCAGCGTCTTCGTCGTCACTCTCTCACCTGCTGTCACTCGGGAATGCACCCCAATACAGGGATGGGGTCTGCTCTGAGGCTTGTGCTTTTAGGGGGGCTGGGCGCCTCCACCGCAGGCACCTCAGCAGCAGGCACCTCTGTGTTACTGGGACCGAGTATATGCTTTATGAGAGCATCTTCAATTGCAAAAGATGCTAGGATCAATTCTACTACCATTCCACTTCTTGACTGGATCATTATCAACTCATCGATTTCTTTCCAAAAATTGTCCCCTCTAGTCACAGGAAAGCCAACATCAAAAATTAAGTCTCGAGTGACATAAAAGAAATTTTTGAAAAGCCAGTTAAAAAAGTGTTCTAAATGTCCTGGGTCCAGTTTTGCATTTTGTTTCACTAGTATTTCTTTCACTTCCAAGTATATTTTTTTCTCTGTGGCTCAGATAGCCACAACTCCTCTGATTTCTCCTTCTGGTCAGAAAGTACAGCCAAAACCAAGACAATAAGAAAGTTCAATTACTCACAATTCACATCGGTGTACTCTGGACCTTTAGAAATCATTTTCAGGGATCAAATGTCCACATATCTCCGCCATTTGTTGTAACGGGGAATCCTTACAACAAGTATAAGACAGCGATGAACTTGGAAGGAAAGATGAAGCGGTATTTCTTTAGATGTTCAGAGATAATTTATTCCTCCAGCCACATGACTGGAGTTCCCAAGCAGACCCAGTCACGGGACCCTCTTCTCTTCCCGGGCCCGGGCCCCCAAACCACCCAATCAGGAACAGGTATGGGGCACACGTGACATGGGGACAGGCACCTCCACAGCTATTTATATAATAAATGGTCAAGGAGTTCCCAGTTTGCTCCACTGACCACTGCAGATAATTTCTGTGCGTAGGTAACGGCAATGTGCCTCCAGTGGAATTAGCCCAACATCCCGGGTCCTTTAGGCCATGACTCCTGAACGAAAAGATTTTAGAGTAATACACAGATGCACTGATAATCTCTTCAGTATCATCGCTCAACAGACCTATCTCCAGGCTGATCCCAAGCTGCTGAGGTAGGGGAAGGCTCTGCAAGTGGCAGTCTTATCTGGGGGAGAGACAGAAATGATCTCGTATCTTGAGGCCACATTCACTTTTGCAGTGAGTTTTCAGGAAGACACAGTAGTAGAGGACCACTGATGCTCTATCAAGCATACATCCATGTGATTTTGCAATACCGAAAAGAAATGCATGATGATTAGACTGGTCGATACAACACCTGCATGCTGGCTGATATGGAAAATCTGGGCAGGCTCTTGGAGAAGGCTTGAAAGAGTGTCTGGACACAGCACACGGAGCAAAGACCTTGGGAAGGGAGGAGACAGTTTCAGGGGGAAAAATGGATGCAGTCACACAGTTAGTTGGAGGTCAGGTGTTCCACAGTAGCTTCATCTGAAATGCCTCCAATACCATGAGCAGAGCTGAACTGGGACAAGCAGAGACAAGCTGTCAATGACTGGCTAGGAAGTAGCTGAAGACAAGGACTTGTTAGATAAAGGGAAAAATTTCATTATGCATGAGTCAGATTCAGGTAAACTAAAATAAAACCAGTGGTGGCACCTAAAAAGATGTTAGGAGATTTTTTTTTAGATTGAAGGAAAGGAGAAGCTAAGTGCTAAAACATGATTCAGAATGGCACATATTCAGAGCAGGAAGTCAGGAAAACTTCATCCTCTGCTAAATAACAATCATTTGGTGAAACTTTAAAAGGGACAATGAAGAATAATCAAACAAGAAGAATCTCATAGTATAGCAGAAGAAAAGATGCATTTTTAAATGAAAGCTAGAGGTCTAAACAAACAAGATAACTTTAAAGAGAAACTTGATGGGAAGAAGGCAATTGATCAGATACTTTAGAATTGGGATACAAAGCATAAAAAAGAGACAGACAAGGCAGAAGCATTAGAGAAGTGGGAACATACATTAGAGAAACCTCTATGCCAAATCAAAGTAACATGCTAATTTTGTTTACAAGCAGCTCAAAACTTATACAGCCTGACATTCATGGCCTAAGTCAGAAATATGCCATATCATATCAATATTAAATCAAGTGTCTGTATCTATTACATGCTGAGGGAGATCAGAGTTGCTGACAGAGCAAGAAATGCAACAATAGCAGCAGGTATCAATTTCCAACTTGTATACTGGATAAATGCCACATAGAGGATTGATGATGCATAAAACGAAAATACTGTTTCTGCATGAAACAACATACAAAAGGAGGAACTTTTGTATTAGATCAGAGCAACATGCAAAACCTGGTTCAAAACGTCCCTGTGCTCAACATACTTACTCAGGGACCAAAAGAAAACAAAACAAAACAGCCCAAACCAACCAAAAAAACCCCCCAAAAACCCAAAACCAAACAAACCAAAAAAAAAAAAACCCAAAAAACCAAACCAAAAAAACCCAGATAAAAAAGAAGCTCAAACTGCAATAAAATTACATAAGAACAAGAGACTTTGTTAAAAGTAAGCTGAAATGGATGCCCGAAGGCTAAAAAGTTTGCATGGTGGCTATTTCAACATAGCATGTAGGAGCACATTTTCTCTCTCCTCTGTGGATGGACAAGGACTTCGGAAAAGAAAAGCTGACACAGTTAACCGCAGGATAAAGGAATTTATTAGAAGCAGAAGACTTTCTTCACAGAATAGAAGTTGTGTCCAAGAATGGAAAATAGAAAGGATCATAAACTCTGGCAAGTAAAATGAAAACCACAACAAGGCCAGCTATATAGAAACCCAGCAACAATTTCTGAAGACATAAAGGTCTATCAGTAATGAATCTGAAAGAAATTAAGGCACCATGAGACAAGAGAAAAAGCTTTCACGTGAATAACCTATTAAAAAAGGAGGGTAAATGGCCATCATTCACATTGGAGAGAGGTCTCTAGTGATGCTTGAGGGGGTTTTGTTCTTGGGCTCCCGCTGTTTAACCTATTTATAAATGAACTGGAAAAGAGGGCATGTGGTGAGAAGACAATTTGGTGAAGGCACAAAGTTATTACACATAGTAGGGGTGAGTTGCTTTAACACTTTTCAGGCTAGCCAAGTATTCTGTTGAGGTGTCAGTGCATGCCTGCACTGATCTTATGCTCTTTGAAAGGCCTGGGGAAAGCCAAATGATCATGAGAGACAGCAAAGGGGAGAAGAAAGGAAGATCAATGTCAAAAGGTCAGGAATGTACAGATAGGGAAGCAGAGGAGGATGCACCCCACCCTGAAGGCATCTGAGGAGCCAGTGGACAGTTGTCACCGATATTGTACTGAGAGACTTCAGAGGAAAAGGGAATGGATGTAAGCACCGTGGTCACCAGGACTCTTCACCAGGCTTCCTCTTTTTTCTGCTGGGGATGGTGGGGGAAGTTGATCAGGAAATCCCATGACTCAGTGGGACCACAGATGGGGAAGGTATTAAAAAAACCCCAACAAACAAGAGGTCTGGAAGGCGCCAGGAGAGGGGCCACAGCTTAGCACAGTTGGTGCATGCACATGGCTGGGTCCCTGGATGGTACACAATGGTCAGGGCATCCTGTAAGACTTGTTGTCAGCACAGGCTATTCCCAGGAAGAGCTCCTGACTTACATTCCTGGTGGGTCATGGAATCATCTAGGAGTACAAGGTGACGTACTGGGATCCCTAATTTCTTCCAGTGTAAGAGGGTACCACAGCAGGTGTATAGGGAAGTGGTACAGGCATGAGAAAAGAGAGAGGAGCACCAGGAGGAGTAAACATTTCCACAGCATGATTTGGGTACAGACATGCTGAACTTTAGACCTCTAGTAAAACAATGCCTGGCTGGGTGTAGCAAGGAGGTGCAGGATCCAAGAAGGACCTCTGCAAAGCTGGGACTATATAGGCACTACTGCTGCAGAATTAAGCAGAAATGTCAGGAGCAATAACCTACTCTTTACCTTCTGGAGAAGGCAGCATGGATGACCCCACTTGTAGGGCAAGCAATGTAGGGTACACTGAAATTTGCAAAGATTTCTGGCCAAGATGTCCCCAGGCCTAATGACATGAGCACCATGTACCAAACTGACGAAAAAAGAGGATCCAGAGCCCTGCTGAAAATGCAATTTCAATGTGTATCTCCCCTGGATACTGCAGTTTGAATCCAGCACCTTGGGCTGCTTGGCTACCTGATAGCTCTGCTGCTGAAGACAAGATTCTGGATTAGGTGCAGCTTCAGTACAGCCCTATCCTAATTCTTACAGTCATGTCTATGGACTTGAGATAATCTCTTGCTCTCGTCTTGCTTAAAGGCAATTCCTAAACTCCCAGGCCAACAGTATCTAAAGAGGCCTCTGATTTTGGATGTCTCCATTTTGGGTCTGCGCTTTGGGTGACTCTTCAATTTCTACATGAGTATGCTTAATTCCTACTTTGACAAACAGGGCTGGCGCATCTCAAATGGCTCACTCCAAAGTCCAGGCTTTTCGGAGGACTGGCTGTTTGTGTACAATTAATTGGGTGTTATTTACTGAGCTGGCAGCAGCAGACATTCTGTAGTACAAAGCTCTGTGCTGCCCACAAGGTCACAGTTCCAGTGTTTTGGTTTCTCAGTATTGCTGGATCGTCACTGTTTAAACAGCAAAGGCAGTCCCTGACCCAACCTCTGCCATAAAGGGGTAGAGAAGAGAACTTGTCCTTAAACTTTCCTCACTCCAGTTTGTGAGTAAGCTGCATACTACTCATTAGCTGCGGCCTGGAAAGTCTCAGTTGCTTTTACTCGCTGGTGTGGGCAGTGTCAAGATCAAAGCATGACAGGAAAATAAATGCTGTGGCTGCAGCTCTGCTAGGCCCCTAAAAATACATGACTGCTCTGCTTTTGTGGCTGTGGATTCTTCTGTCACAGTTCCTTCAGGTGACATTGCCAGGTTACAGTATTTTATTTAAAAAACAGTTGTTTGCTAAAACATAAAACAAAAGGCTTACAGTTTTGTCAACTGAACTGAAGCAGACAATTTTTATTGCTGCACAGGAGATCAATAATAATAAATAAACAACCCCCTTCACCAGAGGCTTCACAACAGACATGAAGCACATGGATGGACCTTATTCACAGCAGGAACTTAAATGCAGTGGAACCAATGATATTTGATAATCACATTCCCAAACACAGAAAAATCTCTTCCTTGACAAAAATGCTAAATGCCGTTTTGGCACCTTTGTCTTAACCTTTGATCCCTCATTGTAGAGAGCTTTGTATTCCTTGTAGAGACTTAAGGGTTTGTTTTTTCTTAAATGTTGTGCTCATGATAAATATTCACACCCAGGGGAAAACACATGAAATCAGAAGCATTGTTGCTTCCACACACTGGAGTGAGAAATTAGAAAAATCCATTACACAAGTATCTGAGGGATGTAGTACCTATCTGGTTCAGTGAAATAGGATACAATTCCATGAATAGCATTCTCAAGGCTCTATCAACACAGAAAAAAATATACAGTTTTGACTTTTTAACCTCATCCTATGAATCCATCCCACATCCTTGTGCTTCTAGCCTCATTTCCCACAGAGAATGAAATTTCTGTGATCATGCCATCTGGCTGTCTATCAGCCAGTATGTTCTGAACCTGCTTTCTATCAAACTGACAGAGGGATTGAGGCTCAAAGAGAATTAAGTGACTATGAAATTCATGAAAATCAGCAGCTGGGTCAAAGATGAAGATCCAAATGAGTGTCCTTGCTAAGGGAAAGGGAGGCAGAACGCAGCAGTTTTACACACTGCTTGCTAATGTCAGTCATCACGTGTGTGGCTCTGGACTCACCAGAGCAGATGCTGCTTCTTCCTCAGTGAGATCAAGGGCTTACAGTTGCAGTAGTGAGTGGTACAGGTGAGGGAAGGAGAGCAAAAGGCGATAGGACACACTTGTACAAAAGCAGGTCTCATTAGATCCACAGAACAACGCATTTAATGATAAACTTCCACTTACATAACTCTGCAGCTCCTGCATTTCCTTAAGGCCCTCAAAGATGTGGATCTGTTTCTCATGGAGAAGGCTGACAGGCAATCACTACCTCTTCACTCCCACACCTGGACCTGTGCTGCAAAGCTCCCTTTGCTTCCACTCCTCAGTGAAACTCAAAGCAGGTTCCAGGGCTCTGGAGACAACAGACTTGATCTTTGAAACTGTAAAAAGGATATTAAAAGTTAGGATGGAAAGTACAGTGCAGTTCAAAGTTTCCCTAAAGAAAAAAATCCCTACCAGAGAAAATTCAGAAACCAAATTATTTCTCCTTCTGTAGCAAAGGGAGTTTCAGCTTTTGTTTTTTATATCTTGCTCTCCTGCTTCATGTAGTGTGCTGTGGAACAGCAGCTGAGCTTGCAAATAATTCTGGAGGAAAAGGGCTGTTTTGCTTGAAGTTATGCCTGTCCTAGAGGGAAAGCCCTTGTGTTTTTAGGAGTCCTGTATTTTAACTAACTGAGGAAGAATGTTGTTTAACATCACCTTGGCAACTAACTATGTGTGGCATGTACATTTCCTAGTGCTGAAGCCTGACCCTTTATGCTTACCTTCAGTGCACTTCTGAGTGGCCAAACTTGTGACCCCAGTCCCAGGCTGCTGCTGGCCAGGCTACCAGGGGAAGGATTGCTGTGGGCTCACCCACAGTGGGGGCAGGAACTTGCTGTGGTTTGCTCATGGGGGCTTTCCTCATGATGAAAAGGAAGATAGAGAAGGGGTTTGCCTCTTGATGGGTTTATAAAGAGTAAACATGTAGCTCTGCAGGACTCACAGAAAGAGGCCCTTGGGTGAAAGCTAAGTGCCCTTCTTGGAGATGGGCTTGATGTGTGACTGACTCACAGGGGCAGAAAAGTTCTAATTTAGTGAAGAACAGATGTGAAATATATTAACTGGAGCCCTCTTCTCTCTAAGATTTCCTTCAGCAGCCCCCCCCCGCCCCCACTTCTGTCTTCTCAAGCACTCTATTATTTCACACATGGGAAAGAAGTGATTTTCTTGCACTCTCAAGAGATCCACTGGGTTTTATATTTTACTTGTAATTCTAAGTAATAGATTGAGGTCCTGGTCCTTGAAATGAGAGAACATAGAAAAATAAAGCTTAGAGCCTGTTATATTTACCATTATGGTCAATGAAGATAGAAGCAAAAAGCTTTAAAAGTAAGTGGGCTCTCTCAACAGTGAGGCTCTCAGTGAAACTGCTGTCTGACTTCCTTCACAGAACAGACTGGAGTTTCCAAAAGTGTTACCCACCCACACTGTTTACCCATCTGAGTTGGACTTTTGCATGGTGAGGACTTGTCAAACTGACTTCTCTTCACAAAGTTTTCTAGAAGTGATTTGGATTTAGGGTGCCCAGACTGGAGTGACTTCCAGAACCCTGGTTTTCAAAAGGGACTGACCAGGCATTCTCCACCTATCAATTTAAAAACTCCCTCCTAAATAGCTCCTCTCCATCATGATCTCAGTAGCCTAAAGACAGCAGGCACAAGTGTTTTCCAAAAATAACATCAGCTACTTTCAGTTTCAGGATTTGTAAATGCTTCTGTGATCGACCTCGGACTTCCTCAAAAATTCTCCAGGGGGAAACAGCTCCCACAGATCACAGGGAAAGGATTTTCCCTCCCCCCTCCAGATATCTAGAGGGGATGTCCAAATGGTTCCTCTTCTGGGAGCTGCCTTGACTGTTTTCCATGATGAAATTTTCCAGCATATAATTTGTAAAGTTTTGTCACTCCTGATGCCTTTGTTTGTTTGGAAAATGACAAAATGTGCTGAGAAGAGATGATGTTCTACATCATGTGTTCCTACCTGCAGAGCTAAATGTGTAACTCTACTGAAATACAGATTGTTTTGCTCAGCCATGCTAGTAATTCCTGTTTAGCCCTTAGCCCCAAGTCAAAGTGTTTCTGTAGGGCTGTGACCTGAGGTCTTAAATGTGCTTTCAGAAATGTCACGTCATAAGGACAACATTTGCGCAGGCACTGTGCTGTTAGAGTTGCAGAGAGAAGTTTGAAAGGGGATTTTGAGCTGACAAGCCCTTTCCCCTAACATTTTGCCACTCAAAAAAGATTCATGCAGTGCTGATTTTGGCAGCCTTCACACCAACCCACAGTGCCTCTTGGTCAACCTTAACTCTGTTCAGATCAACACAGAGGGGGAGAAAAAAAGAAAAAAGGGAGGTGAGTTGCTACCAGTGCAAGTGCTTGCAGAAATGGGAGTGACCTCACAGTTTTAAGGGGAGGAGCCTTGGTTCATACATGTAGGGATTTTCCCTATGACAGAGAATCTGAAGATAAGCCTGGGGGATTCCCCAGTCTGCCTTCAGAAATATCACTCTAGAAGCAGTCACAGCTTCACTCTGCTCTCACAGTCCATCCTGCAAAGGGACACTCTTGCTGCTCTGCGATCTGAAGCAGTAAAAGCCATGTCTCTGGGAGTCTACACTCTGCTCGTCATCTTGTGCAATGGTAAGTGGACAGCCCTGCATTTTGCCTTCTGGTCTTTCATTTTGTTATGTGGGGATATGTTTTGGGAAGACAGGAAGGATTGTGTAAGCAATATCTTTTAAAGGTGATGTGTATCTGTGCTTTGCAGTTTGGTGCTTGATCCGTGGGACTCCTGTGATGATCCCAGGCATTGCTGTGAGGTGTGCTGAAGAAGTGGTGCTGCCCTGTAAAGCTCTTCAGGACTCCTCAATCTCCTACCAGACAGCATCTTGGTATAAAGTAAGAAAAAAGCCTAAGTTACCTGAGTAGTCTGCTTTGCTGTCCTACCTGATACTGGCTTGTCTTGTACAAAATGGGTTTTTTCTGCAGAGGCATCCTCCTGTCACTGCAGCAGAGAGAAGGCAGCAGTGCAAACCTTTGAGCTGACCATGGGGAGCAGGTGTTTTCAGTGTCACTGGAGATAAGCTATTTGAGCATAGTTCCCTGAATTGCTCTTGGCCTGCTTTTCTATCTAATTGTTGCTGGCTCCTGTGGATCACTATTCAGGTGATGCCCCATGTGCAACCTGCCAAATACTACTCCAAAGAGGAGTCTTCCAGGATTTTCTTCAGAGCAAAAAATGGTATTTAAGCCTTGCAACGTCAAGGATGTTGCCCTTGTTTAATCTCCTCCAAACAGGAGCTGATTTTTTCTTTGAAGTAGAAGAAATAAACAAGTATTTGCTATTCTTTAGGAAGATTTGACTGGCGGGGTGGGCATAAGGGCAGAGCGTGTGCAGAAGGCAGATGGAGAGCTAGAAATTCTGAGTTATCTCTTTGCATTTGTGAAGTAAAATCACATCTTGACTGCTCTGATTCAGAGTTTCTATCTCCAGAGCAGGAGAGCCCTGCTGACCACCTGTGTGCAGGAGGGGTTACAGGAATCAATAAGCTAATGAGCAGAAAAGACCTGCTCAACATTATCAATTTTTTAGAGAGGTAGAATTGCCCAGTGGTGGAAGAGGTGGCTGTTGACAAGCTGTACAGCACCATGTATTTTCATCTCAGCGCAGAGCTTCAGCTTACCGTGTGAGCCAAATTAATGAGATAACAATGAAGGTTTTGTTCTCCATTCCCCACTCTCAGCCACACACTCCTGCTGCTTATCATGGGCCAGTCCTCGTGGTCCTCTTGTTACCTGTTAAGTCAACTCTCTGTTGCTTATTATAATAGTGGAAAATCAACCTGTGAATAAAGATTTTGTAGGCTACAGAGTTGAATTACCTTCTCAAGTGACGGTACAGCAGTGGAAGGGAAGAGGAAAAAACCCTATTTATGGGTGGTGAAAACTGTTAATTTATCTCTGCCAGAACGTAAAGCCACAGCCTTGGCTTCCTCAGCAGTTCAGTCAGATACAGTTTTAAACTCATTTCCTACAGTAAACCAACCAACAGTGTTTGTTATTAAATAAGGCTTCTGAGGTTGAAACCTGCAATGCATCTGAATTTCATTGCTGGTACAACAATGAGCATCTGCCTACTGACTAGATGACAACTGCACCTCAGAAGAGATGTTTTGAACATATGACTGCCAACCCACCAGCATCTTTTTCCAAATGGTTGAAGTAAGCACAGGTGGTAGAGAGGAGAGAATAATGCATTTGGTTGAACTTTACTATGAGATATGGGGTAAAAGTCAACTTATTCTTTTTTGCTTTCTGCTTCAAAAGCTGAATAAGGTTCTGTATTTTTCATCCAGATATGTGCTAATTCTTTAAGGCTCCCTTTCTCCCACAGTGTCCAGGAAGGGCAGGGAGCTCATTGAAAGCAAACCACGCAATCTGGTGGACCTGGAGAGGTTGAGCAGAAGAGTAGGGGGTGGGGGAGGAATAAATAGAAAGGCTGACTGCATCTCAGAAAATTCTCCCCCGTAGCAGTGTTGGAAGTCAACAAAAACAAAAAGAGGCTGAAGTGTGGGGATCCTCCAGAAGCATGTGCTTCCCCAAGTTCAGTGGTGAGCTCAGAGGGCCAAGCAGCAAACAGCAGTCAACAGTCATTCCGTGGTGAAGAAGAGTAAGGAAAGCCTGTAGACCCAATTCTGTGTTATCTCGTAGCTCTTTGCAGTTCTACCTGGGCACAAAATGACTGCATGGGCAAGGGAGGGTGATATTTGATGGTGCCTTTTGTGGGGGCCCTCTCTGGTGCTGCTTCCCTTTGCAGCAGTTATGCCATCACAGTCTAGACTGCCACTGCATGTCCCCTGTCCTGTCCCTACAATCCCTGCTCCCTCCATGGTCTCCTTGCTCTTCCTGCTTCAACTGCTTTGCTCAGGAAAAGACTGGTTTTCCAGTATCCAGCATGACAGAACCTTGCACTTATTTTCTCTGCTGACACAAGAAGTAACAAAATTCAGCTATTGTCAGCTGTTGCTGCCATCCTCAGGGGCTTGTGGTACCAACCATGGTACTGCAGTCTTCTGTTTGCTTTTCCCATGAGAGAGGTGGGAAGTGGGGACAGGAAGGCGGTGACGCCAGCCCAAGGCACAGTTGCAGCCATATTAGGAAAAGCAGAGCACCAAATCTAAAAAGCTTAACTCTCCACGGGGAAAAGTAATTTAGGCTCAGTGTTTTGTGCTGAAGCAATACTTCTACTTGTGGGGCTAGCTAAATAGGCAGCAGCTTGAAGCTCTTTCTCCTCCCCTCTCTACACTTTGGCTGTGTGCTGCTGTCTCCACCCAACACTGCGAAAGGAAGGTGAGGGAATGGTGGAGTGTGACTGGGCTACCCAACACAGGTAATTACTCTGTTATTTAAAAACAGCTACTGAAGGATTAATCAATAAACACCACATATAACCCCAAAGGACTAATTAAAAGGTAATTCCAACAAATAGTATGAAATTTCAGGCCGTAAAGTTCAAGCAGCTGTTAGGCGAAATCTTTTGTATGAGGTCACTTTGAGCTGTGAAGTAAATGCAAGCAATTAACCTTTGCTTCTGTTGCTTAAAAAAAAAAAAGATGGTGGCAATGTTATGGTGTGCAGCTGTTTGCACATGGTGAATGTTCTGTGAGTGAACCCCTCCTTCCTGCTAGGTACCTCTGTGGGCTCAGACCAATTAAGGGCCAGTTTGTTACAATCTGCTAAAAAAAAGGATGTAATTTAAAAGTATTTTCTGCATGGAAAAGGACTTGTCAAAAGGAGTTAATATTCTGGTGTCAAAATCCAGCTGGGTGTGAAAAAGAAGGTTTGCATTCAATTCTTTTGCTTTTGCTAATGTCTCATACTGCAAAAAAAAAAAAAAAAGCATAGATGCGTTTGACCTGCTGTGCATCTGAGATCCTTGGAGGTAATTATTCTCATGCAGGAAGTCACCTGTGTAAGTAGTTCTGTGTGGAACCATGACCACAGTCAGTCAGCTCAGACAAAATTATTTTTACTTAGAAACATGTGAAGTAGGGGCCAAACGCACTGGGGAGAAGGTAGAACACCAAGTCCCTTCCAGCCTGGTGCAGCCCTCATCCCATTCACTATGAGGCCATGGAAAAGAATTCATAATGATGACAGTCTTAAAGTGTGGTACATTTTTAGGAGTGCTGGGCAGCCTGCAGGCCATAAATGTGTATATGAGCAGCATGGAAGTTTGCCAGCTGAGAACTAGGTCCTTTTCCTAAACACCCAGGCACTGGAATTGTCTATGGAAATGACTGAATGGTTTGAATCTCTACAGCCCACCTACAAGACAAGAATCTAGGTAATGAAACTTTACTTACATTTCTGCTTCATAGGGCTATTGAAAACTGAATAGTTTCTCTTTGTGCAGCACACTGAAAATGAGACCCACTTCATAAACCCTCATAATTATCACTTTATATCCAGTTTGAAAATCAAGTTTAAACACACACAAATGAAGTCCCAGTAGATATGTCACTATTTTCTTCATGTGATAGCCAGAAGAGCCTTAATCTAAAACAAATCTTGAGGAAGAGGAAAGAAGGCTGTGCTTCAGTGGAGAGAAATTTGTTAACTTTACAGCACTTCCCTGAAAAATATAAAATTGTGGGAGAATAAGAGGGCGAAGTCATATTACAAAGTCAGAATAAACATTATAGGCATATAATATTGACTGCACCTTCCTTCAAAGGAAAATACTTTTACTAAAACTGCATAGCTGTGATATATTAGGATAAGTAAATATTTGCTAAATTACTTCAACCTCATTTCTAACCTACACAAAGAAATGCAGTCAAATGCTCCTCAGACATCTCTTAATCCCCAAGTAGCTTCATCATGTTGATGATTTAGACAGGAAGGGAGCAGTGGAAATTATTTCATGACCCAAACAATTCTTTTGCCTGACATGAGCTAGGGCTGGATGCCCTTAGCCAAAAAAAACCAAACCAAATCAAGCCAACTAAACAATAGTGAGTCTGTGTGAGTGAGTCAAAGGGCTTTTCCAGCTGGCTCATGTGTCACACTTAGTTTCTTTGCTATTGTTTTGGGGTTGGGTTTTGGATTTTCTTTCCTCATTCCCTCTCCCCGCACTTTTACAGCACACTCAGAGTTCATTCACATGTGCCCACAATTTATGTCTGTTATTTTCAAATTTAACTTTGGTATCTCTACATGATACTGTATAGGAACCATATGGATGCACCTTTAGCACTAATCAAATGTGGAAGTGCTTTTGTGCTGAAAAATACACCTATTAAGTGGTTTCAGCTCAGTTGTATTTCATTAGGTTGGCTGTTGGGCATTGCCAGAATTCGATATATTTTGCTTCAGAAAATAAATTCCTTCTGGCCGTATGTAGATTTTTAGCTCACCATAACAGTCAGAAATTTCAACTTGGCCATTGTGCCTGGTATAATTTTAAACAAAACCATTTTTACAGTCATCTCACCCTCATTAGAAAATAACCTGATGTTAATATGTTCCACCTTTAAACTGACATCAGTTTTGGACTTCAGCCATTTTTTTTAAAATACAAATTTTCTTTTATGGGAGAAGTGGATTATATTGGCACTTTGATTTACCTGGAAGATACCTTAGTGTGAGAAAAGTTTGATGAGTAAAGGTATTTAATGAGAGCAGAGAAAGCGAGTTAATGTGAAAACTGCTCACTCTCACATGTTCATGATAAAATTAGGTGTTAATTGATTAGTTGGGCATAAGTACCACAGCATGGGTATTCACGTTTTTTTAGAGTACTACCATGTAATGCTGTAGCAGTTTTCAAAACAATAGCTAAATCCTAGCCAGCTAGAACTGAGGAAAGTGCTCCTCCTCCTTCTACCTTGTTTTTAGTTCCCTGAGAAAGAAATATTTGCTGAAGAGGACTTAAATTTTGGAGGCCTAATTATTCTACCTATTTCTTATAATTCATCCAGTCAGAGAACAGAAATATATCGCTCAGTGGTATTTTCAATCAAACATATCCCATTTTAATATCCACTGTATCACCACCACTGTTCTTATCAAAAAGATCCAGGCTAGGAGAAACTTAATAGGAATCAGTCAACTGACTGGAGAATATATATGGGAAAAATCACAGCCTCTTTAGACGAAGTGTTTCCAAGCTTTTGGGAACTAGAATAACTTTCAATTAAACTCACTAAAACCAGACAACTAGAGCTGACTACTCAAGGCCTTGTCCAGTTTAGTCCTGAATATCTCAAAGGATGGAGACTCCACACCCTCTCTGGGCAGCCCATTCCAGTGTTCAACCACCCCCCCCAGTGAAAAAGGTTTTTCTTTTGCTTAAGTGGAATTTCCTGAATTTCAGTATGTGCCCATTGCCTCTTCTTGTCTCTAAAGGCTACTGAGAAGGGTCTAGCTTCAGTTTCTGTATCTCCCTGCTAATCAGGTTGAATCAATACTGATAAGATGAACCTGAGTCTGGTCTCCTCCAGGCTGAACTATCTCTTCCACCTTCTGCTCATGTCATGTGCTCCAAGATATTACTCATTTTTGTGCCCCTTTACTGGACTCCCTCAGATATGACCATGTCTGTCTTGCACTGGGAGCCCAGCACTCCAGGATGTGTCTCAGCAGGGAGGAAAGGATCACCTCACTTCAGCATCGGCTGAAGATATTTTGCCAGGGGATTTCTGAAAGTCTGCCGCACACATTGCTGAAGGACAATGTATATGTGACACTAAACATAAACTTGCATTTCTTCTGTTTTTTAATTTTCTTAATGGGTAGTTTTATGCAGATAGGCAGGATGATGTTGCCAGAAAGTCCCGGTTTTCCAGCAAAATGCTCCCTTCAGTAACCCCCAGCAGACTGCATGGTAACAAGGCCCTTTTTATGCAAATAGATTTAGTAGCAATTCTACCTGTCCCCACACAAGTAATCTTTTGCCTTTTGAATTTTGGTAAAACCATCAACAGTAAACATGGGAGCAGGAACAGACCTCCTTCCCTTTCTCCTCCATTTGGACATGGGGAGCGGGGGAAGCTGGCATGCTGCAGTTTGCTCAGCCGTGAGGTGTAAGGGAAATGAAACACAAATGAAATGTGGGAAGAAAAGATTTTTTCACTGATTAAAGAAGAGGATGGTCCCTACACAAGTGGATTGCTGTCTGTGGAAGCACGTGCTTTGATCCCTCTAAGCTTGTGTGGAATTAATTAGGTAAAACCCCCAGCATTTACCTTGGGCTGTGGAATCACCTGGAGGACACTTGGTGTGAATTAGAGCTGGTTTATCGTAGAAGCTTGAGCTGCAAAATGATCTGTCTAGTGAGAGAGTCTGCCAAGTAATTCACAGGAGGTGGCAAGCAAAGTAGCATTTTTGTAATTTTAATTAGGTTTGGGGTGGGAAAGAGGTTATCTTGAATAGAGCAAGAGGCAGAACGATGACCTTACTGAATATCTCATGGACTTCCTTTTATGCAGCTGGGATATGAGGATACACTCTGAAAATCTACTCATATGTTTTCTTGCTACTTAGAGAATTTTAAAAGGGAAGGGGTGGTCTGTTTTCTCTTTTTTTAATAAGATGACGCGTAAGATTGCTGTGGAAAAAGGCTTGGTTCAGGCATCAGAGAAAGGGTTGCTGTGACGTCTGAGTAGAGGTGGATGCACTGCCTGTAGAGGCTGGAAAAATGCCACCAGATGTCTCTGCAGACTAAAAAATGTTGGATGCTGCTGGGCAGACTACCTTGCCTGCCCTTGCTCTTCAGTAAAGACAAGATCTAATGGAGGAAGAAAGGCATGCAAACCTCGAATTAAACCCACACGTATGACCCCTTCCTCCTCCCCAAATGCAAGGTTCGCAACCCCCATCCAGGTCACCACTGATTTCTCCACAGGTGAGGGACCAGATTATGCCACAAAGTAACTTTTACTTCTTGTTTTGGGGGAAAGCATTTTGTTAGTGCAGTTTCATGGCAGTGCTTTACCTTACATACAGCATGACTAAGGCAAAATTCTGACAGTCTTTTCTGCAGGGTCACCATCAGTGTGCTTGCAACAGCAACTGAGCACCTTAAAAGCTTTGGAGGCAATAAACAATCCTATTCCTTGCTGTTCCCATGAAATAGGGAAGTTAAATCATTTACCCAAAATCTCACTTGGAATAAGTGCATGGTTAGGCATGGGACACATGCACTTAATTGAATTCTCCTTTATAGGAGCAGTGCTGATTGCAATTGCATACAGAAAGATCAAAGTGTTTTCTCATTCCCAGTTCTCAGCCACAAGAATCACACCATCATTTACCACACAAGACAGCAATTATTTATGCTGCCAGTGAGTTAAAGGAAGAAAACAAAACCAAAAATCCCTAAACAAATCCAATTTTTTTGTATGTAGCTCAGACCTCCTATCTGCAATTTAGGGCAATGCAAAGAGCAGCCAGGCTGGTTCCTTTTATTGCCCTGTGGGCAGTTTTAAATTTCACTGAGGAAGGGGGTGGTAAGGGAAGGGAGAGTGGCAAAAATTAGATCTGAGGGAGGTCAAGTATGTCCATTTAACTGCTATTAACCTAGTTGTAACCAGAGCTGAGCCCAGCCTGGGTATTGGAATTCCTCTGGCCACATCTCTGACAGTATGCAGGGCCTGAAAATACCTAAATCCCTGTAGCACAGTGAAGTCCCTACAGCCTGAAAACCACCATACATAGTACTTGTAGCTGCTTGGGGCTGAGTGTAATAAGAAAGAGAAGCTAGGGTAAATTTACTGGGGGATTAAGGGGAACAAGGTAGTTTCTTCCCTCGTTCTGGGTAAAGTGTGGAAAGCCCCAGGAAATTACTGCTCTGTGTTTCAGTTGATGCACTGAAAAGCCCAAAATCTTTCTGAGAAAGAATCTTTACAATTAAGGAAATCTTGTGCTTTAGTCTAACTCCTCAGTTCCTGAAAAGTTCCCCAACTCGCAGCTTGTTTTACACCATTTTAGGCTGCAAAAATAGCACGTATAATGGAGAAATATATCCATATTTCTCTCTGGACTCCTGAGTGTGCTTTCTTCCTGCAAACACATGAAAGGGAAACCAGATACTCCTAGCCTCGGTGTGAGAAAATTGTGTTAATTTTAATAACTTACAGTGTAACTGTTATACCCCGATGCAGTAGCTATGCTGACAAAAAGTAAGCACCAACATATGACCCAAAAATGTGTCTATTAAAATAAAATAATAATAATAAAAAGGCTTGGCTTACATTAGTTATACATTTGGCTGAAATGCTGAGCCTTGGACTTACGAGCTGGCTCTAGCTCTGCTGGTCCACAGAAAGATTGAATTCATTACTTGGGAAACCTTCATGGAGGGCATGCTGCTTGAATCCCAGGGAGCAACTTCGATGAATAAGAACGGACATGGGCTAATTCAAACCCTTCTTCCATCTTTCAAATCAACTTAGTGATTTCTCTCTTCTTTGTGGTTTCCAGCCAATTGTCATTTTCAGTGCATCCTATCGCCCCGCAGTACGAACTGCTCTGGGAATATACTTCATTCCTCCAGCAGCCTCTCAGCAATGCCAAGGAATGTAGCTCTTCTGGTTACAATTAAGAAATTCAACATACAAATGCTCCCCAAGTGCACCAGAACCTGCTTGTGACCTTCACGCAACTGAATCTGAAGGAGTCAAAGCAATTTTTTGTTCTTTGGTTTCAATAATGAGTGGAAGGGAGGGAAGTGTGTTGTTGGGGGGGAGCCTCTATTCCTCCAGAGAGGCAGCATGGTTTCAGGGGTCAGCTACACAGAAACTGGCACAGGGAAGTGCAGTTTCCAGGGCTGCAGTCCCACAGGGAACTCTGGGCTGCGGAGCCGCTGGGAGGATGCCAGCCTGTGCTTGGCAGAGTCCTCGTGCAGTGGCACAGTTGCTGGGTTGGCAGGTTTAATTCTCACCACTGCATGGCAGGAGGTGTGCTGGCAGGGTGAGCACAGGCAGCAGTGGAGCCTCCCTGTCTGCTGCCATGCTCTCCTGGGCACCCCTGGTCCTCAGAGCCACTGCTAAGCACCTGGGCAGGGCTGCCTCATGCTGCCTCTGCTCCCTCCCCATGGACTGTCTTTCTCGGTCTGAACTCCTCTGGGGCCTCTGCATAGGCCCATCAAGGGCAGATTCTGCCCCATATTTTTTCATGTTGCTGTCCAGGTGAGGCAGCTTAAGAAGTTATTAAAGAATAGTTCTATAATTCCTTTTTATATGTAGAGTCCATTTAAGCAAAATCCCATATACTTTTGGACTGCAAGCATGAATGTATTGAATGGGTTTGAGGTTGTGCTCCCCCCACCTCTGCATTTCAGCCATAAGCCAGTTTTAAAATTTTCTTTACCCCAAAACTGAGGATGACACTGTTGCCCAAGAAAACAAATATATTTGTGTTTTCCAGATGGCTGGAGACAGCAAAGGAATAGCATGGGAAGTCCTTGATGTGGAATCTCATTATCCACGAGAAGCTGGGGAGGTTTTGGAGCTCTCCAATGACACCTCCTTTTCACTGAGGATCAAAAATGCGACCAGTCGAAACAGTGGGACATACAAGTGCATTTTGTGGGGGCAGAGCGGAGAACACAATCTGAGCAGCACAGTCACATTAAAAGTAACAGGTACAGTAGAGAGCTTTGACTGTCCCATGCTCCACGTGGCATGTCAGGAACAGTTTTGGAATATTTTACAAACACCAGAGCAATATAACACCTTGCTTTACATTTTAGGTTGCCCTGGAATAGAAGAGGACAAACTAAAAAAATACAAAGGAGAGCTCTTCATGCTGACTTGCCTTGGGATTTTTTACTTACTACTCATCTTCTTTACCTGTGTAAGTAATTCCCTTTCTCATAAGCAAAGCAACAAAACCAACCAAAATACCCCGTCTCATTTTCTCTGCTAGCACTGCTTTAACACAATTGGTCGGAAATTGGTGTCCGTACTTAATTTATGATTAAACTCAGGTACATGAGGACGGAGTTCCAAAGAGAGGGAGCTGCACCCTGATCTAACTCTGATCTAACTCAAACCATCAGTTATTTTTCTGCACTCTCACTGCTCATTTCTGCTTCCAATTACTCTGTGTAAACTACTCATCAGTTTAAGGGCACAGCAACATGTCTTCTGGTTTAGTACCTGGGAACAGCATTTGTCCAAGATGGATGCATAGCCCCCTTAGACTCCTTTCCCACCTATGGAATTACTTTGTGTGGTGGCAGGATGGACATGTCCAAGTCCACTTGCTTTTTGCCTGTTTGCCTCCCTGGAAAATTGGTGACAGCCCCATTTCAGACTGGCGTTATTGTGAAGTCACATCTTTCTTGTTAAACAGACATTTTAAGATATATGGAAGAAAGCCTCTTTGGCAGGGTTTATCCACACCTTTACTGCTGGCTGGTAGTTCTGGAAAAGGAAGGGAGAGGAGGTACTTGGGAAGCTCACTCCATGGAAACAAAACTATGCTTTGGGTGCAGTAGCAGTCAGGTCACCCCTTCATGCAGAGGTCTGCACCTCCTGGCTCAGAGGCAGCGTGAATCTGGGGTGTCAGTGCATCACTGGCTGCATTTGTAGTAATGCAAAACAAAAGCAGCCCCAGCATTTTGGAAGATCAGCTTTAACTTTTGCTGCCTGTTTCATATTTGCCTTCTTGTTTTGCTCCTCAGCAGATGAATCATAACTGTTGATCAGAGTATATCTAATTAGCTGTGCTAAATGTAGCTTTCCGTGTATCTTCAGGGAGCAATTAAATTTATGCCTGTCTCTTTTTTAGATTGACAATTCTGCCAGTAATTTGTGCCGTTCAGACTAAAGTTTGACAAGATAAATCTTGTAGGAATTTGTTAGGATGGAAATATGAAAGCAAGGATATCACTCAGAAGAGACAGATGCCCCATGTTCTTCTCAGTGTCCTGAAAGAATTTCAGATCTCTACAGAAATCTCTCCTCCCCTTACATTAAAAAAAAAAGTCGCAGTTTTAGTGGTGCAGTTATAAAAAGCAGAGCTGTGTAGTGAAGATAATCACTCTGTTGGAATTATGTGTATAATACTTTTGGGTGAGGCCCTGTCTCAGGTATCAACCTAGCTTTCATCAAAATTTAATATTGACCTGATCTCACAAGTGAGGTTCATTATTTAAAATGCCTGTTAAGTTTTACAGGTTGCCTCGTCCTCTTCTTTAGTGGAGATAGTGCCTTATCTCCACTAAACTCAACAGTGACATTCACTTTAGAACTGGCTGGCAGGACTGGGGCTTTACTTTGACAGCTTGATGAAAATATTTCAGGCACTGGCTTGCATTGAAAGCAGGTGGAAGCACACTTGCAAGAGCTTGATGCAAGGCCTATGGAGATGAAAATGTGGATTAAATAAAAATTTCCTTTTTTGACGACGACTTTTGTCCTATAAAGTTCATTGATTTAGCAAGAAACAGCAGCTTTTGTTTGTACTGTGTGCTTCCAGTGACAAACAAATGGGAAAGGTGTAAATGAGCTATGGGTAGCAAAGAAAAAAGGAAAACTTTCAAAAGTTTGGGTTTTTTAAATTAGCTTTCATAGGAATTCTTAGTTTTACGCTTTCCTTTGTGTTTTCTCTTTTAGACATGTCTAAGAAAAGATAGCATGTCTCCCAATTACCAAAAAACCAGACCAGATATGAAGCACATCCTCACCCTCATCAATGTACATGAAATGACAACTTTCCAGCATTTAAACAGCAACAGCACTTGCAAAAATGAGCCTACTTCAAGTTCTGTCTAAGCTGACGTTGATGGCACTGTGGACTCATCAGTAAACACAAGCTGGATGGCTGAGTGGTATGGAGAGGAAATAAACTATAATATCTGGTCTCTTCAGAACAGCCTGAAAGTACAGGTACCTTGTCAATGACCTGCCTATGCTGGACAAGCCTTCAACAAGCACTGTTATGCACTACAGCAACTTTTGAGAGTTAGTCAGCTGAGAAATACCTTTACAGCTACCCAGCATGTTACAAGGCTGTTATGAGGTTGGTGTCAACTTCAGTTCACTCTGCTGTGAAGCCCTCTTTTTCTGAGCCAGAACATGCTTCTCACATGAAGACTGACTTATAGGGAGGCCGCAGCTGTGCAAAGCCAGCAGATTAAGCTCTTCACTGGACTGATACCTCCCACCTTTCCAAAGCAAACACAACAGATGCTGTGGTATGAAAAGATAAGTGTGTGGGGCTCTGCTCTGAGCCTGCTCCTGGAGTTCCCTTGTTGCAAATGACATGTAACTCATCATGTGATGTTCAAGTAGGCTGAAGAGGTAACTTCATGCTCTTGCAGTGGATGGATCAAAGCAACATCCACTCTTAAATCTTGGAGTGACAGGCTGAGAAGGAAGAAGATTTTCTCAAAATCATTCTGCAGTGAATGAACTTTTTATCTCTACAGGAGAAATAGGAACATATTTTCCAGATTAATCTGTAGGAAGCTTCAACTAGACTGTTAAATAAGAACGAAGAAGACTGTGATATTAAGGACATGTAAAGGTGACTTATTTTGTGGTTTACGAAACATGGAGCCAAATGTATGCAACACTTTATGTCAGTCAAGTTACATGAGTGAGAACCAAAGCCATGGCTTGGAAGAAATCAACCAACCATGTCTTTGGGATGTATTAAATTAACTGCAAGACACAGGAATGAAAGATGGGGCATATGAGCACCTGTTTTTGGTGTTGGCAGTGTATATATGCAAAAAAAGGACATGAGAAAAGCTGAACTCAGGAACACAATAAAGGGGAGAGAAGATTTGTCGTTTTGGACCAAAGAGTAAGGGATCCTGGAATCTGAATTTAAGGAGCCTTCCTCTATTGGATTGCTAGTGCAGAAGGTGAAGGAAAAAGGAGTCTGGAGTGACTGTTGGGTGCATATGCCATAATGTCAGAATTTGAGCCCAAACACCAGAATTTGCATACCCTGAAGAACACAGTCTTAAAAATACTTCAAGAACTGACTGGCAACATTAGGATTTTTAATGCAGCTTGGAATTTCAGGCTGTTGACAAAAAGATCTTTCTGAAATCCTGTAACTAATTTTGAAGTGTTGATGGGAAGAAAGCTGTACATCACTCAGCACTGGCTCTGTGAGCAGGGTAGATGTCTGCATTGCTGGAGTTCAGGAGGCTCTTGACCAGAATGACTTCTAGTTACAAGGGATATGAAAATTGCTTAGAACATTGTAATGTCACATTGGGGTTTTTTTGGTAATTTTTACATTTAAATGCATGTAGCATACTTGCAATAAAAATTCTGAGGTTACCTATCATTTGATTTTGTGTGCCACATATGGCAAATAAACCCAGAAAAACTCTGTATCAATTGCATTTTATTTTACAACTAGCATAATTATATCAAATAAGGTGGAGATGTGATTCAGCCTTTTCTGCAGGAGTATATATGTATGTGTATATAACCGATTAAGCAGTGGATAATTTTATGCACTTCTAAGAACCCAACACCATTTAAATTTTCCTCAAAATTTCACTTTCTGTCCAAAGTACATTATAAAACACCTGTTCCCTACCAAAAAGCAAGTCATTAGGGAAAACACAAGGATGTTTCAGTCTGCCCACTGTCACTTTTAAACATGGCCCACATCCTGGGTGACCTGTATATTTAGAGGCAAAAATATGAACTGAATGTGTATTTGTTTCTCCATTTGGTCAGAAAGGCTTAATACCTGACAGTCATGGTTTGCTGGGGTTTATTATCATAGAATGCTGTGAAGTTGGAATGGATCTTAAAGATTATCTAGTCCCAGCCCCCCCACCATGGGTGGGAGCACCTCCCACTACACCAGGTTGTCCAAGGCCTTTTCCAACCTGGCCTTGAACATTGCCAGGGTTGGGGCATCCACAACCTCCCTGGGCAACCTCTTCCAGGGTCTCACTACCCTCACAGGAAAGAATTTCTTTCTAATCTTTTAGGAGCATGGAAAAGAGGAAAGAAGGGAAAATTCACTTGAAAGGAGTTGTTAATTAATCAGCAGCAAAGGCTGAAACACTTTTAAAATTATTTCTTTCAAAAGGATAAATAGGAACAAATCAGATAGAAAAGAATGAAAAAAAAAGTGGGGCTTTATGCAAACAACTATGCCTATTATTTTTTTTCCTGAGCCAAACTGTCTGTGATACAGAAGACTGGGCCTGAGGCATCAACACTGTGAGTCAAATTTCAGGCTTAGAAGTTTCAGGCTGGTTGATTCTAGGGATTTGCTGTAGGCCCACATGTGCAGTAGAAGTGATCATGTTCAAGGCCACTTAAATGTGTTAAATTGTTTAGAAGAAGTAAAGCGGAGAGAAAGTCTTATGCCAAGATGCTTCACTGAATCACAAAGCTGGAGAGAACCAGGAAACTTCATAAAGCAATGAAGGTGCTTGCACATCTGGGGTGTAAAGGATATAAAGAAACTTTTGTGGCATTGTAGGACAAAAACTAACATTAACTGGAATTATTATGAATCAGAAAGAAGAATATAAGTTTATACACTACTGTGAGTCCAGCACTAACTGGAAAAAAATTTTCAAAGATCATGTATTGGCTGACAGTCTTGCAGAATGACATAAACATGTTTTTCAGCATGATATCTTTAAAGAGACAGTGCTTTCCTTGCAATATGGATCTGTGGATCTAAGTAAACTGATTAAAAAGTATTGCCCCAGCTAACCCAGCATACAGGGGATGAGCACATTCACACCTTCTTTAGACTTTAACTCTCCTTTTACATGATTTTAGAATTTAACATGAAGGGAACATGTTTCTGTATTGCATAATCTAAAGCCTGTTTTGATTACACAGGATAATTGCTCTGTTGGACAAAAACATTTGTTTTGTTTTCTACCACTCTTCTTATTATCTGTGTCCCCAGCTTTGTGAAATAATGTCATAGCATAAATGTGTACCTGAACCACTCCTGATAGTACTTTCTTACAGTACTTTTTAAACGGTGCAATACAGTTAATGTTGATAAACCCATGAGGTGGGAAAGCCCATAATCTTTGTTTTATGAATAAAAGCTGGACATCTGGAAAACAGAGAGCTCCTGCAAAATCTAGATCAGAATGAGGGAGATGAGTTTTCCTGACTCTCCTGTGGGTGCCTTAGTTATGGGAGCTCTCTTGTTATTATTTCTTGTAGGTTTTGTTCCTTTTCCATTGATTTTTTTCTCCCCTGTGGCCTGCATTTTCCACTGTTGTATCCAACAGTGTGCTATCTGTGTTCAAAGATAACAATAAGCATTATATATAAAATTACTCACACAGAGGGAGTTTGTACACCTGTCATTAAGAAATGTACAGGGAAACACTGTGTCACATGGGGAGATTACCCCAAAGAGAAATCACGGAGTCCCACACTGGAGCTAAATGAATATCCAAAATGGCAATGAAGGAAAGCTAAAGGACATAATCCACAAAATGCTGAGTGTATGAATTACAGCCCTTAGCTAAGCCTGATTTGTGAGGCTAGTACTTACACAGCAGATAACCCAGGCTGACAGTGACCTTGACAGCACTGCAACAGTAATATTTTCTGTAAAGGCTGGACAGCTTTCAGCCCCTTTCTCCTGAGCAGGAGCTACAAGCACGCTTGTGTGCAGCAATGTGGACCCAAGTAATCCTCAGTATGTGCCTGCCAATGACACAAACAGAATAGGGCTCTTTGGGCACCACAAATGACTCCCTCCCTTCTTTCTTCTGCCCTTGATAAGACCCATTTGAGCAGCATAAAGAGCTTTTCCCAGGAGGATGAGTCCCCTTTCTTCCCTCTTTCAGTGTGGAGCTGAGCAGCGGTGCAGAGGGGATCTGGTTCCAAGACCACTGAGCAACTGCAAGTATTGTGTGACCTTCTCAACCAATACATCTGCCTTTTGGGAATTACAGCTGATTTTCTTTATTAATATATGTGAAGACAATGCTTCTGCACCACATTACAGCTACATAGATAGGTAAATTGTAACTGCTTTCCCCACAGCTCCTCTTTAAGTAAATGTTAGTGAAACTCTGGTTTTTAGTCTTTTGTGGAACAAATTGCTGTGGAGATAAAAAAGTTACAAATAAAAGCAATATGAAAGTTTTTGGGTGATAGTCTGTTCCCTTTTCACTTTGCTGCCAAGACCTGTGTTTGCAGTACTCTGCTTTTTGCTGGCTACAGCTGAAGTTACTTCTGCATCAAGCTGTGAGAAGAGTGCTGTTAACTCTCTGTAGCAGTGATGTAAATCCTGAAAAATCCACCAAGGGAATGGGCGGTGGCAAGACTGACAGATTGCTGCAAGGAGTGGTGAGTCCTTTGAAGGCTTCATCTTATGTCCCACCCTTTGATGAGTCTTCAAACCCTTTGATGGAAAAACATGCTATGTCCTTGTAGCTGAATTTCAAATACATATGTTACACTACAAATGGACAGCCTGGACTGACTCTAAGTGCTTGCTCTGTTACAAGACAAAAATACCCTAACAAAGCCCCAAACTAACCCCATGGACAGATGGATGGCAATGGGCAACAACTGAGAGAAGAAACAGATTGCAAGGGACAATGTGGATTGCACAAGCCTGGCACAAACATGGGCTTTGTTCCCTGCAGAGTCTTTTGGTTGCTTCTGTGAAGGGAATAAGAACAACCTGTAGTGGTTGGGGTTTATTGTGTGTTTACTTTAAAAACATATTTTCACCATGTGCCTCAGTTTCCCTATAAATGGAAGCAATTTGGCTCAAGTGTTGCCCTGTGTGAGAGGTAGGGAAACTGGCAATGTTTGCAACTTTTATGCTTGGACCTGAAAGGAACTTTTTGCCCAAGTTGTCCTTCAGTATGGAGAACAGCAGGCTTGAGCTGCTGGACATTACTGTATATATATATAAGGGAAAAAGGCCCTAATGACAAGAGAAACTAGATTAATAAGAGTTAGTAAGATGAAAAATTCAGGAGTCTCTGTAAATGTTGGGGTCTAGACCAAGCACCTGTAACACAAATGTGTGACAATTCCCACCCACTCCCTTTTGCTATTTTTGTCCCATCTGAATTCCAGCTCTGCCAATTCATTCTCACATCTGTTCTCAGACTTGGTATCAACACCGACTTAATCACATTCCTTCCATCTACTGAGCTGGAAGTGCAGAGCTATGTAGAAGCCAGGACAAATTAACCCCTTCCCTTCATTAGCACCAGCTAGCATGCCTCTCTTTACATGTAGCTGCTGGTGTTTGGGTTAGCAGCAGGGTCAATGGGGCTCCCCAAGTGGAGAGTGTGCTGAGCACATTACTGCCAAAATAGCCTGGCTGGTACATACTGACTACAAGAGGTCTAGAGGGGCAGCATCTGGGGCTCCGTGAGAACAGCCAGCAGATCAAGCAGGTCCACCTCCTCAGCTCAACCTCTCAGACCGCACCTGGCTCTGTCACCCAGTTCCATACCCCCAAAACTGCCCCCAAGGCAATCAGGGCTACAGTGCTAGTCCTGTGAGGAGAGGCTGAGCAGATGGGGCTTGGAGAAGAGACGAGTTTGGGGAAGCCTTAAAAGCAGCACCCCAGTAAATATGAGGAAGGTATCAAGAAGAAAGAACCAGGCTTTTTACAGTGATGCATGGTGGGAAGATGAAAGGGAATGAGCATAAAATGAATGAGAGTAGTTCAGAGAGGAATACTGTTCCCTTTGAGGACAGCCAAGCAGTGGAACAGGTTTTCACACAGGCTGTTGAGTCTGCATCCTTAAATGTTTTCAAGACCTAACTGAGCAAAGCAACTGATCTCAAAGTTTACCTTGCTTTGAGGAGGAGGTTGGACTAGATACTTCCTGAGGTCCCCTACAGCATCAATTATCCTATAAATCTACACTTTTCATGTCAGAGAACATTTATTCATTACTACTCTTCAAGTTCATTGTACCATGAATGGACGACTGCAAGACATCTGCCCTCTGCCAGTAATGACCAAAAGTATCTCAGACAAAAGTTTTAGAATACAGTATGAAAAGTTGTCATGGGATGAAAGAAAAAACAAACTATGGGCAATTTATAACTCAAAATTAGAATGCAAGTAAAATGGCAAAAAATTTGGTTTTTTAAACTTTACTTCTTCACCCAAGGGCAAACACACAAGGATACATAGGATGCTATCAGAGACATATCCTCTGTGTTCTGGCTTTTCTCAATATGAAACTGATCTTATTGTGGCCCTCGCAGGAATCCACAGATTCAGTACATCTTGTATTTGAATTTTCAAAGTGTTCATGACATTAATAAAGACAGTTTTTGTCTTCATCACATCCCTGAGTCTCAGAACTATGTGACAGCAATGGGCAAGTGACTGCACATGCACACACACGGGCTCAAGGAGCCAAGCACATGGTCTCGTCATTTTTTTAGTCTGTGCAAGACTTAACCATACTGGGTTTTACGGTGGATAAAAACAACCAAAATAAATTCCTAACCTGTGGCAGACCATGGAAAAAGAGCCAGCCTTACGTTTACATAACCTTTGTCCTTGCAGACATGAGGTCTTGGGAGCTACGGCCTTGTGGGGCAGTTCAGCAGGAGGGTCTCTGCTGAGGGAGCTGCAAATCTACTTTACTGGCTGGGGGAAGCAGCTTCCCCTTCTCCCTACTGTCTCACTCAGCTCCCATCCTTGGCTTTGCAACTGTGCCCTTGATTTGCCAAAAGCTGAGATCCCAGATCAGATGCTTGGGCCTTTCTGCTAGAATGCAAAACACTGGTCCCAAGGCTACATCTTTTAGCTAAGCTCTTTTAAACATGCTTTTTGCAGGACCTACATTACCCAGAAACTCCTTATTGCTGTCTTATTTCCTAGAGATAGTAGCAAGCCTATATTAAAGACTATGAAGTGCCCTTATATTACAGCAAGTGCCCAGGATAAACAGATGATCTGTGTGGGACTTTTGGGAGGGCACCATGTACCCAAGAATAAATGAGATATTTGTATACAGTAGAAGCTCTTTTGTTAAGTGCACAGTGCAGTATCTACAGGCAAATCAGGTTGCCAGGCCCTCTGTCCTACTTACTACATAAGTACAGTCAAGTGGATTAAGATCCAGGCCGTTGTCACTGGTTCATTGCTTTCTACTTAAAAGGACTAGTTAAAGTGTTCCTTCCCTTGGGAACAAACAAAAGAAACTACTCTCCTATGCTGCTCCCCGAAAAACACACCCAACATCAGTCAAACAAGACAAGTGACACTCCTACAGCTCCTAAACAACCAAATTTGGCAAAGTTTGCAATGACCCTAGAATAAGAAATTCTCCCCTCAGCTCATGCTTCTTGTCACTTAAGCAGGTGTCAAATCTCCTGGGTTTGTCTTCACAGAGCTTCTTTCCATTTCACTCCATCTTAACAGCTGTGAGTGTCTCTGGTAAATTGTGCTAGTACATTTCCACTAACATTAGCAAAAGGGGAAAAAAGCCAGCTCGGCTGACAACAACTATCGGTGTATGAAGATTAATCTTTATATAGCATGCAGAACACAGATCTGTTCTGTATCTTCCAGAACAGCCCGTACTTTGTTTCTACTCCTTCTTTTCTTCATGCAAAAGAAAAAGAATTAAAATTAAAATCACTGTATTTTAGCATTGCTATGTTCACACTGCTATTCTCTCAGGCTTCACAATTCATGCTGTAGTTGTCAAACTATTTCTATTTCTGCTAGCAGCACAGGGGAGAAGTAGAGCTACTCACTACAAATTCCTAGGAAAGACAAAATTCAGCTTTGACTTTGAAGAAATAGTCACAGGTTACCTTATTAACACCTTGTAGTATAGGAAGAGTATAAAGTTTTGCCACATTAAATAGCAACACATAACTAAATGCATGGGAGGCCTACCCTGACATAAACACAATGGCATGGCAAGCATTAAAGCTTTGTGTATGGTAAATTAGAGCTTTGAAAAACATCTCAGTTGGGAGCAATTTTGGAAATTTTTGAAACATGAATTACTGACTTTTTTTCTCCTCCCCCCTTTAAATGGTCTGTGAGGATTGGTCGCCTTGGAGAAAAAAAATAAAGTGTCGACACTTGACATACTCAATCCATCCATAAATGTAAACACGCTTGAACTGCAGTTGAGTTTTTCTTTTACTAAAGAGCATGTGGAAGCAATTACCTGAATGTAGATGTGATAAAGAATGGATGAAATGCAAACCAAATGATGCCTTATTACTTAATATAGAGAGACTGTTCTGCGAGATCAAAGTTGTGCAGCACAAAATGTAATGGGCTTCACTGGAGAGAGAGGCTTCCAAGATTTGTTTAAAACATGGATGCATTTTGATGAAATGCTAAGTAGACAAAATTAGGGTAAGTTTAAAGAGTTTAACAGTACCTGATCTATAATCTTCAATAACATCTTCACTCTCTCCCACCTTTTGCTGCTCTGTGCCATTCCCAGATGCTGTGTTCTCATCCCCATCTCATCATCTCATCTTCATGGCTGGGGATGAGAACTATTCTATCCCAAGACGTGGAAGAAATGCCACCATCAGCACCCCCTGCGGACATGGGAAAGACTTTCTCTGTATGTTTGCATTGACCCCTTGTGCTGCAGCCTCCCTGTGCCTCAGCCATTACTCTACCCAGCTGCTACCTCAGCACGTGTTTCTCCTTTGAGTCAATATGATCAGGAAGGGCAGCAAGACAGCCTCTCCCCAAGGACAAAAATACTACCATTCCCATCAAGATCCTGCTTTGTACTTCACCACCTTCTCTGGTGTTAGATTTACTTATCTATTTATTTTAAATGATTTGTATTTTTAAGAAGCTGCATGCAACAGACAAGGAGAAGGCATGTTGGGAAAGTGGGGTAGTGGTTTCTGTATAACTCCACAACATCTGAACTTGTTCCCTTGCCTTGCCTTCCCTTCCACATGCCCCCATCCTCCCCCTGCCCAGGAGCTCTTGCTTATTGCTTTTGCCCAAATGTTGTTTCTGATCATATAGATTTGATCATCATCTTGGTCTGAAATCTGTAGAGCAGCTCAGTGATTGACAGTGCTGGGTCCCCCATAACATAAATCAATGAGCAATAAAGTTAAGTATCCAAGTCAAGCGTAGAGAAAATGAACTGTCGTTGAACTGTATGCACTAATTTAAAAGAAGAAAAGTAAAAGCGCATTTAACTAGGAATGTTGGGTCTTGAGTTATTGAAAGGATTAAAAAAATAATGCAAGTTAGAAAGAGCATGTACAGAATTAATGCTGCCTATCTCCCACAGCATTAGCTCTTTAAAAGAAATCCTATATATTAAACTCCCAAAGAGACTATTTTCTTTTGTTTTTCAATTACATGTGATAATGGGGAACATTTTGTGAATGACTCTGATGCTTATGCCTCAAATAAAACTCAGGATATTGTACCTCATTCATGCTTATTTAATGATCTCGTAAAGAAAAAACCCAACAGCACCGTAACAAAATTATGATTGAATCAGACAGTTTCCCTTCTCAGTTGAAGAACTGTTAAATATTGCTATTGAAAACTCATTGTTATGCACTATTTTTGCAGTGGCCGCAGTGTTCAAAGCAGCTTAGGGAGCAAATATAAAACACACTTGCCACCACAGAGAACACAGAGTTTACAGTGGCTTTGATCATACAAGCACTAATCCTTTCATTTTAGAGGGGTTATTCACAGGCATAAATATTAAAATAATACCAAGTATTGGCACTGTCAGATCATAATTAGATGTGAACATGACACATTGCAAGACAAAAGAAAGGTGGAAAAATGTAATCATTGAGTACAGCTCACCTGGGTGCTGTAGCAGCTTTTCTGGTTTCCCTTTTTTGTCCTTTCCAGCTTGCTTGGAGTCAGAAACCAGAGGCCCAGAGAGAGCCAGGAACAACAGGGTGGGGATTGGTATCAGTGTTAAACTGGCAGCAGCATAGAGTAATGGCAGTGTGGCTAAAACAACCATCAGCTGGGAGATTCACTTTCTTACAGCAGAAATTTAGCTTGCAAAGGCGACCTTAACCGTCTTACTTAAGCTGTTTAATCATTCCTTTCCACCACTATTTTTACCCCCTACAAAACTGAACTCCTGACCAGACAAATGAAGGATTTGAAGCTGCTCTTTTGCTAACAGAGCAACTTGTTTTTGCTACAGTGGGAATGGGTTCAGGCCAACATCTCCCACTCAAGACTAAGGCTGGGCTGGTAGCACCTCATTAGCTCTTTAGCTTCATTACCTGTGGCTGATGGTCAAGTTGGAATTATTTGCTATTACATGGATTGTATGTTTCAGAGCTTGTTTTGAGCCCTGTAGAGCACTATCAGTCCATCCTTTCACTCACTGATCAGCTTTAAAAACAAAACCTGATGGTTGATGGGGAGGATGCGTCACCACTTCTACTACTGCTGGCACACAGGCTCATTCTGGGAGATCTGCCCTGTTCAAAACACACTTTATAGTCTTCTACTAATGTGGCCTGGTGTCTTCCTTCCTACAGGGCTGTATGAAAGTGAAATGTCCCTAAAGTTTTTTGGGTTTTGTTGTTGTTTTTTGTTGTTGTTGTTTTGTTGGGTTTGTTTTGTTTTGTGTGTGTGTGTGTTTTTTTTTTTTTTTTATTTTGATATATTCTTTCATTTTTTTTCTGAGTTATTATTTGGGCTGTGAGGTTTCTGTTATTCTTCCAGGGCTTAGATGTCAGTGATTTTAGCGAAAGGGAAGGGTTTTAGTTGTGGAGATGGGCTTCACTTTAGGATGCTGGTTACAAGCTTAGTGTGTTTGTAACAATGGATACTGCAGGGCAGAACACATCTGTCACTTAAAAAGCCCTGTTACACAGAGTCAGTTTTGTTATGCCATTCCCCTTAAATTCCCAATGAAGTAAATGTGTCTTCCTGTGGGATTAATTCACAGCTCCAAATCCACAGAGCCTGGTCCAAGCATGCAGCACCTGGTAACTGCCTTGATTTGACACAGATGTAACCATGAGCATAATCTGTCCACAGCCTCAGAATTTCTTGTGAAAATAAGGGGTTTAATTACCTAGATGAGGAACTGAAAAGCTTCTAATGACAGCAGCTAAAAGACCTTTCATTTGCAAAATGTACCAGGTGATCCTGAGTGTGTCCATTTTAGGTGGCTGAATTCATTAACCCGAGAGACAGATTTCAGGTGTTTTCACCTGACAATACCTGTCGCTTCCTGGCAGGACAGACTTATGTGGTCTGACAGTTTCCATGTTAGCAGGTAATGGTTGTGCTTATAGACTGGCAGGCAAAAGGAGGTCTGTCTGTCCTGGAGAGGAACACTCTGGCTAGTAGCAGACCCACTCCTCCAGTCCACAGCTTGCATTAATTAGAAATTAACTGCATCCAACTCTGGGGCCCCCAATGTAAGAAGGATGTGGACTTGCAGGAGTGAGTCCAGAGGAGGTCACGAAGATGATCAGGGGCTGAAGCACCTCTCCTATGCAGACAGGCTGAAACAGTTGGGGTTGTTCAGCCTGGAGAAGAGAAACTCCAGGGAGAGCTTAGGGCAGCCTTAAAGTGCCTGAAAGGGGGCTGCAAGAGAGCTGGAGAGGGTCTTTTTATAAGGGCATATAGGGATAGAACAAAGGGATTTGGCTTTAAACTGAATATAGGTAGGTTTAGATTACATACTAGGGTGAGGGTGGTGAGGCACTGAACTGGTTGCCCAGAGAAGTTGTGGCTATCCCTTCTCTGGCAATGTTCAAAGCCAGGTTGGATGGGGCTTCCACCTGGTCTAGTGGAAAGTGTCCCTGCCCATGATAGTGGGCTGGAACAGATGTTCTTTAAGGTCCCTTCCAACCTAAATTGCTCTATGATTCTATATTTCTATGAACTCTGTGTGATTGCCATGTCCCCTGTGGACCAATGGTGCTTCAAGCACCCAAAGAGTGGTCTAGGTGGCCTTGCTGATGCCTGTGCTTAATCACTGAGTCTGAATCTGAGAGGGTGCTGGGAGGGATGTGTGAGGATGGCAGGGAACCAGGGATGGGCATCATTCTGGAGACAGGATTGGAGCCTCTGCTTCCAGCTAAATAAAAAGCATCAGGTTGTGAAGGCAGCTGGAGGAGGCACTCCATCACTCTCTGACATGGGGTGCTTTTTTCCTGCTCTCAAGACAGCTCCTATGCCTGGCAACTGCAGTCAAGTAAAATATTAGACGCCCTTTTGCAAGCAACTGCTTGTCAGTCCCACATATCCCAAGAGGAGATGCAGTATCTGTTCTCCACAGCTGTGGAAGTGCAATTGTATTGTGGAGAGGCAATCTTTAGTCACTAGGAAATTCACCATTTCATTTCCTTTTAAAGCGTTTTCAGGATTCTGACCCACTCCACCCTCCCTTCCCCCTCAGGTATTAAGAGCCTTCTTTTAAATAAAATAAAACATGTTCATCTCCAAGGAGATATGAGAAGCAGTTTTGGGGAAAACTAACTCTCAACAGAAGACTCACCTAAAAGCATGATCATGTGACAGAAGGCTGCAATAGTACACATGCCATCTCAACTGTGCTTGGGGTGCCCAGGGGGTGCCCAGGGCTCCAGACCTACTCTGTGTGTCCTTTCAGGCTGCTTCACTGCTCTCATCTGCTTTTCATGGCCACATCACAGCTTCAGAGAGCAGACCTCATCCTCTTTTAAACTTGACCTGCACAGCCTAATTGCGTGAGGACACAGCCCAGTCTGCAACATCACAGCCACTTCCATGGTGAATTGGATTTGTCAGTCTCTGGGCTGTGGTCTTATAATGTGCTATATTATTAAGTTTCTTTGCCTTAAGTTGCCAGCTAATGGAATAACCTCTTTGTCTTTATTATAAAGACTCCATGGCTTTATTAAGTTACATAATTCACAACCAATAGTGTAATCAATAAAACATTAACAAACATGTAACCTTAGACAAACCTCACATTGATTCCTTTAAACATTCTCACAAAGCTTGCCTTTGGCTGGAAAAAAAATTCAGTCCCAGTGGCAAGCCCCAAAAACACTTAATGCATTAAGGTGTGGGCACCAGAGGACAAATTGAAATGGCTTCCTTGGAAATAAAGCTTGCTGGTCTTTGTGCATTAACCTGGTCTTTGTGCATTAACCCCAGAATTGTTATTTTTTTGCAATTTGGAAGGAAGCTCAAATTTTCTCTTTTATGCCTCATCTTTGCAAGGAAAATACTGTGTGTTGCAAAATACAGTGGTTACCACACAGTTAAAAATGAACATAAATAATCTCTTATTGCATGAACAAAAATGGATACTGCAAAACCTGTACTACCTGATAGTGATTAACCCTGGTGATTCTCAGGTGGTTCTTAACTAGCTGTGGTAGTATCAAGCCTGACCTAGCCCTGTGTCTGCACTAGGTAGAAGTTGTGTTTAACATCAGGTAAGAGACTCATTTTTCTTACACAAAACCTCATGTAAATATATTTTTCAACTGTAAAAAAAAAGTATCTAATGCCTCTTGAGTGCAGTTGAGTGGATGATACTGATATACCTGCAGTTATGCTTTTGATGCAATCAGGAGAGCTAGTATTGTATTATTGCTACCTTTCTAGTCTCAAGACTATGTGAAAAAAAAAGCCCCAAATCATTAGACTCTGTCTTCCAGGGAATCTATGTGCATTATCGCACATCAGAATTGCACCAATGATAATTTCACAGGTAGTTTAAAACTAGGCAGGAGGAAGTAGCAGAAAAAGCATTTCAGGGATGCAACAGCAAGGAAATAGAGCAGATGTGCATCTGCTCCATCTTCAGTTTCAGTTATTCAGTGAAGACATACATATAATTTCTGGAACAAATAAGTGCTTAATCTTTTTGTAGCCTATATCCTTGAGCAGTACATTTTTGTAAGGGAATTTTTTGGACTTTGCTTTCCCTTGAAAAAAGACTCAACTACTTATTTTGCAAGACTTTGAAAGATTTTCTTGTCAAAAGGGATGTAGTTGAGGTGGAAGAATAAAGGTTCCCAGCAAATGTTGGGGACTAGTGTGCAGAGTTCCCACGTCCCCTTTGGAGACTTTATCATTTAACAGCCACAACTCTCCTTTATTAGATCACTATAAAACAAGTGCCTGGAGGGAGTCAGAAATGAATTGAATTTTGTAGATTTAAATGATTGTGTGGGACCTTTTTGGCTTAATATATACCCCGGAGAGGTTTGCTACTAGAACTTGGGAACTTTATAATAAGAATAATTCCTTAGCTAGAGATCTTTATCTTGTTACATTAAGGATTCACTGGGGGGTTATGCTGGAAAATGAAGGGAAATTTTTAAAAAGGCTATTAGATCAAATGTTCTTATAGAGACATGCACAGAGATGGTCAACAAAGATTTATAGGCTGGTGAGATAAGGGATTTATTGCCTTTGTGCTGCATGCACAGGGCACCCGGCCATTTCAGGAGGTCCTGTCTGCGCTTCTGCTCAGGGGTGTCTTCAGCTCACAATCAGCACTCCACAAGGTAAGGTTTTGCAGGCCACCTCCTGCTTGTGCACTTCAAAATACACACACAGCAAGGGAATTCATGTAAGTAGTGGGTATAACTATCTTAACTTCAAAGGTATGGGCCTGACTCTGCATCCCGACCTATTTTTTTACATCTCTGCCTTTATCCCAGAGGTTTCACAACACTGTTCCTCTGCTTCAGCTCTGCTACATCAGTCCCAGCATGGACTATTTATAGTGCCCACAGTTCCTGCTGGATTTAGTGGATGCTCAAGGTCTCTAAATAGCAATCGTGTGGTCTCCAAGGATGTGCCATTTGGAGAATGCAGACTCTGCCTGTACTTTGCCCATGTAAAACATTTACTGCATTTCTGCCATTTATAGCTGCCACTGTAAAGAGCTTTGAAGGTCAGTTTCCTATATCACATGGTTTTACCTGTGATAAGAACCCACCAGTTTTAATGATAATATCAGGGAATTGAAGAAACAGCTACAATCCCCATGGCTGAAGCTAAGCATCCAAAAATAACAAGCTATTAGGAACATGCAGAGTGGCATTTTAGGCCTGAGGAGGGTGATTTTTGGGACATGCACTTACGTTTTGCTATCAAGTTGCCATCATGATTTGAGAAGAAATTGATGGCAATGGTGAATTAACTGATCCTAGCCGGGGCCTGGAGCTTGAATGTGACAGTGGGGAAAGAGGAAGCATGATGGCTTTTGCTTGACAGGGGCTGCAGAGAGAATGGTAGCCACCAGAGATGTCTGAGAAGCCCTGTTTGACCCATTCACTGCTCCTACATCTGTAAAAGCACTGGTATTGTCCCGAGTGCCATACACCAAGCTCCTGTCTTTGCTCTTACTATCTCATCCCCATGTCCATGGCCACTGGCCTTGGCCACTTTCTCTCTCCTGGGCACAAATCTTCCAAGACAGCTGTAAAGTTGGATGTAAGAACCCCAGGGAGACCTGTGGAGGAGAAGAGCCCAAGGCTAAACTCTGCTGAAACAGATATGAGGAAAAGAAAATCTATACTTCTGCTCTGTAACTCACTAGGAGTTGAGAAATCCCACACCTCTTGGGATCAAGTCTCCTGAGAGTGATTTTGGGATAATCCTGGACAAAGAGCCCTCCATGCTCAACATTTTTATGAAGGCAGAATAAGAACATTGTGAAGAACATAACATGCACTTAGTATAGATCTGAAAAAAAAAATGTCAAAGGAAATTAATTTAAATTCCTCTAAATGCAATTAGAGGTGACAAGATTTCTCATGATAAGAGACTGCGTTAAAGCAAAAGCTAAAAGTTCCCATCCAGTTCATAAAGCCTTAGGTAGCTATTGGTAATATGAATTAAATTAATCAAAATGGGTAAAAGCTAATGATCCTCTTGGGAACAAAATTAGCTCCTTAATGAAAGAAATGGAGTTCAGAAATTATAATAGAATATTAGCAGATGTGCCCTTTGGAAATTATAAATTTGCAAAATCCCCTTATGTAGATATTAGTTTGAGTCAAATTATCACTAAATCTGACCCTGGAGATGTGATGAGAATACACACACTAGGATCTTTTCAGGAGGGCTTGGAATCCTGTCAGCAGTTCTGCTGGGCTGGGTTGGGTGCCACAGAGCGCTTTCTCAAATCAGCAACAGGGGACAGTCAAACCCCCAAACGTCCACTTGTAATCTGCCGAGCTCTTGCCAAAGAGTCCTACTGCCTCTTGTGGTCTCTGGGCTGCTGAGAGTAATTAGCCAACAGGAGAGACTGGAAGACTCACATTTCAGCAGGAGAGAGGTGGGCCTTGTCCTTGTGGCCATCCCAGGCAGTGGATGTTCTGTTCTGGATGTAGGTCAGCACCTTGTAACCAAAACATGAAGAACAGTTTATCAGTGTGGATCAGCATGTAGTGAGGAGCAAGAGACTCATCGGAGATCCACAACATGTCAAAGTCAAAGAAAGCAAACAAAATCCCAGAAAACAAACAAACAAAAATATGATGAATTGCTCATGTTGAGGCTACAAAGAATTTATTACATGTTTTTATGACTCTTTCCAGCCAAGAACTTTTCTCATCCATTTATGGAAAACATAAAAGCCACTGGGAGTTAAACAGGATAAAAACTAGATTTAAATCATCCTTACACATGCTGCTCACATCAGCATACAGCTGTTTTTCAGCATTTGGAGTCCTTGAAACTTTTAAGCCATTTAGAACAGCGTGTGATTGGTATGAAAAATAGCACAGGCTTTTCTTTTTATAAAAAGAAATCACGCTCCAGGGTGCTGAATGCAGGGACTCCAGAAGCCAAGAAAGATGTTTGAAGTGCTTATTGGCATTCCAGGATCCAGAAAACTCTTCCTGCCTCACGCTATCTTGTAGCAATCCTGATGTGTCTGTCCTGGGAACAGAACGAGGAAGACATTCCCTCTGGTGCAGATGGCTAAGGCACAGCACAAAGCATGCTTGAGTCCCCAGTCTGAGGATGTAATGTGCATAGTTTAGAGGATGAGCTCTTCCTTTTATTTTTCTATTTAAAGCACAAGTGGCGGCACTGTGAACTTCCTCGTACTGTCCTGCCAAAGTTGATTCAGCTCTGCTCGGGCTGTCAGGAGTTTGCATGCTCCACTCAATAAGTCACTAATCATGAAAAGATCTTGGACAAGGGCAAATCCAACAGCCTTCTGGAAAGTAACTCCTCCCCCCATCCCAGAAGGGAACAGTTCCCAGCTTGCACAAATAAGAAGGCAAACCAGAAACATTGGACTGGGACAGGAAGAAAAGGAGAGGGGGAAAAAGAAGTACCGTTGAAATTTGTGAACATATGACTGGGGGAGAGAGGGACACAGCTGAAGAGGGTGGAATTGGGATGGTGCTTGGGAATCATAATTTTAGCATCAGACACAGAAATGTGGAATTCTTGGATGTGCAGTCTAAAAGGGCTTTGCAAAAATGGATCTGCAACATTCTCACCACCTTTCAGATAAGCAAACTGAAAGAGAAAGAAAATAGAGTGATTTTGTCCAAAAGTTGACTTTATTCTGAATTGCAATGAAATACCTACAGTCTGAAATTCTCTGCAAAGGGGAATTTAAAAAAAGCCTTCAATGCATTTCAAGGTGATTGACAGGTTTGGTAGTAATGGAAACTGAAACATTCTGTTTTGACTTTTTAAAGTTAATATTATGTTACAGCAAAAAAGCTAATACAAAGTCATAAAAAAAAAAAAATCAAGGCAGAGAATTGTTTCAAAGTAAAAAACAGGTTGGGATGTTTCAACCTTACACTGTCAGCACTTTTTTCAGTGATTTTTCTTCCAGGAATCTACTGAAAGCAGTCCTCTTTGCAAACTGTTCTGATTTCTGATGGCAATACAGACTTTCTGCAATTTTTCTGACCAGCTGTGCCAAGAACCAAACTCTGACAGCTCACTTTATCATCTAAGCCCTCATTTTAAATGTAAGAATGCCTTAATGCAAAAAGTACCATTTTGAAGCATCAGCAACATGACTTTTTTCCCCACAAGCTATTGAAATTGCCATACTAGGTCTGACCTGAAATTTTTTCCCTAACAGCTCTGAGTTGCCTGATCTGGTTTTGAACCTGATTTTAGGTGGCACCTGCAATGTTCAGTGGTAATGAGTACAACAGTTTAAGAGTTTATATATATTGTTACAGACCCCATTTTTGTTTATTTCAGTCTTGCTACTTCATTGTTCTCATTGGGTACCTCATGGGTCTGGAACTGACAGAAATAACGAATCAGCATCCCCCATTTGATTGCTATGCATCACTCCCCAATCTGTAGACATCTTTCATAGTCTCCCTCAGAAGTTGTCTCCTATTTTACTATTTTGAGTAATTTTATCTTTTCTGCAGAATTTGTCACTTCAAGATTCACTAGCTTTGCTGAAAATCACACAAATACATAGACCAAAACCAAGAACTTTGCTGCCTGATAACTCTCCTCCCTGCCATGTCCCTTGTCCTGTGGGGCCCACAAGAACTGCCTTTCCCTAAAGCCTTATGGTGAGAGATCTTGTCAATAGCATTGTCAAATGTAAGTTCAATACTTATCAGCTGGATCACATTTTTTTCAGGTAGTTGCTAGCTCCTCCAAGTCTCCAAGTAAGACTTTACAAAGTCTGTACTGTTCTTTTTGAACAACATGTATGTATTTTTGTGTCTAAGAACTCTATTTATGGTTGTTTCTACAAGTTTGACTGTGGTTTTATTGATCGGTAGTTCCCAGTGAAGCCCGCAGTCATTACTAAAGGCTGGTGACACACTTACCACTGTATGTTATTCTGCAGAAAAAAAGATAGGTTGCACATGACAATTAGTTGCTGAACAATTTCATGTCTGATTCCCTTATAACTCTTCAGTGACCTCTGCCTTGTTCTTGTGATTTGTCCAGCAATCTTTTCCTCTGACACTCCTGTTTTAGATAGTTTCTTAGGCTACTCAACACCAAAGAGAGTTCTGGTGTGAGACCCTGTCTCACAGGTAGTGAGTAGTGAGACCAATAATTAATTTTCTCTTGCCATAATGACCATGTCTCTCTTAAAACCTTCTTTTGCTTCCTGATCATCTCCTGGTTTCATGACTCTTTTTCTGTATCAAAGGTAGTTGCTTTTGTTATTGCTGATTCTGCTGCCATTCTTATCACTGGTATCTTTTATATTTTTGTAAAAGATCCCCTGAAAATCTATTATTCCGGCCTAATTTAGTTTTATATTTAGCATTTGGCATGCAAAAATTCATCTTTTTTAGTTTTCTCATTTTAATGCTTCTTTTGTCTCTAATAGGTCTCTTTTACTAGTAACCAGAGTGGCTTTCTGTAGGGCTATTTTTGTATTTAGTATGGCATCTCTAGTCTTGCTGTCTGCAAACATTACTTTCTCCTACTTTTCTGTGCATGTGTAGCTTCAGTATTAAACCCCATTTGATGGCAAATACTGAAACTCATGGTTGATATTTAGAACATACATTAACCAAGGGTTATTTTGTGACTAGTGCCACCTGAGGAGTATAAAACATTAACAGATACTGGATCAATTTAATTTCTTAGTCAATTGTTGACATTTTTATTTCACCACTGTAAGCTGAAAAAGAGAAAATGAAATTAATCCCTGATGAAACACATTCCACTCTTCAATTCAGGTGACTTATTCTCTAATCCACAGCACTTTTTAACCCCCTAACTTGCTTTTCCTAGTCCAGAACTTGTGAAATATAGATTAACTTTTTTTATCTTTCTTACAGATTTCCCATCTGACCATCATCAAACAAACCCATGCATTCAGTGACAATGACAGTGCTTTCACACTTCAGAGACATAATTAGTGTGAGGAGATGTAGAGTAAAGCAAGCTGTGGAGACACCAGCTCAGTGCAGAGTGTATGTGAGAAAGTTATTCATCGCTCCATCATATGATCCTTTCTTTGGAGATTTCCAAACCTCAACCCCTTTATGTACATATTCTGTGGAAATGAAATCTACTTGCTGAGCTGTAAGACCTGATACCTGTGAAAATGGATTCATGCCTACTGTTAAGAACTGCCTACAATTTGCTGCATTTGGGAAGAGACATAATTTTTTGTCGAAATGAACAAACTTGTCCTGGAGCCCAGTGAAACACTGCAGCAAGTTCCTACATATTAGGAGGGGTTGAGCCTCCTGAAGTTCAAGGTTTGGAGCCCCTTGAACGTTATCTAGCTCTAGCACAGGGCTTAAAGGAACAGATAGAGAATAATTTGCATTGGGAAATTCTTGATGTCTATTCTCGTTAGAAAGAACACAGTATTATTTCATTTACATATATATATATATATATATATATATAAGCAAAAAGTGTTTTTAAAAGTGTTGGTAACTCACAGACACAAAGAGAATAATTTACTAAAATATGTGTTGCTTTGTTCATCTGGACTCCCTCTAGGAATAAAAAAATCAAAGATAACAAGCACGCTAAATACTAACAGTCACAATCATAAAAAATTACATGCATAATTAAAATATCCATTTCAAGGCACTCTTACATTTGCTAATAAAAGTCTCCTTATGAATACCAAAATACAATTTTCCACATAAAAAGGACAAGAGAAAAACCAAATGACAGCTTTATTTTCCATGACCTTGCAAGATTTTGAAATATTTGACATCCCTGTCCCTTAAATGAATGTATGTAAATGATTTAGATAAGGACATCAGATGTGAGATACCAATGTCTGTTGATAGCGACAGTACTGGAGAAAGAAAAGGTGAATAATGACCAATGTAACTGGATTTGGGATGACGCAGATCTTTCAGGCAACTGGGCCAGTAAATAGAAAACTATTTAAATTAGAAAAATGTTATGTAATAAATCTAGAGGCAGTGAGCCAGGACAGCAAGAGTACTTTTTAAGCGAAGGAGTAATTCAGAGTGATCTGACCAGGAAAGGAATTTTCTCTATGGGTTACTTTAGCAAAACCCTCTGAGCCATCCATCTGGAGTTCAACTGCAGCACGATAGACAAGGGGAAACTGGATGAATCAGAGAAGAGACTATAAATCAGGAGAAGGGATAACATTTCTGCATGAGGTAGGGCACTTCTTCATTTGAAGCACTGTGCTTGGTAATGTTTTCAACACATTAAAAAAAAGGACATGACTGCCTTGGAACGTGTATGGCCTTAGCCAGCCAGACTGATGGGATATTTTTGGAAGATGACTTATAAAGTAGGGGATCTGCCCAGGCTCTTTCCAGCAACTAAATGAATTCATCCAAATGATCAAAGAGCAGAGCTGTCCTAGCTGTACAATAGCGAGCACAACCTGTGACCAGAGCTGAAGACCTTATGTTCCAGGCACTATGCATCCTGCTGCAAAGCAGCTTTGGTGTCTCACCAGGCCCTCGAAATCTGAGGCTGCAAATCCCCCAGAGAGCTCTGTATGTGCTCCCCTGAAATCCATGACAAAGTGTGCCCCTTGAGTACCTCAGCCTGGGGTTCACCAGGAGGTTCCAGAAGCTCAGAAAAAGGGGAGTCTAGAAACACAGACCCCTCTCAGTCTTTGCTTCTTTCTCAAGTCTTTGACACAACGGCTCCAGTTTGACAATCAGACTGGATATTTAGACGCCACCATCTTTCTCCAGATGCACGAGCAGACATTTTGATGTGTGTGTGACAGTAGCATGGCCTGACATTGGGACGTACGGAGGATACAAGCTCCAAGCTGCTACGAGCTAATTGCTCATCTCTTTTAGCTCAGGCAGCAGAGGCCTCCACTAGGCAGCCAGGGTGCAGCCGAGCGTTATACTTTCAGCATATGGACTATTTAAATTCCTAGCAAAAAGAGCAGTTTAAACCACTTGGTGCTCGGGTAGGATTTCTGCCATCTGGTACCCAGTATCTTCTGCTGGCAGAAGCTGAGGTTGGATGCAGCTCTAGGATAGCAATTTTAGTGTCATTTCCATACAAATGGCTTGTGACTGGTGGGTTCAGGGGCAGGCCCATCAGAAAGCATTTGCCTTGCAAACATTTCTCCTGCCTATCACTGTGTACTGAGACTCCAAAGGAAATACATGACCCTCTCAAGAACATTGCTGATGCATCAACAATGTGGACCTGGAAGGGATATGCCAAAGATCTTTGTGATTATTTTGTTCATTCTTGCTGATGACTGCACTAAGCGTGATGAAAATATCCCTCCTCTCTCCTCACAACCAGTGAGAGCTGGCAGAAGGTTACTGATCTGGTCACTGGTGGTGTTTTGGGCTCAGAAGCAGACTTGGACTTCAGCTCATTTTGGTCATTAGACTGCCAAGAAACAGGCCTTTAATATGAGCATGAAATCACACATGAAACATCATAGCTGACACACTTCTCTAACAAGCAGTAGAAAACCCTGTTTCATAATAGAAGCACCTGCCTTCTCTAAAGCCTCTGAACATGGTCCAAATCCACCCTCAGACAGAGAGCTTTGCTTGACATAAATTTGAGCTCCAGCACATGTGCTCCGCACACACGTTCACGTTTTGGGGTCCTTCTTGAGCAAGACACTTTAATTCTTTAGGGCTACAGGAAAAAAATAATCTTGCCCTCCTGATGCCAGCGAGTCTACTTGCTTAACCTTATTCTCAAATAATTTGCACAGGTAAAATTGAACTCATAAGTCTTACTTTATTTAGGCCTGAAAAGCACATACATCATTCCCTCTTCCCCAGTGCAGACAAGATCCCTGTATGAGACTGGTATTATTACTAGCTGCATAGAAGCAACATTTCCCAGGAATTATGTTGAGGATGCCAGGTGACCATGTGTTATCTCACACATAAGAGGGCACTGTTATTCTCTTCTCTGCTTTACGAGTACCGTGTATCCTCCTTCAGATACATCTAGTGTCTCAGTGAAACATGTTCTCAAGTGATGTTTATCTAAAAGCTGCTCTCTGGATGGTTACATATACTTCTGGGGGCAATTCTGATTTTATATCTGTCATCAGCTGAATGAGGTGCACCACCTCTTATGGGATATCCACACTTATGCCACACTTAAATTTATCCTGCTCAAAATGCAGATTTTTTCCAATGTCTAACATTAACTCAGTAAGTGCTGAACCCAATTACCATGATTTAACCAAAGCTCTTTTTGCATCAGTACTTATTTCTGGATGTCCAATGTTATCCATTAAATGATGTGATACACTCTGGGTTTCTGTCAGGGAGATGGAGAAAAGCTAATTGCTGGAGTCTGTTTTGACCGCAGGACTTGCTAGAAAGCCAATGTGACAAAACACTCATTATTTAACAGTTGATTGTTGCTGTAGCTGTTCAGAAACCAGAGATGACATTTATCCTACTGTCTAAAACTTTATCCACTCTAAAGTGAAGCTTTAAGTCAGAGTCAGCTGGTTAGGCTGGCAAAATGCCCAGAGTGGGGTAACCTGTGGGGAGTAAGACACAGCATTGTAAGGCAGGTGTTTAACACTAGAAGGATTTGTGTCCACATCAGGATGAGCAACTTCTCTCCAGGGACCAGATGGTCACTTTTTTGGTCTTGATGCCTGACTCATGAACTGAGTTTGATGGAGTTTGAGTGGGTGCAGTAAATGCCACTCCCAACTGCTACCACCTTCCTACAGAACTCTCCCCTCTACCTTTGGTTTCAGAGGTGGCCACTGTCAGAGCACATCTGTTCACTGCAACCCAGGGAACCCCAGCCTGTGCTGCAGCTGAAGGCTTTTTCAGTGTAGGCAGACACGGAGGACTGCTGGGTGAGGTGCCTGTAACATTCTCACAGTGAAAGATGGTCCAACAAGCATCCCCCCGCCCCGTTAACATCTTTCACTTATCCTAATATCTATACAGTTATTAAAAGCTCCAGGGGCTTGTATTTTTTATTAACAGATATGAGAAAAAGGAGCCTTTGTTCAAGAGCTAAAACATCAAGGTAAGTCCTGAAAGGCATTTAATGCTGATTCCTGTGAAAAGTTTTCCACCAGAGGTAGCTGAACAACAAAACTGACACAGATAATATTGCCAAAAATAGAGAGGTGAGAAGAAAATAGAGTCCTGAAAACAACATCTTTCATGATTATTTACACATACACCCTAAGCAAGTGGCAACAAGTACAGAAATTACTTCTTTTCCCTCCAACTTTTACTTCCCATATAATGCATGGTGTTAACCTGGCACCTAAACAACCACAGATGTATCTCCATCACAAATTATTACCTGCAGCAAGATATCAGTGGATATATAGTAAGAAAGCAGTAAGGTCTGAACCTTCTATAAAACCATCCACTAGGCTCTTCTGTTTACTTTTTCAACTTCTGCTGCCTTTCCACTGAGGTACAGCAGTATCACTTCTAGAATTCTCTGTGGAGATGTGAGATAAATACACAGCTTATTCAAGAAGCCTTACCATCCATTTGGGGCAGATGAAAGCTTCCAACCAGCTGGAAGGTGTTTGCTGTAACCCCCTGTCCACTCTCTCTCTCTTTCTGCCCTTCAGAAGCTGCCAGTACAGGAGAGGAGGTGCTGAGAGGGTTTTTGCAAGACATCTGGCACAGTCCTTGTGTGACAGGCTGCATCACAGAAAGACCTGTACTTTGGGTGGCAGTGGGAATAAGAGCAGCTGTGGGTCCATATGCACCTAATGTGTACTTTAAACTGTTTGTCTACTTGTTTCCAACAAATTTCTTGATTTGTGGCTTAGGCAGATTTTAAAAATCACATTAAGTGTCCCTAAATACTTTTCTTTTTTTTCTGTGACAAGTCTAAGTAAAATAAATGAAATTATGCTCAAGCTTCCCCATCTCACATGCTTTCATTTGAATGACCTTAGGTATCTTTCTACATCTTCAAATATCCTGGAATAATGTGTTATTCTGACATGAATCTCCTTGTGTTTGGTGTTTTCCCTTACAACTCAAGCTACTGGAGAATCTCAGACTCCATCTGCTTTCGTGCCGGTATATAAGTGGTTTTGGAGAAGAGCTTGAAAGCACAACTTGAGTGCAAGCTATGAGATTAGCAGCCAGCTCTCCAAGTGAAGTCACACACAGCTTTTAGCTATTAAGATGACCTTTCCAGCAGTCTCTTCACTTCTGAACACTACTTTTGTATCAGTTGTAACTCTCCCCCATGCTTTGAAAAGCTGCTCTTCCCCCTTGCTCCCACCCCAGCATTCAGTGGGTGCAGGCAGTCCCTCTTCTGGGCTTTGCAAAGGGAGCTGCCAGCTCCAAATGCAAGCCGCGAGGCTGAGAAGACATCTGAGGACAAAGGAGAACATTTTTGCTCTGCACTGACAATGTCCAGCTAATTCACTGGTGCTGGAGCTGCATGTGAGAGCTGTGTGGGGTAACCTGGGGATGGCATTTGTGTTGCTAATAATAAAAGGTGTTTTGTGGACTGGGTAATGACATGGGTCTGTCAACTCCCACGCATAAAGTGGAGAGCAGCCACTTGGCTTTCTGGAATAATTTGGAAAGGCAGCTTCTTATCTGTGGGAGATAACAGCCTTCTACAGAAGATTTTAAGAAGTTTGTAATGGAGGAGGTGACAGAAGCCCTGGCTTAAGGAAATCAGGGAATTTGACCCGAGACCAGGGGTAGTTTTGGTCAATAGGCTATCATAATATCTCTCTTGTCAGAAAGTCTGTGGGTATAAACAAAGGTATTATCAGAGTATTTCTGGCAATGAATTTTTCTCTTCTAGAAATCAGTATGTTTCTTCCACCTGGATTTAAGAGGAAAAAAAGAATCCCAGCCTGAGCTGTGGTTCGCTCACAGCTAGACTCCTTATTCAGGTTCCCTATTAAATGCTATATGTTCATAGCCATTTCTGTGGAGCTTTGCTTACTTTACTCTCCAAGGCCTTCTGTCCAACCTTGATTTATTCTGCAGAAGCATACAGCCGGCTTGTTACTTTTCCACTGCTGCTCATTTCTGAAAAATACAGCTGCTCTACCTGGGCTTGACAGCAAGCTTATTACTGGGTTGTGGTGTTGGATTTGGTGGTTTTGTGGGTTTGTTTTGCTTCCCCCCCCCCCCAATCTTTTCTATATTTTCTCCTTCTCTCTCCCTCTGTCAGAGTGACAGTCACCAACTCAGGGATCTGGCACAAAAGGCTGGAGCAGCATGATGTGGCTGATACAGGCAAGAAGCCAGAACATTTTGTGTAGGTTAACTGTCCTCCTAGGCAGAGAGCGTCCCTCAGCTCAGATATATGCCAGCAGCCAGCCATTCTTCTGCTCCTCTTCCCCTCCCCAGATATTCCTCCCACCTCCCACTCATACTTTCATGCTCAGCCCAAGTTGATTAAAATGTTGCTGTCATTAAAAAAAAAGAAAAAAGAAAAAAAAAAAGGGGGTGATGGTGGTGATGGGGAAATTTCCTTGCAGCTGCTGCTTGTCAGTTGGCAAGTTGCTTTTAACCTCTCCATGACAGGAAGCAGCAGTGCGCTCTGGCTTTCCTTTCCTCACTGCTGAAGGGCTCCTGCATGCACTTGCTTCCATGCCAGAGACATCCAGAGAAGCCTGCTCGTGACGGAGAGCGTGACAAATGCCAGAATCCTCCCCTACTGCCTCCTACCAGTCACCTATGGTCAGGCATGTGGGGCCCATGGTTGGGCACGTGGGGCACAATATCGTGGTTCCCCAGGACAGCCTGGCCCAGGGACACTGGGGCAAATCGTGGTAGGAAGAGCGAAGATATCGTGGCCCTGTGTGGGCTGTCTGGCAGGGGAAGATGAGGGGCTGATGTGCTACCTGTTTGTGCAATCCCCATGGCAAAACTGTGTGTGAGAGGCTGTCAGCCCCCTCCCACGCCATTTCAAATGCTCTGAGGTGGGCGCATGCAATGTCTGTGGTTGGGAACTCCGAGCAGAACTTTCAGGGGAATAAGGACTTGAACCTAGATGTAGAGCACACAGCTGACACATCCTCAGAGCAGGCCAAGCCCAAAACACAGATGTGTATCACATCTCACCGTTCCTGGGGCCCGCAGAACTCAACTTGAGGCTTACAGCCTGAGACATCTGGTCTTGTGTTGTAATGAACACAAGAAGGAGTCTGTCCTCTGCTCAATAGTGTGTGTGAGCAGCTAGTGACCTCCAAGGTAGGCAAACAAGGGAAAGAGGTTGCTGGGAGAGTACCATTGCTTTCATAGCAAAATATTATGCTTTACAAATAACAAAAAAAAACTGGGGAAAAAAAAAAAAGGAAAAGAAAAGAAAGAAAAGAAAAAGATATAAAAAGAAAGAAAAGCATGTTAGACCACCTTCCCAAATCTCCAAACATTTTCACCCTCCTTGTTCACCTTTTTTTGTTTCTCAGAGTCCTTCTTACTTTTATGCTGTCTCCATGGACCTGGTTCTCTTCACGCTGAAGGCTCGGTAAGATTTGGTTTCATAAGGCAGGGAAGCACTGGAATACTCAAAAATAAGTTTACTGAATGTTCTTTCTGCACTCCACAATTTAAAAGGCTCAAAAAAGATGACAAAAAAGCACATACTGAGTTGAAAAGTCATATGCTAACCCTTAAATCCTCAGTTTTGTTTGTACTTCTACAGCTCAAGGCACAGAACAACCACATTTAAGTCATTACAGGATTTAAGCTTGGTATATTATATATGGTGACCCACATTTTCAAAAATCAATGGAAGAATGATGGTTCTTTACTTCAGGTGTCTCAAATAGAGACTCATTTTCTTAGACAAGGCAGCTAAAAAGAGAAAAAATCCTTTCTTGAAAGGTAATTGGCCATTTAATAAGCCAAGCTGATTAGTTTTTTCATTATTAGTTACTGCAGTGTCTAAGACCAGAAATGTTATAGGATACAGCATATGAGAAAAGAAATGGGCCACTTAGTTGCTGGAACAAGACTAACAAAACTTTTGCTATTTCTTCATTAATCTGATAATAAAGCATGGGTTCCAATATATCTGTTGAATGACTTGTCATCGTAAAGATGAAATTCTGAAGTTTTCAATCCATGGTAATTCCTCCTATTTCAGCAGTGATTTCTGTCCTCCATCAAAACGACAATCTAAAGTTTCAAGGGTAAAATCAGATGAAAAATTTCTCCTGGTAAAACCACGTTTAATTTTACTTTCAACTTCAAAAACAAAATCAAAGACCTACTAAAAAACAAGAAAATGAAAATGAAGCATACCTTATTCTAAAATACTTTGAAATATAATGTTCTTACATCTTAGAGGCAATTTTTCTTCAATTATTTTTCAAAAAAGTATTGTCAACCTGCGCTGGCAAAGTTATTTGGGTGTTTTTGATACAGCAGGTCTTTCCAGACAAGAAAGGTTACTTTGGGAAAGACTGGGCTGGCTAAAACTGCATCTGGGCAGGCAGAGATGGGCAGGTACCTCTTGACTAACAGGTTGCAGGCCAAACTCTGCCCTTGTATGATCTAAAGGCACAGATACATATGACCACAGGAGAAATAGTTAATGCAATTACCAGCAGACCCATTCCAGCAGCAAGCATGTTGGTGCTGGAATTATCCAAATGACTGCCTTATGAAAGGATGTATTTGTTCAAAGCACATTTGCCCAGCTCACTAATCTCTGCACATATCCTATTGGGAAATCCTTTGGATCCAATACCTGATAAATGAATTTGGCAAGTGAATAAACATCCCACAAGCCTATTACTGAAATATTATGCACCTGTTACAAGAATGCTCCCATGCATTAATTTTCATGCAGTACCATCCCTCTTTAAAAATGCTTTCTGATGGAGTGTAAAAGCTGTTACTGGAACTCATGTTACCTTGAGCTCAGAGTTGCAACCCCATGCTTGGATGCATCTCAAGAAAAGCCTGCCTGCCAAGGGTTGGGCTCTCTGCACATCCCTCTTTCCAGGCCAGCAGAAGTCTGCTGGAGACCACGACCCTGCCCTAAACCAGGCCAGACAGATATGCAAATTCAGTTGCCCACACCCAAGGTCTGCATCAATTTAGTTTATCCTGTGTGTGGAAGTCAGGCAAAGGGAAATGCTGCAAGGTTATGGAGTGGGGATGTTTGCTTGGTGGTGGAGGGTCATTACAGGCACTATTTAGGATTTTGTCCTGCTTGTGAAGTATTCTGTAATCTTTATTGTGGAAAATGGTAAGCATCATGAATGCTTTTTGGTGAATAAATATCCACCTTGCTGAAAAGGACTTCAGCAAGTAGGCATCAGATTATTGGCAATGAATTTTATGACTTTGACTTTAACAACTGAGCTTCATGGCTGCTTTGATCAGACAATTGATATTCTGGAGAGGTTGCCTCCACGTGGAGAGAAGCTTAAGCAAAGGACTCTGCACAGGACTGGTGAAGGAGAAAGAGTGAAAATTCCCTGAGCTTGCCAGAGGGGAAAGCTCCACAAAGACACACCGTGTCGGACACTGGAGGCTAACTGCTGGACAGACTTTCCAGATCATTGTTCTAGTAAATGGGTTCATTGGCAGAGATATTTCTGTGCCATGGTTAATAATATTCGTGGAAGGTCACCTCTACATTTGTAAAAATGAGTATCAGTTTTTCAAGGCACATACTAAAAGTCAGTTGTTCAATCAAGGAAGAACACTAACTTCAGGTACCCCTGTCCACTGAAAAACTGAAAGCCAGACCTTACATTTCAAGCCACATAGGGGTCAACTACATGCAGAGAAATAATTTGCTGTCTAGCAGCTGAATGCAATAAAACCGCAAACTTTTCATAGGTAATTTGCAAAAGAAAGAGAGGCTAAATTAATTGAATAAATTATTTCCTATGAATCATTCACTCTGCTCTAATTAACAGGAGCCTGTGTACTCAGCTCCTTCTGCAGTATCTCCACGGCTGCCCCTAAGGGTCAGAGTCCCTGAGAAATCTGTAATTTTACTTTCAAATGTGTTTTCATTAAGTTATAGTTGGAAACAACAACAAAAAAAGATACTCCGAGGAAGAAAGGAGGAGAAATCATCAAGGGGACTTAGTAGCGGTTGAACTTCAATTAAGGATGGCATCCCAGTTCTTCACAGAAATATTTGGGTGCTTATCTGAACTGCTCCCACCCCCTGGATGTGAGCTTCACAAAAGCTCCCCCTATCCAGATGCCACAATTCCCCTAATTAATCCTCCTTTGGACCCTACAACCTCATAGCTAGCCTGCACGCTGACGTCTCCCAGGATTGCTGCAAACATTATTAGCCTGTACATTAGAACAGTTGCCAGGAAATTAGACGGGCAGGCACAGATTAGCTGGCGGTGGAGGGATGGGGAAATAAGGGAACATTAGTTCCCTCATGGGTACCAGCAGATGAGTGCCTGCTTATGCAGCACGTAACACACTCATTGCAATGCAGCACCTTCCCTGTCCCCTCTCTGTGAGGTGAGAGAATTCTCTGCCCTGATGCCATCATTTGTAAAGGTTTTAGCTACAGGGGTTTTTGTTTGATGCCTTTTTGGTTTTTGGTTTTTGTTATGGTTGACTTCAATATGGGAATCACTGACATTGTCAATACATTTGCTTTACCTTTACTGTAAGAGAAAGTGTCTGCTCCACTGTAATCCTCTAGACTGGTAGCCTCCAGAGGATGGCAGTGAAGAAGTGGACAGCCCAGTTCCTTTGCTGAAGATGACACTCTCCCCTGCAAGCCAAACCCCTGTACCATTCAGAGGACTTGTCAGTGAATAGTGAGAGAAGGGAGGAGAAGAGGGAAGCAGAGTGACTTGCCAAACTCACCAGTCCTCAGTCAGAAAAAAGAAGCAACATCAAAGTGTTAAGCCAAGATCTTTCAAAGACTTCAAAGAACACTTTGCTCTGAGCTCAGGTCAGTAAACATTTGGGAATTTTCAGGGTTTTGCACATTCGCCATCCCTAATGCATACTTCAAAATTTCTCTCTTGACCTATTAATGACTTCTACTGCATTCATTGCCCCAGGGCCCTAACCCACATCAGAGCCCCACTGCACTGGACACATGGCAGCAGAGACTGCCCTGAAGAGCTCACACTGTAATTAGGCAAGGCAGAAGGAAGGTGGAAAAGGGAATAGCAGTGCCAGGAAGGCCTAGGGTGTCAGCAAGGTGGCTGCCTCTCTGACCTGCTGCAGAAGAAGCAGAGAGTGGGTCTTCTGGCACAGTGTGAACTGTTCTCCTCTGCCAAATCTGCAGTCCCACTTAACGTGGGTGCTGCTCCACATTAAACACTGGTACCAGTTAAATCCTCCCTCTGCAGAAAGAAGCACCAAGCAACCTCCTTCCCCTGCCTGCCCTGAGGAAAAGGCAGGCAGCTGTGCTGTTCTGCACCTGACCACAGACTGGCAGGATACCTGCAGGAGCCTGAGTTTTTGTTGTTTTTCAGTGTGCCAGAATTTCTACTCTGTCTCTTAGTAGAGAGAAAGTCTGAGGGGAGATTTTAAGGGAAAAAAGCTCCCACAGAAGGATTATTTCCTCTAATACAAGGACCCTGGGAACAAGACAAATGTTACAATAACTGGAGAGAAATAAAATTAACCAAATTCTTTTCTCCTGAAAAATTAAAAGGATTATGTTAGTGGAAAAAGCCCCCTGTCCCTTTAGAGAGTAGTCAAGCAGAGGTCAAAGTAATTAGTATTAAGGTATCTGTGTAATAGGATGTGTAGAATCCAGTTACAAATACAGATTGCATTATAAAAACATCTTCTGAAAAGAGACAAAAATATTCAGAACCACTCTCCCAGAGAGTATAAATACACAATTAGGTCTAATCTGGGCAAGCTGTTGAAGGAGTATATTGGTAACAGAGCAAGTATAAATAGTCCAGCCTTTTTTCCTTGCTTCCTCTGGTATTGTTGTGTTTACTATGAAGACTTCTAATGCCTATACAGGCACAAGAGAAGAACTGGGCCATATGTTTTGCAACAAATACATAAACATGCAGGGAAAGCAGGTAACTTTGATCACTGACTCTCTTCTGGCTGTACTTTGTGTTACGCTTGTCTCATTCTGAATTGTGAGCCCTCTGTGCTCAGTGACACACAAACACACAGGGTAATCTGCTTCTTTATTTACCCTAAAGTTTGGGGGGAGGTTGGCTTGATTTGTTTTTTTTTTAACCAAAAAGGCACATAGTGACTCATTATTGAACCCAAAATTTCCCCTTTTCAAGGAGACTTAAAAGGTCAGTATGTGTATGCAGACATATTTCCAAAATCAAAGAAAAATTTAGGGGGAACCAAGAAAGCTTGAACCTACTTCCCCAAATGGTGGCTTTATAGCAAGGGCTGTCTGAGCTCTTTGTAAATAACATTTAACCTATATACTTACTTTTGCTTAGATATCTTCCCATATTCCCAGGTCTCTGCTTTCCTTCAGGCTGCTTGGTGCTGATATTGACATTCATATTCTTGAGAATAACACCATAACAGGAGTTACTCTGCTTGATTCAAGAGATGTAGGAGAGTCATGCCCTGAATCTGTCAGAGGGCATCTTTATACATTAATGCTTTCCCTTGAAAACTGAAGTAGAAGCTGCAAAGATTGAAATCTAGGTGTATCCAGGAATGCCTTGACTAGAATTACAAACAACACTTAGAAGGGATGTTACTGAAGATGGAGAACTGCTCGAGAGGGAGGGAGGGAGGGGGATCTGAGTTTCTGAAGTGCCAAGCTTAGTGGTTCTTTATTATTGTAAATGATACTGGTACACTCCAAGTATTCCTTCAAGCTGCACAACAGTGCATTGAAGGTTGGACAGAAGCCTAATTTAAGACACTTCTCAGATAGCAAACAGGATAATCAGCTAAAGCTTCCCACCTTTTACCCTTTCATATTGGTTTTCTGTTTCTTGTTGTAGTAAGTACTGTTCTGTTCTAATTATTACCCATGAACTCTTTATCTGGGCTCAAAATATGCTAATAATGTGCTACGGGGAACTGGTTTTATTCTCTTTACAACTATTCTTTTTTTTTCTCTATCATGCAATTAAATGAAAGAACCATGGAAATATTTCTATTTCACATTGGTTTTGAGAATTCAAGCTGTGTGTATATGAAAGTAGCTTTTCATACAATTTACTGATAAATACTGAATTTGATTCAGTAAATCCTCTAGAGACCAGATATGTTTTTAATACCTGCATAAAGTTATAACGTGCATAAGTGCTTTCCTTATTGCAAGTGACCTAAACATACTTAAGTACTTTCTCCAGTACTAATCACAATGCACAACATAAAAACAACAGCATCCATTATTCTAATGTTCTTCCTAACATCATAAAAAAGTTTTTGTGTATGCTTCTTCTCAGCTATGAAATCACCTCTTTCAACTGAAGTGCTGCTTATTACTTTCCAGAGCTAAACCATTTTTCTGAGCTTTGTAATTAAACCTGTGTTAAAAGGCTTTTGTGGTTGCTGACAAAATCTAATGTTTAGTCTTCACAGACAGAGTTATGAAACTCAGACTTGCTAGATGCAGATGATTGAGGGGATATCCAAGTCAAAACTCCTGTGACTGTATTAACAAGTTCCTCCTTGGACTGTTTTATCTCATTAGCTTGGTGAAAGTGTGACTTTCATTATTCTGTCTTTGACTTGTGTGATTTTGTACTCAGGCATATAATATTTCCAATGCTGGCCACATTAAAAAAAAAAAAAAAGGGAAAGAAAACCCCAGCAAAATATACCACATTACTAAGAAAGTCTGAAAAAGATTTTTCAGATTTTATTGTATTAAATTATTCATTTATACTTCACAGACTGAGGCCAGGGGCAAACCTGGCCCTCCCACTTGGAAATGATGCAGAAGAGCAACCAGGATTCAGGACTGGTCAGTACTTTCCAGCCTTCTTTACTATCCTGATTCGTAGTATACGTAAAAGTGTATTCATCCTGTGATATGTTTGGCATCAAGAGCCAGGTCAGACAACACTAAAAAAAATCTGCTTAGTTAGGAAAAACATATTTTCTAGGCAGAATAATCCACTCACATAACAGAAATTAAAGCCGAACTGTGCAATATTCAAGTTCTGGCAGCTGTGGCAGTTTCCATGTTTTGTGGCTACCAGCTCCTGGCTGCATGGGATGGACACCATAATGTGTCTGGCTCCTTGCTGGTCTCAGAGCAACACCAACTGTGCAATTTGCACTGCAGTCATATGGTAGGACTTCCAACTGCAGCCCTTCCTCTCCTTTTCAGCATCAACTTCCTTTAGCATTTTATATTTTTCCTGTCTTTTCAGGTGTTTTTCTCTGCCTTCCCATTTCTGGTGCCCCAGGGCATAAAGTTCAACTCCTACCACGCCTCTGCTAACAGCATTCTCCCCATCTTGACTGTGCCTGCCCCTCTCAGACTCATCCCCTAATAGTCCCACCAACCCCCCATCTCAGTTAGCACTCTTCCCAAATCAGAAACTACTGTAAATAAGGAAGAAAGATGGCAGAAGAGCAGTTTGGAAGTCACCTTAAGATGACATCATTAGGTACAACCCACAAGCAGCAGAATGCCCGGGGGGTACAAAGTGCTGCTTCAAACCTCATGGAAATGATGAAAGAGTGACATTCAGAGCTATGGTGGGACAGAGTCAGGCCAAAAATCAAGGCCCTTTGCATCCCCAGATGTACAGAGTCATCAGAGTACAAGAACTGTCTAATTTCCTACACCACTGAAGATATCTGGGTAAAACATGCTGCAAGTAAATTCTCCAGTTAGATGTTTATGCAAGAGTTGATGGAGCAGGAAAGTTGCTAAAAAGACCTCAGACAATACTTAGGAATTGTATAAAGTGTCACATGGAAATTACAGATACCCTCCACATGTTAATATTTAACCAAGAATTCAGCAAATTTTGTACCATCAGCAACTTCCAGCAACACAAATTGCACAGCACAAGCAAAAAATCATATTAAATAATCTACTTTTTTTTTTCCCTCAGGTTGTCTTTTTTTCACCCCTTCTCAAGTGAGGAAGTAGAACAGCCAGCAATGTTGAATATACTGGCATTCATCTACCTGGACAAAGTATCTGGAATAAGGCATCAAAGTGTAGAACTGCCTCTTAAACCATCAAGAGACAACAGCAAGATCCTGCAAAGTTAATTCCTTGCATAAGGAATATAAGTAGGTAGGTAGTTGGAGAAGAAGTGGTCCCAGATGCAAAGCTTACTTCATGGGAAGAAAACATCTGGAACCTGTCTACCAAAGATAGAAGGCATTTTTAAGTGTCAGAAACCAGAGCTGCCCTTAACATGTCATGAATTCCAGTTCAGAACAAAAACATATTTATATTCAGATACATGATATGATATGATATGATATGATATGATATGATATGATATGAAATCAGGGTATACTGCTGTTTATTTAAAATCCAGAGTTTACATATAAGCTAATGAGTTGTGGACAGATCGATACTAGTGGAATCAGAGCTGACATTCCTCACCTTGAATAAAGCTGATCTCTTCAGGCACAAAAAAACAAACAAAAGTGTCTTTTAGCTGAACTCTGCAACCATCCCCATGTGCTTCTGCCACTGACAGGCTCAGGAACACCTTGCTTTCTGCAGCGATGTGTTGTGCAGAGCCAGATGTGGAAAGACACCTCACTAAGGGACCACAGTAGTCCAGAAAGCCCTAACAAAGATCTGCCCAACAAAAATGAAGGTTTTTCTTTCCTAATGAATAAAGCTTTTTGTACTGACAAGGTTTATTCTTAGCAACTGCTCTGCATTCTTGTATCATAACCCTGAGGGCTTTTTTACCCCCTTTTACCTGCAAAACAAAATTTCTGGGCCATTTCTGCAGAATATTTGCATCCCAGCTTTAACAGGGCTAAAGTCACTCATCCTTAGCTTGGTTTATTTATTTCTCAGCCCTGGTGTGGAAACAAATACAGCAATCATCTTCTGCCTTTTCTTTGCAATGAAGGAGCTGAACCATTTCCTAGAACTACTCTCTCTTCCCCCAGTCCCTCTGAGCACCTTTTCCCCACTTCTAGTTAACGTCTGCCCTGTTAATGTGATTATATAACACCCTGAAAGATAATCTTTACGGAAATATTTGACAAGTGGCCAAAAAGCACCACTGATACCCAGACGTGGAGAGGAAGGAACCCTATTAAGGTGCTTGCCAGACTGCACAGAAAGCATCTCTTTGATGGGTACACATGACATGCTAAGGAGATTAAAACGAGAGATGAAAATAAATGACATGGAGCAGGGAAAACAAAGTACATGAGGCCTGGGTGTCTCAGGGGGTGTGTATAATGGGATAGAGAGATTTTCACCTCGAGGTCAGCTGCCCAAATCCAATGCAGGCTCACAACAGCAGAACTGTCATAGCCCCTCAGATGCCAGATTGGCACTAACTGATATGAAATAAGTTGTTAGCCTGGGTTTATCTCTGAAGGACTAATGGTCAGACTTCTTCATCAAGAAACACGGCCTGTCTGCTGCATTTCCTTTGTTACTTCCAGACAAAACTGGCTGTGCCAGCTACCCAAAGGGGTCTAGCCCACATCCCTGTCACTGTGTGTGGTGGGTGTGTCTTTGTAAAGGGTGAGAACTAGCCAGGCAGTTTCTGAGAGATAAATCCAGAGCCAGTAACCAGGTAGAATAGGGAGGGCATCCTTCCCATGCCAAAGCAAGGATGAAGCTTCCAAACACCACATAGGGCCACACACTGCCAGAGCTGTCTGAAAACCAGAAATTCTATTTTCTTGGGAGAAGAAGGTGAACAAAGTATGATTGGGAACTTTGTCACCTCCAAATTAGGAGTGCAGAAATGCTGATAATTTCTTATGGTGCAGAAAGTCTGAATTATTTCACTTTGGACACTCAACTAAAGTTGAGTATTACATGTTGAAAAGATCAGGTAACAACACATATTTGTTCTGACCTTTTCAACTCAATTGTCCTTACATTCACTCAGGAAAGCAAGAGTAAGTTCAGGTGTTGCTTGCAATAACAATGTACCCTAGATTTCTGAAAAACATTTTCAAACGAAAAATAACAATCTCATAGCAAAATGTAACTAAACAACCACTTTATTATTAGTTGGTCTTGAAAAAATAAGTTGACAAATCACCACCTAAATTAAGATGAAAGCAAACAGCTTTTTTTTCTGCACAATGTGTATTTTTTCAAAAAACCAAATGTTTTTAACAGGTTCTTCTCCCCAAACCAGTCTTTAATCCCATAATATGCCACAGCCTTTCTGCATGATACATAACACAAGTCATTTTAGGTGAAATCCCAGCCCTGCCAAGGTCAGGCCTAGGAATTCATCTGTGGATTTCATCATGGCCTGGATTCCTCTCTAAATCCGTGCACTGTAAATCCCTGGCTGTGAAGAAAGGATAATGGTACCTTCTGTAATGGACAGGGAGCTGCTACACAGCAATCAAGAAACATAAACAGATGAACACTGAACTATGCTTTTAGCTTATGTTCCATGTATGATTTAGCTTATGTTCCCTGTATTATGGGCCTTACCCATAATGTTAGAGGGGAAAAGGCACATCCTTGCCAGCAGAGCTCTTTCCAGACTAGGTGCATTTCAGTGGTAGAATAATACCTATCTCCATACTGGTGAAGTGCCCTCACCTGCTGCCAAAAGGGACAGAGAAGGCATTTCTTTCACTTCAAATTTAGTGGGTAGACATCCAGGAAGAAGCAGTCTACCAGTGTACCAGCACCTGGCAGGCAGCAGATGTTGCCAGATTTTGGCCTAGAAGCAACTGGATGTAGCTGCCTGCTGCCTGGCTGCCTGGGTGGTTGTAACAAGGTGAACCCTGAAAGGTGTGAGCCAATGATTAAAAGCAGCCAGGCAAGAAAGACAAATAATAAAGCATGGACCTAGCAGGATTATAGAATGAGGGTGTCCTTCTGGAGAGCTCAGCTGGGGGCTGCTTGCTGAGAAGGTGGAGATTGAAGCTGAAGTAACCAGGGTACCCCTGGAGTGCTTGCCAGTGCCCTGCTAAGCCAATGCAGGAGCAAACCACCCTTTGGCCTGGGAAACCTTCCAAAGGGGAGTATTAGTTATTGCAGCGAAGGGTAAAGCAGGTGGCACAATCCCCTGTGAGTTTCACTCCCCCACTCAGCTGTGGGGGATGACTTACACCAGCATTTTAACAACCACCACTGTAAGTTGCAGGGTGACCAGCTTTGTAGCTGTTTGGGTTTTGCTTTACTGGCACATATAAGAACCCAAGAGGGAAAGAAAATAAAGGGTGGGGTTTTTTTGTCATTTGCAAGTTCTGTTATCCTACAATGGTTTTAGAAATGATCTATGTATATGTGATACAAAAAAGTTGCATACAGAGAAAAAGTTGCATTGATGTTAAGGAGTTGTGGTGGAGTGTGCTCACATATGTATATGTAGATGTGTGTATAGGTACTTGACTCTATGTATTTATATGTGCACACAAGTCTGAGCTGGGATGCTACTTCTCTCTCTGACTCAGAGAATCACTTAGGTCGGAAAAAAGCCTTTCAGATTGTTGACTCCAACTGCTAACCCAGCACTGCCATGTGCCTAAACACCACATGTACATGACTTAAATACCTCCAGGGATGCTGACTCAACCACTTCCCTGGGCAGCCTGTTCCAGTGCTTGACCACCCTTTTTCTGAAGAAATTTTTTCAATAATATCCAATTTCAACCTCCCCTGGTGCAACATGAGGACATTTCCTCATCCTGTCTCCTGATGTTTGGGAGGAGGGACTGACTCTTACCTTACTGCACCCTCCTTTCCAGTTGTTGTAGAGAGTAATAAGGTCCCCTCTGATCCTCCTTTTCTCCAGGCTAACACCCCCAGCTCCCTCAGCTGCTCCTCAGAGGAGTTGTGCTCCCGCCCCTTCCCCAGCTCCATTACCCTTATCTGGATACACTCCAGTCCCTCAATGTTTTACTTGTGGAGGGGCCCAGAACTGAACATGGCACTCGAGGTGTGGCCTCCCCAGTGCTGAGTACAGAGGGACAATCGCCGCCCTGGTCCTCCTGCTGGCCACACTGTTCCTGATAGAGACCTTTGGCCGCCTTGGCAGCCTGGGGACACACTGGCTCATGTTAAGACACTGTTGACCAATATCCTTTTCCACTGGGCAGCTTTCCAGCACCTCTTCCCCAATCCTGTAGCATTGCATGGGATTGTTGTGATGTTAGAGCAGGACCTGGCACTGAACCTTGCTGACCCTCATGGCCACAGCCCACTGATCCAGTCTTAATTCTAATTTGTTCAGGTATTGTAAATCAGTTTTTTCAGGTATTGTAAGTCAGTCCAATATAAAGTAAGTTTGTGTGTTGAAATTTTTCAATGTTTCAGGAAGTAATTGTACCGACAGTGACCTCATAAGGCCTGAGCCACCAGGAGCTGTGCAGGGGGCTTGGCCTCCCTATTGCCATGTAGGGGCAGCTGCTACTTCTTGGAGAGACAGCAAGACCCCTATGACAGAAAGCTTACATTAAGCTCTATGATGTGCAAATCTTACCTAAATCAGGTGGTCTAGCAAGTGTAGTCAATTCCCACCGTTGTTATGCCACTGGTGTTACCCATGATGGAAAACTAGACAAAACAGAACTCACTAAGTCTTTCACTGGGTTTTGAAAAAGCTGTTTTATATGTCACAGCTGGGATATCAGTAAAATGCTCTGGGGTTTCCATGGAAAACTCCTTTGCTCTTTTTAGTTCTTTATTCAAAGAGGCACAGAAAGGACTGAAGTAATTTGTACAAAATAAATCAAGTTTTCAACAGGTAACATAGTTTGATCATACAATGAAAAATTAAGGTGAAACCAGGCCCAGTTTGTATCCATGTAAGCCTCCATGTGTCAGGGAAAATTTTAGCAAGATGGTAAAAGCAACTACTTGCTTTACGTAGGGATTTTTGTGGACCTTGGTCTAAGAAATTTTAATCAAGAGTCTGTGTTTCTGAGTAGAGCATAACCCTACGAAAGCAAGGACAAGGATGGGATCGGTAGCTCTGTGCTCCATCTAAGTTCCCAGATCATAATCTAAAGCTGGCTGAAAATTGACAACTCTGTTTCCCCTTAGCTTCCAAGGCCTTGAAGTTGGTTTTGCCTCTCCCTGGGAACAAAAATTAAATGTTTTTTATTTTTTTTAATGGAAATGTACCAGCGTCAGTTATTTGGGAGTCAAAATTTTCATCTTTTCTTTCAGAAAAGGAGAAGGTCAGGACAAAGAGAAAGGTTGTGAGAAACTGGGTTCTTGTGCTCCTGTGTCCAGAGCAACACTTTCCCCCTGAAATGCAGGAACCTGGTGTTCCACATCTAGTACTCAAAGCTCCACATTAGCAAGAAAGTTGCTCACTGTCTTTGGTCTGTTTCTTTTCCTCCAGCCATTAAATGAGAAATTTAATCAAATCCAATTAACTGCAGGAACATTTCACTCAGCTGCGTGTATTTGGAGCTGCTTTGCTGTCAGCCCACCCCAGATGATGAGATTATCCATGCTTGTTAATATGATTCCATTTAACTCTGCTGCTGCTTGATATTCTGAGGCACAAATAATTGTCCAGCAAAGGCTGTTCCCAGGTGAAAAAAGGGGTCTCTTCCATAATGTTGTTTGCATACTCCAAGCTTTATTACTCTTCCTATGTGCATCTGAAGTGCGGGCCTAAACTCTTGTGGGAATGGAGCCAAAATGTGCTGAATTCCTGTGCCATCCATCGATGTTGCTGACACACAACATGTGCCAGGCTAATGCGAGCCCATGCAGTCTCAGCTGCTGTTCTCCATATCCCCACTTGCCCCCTTGTTAAGACCCCATGGATTCAGAATCTCAGTTCCTCTGGGCCTTTGCCAGTAGGAACTGAATCTCTGGGTCATCACCACATAGGTAGTTTTTTCCTTATTTGTGTGGTAGCTTCAATCTGGTTTATTTCTTACCTTTCATTATTCAGAGATAGAGAAAAAAATACAATAATGTTTGCCTAGGAAATGAAATACTCTTGAAAACATAGTCACATGGATTAGGAAACAAGGACAAGCTTCAAAAAAGTAATCCTGGAGCCCAAACTTTCAAGCTCAGTTAGTGCCTCACTTCCACAACGTCATCGTCACACGTGTCATCACAAGATGCTACATTTGCCGTGTGTCTCAAGCCTGTGTTGTGGTGCAAATTCTGGCTTTTCCTTCAGAGGCATCCATTCTCAAATGGCACTAATGCAGCCCAGCTCCTGTTCAAGACGTGGTATGAAAAGATGGCATCTGGCATGGGATTATTCTGCACTATTTACATGCCAATAAATGACGCTCAAGCCATTTCCTGAGGATCTGGGCTCAGCTGATGTCTCTTGCAGATTCCTAATTCCCCAGAGAAGAACTGTGTGAGTGGTTTTTCCCTTCTGTTTCTGTCACATGCTGCTCTCTACTGAGCTGGGAACAGGGTGTGGCTTGGCTGCCTCTAGCCCCTCAGAATTAATGCCCATTAATGCCAGTAACTGCATTCCTACAAACTCAATTTCATATCTAATTTTAATAGAATCTGCTTCAGATAAAGTAAGAACTTCAATTAGCCCAGTTACTTTTGGGAAGGTAATGGACAGCAAAGATGCTTGTAAAATCTGAAGAACACCCCTAGTGGGAATAGAAGTGGTAAGATTCTAGATTTAATAAAGGATTGCCCGGATCACTTCTAGTTTATAGCTAAATATGGAAGTATGGAAACATATCAACGCAACGGAAAGGATAGAGGAGTTAAGGAGCTTGAGAGTCAAAAAATTCCCATGCCCCTAGCTGTCTGACCAGGAGTAAGTCACCTTTAATATCTCAGTCTTCCTATTTATATAATAGAGGGTGTAACACAGGCTCATGTTTGCTAAACCCTGAGATTAGAAAGAAAAGGTAGTAAATATGGGCAATCTACTTTAATTTAAATTGAGCTTTAAAAAAACCTTTTTAAATAACAATCTAATGCAGATTATATGTCTCTCTCTATATATATATATATTTCATAATAGCTTTTAGAAATACATGTCATGGCCTTTATTTATGATTTAATTGTGCTGGTGTCACCATGACGTGATTTCATTTGAATTATGACACCTATGGGAAATCGGCATGTCACCTCAAAGTCAGGGGAAGTCTTCAGGGGACAGTATAAGAGAGAGACAATCTGGGAAGGAGATTTCAGAGCTGTGGTAAAATTAATGTGATTTGATATAGTGACTGGAGCTAAGTGACACATTTCACTACTTTAATGGTCAATAATGATCTATAAAGCTCAATTTTGAAACTTTCTTGTTTTTTTCTTGTCTTCTTATATGATGTGGCCTGACCTCCAGCTGTCTCATCCTTTATCCTATGAGAATTTCACACCTAATTTTCAGTATCAGTACTTTTATTGTACAATTCACTAACCTCTTAGCTGATGAACTAAGATTGCACAAAGTAAGTTAAATAAGTACTTTTGTGCATCTAAGATAAAGAGTAAAAAACAGGCAGAAAGAGGCAGAGTTGTCTACTGTTACTCAGTCAGCTAACAGCCAGTCAGATAGACAATGGAAATAAAATGTCTTTTATACTACATCAAGATATTAAATACATGCATAAATTTGTCTTCTTTCCGTACATTGACAGGCACCCAGGAAAGACTCAATAAACAAATAAATTAGAGAGACCTTAAAGATATTAAATGGGCAAAAATTTTGGTAACACTTTATTGCCAGATAAAGCTACTGTTATTCTTCTTCTTACTGCTGGTTTTTGCCTATAAATTCTGTAAGAATCAAAAATTTTAGAAAGAGGGTTGGCCTAATATATAGTTAAAATGCCAAATGACAAGAAGCAAGCCCAGGAAAAGGAGTCTTTTCAACATTTCTCCTTGAATTTCTCCTCAAGAAAAAGGTTGGCAAAGTATGCAGCTCTGACATGCAATTCTCTTTTTTGTTCACAATTCCATTATTTGTTCTAGCATTTGTAAAATGTATTCTTTACTGCATCTCTGGGGACATATAAAAAATGTAAATCTACAAGTATTATAAACCTCATTAGACTACTTCCTTGGAAGATAAGTCTTTACATTCCTCACAATAGCTGCTCTGTAGGGCAGAAATGGAGGAAGCAGAAGGCCCTGTATCATGGGCTTGTGCTTTTTTCAGACTAGTGGGAAAAAGAAATTCTAGCAATTTGCTACACCACACTACAGCAATGCCTCTTTTACAAGCTCAGATTTTAAGTCTAAGCTGTAATGCATTTGATAATAATGATTTGGTCTAAACACTTCCAGCTCTTGCCATCACGCACTGCCAAAGCATCATGGGTCACAGAGCCATCACCTACAGCCTGGATTGCTCCACAGAAATAAGGAGCCCACTGCAGACATAGATGAGTTCATTTTATAGACTTTTTTAATTAACAGCACAAAGGAAACACAAGAATGTTCTTCAAGGCTTCTGCTACCCAAAGTGAGCTGTAGACATCACAAATCATTACTCACAAAAGAAAGATGAAGCAGGAGGAAATGACAATCAGAAAGGACCTTAATTCTACCTGGGTCACCAGAGGCAGACCCAGAGCTGGTAAACACATTCTCCCCACAACTGTGATGCTTGAATACCATGGCTAGGAGCTATCCCTGCACAAACTGTAGATGATTCCTCTGGCTTAGCAACACCCTTGAGAAAAACTAGACTGAGCCAAACAGAGTTGTTGCTATCATCTTTCTGGAAGTACATCTGTAAGCAGAGATAATTGTTCCAATTATCATTGGTTCTAACAACTTGATCAATCATTGCAAATACATTTCATATTTAGCATTAGATTTATATTTGCAAATATCTTAGGAGGATGTAATACAAAAATCAACTGCTACAGAATGATACAGTATCTCAAAAATTGACAGAAGACTATGTTGACATCTTTGAATGACAAATGTGTCTTAATAATATATAACATGCTGCTTATGCCTGTAATGTCCTGACATCAGCTAGTCATCTATTAAACATTTTAAACACCACCCATGTTCAAAAATCTGAGCTACATAAGACCATGGGAATGATAAGAAATAGAGAAAAAGGGATGAGGAAACTCACTGATTTAATTAAGAGGTATTCTTAGTATCTCTAGCAATTTTTCACAGTAGTAAAGACATTAAAAGAAATACCAAGACTTGGAATTTGCTGGCTGTGCCACACATCAAAAACAGAAAAGCTGGGAAAAAAAACTTTTTTGTTACACAAAAACTCAATAACCTAGTGGCATAATACTGGAAAGTCTGAATTAAATAGCACTGCTTAATCAATCAGTTTTCTGTGCCTGCAGAAAACAGAAGACAAGTTACCACATCCCACTCAAATCTCTCCCACTGTAGCATGAGAACATGATTAATAGGTTGAGTCAAAATATTTACATTTAGAAATATTAATTTGCTCCTTCCCAAGAGGTTCTTAAGCCATAATGCATTGCTATTTTTATTTGATTCATATCCTGGTAACTCTAAACAAACACACATTTGCACATTTACAGCCAATCTAAACATCCATTAAAATCGTGTATTGTTGAAACCTTCTGTTTCCTTTTCCTATCCACCTTATCATTTTGATCCATGAGCTGGGGCCACCTTTGACCTATGTGATGGTGAAGCATCTATTTCCAAGTCTGGAGCATTCAAGCACGACAAATAACCCAGTACTTCTCTTATGTAGTATTTGTGCAAACAGCTTCTCCCTGAGAAGGATGGCATGTAGTTAGACTTGGAGACACATACTGCTGTTTTCAAGGAGCTAATGGAGGTAGAAGCAGTATGGAGAAAGGCAGAAAACATGTTCCCTTGGTCTGATTACCCTCCAGCCATGCTGGGTTTCTGATGATCCCAAAATAAGATACCTGAGCTTGTTTCCCCGTGAGGAGGCTACTGAATTTGTAGACTTCTCAAGCAGGATGTCTGGATAGAGCTGCAAACAAACTCCTGAGGGTAGCTGCTGCAGAGAGATGCCATCTGCAGATTCAGCTGGGGTGATTTCAATGCATTCATTCATTCTCCATCAGTGTCTGCCCTCCTTTTAGTCAGCTAAAACCTGGCAACTCTGTGTACCAACTCAGTGTCATCCAGTGGACAAGAACTGCCCTACCAGTGACCTATTTAGCTCTGATAACACTCTAAATGACGTCTTTGGGAAAGGGAACAAGCCCGGGGGCAGTAGTGTAAAATTTACTTAGAGATTTTTAATCCTCTCTTTTAAATTAAAAGTGGATTAAGTACTATCCTGGCCAGTTGCTAATCTGATAGATATTAATTCTAAGAGTGTTCATAGAATTATCACAAAATAAGTGCAATTGTATAATATAAAAGATAGCAGTACCAAATCAAGTGGCATATTGTATATATCAAAACTGAGCTCTAAACATTTCTGCAGCAGGTAATCCTGCCAGAGGCAACCACTAGCTCACCTTTGTATCAGTTTATGAGCTCTTTAGTGAAACTCTTCACTGGAAATTGTCACCAAGAGCCCCCATAAAACCAGGTGTCTGAGTTCATGTCTGTGGGGTCAAATCCTCCCCACCAATGCTGGAATGACAGAGATGCACAACAAGCCCAAGAACACAACAAAATTATTCCAGTGTCAGGTTTGAGAGCTGGTTTCTACCTATTGCACACTTAAATTTTGCACATGGTGATTTTATTTTTTATTCAAGCCGTAACCTATCTGTTAGTAATGGAGAAAATTATTTTAATGCATCAAGTCAGCTCTTTTGCTGTATCCCCCCATAGTCATCTGAGATTTACATGAACCTTATCACATGCTTATTTTATCTTCCATTTTTGGTAATTGCTTCTAATAGGGTTACTTTGGAAAAAGCAGCCTCTTCCTATGGGCTTCACTTTCCAGGACAATGAAACGAAGAATCTCTGCAGTTTCCAAGTCTTCCACAACAGTGACATGGCCAGGCATGCTGACAGGGTTTGGGGGCAGTGATGTGCACCATACCTTGACAAAAGATGCACATCCAGGACTCCTTGCTGAAGGCACTCAGAGCCTTCTTTTTTTCTCCCTCCTCAAGCAGCATGGCAGGATGATGGAAAGGCGCGACGGCCCTGCTCTGCATCGCATGTCACTCACCGAGCTGGGGGACAATGCACAGTGAAGTCTCTAAAACTGCCTTTCCCCCCCAATTGCTTCCTTCCATCCCACTTGCGAGTCTACCCCAAGCCCTCTTGGAAGTTTACAATACCAAACACAAGGGAATGCCATACCTACACCCACCTCCCTTGCTCCTAGAGGTGACCTAATTACTTGCATGCGCATGATCTTTGTGCATCTTTATAAGGCATAAAGATGCATGAAAGGATTTGTTCCTTTCATTTGTTCCTTTGATCTGCTAGGTTGTAAAGATTCAATAAATATATTTAGAACCAGTGCCTTTTGTGCTGTGTGAGGGCACTTTGGTTTTTGGGTTTTTTTTTGTTAGAGGATGGGTGGGGTTAATGATACTGCAAATGCAGTTAACTCTCTACTGTCAGAGGACATGTTGGCTTGCAAGGGGCCCTGTGAAAGCATCTGCTCAGTTTCTCAGTTAAGAGCTGTACCATTGATGATGTTATTGGAGGTTTTCCATTACCCAGGTTATCCCTCCACCTTGGTGGACCAGGAAACCTACTGAAATGAGGATGCAAAATGCAAAAGCAGTTCTACACAAACTGTTCCAAGTTTTCAGGACTGCTTTTGAGCTAGGACACATGTTGGAAGGTCATGCCTGTGAGACATGGCAGCAGGGAGGAAGAGGAGCTGCTTCACTTGCCCTGCTGCACATGCCACCAATGAAACATGGAGGGATACCTCCATGGATTGAGGAGGTACAAAAAAGAAACACAGAGGAAACAAAACACGTGACCTAGTTTGACAGAAACCTGTGGACCTGGCTTAGCTGCCCAGGGTAAAAAGGGTGCAGCAAATGGTTGCTCTCACTGATGTGAGGTGGTGTGTAAGGAGTAAGGCCACTGGGACTGCAGGGTGTTAATAGCCTACTTAGAAACAGCAGTAGAGATTGGGTTAACTGTGAAAATACTTAAAGCTGTCTCCACCTTGCAAAAATGTAGTCCTTATTTTTATGACAAAAGATTTTCTTAGCTGCAAGTGTCAGCAGCGTGTTCCTCACTCCAGGTATTTATCTAGTATAATTAAGTGTGAAGTAGAGATAACATTGCTGAAATGCAATATAAATTAATTCCGCATTCATAATGTATAGACATGAGAGAGTATATTCATTACTCCTCAATTTTTAAAGCATGTTTTGGCATTTTTCTGCAACAATTTCTTAGTTCTTTGGTTCTTTGCCTGAAAAGTAGCATCCAACCGGCCATTTATAAATGTTTTCTAACTATAGTGTTGTTATAACCCTTCTCCATCTCCATGATGCATATAGTATATATTTTCCACTTGGTAGGAAAACAGATGAGCAGCACTTTTGCTTCTGCAGCTGTTGATTATGCAGAGGGGAGGCTGCTACAATTTTCCCTAAGGGAGCTTAGCAAGGTTTCTTTTCATTTCTTTTTGTTTGAGACCCGCATTTTCAGCCAGCAATTCACTCAGCACCTTGACCATGAATCAATCCCTTGTAAACTGGCATTTGCTCAGCCTGTTTTTAGGCACAGTACTTAATACTGTTCTTAGGACATTTTTAATTACTGAATGAGGGACACTGTGTGACAAAATTGTAGTTTATTATACTGGGGTGGGCCAAGTTGTAACAACATTTTGGGTCAGGCTAGGGTCTCAAGAGATCATTAAAATCTGAAGTAGGCCCCTTGACAGTAAATACCCACACAGAACTGGATTTGATTCCTTTAATTCTGAAAGAAAAGAAAGCCAAGTCATTAGCTAGCTGGCAGGACTGATTTCATACAGCATTATTACTTTCTTCTTTTATCTGGCACAACAATGTGTTTGGATATTTACTTGTTAGAAAAGACCAAGGCAAAGAAACCTTCATGTGCTGGGAGAAATCATGCTCTGGCTAGTGATAAAGCTTTGTTTTTTCATTTCATTTTAAGTTTTTAATAAAAATGACGAAAAAAGAAAAAGAAGGGAAAAAAAGGGGGGTGGAGTCAGGAGAGGTGGGTGGGGAGAAGATCTGCTGCATGAAAGATAAGGACTGATGAACTGGCTTCCATGAAAACAGAATCTTTGATCTTTGCCCAAATTTCTATCAAATTTGCTGAGATCAGCATTTTTTTGCTTTTCCTTTCCACACAGCTCCTCTGAGTTACAGGAGACAGTAGTAGTCATGGATTTACAGCAGCTCCAAATACATTAAGTAAACACACCTTGGGGCCCATCACTATTGCCTCTGTGCTTCTCTAACGTCACTGAGTTAAAGCCCAAGGCAACTAAAAACTGTAACTCTTCTCGGTACAAAAAGACTGGTCTAGAGGTATGTGGAGAAATACAGCTTATATTCATTAATTTATACATACTTGCTAACTTATTTCTGTAAGTTTCTAAATCAAAGCAGTACTGCAGTAAAGTATGTACAAATATACATTTGAAGACTATTCTACCAGAAGGCAGCTGAAATAGGCCTAAGTCAACAAAACAACTCTGCTTTGTCCCTTACCCACATCTGAAAGCTCTAAACTGGAAACTAAATAAATGGAGAGAGAGGCAGAAAGGACTGGACTGAGCCATGAGGTTTGCATCTAGATATGAATTCTCTCCAAGTTGCTGAAAGCAAATCGAGAATGGATTTTTTTAAATTCAATTTAGAGAAATAAGGCTAGGAAGTCATGCCAGAGTCATATACTGGAAAACTGCTTACTCAAAATAAAAGTGCCCCTTTGAATACAACTTGGTTAGTATTACTGTAAGTAATTCATCCTTCCCTCCTGAGTCTTCCCTTTCCTCACAGGCATTTCTCCACTTTCTTTTGATCTGTGCCTTCACCTCCTGGCTGCCATAGTCATGTTACAGTGCATTTCTTGGCAGCTGCTTCTCCCACGGATGATTTCTACCCGTCAGTAAGCCTGGGGCCACCTCTCATCTCCTGATGTCAGCTCTATGGGAAAAGGACCTTCTTCATCACTGTGACAACACATGACTTCACAACAGTGACTTTATTGATGGGTAGGCTCAGTGAACACAAACAATTGTCCAGTGATAAATCATTAATCTCACAGGAGATGGGTCCGTTGGGATGACCCAACAAAACACCTCATGATTACCACACAGGGAAGCCTGTCCCCCTCTCCCACTCCTCCTCTCTATCCCTTCTCCCCCTACTTGGCTGATGCTTCCAGTACCCGTTTTGCCTGTGTTTTAACTGAGAAGTGGAATGAGAGCAAATAGCTGAAGGCTGGTGGGAGGGGAGAGGAGGAGAAGAGGGAGCAAACTGACAGCCATCAGTACTGACCCATGAGACACTTGGAACAGCAATCCTGCTCAGGAAAATAGACACTGGAAATTCAGATAGACTATTTTTTTTTTTTCTCAGAGGCCTAAAATTAAAGGATCTAGAAACACACAAAGCAATGCATAAGTGAGAAACCAAGTCAATGGAACAAAGCCAATTTAAAATAACTAAGTAGGTTTGGTCCCTAAAGCTCATGAGTTATTGGCATGAAGTCTCTCTCCCCATCCTTTTGATTTTCCTAAGTATCACTTCCACTGCCTTGTTCTGCACCACTGGTACACTCCAAAAATCCCCTTGCAGAGTAAGACCTGGCAGACACTGAAGCCAAGGAACATTCTTTTTGCTCTCACGGTTTATATTCCGAGTGGGGCAGCAGGGTCTTTCAGTGCCAAGAAGGGAATGTCAAATTAATCCAGGAATACACTGAAGCTGTTGGCACATCTACTGCAAACCCATCTGGGCTCAGTCCTACATCAGAGAACTGCCTGCTTTGCCGGTCCACAAGTACAGTACAAGTGATTTAGGCACTGTATATTACTCTGCTACAGCTGACAGAGTAGCCAACCTTCCCTGAGCCTGCAAAGAGTTAACCTCGGCTAGCAGCAGAAGGAGGGGGAGAAAGCAAAAGACAGCTCACAGGGTGGAATTAAACCCCTGTGCTATTGAAACTGGTAAGGTCAGTATCTCTGCTCGTTGAGCTCATAACAACCCCTAGATTTTCCAAACGTTTTCCATGACCTTGTCTAATCCAAGCAAGGTGCTCCTGTAGTTGGTTACACTTGTATAGAAGGAGACTGGGAATGAAAAGGAGGAGAGGGAGGGAGGAGAGGGAGGGAGGAGAGGGAGCAAGAGCTTGAGCCTCACCCTGAAAAGGATTACAGCACGTGCAGTTTTATTTCATGGTCTGCCAAATGCCCCTTGCTGTGTCTCTGAATGGAAAATTGGATAGAAGAGTGAGCTGGAATTTACAGAGCCTTTGAAAAGCAACTGGTGTCAGCATGTGCTCCAAATATGCCAAGTACTTCTTTCAATAGAGAGAAGGCCTCTTTTGGGTTTTATGGGGCACATGACAGTAGGCAGAAGACAACAAACATTGCCCTGCTGTGACCCCAGCAGAGAGAGAAATCTTCCCGCATCTCCCCACCTACAAGGCCAATAGAAGGAAATATGATTGCAGCTATTTTTGTCTGGTGTGCATCTTGCAGCAGCGCTGTAGCCAACATCTGCTAAATACAGCTTCAAAAATGCACCTTTCCTGGATGAGATGGGAAGGTGGTGTGGCTTGCTGGGTTCTTACTGAGTGCTTGGCTCCTCTGAGGCAACGGGTCTGTGGTGTGTCTCCATTTCTTTCCTATAATTCAAGGGATAGAATTTTTTATTTGTTTCTGAAGGTGAAAGGTCTCACAACCCTCCACCTGGGGTTTCCATACCAGCTCTGTAGAGGTGAGGGCTGGCAGCAGGAACATCACATCCATTGTATGGACATCCCACGCAACATGGCCGTGAACTTAGCTGGGCTGCATGGGTGTAAAGTATCTTTGTGGGTTTAGATGAGCTTACAGCCAGAGAAAGCCTTGTACAAGGTAGTGCAGAACAGTAAAAACACCCAGTGGTTCTTACTGGAATACAGCCCCCAATCTAATAGAGTGCTGTGACCTGCAAGAGGAGGTGAGATCTGGGGTGGCTGCTAGGCAGTAGAGGAATTCTGTTGGAATCATACCCATGTGTTTACAGGGAGTTTATGTGTTATTATTCCTTTTTCTTGTGAGCTTTGTTTATTGTTTTTGGAATGGGATAAAGAGAAGAAAATTTGGACTTAAAAATAACTTGTGCGGTCTGATGTACAAAGATAATATAACAGCCTAAGACAGATTATGGGAACAAGCCAATATATATTTAATTTTGTATTATTTTTAGATGCATAAGAAGTATGGAGAGCTTGCTTTTCCAAGCAGGGGAGTAACTGTGCTCAGAAGTGTTCTACCCAACTTCAGGAAAAATAAAGCTATGTTTGTGAGGACCCTTTGCACAAGACTTGGAACACTCACTTTTTTGCTTGAAGGAGAAACAAGCATAGACTTACAATACTTGGCTTAGCAAAAACCAGAATATTTTGGGTCAACTGTAAAAATGGAAAATATTTACTGAAAAATTCAAATGACTGAAAGTAATGCCCTGTAATATAAACTGAAACGCCACTTTCATTCTAGCATTGGGCAGGTCTGTGTCAGAAGCCTGTCCTTGTGAGAAATCCTGCTCTGTAACCATCTGGCAGGAATGGATAGGAAAAAGCCACACTGTTGGGGTGGAGTTTAAGTTCCTAAAATCATCAACAGAAAGGGGGGAGAAAAATGACATTTCAAAATACCAGGGAGTTGTTGTATTTTTCCCACTGAAAACTGTTTATAAATAATAAGTCATCCTTTTCTACTCTCATTTAGACTTAAAAATATTAGTTTCACTGAGAAACAATGATAGGGAGTATGTTCAATAGAGTAGCTATGTTATTATAATTGGAAACAAATACTGGTGAAAATGGATCTAAAGAGGCTTGTGTTTCATTTGGCAAAACTCAGACTTTGAGGAAATGCGATATTGCAGTACTTTGCAAGAGGCCAGCCTGGAGTTAAAGTGTGAAAGGGTGCAGGGGGAGGGTAGAGATGTCTGATGGTGGTCTTCACACATTCCATACTAACATTTTCCTTGTCTGACCCCTTCCATATTTAAATACAGTTTCAGCTATTAAACGTGATCATGACAAAACACAATTGATGTTCTCATGCCGTTTAAAATATGAAGCATGAAGAGACCAAATTTCAAGCAAAAGGTAATGATGTTGATGACAGAAAGACTTGGCAGGTAAATGGGCAACAGCATCCTACAAGGGCTTTACTTTCCTGTCTCTCAGGCACTGACAGCATAGCAATGCTAAGTTTCTCCATATAATGAGTGACTACTATGATCAGAGTTTAGGAAACTGCCCAGTGTGCTCTCTTCATCAGTTACACATCTTACAGCACATCTTCAATTTAACTCAGTTTCATATGGGCATGGATGTTACACAGGTACCATACTGTATACACTGCTATGCAAATAAACATGTATATTATATTATTTTTTTATCTATTTCTTCCACTTTTTTTTATGCGGAGATGGACACAGGCAAAACATCAGTCTGGGCTTGAAGAGAAAAAAATGTGTTTTTCTTACAGCTGTGTCCTTGCTCTTCACTTTAATGCAGCCTTGAAACTTTCAGATCTAAAGAAAAAACCCCCGAATCGAGTGTGTCTTAGTATCTGGCTACCAGCAGCCCACATATGCTCAGGTTATGAGCTTCTCAGAGACCACTGAAAGACAGCTCTCCAGTTATTTCTAGCAATCTTAGCAAGGACTAGATGCCAAGTTTGCACTTCAGATGTGTCCAGAATGCCCCCACGATGGCACTACCACGTAGAGCAGTTTCACAGTGTCCCTTTTGTGACTTTTTCTCCATGACAAACCCTGGTCTAGACAGGACTGGGCTAGAAATTCCCATCTCACCACTCCAGCCAAACAGTATTTATGATCACCTAGGATGCAATGCTAGCTTGAGACCTCCAAATAAATGAATTGGCATGGCTAAAGCTCTGCTGAGAGCTTGCTATGCTCCGGTCAGGCTCTGTCAGCTTCTGGGAAAAAAAGGCTTGCTTTCCAGAAAAGTCTTCGTTTGTCAGCAGGTAATAAAGTCTAAGTCATAAACCACACCATGCAGGGGTTAGGGTGGAGGATGCTCAGTGGGGTGTCAGAGAATTGCCTGCCTGCTAGTGTCCCTCCTGCCAGGCTTTTTGCTGATCCTGATTGAATCTGGTAGGGAAGAGGAGGGGGAGGGAGGTAGGGGGAAAACATTTCTCCTCCATGGCAGGCAGGACACTGTGAAGTCATGCTGCCTGTATAGGAAACCCAGCTTGAGTAACCAAAACAAAACCACAACCAGGCCACTTTTCCTCATTTAAAGAGGCTCAACTTCTTCTGTAACAAAAACTAGATCTTCTTGTAAAACACAGGCATGGGTAGTTTTTCTTTCTGCGAGTGGATCCAGTTCTTGTGTTGGTCAGAACTGCTGCTCTGCCTTGTTGCACCATTCCTACAAGGAATAAATGCATAGCCCAGGCTGGGCCTGTTGTTTCAGCATCCCAAGGGAACTATTCCAGATGCACAGTCTCAGCCAAGAGATGAAAGCTTGACCGATAGGATTTAAGAAGTGGGAGCCCAAGTTCTCCCTCCTTCTCTCCCCTGCCTCATTTCTTTCTTTCTGGAGGCTTCCAGCAAGAAGGGATTATTGGAGTAGGATTTTGGGAGGCAGCTGACATGCAATAACTTTTATAATGCAATCCCAGTGCCCGGGCTCTACAAACATTGCCAAATAAAAGTAAACCACTCACCCCAATAAATGGTTTGATCTTTATGAGTTTTCAGAGCCATTCCCCATAAATCCAAGGGCTCTCTGGGACTAAGGGGGAGCTTGATTGCATGGGGTTGAGAAGTCAGCTGGAGTCAGAGGATACTCGGCACCTTGCAGGGTCAGACCCTTCTCATGCCAGGCACAGCAGAGCCAGGTGCTTTGCCAGTGACCCTGGTGGTGCTGCCATCTCACCCGTGACATCCGTCACAGACGGGGGTAGGGGCCCAGATGGCCACAGCAGTGCTAGGTTGTATCTGGAAATAAGCCAGACCCCAGGGTTCATTATGCTTTGCAAATTGTAGGGTGGGGGTGAGGGAAAAAGGAAAAAGAATGGGAACCTTGACCACTTTTAACAGCAGCAAGGCAGTATTTAATTTTCAATCAAGTACCTAAAACAGACTTCAAAGGGCATTTAAGCTGACACTTTTATTTTCTCATGGAGTAGGAGGAAAGATGAATAAGCAAAGAGTCAGATCTTTCTCAAAATAATTGCAGCCTTGACATATCTAAATTAGTTTGTAAAAGAAAATTCAGGGGCAGTTGATCTTATTAATTAGAGATGCACCAGGACTGTAATACCTAGTTACTCAAAGGCTGCCTGGAGCTACTAAAATAATGTAAAACAAATCTTCCTTCTTCTCCAGTGAATTCAGAACATACTCTGCTCCCTCTTCTCTTTCCCCATTTTAAGTAAAAGTCATAACAAATACCTTCAGTTTGGAGGGGGAAGGGAAGAAATGTCTATTAAAAACATGTCATGAGTTCCTCCTCCCACCTTACATGTTTCATTGTGTTTATGATGGATTGCACTGTCGTACATGTAATAGGTTTTGTTACAAATGACTGAGAAAACAAGTATCTTCACATTTAAAAAAGCATTACTTAAACACTATTAAAATCCTTTGATGTTGTGGTTTTTGGTTTTTTTTTTCCAAAGGAAAATAAGTAGTTTTCTTTCTGACTGGGCTTGCAGTTGCTCCTTCTCCACTACAACAATTTTTCCTTGCTGTAATAAGCCTCTGTGGAGAGCACTCCATAGGCTCAGAGAGGAACCTCTGCCTTGGGAAACTCAGAGCCCAAACAGGTGGGAGAAGAAACCCAAAAAAAGAAAAACACAGGACTGCGCCTCAGGTCACACAGAACATCGTTGCCTGGTGTTGCCCACACACCTGCCTGTGGCAGAGTTTTACGTTTATGCAGTAGAGAGCTCTGCTCGAAAGAGATGCACCAGATTTGAGCTAACCTGGGAGTGCAGGACCCCAGGGTTGTGGCACCGGCGTGGGATTGAAAAAGATGTAGCATAACTTCACAGCATCTCTGACACATGTCCCCAGAGTTTTGAAGGGCACTCTCTTCTCCTTTTTGTGTTTGAAATGTGTATTCAGAGAAAAACATGCTCCATCTCCCCCCAGAGTGAAAATCTTCAGGGAAGTAACAGGGCTAGAATAGAAAATAAACTTGCTCATCCTTTCCTGCTGACAGATGGGTGGTAATCAGTAGACAAATAAAATTGCAGTCTTGTTTGGGCTCAGATAGCCGTGCAATCCTTCATGCTTATGGAGCTCCAGGAGAAGACACTAGGAATGGAGAAGCCATGTCTCTTTCTTTTCATAAAAGTGAGACAACTGGCAGTAAAATTTCCTCTTCCCAGGCTGCCTGTGTCAGGGTGATCAAGTTTAAAAGAGAGGGCAAAGAACAGCTCTTTTTAAAACAGAGATGTCCATTTGAGAGGGGGATGCTTTGCATGGCTGTTCAGGCAATAAACTGACTGGAATGGGGAAGAATCAGCAGCATGGTGAGCTCATGCAGCTCATTGCTAAAATATTCAGGATTAGAAGTGTAGTTAAAGTTATCATTCCTAGTGTAGGGGGCAGGAAACATCTTTGCTCTTTTGATCTCTTTCTTCTGTAATTGGATTACAGCTGATTTTTTTTCCTTCATTAGCTGAAAGTCTTCCAAACTATTCTGATTTGCTGCAGCTGGGAACCACAGGTCTGACCCTGAATAAAGTAAGAACAGGTGTTTGTGACTAGAGGGGAATAAAGCACATCTCATGTCCTGCCCTTGAGGCCTCTCTGTAACTCTGGAAGCATTATCCCAGGGGGCAGGTGGAATTTTTAGGTTCCCATTAGGAAAAGAGTACACTACATTTCCCAGCTGACCCAGCATCTTCAGTGAATTTTATTAAAGCTACACGATCTAAGAAGACATCCCTGTGATAAATCACCCCGAAGACAGCAACAAGAGAGAGCTTGCTGGAGGTGAAGGCAAAATTAGGTGGCCAACCCACCACCCCACAAAGAAAAAAGCCATTTTATCTTATGAACCTCAGACAATGCTTTCACAGCAACTGAGAAAGGTCTATGAAACCCAGCACAGATTTCTCCCTTGGAGCAGGAGTCCAAAGGCAGAGCAAAGCTGGCCAGGCTGCAAGGTGCAGTGTTCCTCCTTACATGCTACTAGTGTATATTGATGTGACCACAGTAAAAGACAGCTCATCTGTTAAGAACCTGACATAATCCTCAACAAAAGTGAACTATTACAGAGAATTGTTGAGTTTTGGGTAGTAAACATGGCATAAACTAGACTAACAGAAATGCACTAATACAGAGAACATGAAGAAAGCAGTCCCCGAGATGCTGAAGGGGTTGCAGTTGTCCTGTTCAGCTGGACCCTGGCTCACTGGCACCCCAACATTGTGTCAGGAGCTGCCCACAATGAACAAAAACAAATGGCTTCTAGCACTTGTAGTTGGAATCAATCTTTTTCATTATGTCAGTAATCTTTCTTTTTCAGAATATCAGTAATCTTTACATTTCTAATCCACATTCTTGGAGAGTTAAGCTTGACTCATGCAAATCTGAAAAGCTCAAAGTACAGTTGCATATTTTTTAAATAGCAGAAATCAGGCTCAAACCTCAAACCCAGCCTGCTTTTTATTTTCTAGATATATATTTATTAATTTTAAGCAAATACATGAGTTTGCAAGGAGGCTTTTTGACATGTTTTTTGAAAATGTGAGTTAGTTGATCTTGAGAGGTTATTAAACAGGAGCAGAGAGTGACTGTTGCTGGAGCATACTTTCACGATGACTGATACTGTATCTGTTCAGCTGTGAAAATGAAGGGATGTATACACATATATGTACACATGTATAAATAAATAATTTTAGATGTAAAAATGAACCTAATGGTTACATGTATTGCAATTTTCAGAGATGGTGGGAATACCAAAGCTATTACAAGCACAAAGTTCTTAAGCATTTTGTCCGATGTTGGACACTGTAACCAAAAAAGCTGTTCACTCCTAATGGAAAGCCCAGGCAAGTTTCACAGAAGCAGCAAGACAAAAGGCAAACCTTTCTGCACAGCCACATTGTTTTTCTTGGATTTAGTTCAAATGTAAGATAAAAAAAAGTTCTCATGCTGAGGAAGCTGTGGCAAACATTGTATGTCAGCTCTTGAGTCCATCCCTGTGTATTTTCTGTGGAAGCCTCAGTGTGGGAAACTGTCAATACCTGCTTGAGCCTCTCTTCAAAAATCTTACTGCAATAGTTTTGTGGACCCTTCAGGGGTAGAAGCCCTGATACTAAGGTAGGACAAAAGGATGTGAAAAAGGTACTGCAACTTCATCTTATATAATGCTTTACCACAAAAGGAAAAAAAAATGCAAACCCTACATGCTCACCTTGACTGTAGTATGTAACGGTAGTTGGTGGGGCAAAGAACAAAACCATCTTGTGGAAGTTGCTCCAGAAGTTGCCTCAGAGAGCAAACTGAAGGATAAAAAGGTGATTGCTATATTTCATAAAGAGGCATTGAGTAACTGTGCCTCTCCCACAATATGCTCAGGTTTTTCAGAGGATCACCCCTTCATACAGGAGGTAGGCCACCATGGTGAGGTGTACTCTGTGCCCCGTGGCAGCTGCCCCAGCAGCAGTGGTGGTGACTGGCCCAGAACCACCTGGGCAGCGATTCAAGACTCTCACCAGTGAGACCAAGCCAGCACCCACTAACACACCTTCTCAGTTAGTCGAGGTGGTTCTCATCTTTTTGCTACTGAAAGTCAGACATATCTCATTATCCCATGAGAATCCTGCTTGTGTCCTGCCTCAACCAGGGCTATGGACATTGATGCCACCCTTGGGCTGCTTAGACTGAGCCTCCTGCGCAGCAAGACTCGGGCATATGAGCGACCTTCACCACCTGGCAGCGGGCCAGGGCTCCCTCCACCTTCCCATTCACCATCAGGATGCAGCTATAGCCCAGCAAGCTGCTCAGGAGCTGGAAATAAACATGCTGCCTAAAGTTTGGGGCCCAGGGATGCCCTCCACAAGCTGAAGGAGATCTAGCATGTCTCTCTGGCAGTGGATGTGGTTGCCATGGTAACTTCGGGACTGCACACATCAACAGATTTTAACATCTTGGCAGTTTGGGAAGTGACTGTTTAGGCATTCCAATTAGGCCAGATATTTACACGTTTAAAGGTATCACACGCTTAAAATAAAAATTTAAAAAAAACCAAGAAGATCTATGTGAGAAAGCCTAAGCAGTGCCAAATTAGAAAACAAGCCCTAAATATAGCTTCAACAGAGGCACATTTGAAAACAATGTCGAAACACAAGGAGGAAAGAGGAGCAGAGAAGGAAAATGAGACTCCCATTGAAAACAAACAAGCCACCGCCCAAGGCTTGGCAGCAGGAGATACCGCTCTGCCCTGTCCCCTGCCCTGGCTCCAGATCTGACCCCGATTCAGGAGACAGCCACAGCCAGGGCCATTTTCAGTGCATCACAAGCGTCAATATAGACTGTATATACAGGAGTTGGGAAGATAACGCGGGTTGTGACATTGGAGGTGGAGGCATTAAATATGGGGCTTCATCTCCTGGGGTGGCAGCGTGAGGTCCCAACCTCAGCCTTCAGCTAAAATCAGCTGCGAACCACACAATGCTGAATTTTAAATCACCCTTTTAAGTGTCAGGCTTAACCACTCCTGGAGTATATAAAAAGCAGTTCACATCTCTCAAACCTTTTGTTTCACATAATCATGTTTACACCTAATTCAGATTTCCAAGGTGTTTATTTACAACAGGCTAAAGCTACACATGTGGAGACAGACCCACAAAATATAAAGTGATACTAATTAAAAAGGACCCTCGCAAGCTTTGATCCCAGAGCACCATCATGTTTTGAAAGCTTGCAAGCTCTGTGCCTGCAGAGTATGACAGCGCTCCTTCTGCAATTAAGAGGAATGACTGTGCACACTGTTGCTGAGGAAGAGGAAACTGCCTCCAAATCAAGGAAATCTGAAGTAATTGAATCACACAGGGTTAGCATTTCCACACAGGCAAGGGAGAGAAAAGATCCATGGCCACAGACACCAGCTTCAAATTTGTGACTGCTTTTCTCCCAACCTTGTCCCTATGCCTGTCCTCATTTCAGCAATCTGCTCTCATCCTGATGCATAGGCAGTTCCCACAAACCCACCATGTGCTTTTTCCTAGACATTATCTCCCTTACCTCCCACCACTGCAAATTCACAGTATGTATTTGTGCCTTTTTCCCCCATTTGTCTTAAGTCCAGATCTAACACCCCATCCCACTACCACTTAGTACTCCTGGCCACTGCTCATACTCTTGCATTGCCCCCTCCCTCCAAACTCCCTTCTAGGTGGCTGTGGCACATCCCTCTCCCAAATCCTCCCATATCCCCTCCCATCTCTTAATGTCAGTGATCTTCCCATCTAGGTCACTCCCCTACTCAAATTCACTGGATGCTGCACAATGCCAGTTGCTTCTTCACCTCACTCCTCAACCCACCTCTCAGACCCTCCCACTTGCCATTCACCATCTCAGTCCAGCCTGTTTGGAGGTGAAAACAGAGCAGCTTTTCAACCATCTGACCTTCCCTTCTGCCTCCTCCTCTGTAACCTCTTGTCTTCCAAAACACAGGAGTGTTTCATCTCCCTTCTGGCCCCTCCATCCATCTCATCTATCCTCTTCTCAGTTTCCCGGCTCTTTTCTCTCCCTGCACAAAGATGTACAGTGACTCCACCTTAGAATGGACCTCCACTCTTCCCTACTCCTCAAAATACACTCACCTATATCCAGCCAACTACTACCTGAAACTGTTTTCTTCTAATTGTGTCTTGGGTGCTCCCCTGTCTTGCACTCAATAGAAACCTTTTTTACAGAGTTTCTAACTATCTCGTTTTGGCCAAATGTTTGGTTGCTGCTTCATCTTGAGCTTCCTTGACCTATAAGCCATACATTAAACACATGACTGAGGGCAATTCACAGGTCAGTATCTCTTGACTCAGTCTGCCCACCTCACAACTGCCCCTACCTTGCCTCTACACCTCTTTATCTACCATTTCAAAGTCAACTGAGTTTAAAACAGTACAGTTCCTTAACCTTTTTGATAGTCTCTTTTGGTTTGCTCTAATTATTGCCATGTTAGCCTCTGCTCAATCCTCTCTGCTTCTGTCTGTGCATTTTGTTCTGCGTATGTCACTCTTCATATTCTTGTTTCTTGCTTGTGGCCAAGTCATGTACTTTGTCTTTCCATGGTATCTCTGTGTCATGCCATGCTGCTAAAATTTTCATTCCCCTGCACATGCATTACTGTGACACCCTTTTAATATCCTCCTCATTCTTACTGACCTAGGATGTTCCTAGGGAGACAGGGATCCTTGCCCATTACTTTGATCCCAAAACTTTCTTCTCCACTCTTTTCCATTTCCCAGTTGTATTGAATGTGTCCTGTCTTAAATGTCCAGGCTGACCACTCTTATACTAATGTCTCATGCTCAGTATAAAAACACAGCAAATTGTCAAATCAACACTCATTCCAGGATTTCCTTCTCCAGCAAAAAAGTGTTTGCACTGACGTGTTGCAGTGCGGGGAACCCTTACAACAATATATAAGACAGCGATGGAGTTGGAAGGACAGATGACGCGGTATTTTTGTAGATGTTCAGAGATGATTTATTTCCTCCAGCCGCATGGCCGGAGTTCCCGAGCCGACCTCCTCCGGACCTTCTCCCCCCACCAGCTCCCAGTTACCCAAACCACCCAATCAGGAACAGTTATGGGGCACACGTGACCTGGGGACAGGGACAGGGACCCACCTCCACAGACATGTCATTAGCCCTCTTCTAGTCTTTGAAAGTCTCCCTTATCATGGTATTTATGCAAAACATGGTAAATGTTAGACTCTGGTTGAGATCTGCAGAAAATCCTGCTGACTGATACCATGCAGTGGCTTGTGTGGGCTCCACCATCTGACTTATCTGCCTTGCCTAGCACACACAGCACCAGCTTCTCAGGGCAGTGGCAATCTTCTGACTTGAGGCAGACTGACCTCTGCTATCCATGGTTTTCACCTGTTGGAATTAATGCTGCAACAGCTCTCTCTCAAATTTACTACCTTCATATAAAAGCACAAGGCCTGCCCTTAATATTAGTATAATCATTCTGACTTGAAAATAATTTAATTAGATTTGTGAAAAGAGGATGTAAAATCAAAATAGTCGGTATTTTTATCAAATCTCTATAAACAGAATAAATATATTAAATTATTTATTAACCTTTTTACTCTAAAACATGATCCTTGTTTCTACATGCTTTTCCTGCTTAATTAACTACCATATCAATAAACCAATGAAATCAGGGAAAATTGGATTTACACAATCAAATCTATATCAAATCAATGTAACTTAATCAGTGCACACCTATAATGTAGACATTTAAACCAGTGTAATCCTTACACACACTGCTTTTAGCTAGCATTGATGAATCACAGTAAACTGATTTAAGCAAAGGATTAAATTAGTTCATGTACATCTAATTAAGATGTTTGCACTGCTTTAACGAGATCTGTATTAAACTGAATTCTTGAAAGTGGTGCAAGTTTTTTGTGTAATCAAAGTTTTGGCCTCCTTTCCTTTCAGTTCCCTTGCAAGTCCCAAGCCATGGTCTGCAGGCCATTCACTGACAGGGTCTGAAGAATCGACACATCACATGGTGCTACTGACCCCCAGATAATTTCCAGGCTTTTGGCCTCTTTTATTGCTCAGAGGAACTTCAGGTCACTAAAAACAACTGGAGAGAAGGAGGAGTAGCCAACCTCAGCTGACCTCTTGCGTACTGACCTGTCTGGTGAGGCTGCATGAGTGAGCACCTCTCCCTACAACTCTTAGTACTCATCATCCCACAGCTCTGAGATCCTCTCCTGTGAGAATTCCTTATGAATCTGTTGAATCGTGGGATGTCTCATTTAATATCAGAATGGCACTGAGCTCATTGCCCAGAAAGCCTTAAGAGAACCCACTCTGTTCCTCCAGATTCAGTGTGCATGAGGATCACTGTTGGATGAGAAGAGAAAGGCTCTGAAATTTGTAGGCTCTGCTTTCAGTGGTTCCTTATGAATATTAAAATACTTCTTTGTCACATTGGGCTGCAGGTCTGCTGAACACTTTCAAATTTATCTTTTTAATTCTGAAATCAATTCAATTGCAGTTCAATTCAATTTTTGTAGGTTAAAAAAAGGCCAGTTTTGGGACAGTATCTCCTTATCACACTATCTTAGCTATTATATTTCATTTGTATTATCCTGCATCTAAGGGCTTTGTTCTCCTCTGGAGAGTGGCTGTAACCTTTCAAAGCTTCTGAATGAAGACAAGGAAAGTCAGGAATTAATCTTTATGCTAAAGCTTTTTTAAGCCATTTCAATTGCTTAACCTGTAATTTGGCATAATATTGTTGGGTGCGTCATGCTGTGGAACTAACTGTTCTTAAATTATTTTATTTTAACAAGCAAATTTCTCCATTTTAAGGTTATGTCATGGTGAAAAACAGTCTTAATTTTAATGAAACAAATAATTTTCTCTCTCTGTGTTTCTATGGTAAATGTATCAGCCTGAAGCCTTGAGGGTGCCGCTCTGTCTTGCAACAGAATGTCTCAGTCATTACGTCTCAGTCATAATTTAATCATTTGGTTGCATAGAGTAAATCTGTAGCCCAAATTACTCTGAAGTGGCTGCCTAGCAGGAGGGACATTTATGTCCATTACACTTTTTTATCCAAGCAATGGCACAGATAGGGGACAATACACAATTTTGCAGCTTTAGCTTTTAGGAAGGACACTAGACTGAGCAAAGAACACAAAAATGAGGAAAAGGTGAATGTTGAATCCCCTTCAAGCTTGTCAAAATATGGGTACCAATATTATTTCCAAGAGAAAACCTACAAGTTGCTCAAAACAGTGATTTCATAGGCCAAAAGTATTTTTTTCTAAACTGTCTTAGTTTGTGAGTGCATAACACTTCTAACACATTTGCCACCATGTGCTTAATGCAAAATGATCTGAAGAGCTTTTTAGCCTGTTGCTTTCCATGTAAGCAGAGATTTATGTCTGCAGAACAGGAAATCCTCTATGATGGCAAATGTCTTGTGACATTAAATGGACTGTTGAACATTGCTGAACTTGGAAGGAGTTAAAACCCCTTTGTTGCTTACTATGATTCATTACAATGATTAATTCCATCTTCTTTGAACTTTTTTTTTTGCCAGGAGAGGGTTTTTAGACCTAAAAGCCAACAGGTGATGGAACCTGGAAATCAGATAACCAAAACATAAATTTCATCTTACTATGAAGAAAATTATTGTATTTTTGAGTCTGTTCTATCCATGGCAGCAATCTTCAGCTCTATACCCAAGCACAGAGTACTCGCTGATCCACACATACTTGTAATGTGCACTTTTTAAAATTCCCCCAGCTGCAAGCTAACAAATGTCATCAGATTCAACAGACGGTAAATCAGGTAGGCAAAACACAGAAACTCTTTTGAAAATCTCCCAAAACAGAATCATCTCGAGATCCAGCTGCCATTTAGCATGCAGACTATTCTGTATGACAGGGATGCAGACAAAACCAGGCAAAGTGGTCAGCTTCATCTGGATACATTTCTAATCAATTAATCTGAATCCTCAGTTGTAGTTGAAGTTAGCAGAGTCCTTGACAAAAATAAATACAGATCAATAAACATCCTATAAATGGTGACATAAATCTTAGTAGGGAATCTAGATTTATGTTAATCTGAAAGGGCTCAGCAAGGATGCTTTCATACTCATTGCTTCTGTTTTAAGGGTACATTTTTTATTACCCCTTAAGAAAATGGAAATTCAAGATCCCTGGTGTGGCAAAGTCCTTCCCCTGTACTCATCTCACAGAAAGATGTTACTTACCTCTACTCCGGTACTTCAGAGTTACACAATATTTAGAAATGTTGCCCGCAGTTACCAAAACCTGCTGAGCTTAAGCCCAGTGGTTTATTTGGAGATTTTTTTTCCACTGAAAAATGTCTCTATATTGACAGCTTTGGATATATCTTGGCTAGGATAGAGTGCTTTCAAAAAATGTATTAAAGTACCATTTTAAACCTCTAGTCTAGGCAAAATAAGCTACTTTTTGATGTGATGAATATGCATCATAGAAGCTATGGCATATAACAATACCTGTACACATAATTCGTACAGATATTTATGTATGTATAAATATAAACATATGAGTTTTCTAAATAAGCATATACACAGATACATATGTAGAGATAGAGACATAAAAACACTTACTATTAAAACCAAACAGAAAGCTCTATGAGTTTGGTGCATGACTATGCAGGTACTTTGTGTTCCAAGTTCTGCTCAAAGGTGTGAAACTTTGTCACTGTGATTTATCTGGGAAGTAAAACATGCTGTTCATCTCATCCTGTACGATTTTTCCCACTCTACTCACTCCTCAGTGCTGCCTCTAACTCCCAGTAGCCTAGACACTATTTTACTGTCCCCTAGCCTTCAGATCCTGAGTTTATTACAATAATTTGCCTCCTGGCTCACTGCCATAGCCTCTGTGCAACTCAATAACCCTATTTCACTGATACCTCTGGGAGGTTTTTGCAGACAGGGGCACTGAAAATCCCCCATACAGTAAGCTTTCTTTCAATGCTGGAGCATCTGAAATTTCAGTACTTTATCTCAAAGCTAGAATCTTTCAGGACTAAAAGCCATTTGGCTTGTTTGTTTTTTTGGGTTGGGGCTTCTTTATGTGTGTTTTTGGTGGGGTTTTTGGGGGGTTTTTGGGGATTTTTTTGGTTTGGTGCTGTGCTTTTCATTTTTAACTCTCCTTATGGCTGTTGCTGGATGGTTCAGTGGAAAAGATTAAGAAAACTCCCATTGTCGAATCCAGCCTCTCTGAAGATGCCAGCCTGACTCCAGGCTTGTTAAGAGAGCAGTTTAAGCCACAGGATCCTAAAGATTTACATTCCTGCCTGGGAGCATGAGCTTTAAGCATAACCTCTCTTGACAGTCTTTTACATATAAATGTGCAATCCCTATCCAAAAGTTGCTGAATTACTGACCTTAGTGATTTCTCAAGTTACCAAATTTTCACTCTCTGTTTATGGGGAAAAATCCTTTTACCATTTTTGAATGTACTACCTTTTCACTTAAATGACTCTTTCCCTAGTTTTATTTTAGCAGATCAGGAAGAGATGTTCCCATTTAAGTTTTTCTGTGCTGTTCATTCCTTCATAGACTTTTCTCTTGAGCATTCTTTTTTATCTTCTTTCCAAGTGAAACAAAGTCAGTCTTTTCAATTTCAAGCATGTAATGCTACACTATTTGCACTAAGACCAGCATCTATCTTAGCAGCAGCAGATATAAAACCTGAAAAAGAATCCTGAACTTCAACACACAGTCTGCATCGTCTGCCATAAATCCTAAGAAGTCAATTAAAAAGTTCTTTAGCCAGTATCAGTGATGTGTAATGGGAGCATTTACTTGATTGCTAATGGCTGGGTTTACACGATGTCTCAAAGCATCAGTTGTGAGGGTTGGCAGCAGCACAGCATTAGGACTGTGATCATCACTATAAATTAAGTTTATGTTGATATAATTAGCAGTTGCAAGCTAACATAATATTTATATTGATCCTAGTAAAATCAATGCTACACCAGTGAAAACATACTCCAAAAGTTCATGTGGCCTGTGACAAGGGATTCCAGCTGTTTTGCTTGTTTCAAAAGACAAGAAGATGGAGAAACCCAGAAGTTTGGCTGGTGCTCATGACCTCTCTGGGGGCAAAGCCTGCTCTTAAGTCCTTTTTCTGGGTTAGGTGAACGTGGAAATCCTCAGGGGAATCCAGACCCAAGTATCATGAGGAACTGTACAAACAGCCACGTGTGATGTTTATGAGAATTTGCTTTAGTCCTTCTCTGATATTCATTTACAGAGTGGACTGTGTTGATTTTGGTGTACTAAAACATAGGAAGTTGTTTTCTCAAAGCCTGCTATGCAAAGATTAGGAATAAGGCAGCCTGCAGCTGTCTGGGAGCACACAGACAAGACAAGATGGCTATGCTCCTGTCTCTGGCTTACACTTAGGTTTAGTTTGCTCACAAGATAGCTAGTTCTCCAAACAGAGTTGTTCGCTATTTGTTTTGCTTAACCTCTCTGAGAAAGCTGTCTCTTTGTTAATGGGAGTTTAAAACTTTGTGCTTCTGGTACTCAAAAATATCTCACAAGATGTCCTTTCACTTTGGTACCTACCCCAGTGCTGACAGCAATTTACATTAAACCTCTGCTTAATTGCACTGTATAAATAACATTTACACTGCAGGAATAGCTACAAGCCCAAACTAAGCTGGGACCCTCAGGTGCCAGCCCCTGTACAAGTTAATAATAGCCCCTGGAGCAAACATCTTCAATGTCATAATGCCAGGTACCTGAGGGATGAGGCTTGCCCTGGCAAGTCGTGAGTTACATTTCTGCCACTCTTTGAGGGGCTGAGAGGAGGGTTTCTGGGAGGCTGCTGTGCCACAAGAAAACACAGATGAGCATGCAGGATCTCCTGCAAGAACCAGCTGCAGACTCATCCCTGGGCTGGTAAAGTGGCCACCTACCTGGGCAGCAGGTCACACCAAGCTGTGCTCAGCCTGGGCTAAGCCTTGCCTTTGGATGAGACCTCAAGTTTCATAACTCCTGAACAAAGGAGTGGATATGTAGCAATGTCATCTTTTTTTTGTTTGTTTCTGACCGCTACAAACAAAGTGATGTGTGAAGAAGAATTCACCAAAAAAAACCCCAAAAACAAACCAACCCCCAAAAAACCAAAACAAAAACCAACAAAACCCAACCAACTCACAACACATAATTATTATAAATTAAAACAGCTAACTAGCAAAACAACGACAACAATTGGGCTGAGCATAGTCTTCGATTTGGAACAAAAACAGGAAGATAAACTCTCTGCTGGCTGAACTCCACTGAAGCCAATGTTTTGCTAGCAAAGAATTTGGCTCCAAGTTTCCCAACAGCAATAATAAAGCAGTAGATTTATTGCCTAAGTAAAAGCGCAGACACTGCTCTCTGTATTTCAGTGCCCTTCTCCCAAAGCTTTCCTCCAGGTGAGCCAGCATGATGATATGCTGCTAGTCCCTATGGAATGTGCTGATGAAGAGTGAGAGAACTAAACCAGTAAAATTAACTTCAGCAAAACAGAGAAAAAAAATCTGCCATTAAAATTCCAGGTAAATCCACAGCTGTGACAATGAAAGGACTTAGAGTGTTCCTACCAGTTTTTCCTATGTTTGGCAGAGAGAGAGTGTGATTTGGATGAAGGGATGCCATTTACCTCTAACCAACAAAATCAAAAATAATCATCTTTTCCATGATGTGCCTGCAGGGGTGCAACTCAGGTTGCACTCACAGATCAGCTCTAACAAGAGCCCGGAGTCCATGTCACCAGCTCCCTTGCACAGCCCACATAATGAGGTTTTTGCCTGTATCTGCTCTTCCACTTGGCCAGTAGATCTGTTGTTTCATTCTACGTTGCTGTTTGGAGACTTTGAGCTTCACTCAGGTGTACTGAGTATCTTGCATCGCTCTTTGGTGTGTGAACTGCCAGAACATGGGGCAAGGGGAAGTCCTTGGTGAAAATACAGCACATCTGATCTGTTTTCACCTAGAGAGATATCAAGAACTGAGCAGCTGCCCCTGCGTGCAGGAATGCAAACACTAATTCTCACCTCATGGAGGTTACTGAACTTCTTGGAGGCAGCAAAGGTGGTGTAATTTGTGGGTGCATGGAATCAGTTCAAGCAAGAATCTGGCACTGCCTTGGCCCCTGAGGCTTAGATGGAAGCAGGAGCAGCTAAAGTACCATTTGGCCACTGTACCACCCTGTCAGCTGTAGCCCCCTCTGGAGCAGGGGTGCTGCTGATCACAGCCTCTGCTTTCTCAGAACAAGGCTGCCGATAATATTGGAAAATTATGATTTCAGCTGTTTTGAGTTCCATAGCATTTTAATCTCTTAAAACCTAACCAGGGGAATCAGGGGAGTCATTCTGAGCCTTGTTAATCAGAAAGGGCCTTTTAAAGTGTTGCACTGTCGATATATAACTTTTATGAAACTGCACTATAAATGCCAGTTTTAGGCAACTAGCATATTTGAATAATGTTTTTAAATGCATTTTTACTTTCTCACTTAGTAATGAAAGGCTGATAACCGAGGACGGATCAAGTCATAAACAGATGGGGAGATGTGACCCTCTCCTATGGGGCTGGAGATAGCCCTTCAGCAACAATCCCCCTCTGTAGCCAGAAGCCTGGCCCTACACTGGCTGCCAGCTTCTGTGTCTGCAGCAAGAGCCACAAGAGGGGTAACAGGCAACTAAATGGGTGTATAATCTTTCCATGACCAAAGGGATTTGCCAGAATTTAAAAGGGACTTTTAGGTGTTATGGCCAATGAAAAGTGTTTTTAGCTTGCTCAGGATCCCTTGCTGCAGTAGCTGAGGTATTTCAGAACCCAAGCTAGCAGTGACACTTCTCAGCAGAGTCTGAAACAGACCCTGCCTGGTTGCAGCCTGTATTCAAAGGCTGCCTCCTAACAGCAAATTAAACCTCTCTCTCTGCCAGTGAACCAGCAGAAGCAGAGGGTGGCAAACATGCTCTGCTGCACAAGGCAGCGTGGTGCTCCTGCATCCCTGTGAACCAGCCTTTCTCAGTACTCTGAGTTGGGAACCACCAGCAATGCTTGCAGTGTTCCCTGCAATCCCTGTGTCTAACCAAAGTGCAATTCAGAAATTGATGAGCTCTACGGGGGAAAATACCTCTGAGGGGAAGCAGTAGGTACGGGTCAGCATGTTATTCCTGCACAACAAATACACGATAAAAGTTTTATACTGATATGAAAAAAAACCCAAGGCTAATCAGAAAGCACTTCCTGCTTAGGAAGAAGGTGGAAGGAAGTCTATAAACAGAGACAAGTGTGACCCCAGTGTCCTTTACTCTCCCCACAAATCTCAGAGGTGAGACATGATACACTCCAGGGAAGAAAAATGAGAAGAATACATAAGCATGAACACACACACACACTCACATTTCATCACACAGGAAACTTTTAGGGCTTATAGTGTTTTCTATGGTTAAAAAGAGTGGAGGTCAATTTCAGATTGAAATAAGTTTTGATATCAAAATAACATGCATTGATTTCTAAATAAAATGCCCAACCCCATGCAGAGAACGGGTTCCTGTCTAAATAGGAACGAACAGAAAGAACCGAGGCAAACTGCTGAGAGCTTCACGTGGCAGCTGGTTCCTGCAGTCAGGCGGAGGCTCTGTTGCTGTGCAGATTATCTACCCAGAGGATGTTCCTGAGCCTCTCTAAGGATCTGTTTACTCTTGGAAAGTGTCATTGCACATCTCTGGATTAAATTTGATTTTGTGTGGGGATAAAAAGCTGTTTCCTTCCAAATCACAAGTATCATACTTCTTCCCTCACTTTTTCTTCCCTCAGATGATCTGGCAGTTCCAGCCTTCTCTAGCTTACTGCTGGAAACAGATGTATTTCAGCTTGGAACAAGGCTGGAGATGGGACACTGCTCCATTTTCTGCACATGGCTTTGCTCCTGGCAGCCATCCCTCTGCCATTGCACACTGCCCTGGGTTCCTCTGGGATGTTTGTCTCCTGTGCTTTGAAGCTGGAGTGATGAGGAAGGGCTGCACAGGGAGGAAGAAATGGAAGGCTGGAGAGCTTGTAGCGGGTGCCAGGGGCTTTGTCATCAGGAGCAGTGGAGTGTGTTATTTCCACCCCTTACCCCCCATCTGCCTTTACACAAGACCTCTCTTCTCAGGAGGGTGAAAGGGCATTTTATAAATACAATTACAAAAGTGTTGGGATCAATACCTCGAGGCAGATGGATAGTTCAGCAGAAACAGATAGATTAGATGGTGAGATAAAATAGATTAGTCAAATTGATCCGGGACTGGTGAGATAAGGTCCTTCCCGAGCAGGTGACAATGGTGCATGTGAATACGCCTCTGTGACTCCCACACCCCTCCACTGCCTTTCCATCTCTTCTCCCTTCATCCTGCTTCATGTTACACTGAACCAGAAGAACAAAACCAAAAAACAAACAAACAAACAAAGAGAAAAAACAGAGATAAACACTACTGGGTGACTCAAAGCCGTCTCCTCTCCATCCTCCCCCCTTCCCAGCCACGAGCAGGATCTTTCAGCTGGGTGCTTTTCCTCTCTCTTCTACATCGAGATCCCAAAGTTTGCCACTGACAGGAGGAACAACAGAAGGAGCTGGGAGCTGTGGAATTGGATTCGACAAAAATGGGGCCTGCTGCCTAATGCTCCTTTCCCTAGAGTAAGTGTGATATAAGAATACTTGAATTATCTGGGTAAATCCAGGAGAACTGCATGAAACCTTGCCCAACTAGGAGGCTTGGTGGAGAGGTATGTATTGTATACACATATTATAAGTATACTGGCCTTTGGTTTTCATTGCAACATATCTGCCCACACACATTCCTCTAGCAAGACAGCTGGGAGTGACAAATCTACCCCTAACCACACCTGTCCAGCAAAATCCAAGAAAATAGTAGAAAATGCTACTTGTGTATCACAGAGCAAATTTACCATTGTAGGAGAAATCTTAACTTTGAGATCACTTTTGAGTGCTAAATTTCACAATATCTATGTCTTTATATTTAGATTCCTTCTACTCCTTTTATTTTTTTTTCCCTGAGGAAAAAAAAAGAGGAGAAAATGAAAAATCCAGAGACACACTGCTTTTTTATAAGTGCAGTTCCATCAGCAGCACTGGTAATTTCTTTTACCTTTGGCTATTTGGCTCACATGACTGACATGCCACATGTTACAAAAAAGCCGCTCTCCAGAGGAGGACAAACATGCCACTTTTTTCAGTCCCAAACTGCCTCTGCCCTATGTCTTGTGCCAGAGCCAGGAATAAATGGGTGGGCATTCAGTGAATCTGGGGGGAGACAGCCTCCCAGCCTTGCTTTATGTCCTGAGGGAATGAGACCTTCACATGCAGGTTTTGCCAAAAGGTCGGGGCTCAATTTATTTAACAGATTTAATGAAGTGCCCTATTTTATGTTACAGCAGTCCATGGAGTGGCGTCCCTCTCTCCATCCTCCTCCATGCTCTTCATGTCTGCAGGCTGTTGGCTCTTCTTTCCTTTGACCTCATGGCAAGCTGGTTTAAGGGGCTCAGGTGGGAGAAAACCAACTGTACTGCAAGCAGAGAGTCAGCCCACTGAAGTGGCTTCTGCTGGCTCAGACAAAAACAGATGGGAGGGAGCAGATAGCCAGGGACAAAAGAGGTAAGGGAGGAGTAACACTGACCCTTTGAGCAGCCATAGGTGATTAGTTCAGCTTAGCTATAGCCTTAAATGACACTCTGAGCCCTAAAGTGCCCAAACCACGTGTCTGACATGAGGAATTGATAAACTCAATCCCTACTCTTGCAGTAAGATTTTTTATTCCCTAATAAAACAGCACCAGTTAGAAAAACTGAATTCTACTTATAACTAATTTCCTTACCAAGAAAAATTGTATTTGTCAAAGTTTTCCTTTGAAAGGAAAGAGCAGACAAAAAAAAAAGTTCCAAATCAAAATATTTCTACCCAGAAATCTTAAAACCACAGAGTTTCATGGCACTCAAGAGACCCTTGTCCAGAGCCTTGCCCCCAAGGCAGGATCAGCTGTGCTCAGCCTTCCCTGATAAACATTTCTCTGGCCTCCAGTGGTGAAAACATTGCCCTAGGAAGAGGTTAGCCAAAAGTCTCATGCTTCCATTCTCCCCCACAGCTTAGGCTGTTCAGACCCCCTCTCCCAAAATATATGCAGTTGCTGTCAGTAGAGACAGGAAGTAGTTTGATCAGGAAAAGTCTGTGAAGAACATTACAGAAAAACTGGTACCTCTTGATTTTCAAAGCCCCACAGCAGCACATGCACACAGAGAAAACCACAATGTGTCAGAGCAGGCACTGTGAAGTACATCTGGACGATTGGTCTGTTTTTGGGGTTTTTTTTTTTGGCACCCAACTCTCCTTTTCCAGTGTTAACTGTCTCAGCTGTGTCTAACAGGTAGGCACATGTAGGATGCCTGTAGCAATCACCTTATCTCACCCACATGGATTGCCACAGTCTCCTGCTGGTGGAGAAGTTAATGGATCAGTAATTTCAGTTACTGGCTGACGTGGAGAGCAGAAGGTATGGAAATTGGCTTTTGCCCCTAGGTACAGCACAAATATGCAATGAGTCTGTGCATGATCAGCCCAGTTGCTTCTTGGCTGCTGTTGACATTGAGAGCAAAAGGAGGGCTAAGGAGAACCTCCATCCTTTCTTGGATGCAGCAGGAAACACAGTGACAGAGGATGAGGATAAAGGCTGAGGTACTTAATGCCTTTTAATAGTAACAGCAGTTGTTTTCCAGGTACCCAACCCTCTGAGTGGGAAGAGAGGGACTGGTAGTAGAATGAAGCCTCCATAATGCCAGGGGAAATGGCCTGTTACACCACATAAGAGACACACACAAAAGTCAATAGAGCCAGATCAGATCCACACAAGGGGAGGGAGGGAAGTGCTCACTGAGCCACTTTCCACCATTTACCAGCAGTTCTGGGTAATGGGGGTGGTCCCATTGACTGGAGGTTACCAAATGTGACATCCATCTACGAAAAGGACTGTAAAGGGGATCTGGGGAGCTACAGGCCTGTCAGCCTGTAGTGGTGCTGGGGAAGGTCACAGAGCTGACCAGCCTGAGTGCCATCATGGGCACATGCAGGACAGCCAGGGGATCAGGCCCAGAGAGTGGTGATGAGAGTTACATCCTGGGGGTGGCCAGTCACAAATGCTGTTCCACAGAGCTCAGCACAGGGGACAGTCCTGCTTAATATTCTTATCAACAACCTGAATGAGGGCACCCTCAGTCAGTTTGCAGACAACACCAAGCTGGGCAGGAGTGTTGATCTGCTGGAGGGCAGGAGGTCTCTACAGAGGGGTCTGGACAGGCTGGAATTGGGGCTGGGGCCAATAGTATGAGGTTCAGTATGGCAAAGTGCCAGATCCTACACTTGGGCCACAACAATCCTGTGCAACACCACAGAGTTGGGGAAGAGGTGCTGGAAATCTGCCCAGTGGAAAAGGACCTGGTGAGGCTGCTCGAGAGCAGCTGAACAAGATTGTCCCTCTGTACTCAGCACTGGGGAGGCCACACCTCGAGTGCCACGTTCAGTTCTGGGCCCCTCCACAAGAAAGACACTGAGGGGCTGGAGCATGTCCAGAGAAGGGCAGTGGAGCTGGGGAATGGTCTGGAGCACAAGCCATATGAGGAGCAGCTGAGGGAGCTGGGAGTGTTGAGCCTGGAGAAAAGGAGGCTCGGGAGGGACTTTATTGGTCTCTACAGCTGCCTGAAAGGAGGCTGTAGCCAGGCGGGGGTCAGTCTTTTCTCCCAGGTAAGTAATGAAAGGACCAGAGAAAATGGCATTGAGTTGCACCAAGGAAGGTTTAGATTGGACATTAAGAAAATTTTCTTCACAGAAAGGGTTGTCAAGTATTGAAACAGGCTGACCAAGAAAGTACTTGAGTCACAGTCCTTGAAGGTATTTAAAACACATGTGGATGTGAGACTCAGGGACATGATTTAGTTGTGGACTTGGCAGTGCTGGTTTAATGACTGGACTTGATGATCTTAAAGGTCTTTCCTGACCTAAGAAATGTTATGATTCTATTCTGTAATTCTGTGAATGGCAGAGAAGACTTTTGTTCTCAAGAATATAAATTGCAGAGAACTTGAGACATTATATTAACAATATTATTCATATCTAGTTATATAATAAATTGAAAACAAATGTGGCTTCCTTCTGATTTGCAGCAGTTAATATACAGAAAAAGTTATATTAAGGGAAAAAAGAAGGGCTAGTCAGCTGTTCAAAGGTGTGACATCTATGAAAGAAGCCAAGTCAGAGAAGTGTAAGTGATTAAAGTGGCCAAGTTAAACAAGATACAATTAAAGCCACTGCTTCCCCACCATCTCCCCAAAATTTCCAAATAAGGGTTTATGAATCCTAAGAGACCAGGTTAGCCCTAATTGTATCTTGTTTAACTTGGCCAATTAAACAGCAAACTCTTCTCAGAGCTGGCCTTGCCTGCAGATATCACACCTTCTTTGCTTCTGACTGCTTTCTTCAGTTTTTGAAGCATATATACCATATATTTTGATTAGCTCTTGGGAGTGTGTTTCTAAAAATGCCCTTTGGTTCATACCCATTGCAGCTATATGAACAGTCTTTTCTACCATATGCCATTTCCATGGAATAGTGTGAATTGTCACCTTGAGCTGTGATACCTTCACCTGCAGACTCTTTAAAGAGTGAACATTGACTTTGCAGAAGGATTTGGGAGAAGACCAAAAACACCTCTTGCCTCAAGACCCCATTTACAGCAGGCTGGAACTGAGCTGCATGCGAGGACAGCGACCTGGCACTGCAGATATTTAGGATGGAGAGATCTGCTGCTTTTCAGAGACAATGGCTAACACCAGAATGGAAGAAGAGGGGACTGCACTTCCTCTGGGATAAGTGAGCAAGCAAGAGAGTAAAATGGCCTCCTACCCCTATATACTATCAAAAGGTGGAAGAGAAATGATGAATTTGTTACTGCTTTTAAATAATTATTTATACTCAAAATTTGGAATTGTATATGCCTCTACCTAAATTAATAAAGCATACAAAATATTTTCAGATGCCAACTGGTCTTCTGCCTGCAATAGGATTCTTTGTTTTGTTTCAGTCTATTTTAAAATGAAGAAAACAATCACTGCAGTTATGTGAACATCTCAGGCAAGGATCTGAAGCTTCAGAGGGTCACTTAGTGCTAAATTTTACTAGTAGCTACTCCATTTTTGCGTGAGGACTGCACTTAAGACCATCCTCAAAAGACTCCCATGTTGGGAGAAACTCCTAATTGTCTATTAAGTAAAATTATTCACAAATACTTAATTATTACAGAGGAACCAAACAATCATTATTCATACTTCTGAGAGGGGAAAAGGGGCAAAGTAACAAAAAAAAACTGACAAGAGAGGCATGCCAAGCCCCAAAGCAGCATTACACCATTATGTAGCATGTAGCAGCATTATGTCACTAAAGCACCCAACCTGAGGAACAGCATGTCCAGTTCTCAAGTGGGAAAAGAGAAACTGACATCCACAGCTCTAACTCCAGCTCTGTTCAAGACTCATCTCAAACAAGCATCTCCAGTTCATTCTCCCATAAGTAAAACAGGGACCAGGCTTCTCTAATTAACTGAGAAGTGGTAGCCAATAATGTGCGTTTATCACCTTGAGTCAGGTGCCATGCAGAAGCATATGGGATGCTAACAACATGCCTACAGCACTTTCTGGGTCCCAAGAAGAGCACATACTTTTGTCCACGGGTGCAGCACCAGCACAATCAGGCTTCTGATGAATTATAAATGATTAGGAAACACTTTTTTCTTTGCTTTACCTTCAATTTCTTAAAATCAAACTGCTACTGATAAACTTGATTAAGAGTACATTTGGAAAATGTTTTGATTGCTGTTTGTTGAAATTTCCTATGCATTAAAATGCTAAAGAGGTAAAAAAAAATCAGCATGAGACTTAGGATACTAAGTAATGCAGAGCAGTAATATCACTGATGAGCCAGCTTCACACACTTGTATGCGGGAATCACCAGATGGCACTGTAACAACACATAGTTTTCCAAATTCTTTCTCCAGCTGGGCAAGAACTGCTGCGTTAATGACGAAACAATACCTTCTTGTTGTTATTGTGAATAAGTCATTTTGGGGTAATGGGGAGGGAGGAAAGTATGAGAGGTAGTTGCTGCTTCACCTAAAAACTCATGTTGATCCATGAACTGTAACTTCATACTGCCTGGATGTTACCTGAATAGCTCTGGCTTATGTATACAGTCAAATAAAGAAGGTATGCTAACAACTGAAGTCTCTAGGTCATCTTCATTTTGTCTTTTACAGCATTTTGAAATGTTCTTTTAGCAGGAAATTACTGCATATTTATATAGCTGTGTAGGTATGTGCAGATATATACATGTGCACATCATTTGAATTAATCAAAACACAGAAACTTCCCCAAGGTTATGAAGCAAGGCAGTGGCAGAGCAAGAAATGGAAGCCAAGAAAACTCTAATAAACAGCTGTAACAGAAGTACCTTATTCACGTGTGAGTCACTAACACATAATTACTCTGATAACAAATAACACATTCTTGGAGAGTCTCAGTTTTGATTTATGTCACAGTTTCAGTAAATATAGAGGAGCTGCCAAATTTGCCTATATAAATTCCAGTGATCTCATTTATTTTAATCAGAAGTTTTGGAAAAATTAGACAAAAGGAGCTTCCACCCTTCTCCCTTTTTTTATTTTACCTTACTAAGGTAGTGCTCTGGCATGAGGCTCTGTTTTGAACTCTGTTGAGGGAGCAAGCATTTCCAAGACCTGTTTATGACAAGATGCAATTAATACCGGGGAGAATTAAAGGAGATTTAGACAAAAATATACTGTACACATTTGGAGTTAAATAACAATTTGGCCTCATTAAAACAGGTTTTCACTTGCAACTAATTTTATTCCTGGTTACAAAGGCCATCATTTGTCTGAGCAAAGATGAAAAAGTAGCTGTTAACATAGTGAAAATGAGAGTGAAATTGGAAGGGACATGTATGTTAATGAGCATCCGAGTGCCCTACAGTGCGCAAAAGTGAGCAGAGAAAAAAAAGAGATTCCCCTGATATTGTTGAAAAGCTAATGATTATTTGACATGGCAAGGAATGCCCTGGACCTGCAACCTGCTTTACATGAAGATAGTGTTGTTTGCAGGATCCGGTGCTACCTCAAAACACTCTGAGGACAATATTAATTTCTTGTTAGGATATTAATTATTCATTTGCAGTTTTGGAAATAATTTCATTTCCTTGCAAGGAAAGATCTGGCAAGAGGTGGCTTTAACTGTGTACTAAGAACCTGCCCTGTGTGTGTGAGCTCTGGTATCTGTATGTGGTGATGCACTCAGCTAAATCCCTGGATGTATATGCAAGTTGTTGATTCTCTCCCTCAGTGCAAAAGGTATCACTGGGCTTATGAATAAGCAGACAGAGCGAGCCACATTTCATACAGATTTATGCCGTATGCACACTCATCAAAACCAGAATGACCACATTTTCCTAAAGCCTGAGTATAATTTGGCCTATCAGACTTGCATTAAAACTGTACTGAATGGTTTTGCATGTGGGATTCCAAAAATCAGTATTGAAACTTCTTCTTAGTTAAAGATAACTAATTGAAAGTATAGACACTTGAGTCTTCTCCCACCAACAGCCCAAGCACTTGGACATCAAAGAGAAGAGAAGAGAAGAGAAGCTCGGTCCCCTCACAGCGATTTAAACAATAATAGATCTGTTCCTTTTGAATGGAAACCCCACAGACAGGAGGGCAGTGTTGAGGGCAAAATACGGGCAGGAGAAACACCATGTGCTGGTCCCAGCAACAAATGCCATTTGTTCTGTGAGTACCCAGAACAGTCCTAAGTGCTGCCTACGGGCACCTCAGCTATTTTGTGTGCAGCTCTGTGGGTGCCTTGTACACGTTCACAAACAGGCTGAACATTTCTGACACCTTTCTGCCCATAGTAAAAACCAAACCATCTCCATGGACTTGGAAAATATGATGGAAAGTTTGTCTCAAATTGCTGGCCAAATGTGTTCACAACAGCCTGAATTTGCAATGCATCTCTTGTCTGGGGCATCTTCTGTCTGCTGCAAGAGCAAGAGAAGTGGCACTCTGAGCTCAAAAAACCAAACTTGGGCAGGATTTAAGCCTGCAAAGGCATTTCTACTTCCTCCAAAGTGGTGCTGCAAGCAGAGAAAGAGCTCTTGGACACATAGCCAACCTAAAAATGCACTATTATCTCTAAAGCAACCGTTTTGCCTTGTTGCTGAAAATCTAAATGGGGTTCAGTAATGTCTCAATACAAAACATTCTATTGTTTTAAACATTGCTGTGATTATTTCATCCTTTCCCATTCATTATGCAAAGAAACATTGCGAGATAAACAAGAAGCATGAATAGTTGCATGGAGCCTGCCAGAATTCCCAAATATTTCATATTTTGGCCCTCGGGATGAATTCAGTCTCCAGACCACCTAACTAGAGAATGAGATGGATGTTGTTAAATGTGTTTGGCCGAGATTACAAAAACTTCTGAGTTAAATAATTTTGCACTGTTCTACTAACAAAATTTTTTCAGTATCCTCCTATTTTTTTAGATCATACCTTGCCAGGGTGGTCTTGTGCTTGCACACCAGCCATCAGCCCATGGAAATACTGATTCAGTGATGATGTTTGCAGTGTTTTCCAGACATGGAGCCTTTAGAAAGCCTTCTGGGTAGCCCTCGAACTTTGCCATAACTTTGCAAAGGGCTTGGAGATAGAGAACCAGGGTCAAAAGGGGTTTAATTAACACTGCTCACAAACAATTGTGCAGTGAAATGGCCTTTCTTTGAGCTTCATCATCTATAACATGCAATTATTGAACACCTGAGTGTGGCACAGACAACTGATCCATGCAACAGAATCCAGGCAAGTCAGTCATTTACTAAAACACGTATTTTAGTAATGTAAAGTATGGGGTATTTTTCTGAAGGATCACATCCACACGACATCAGTCTTAGCAGTGTGGTGTTAGAAGTATCGTCCTGCTGAGACAAGTGTGGGGTTTTTTCCTTTTCCTTTTTTACATCCCTTTCTCCTCCGCTTTTATCATCATGCCTCCTCTGTGCAGGTGTAGTTTGCTAGGCTGCTTCATCCCATCCCCAATGTGAAATTAATTCTTGCCTTCAGCAGAGTCCACAGACCTGATCTTCCTCCCCTTTTTTTCCTGGTTTCTTATTCAGTCTTCTTACCACAGCTACTCTCTAACAGACTTATTTTAGATGTTTTTGTTTTGGGGTTTTTTTTTCTGTGTTCTTTGGGTTTTTTGCACTGGTTAGACAGAAATACACCACATATTCTGATTCATAGTGTTGTCTTACATTCTCTCCAGATTACATGTTTTTATATGACAAAGTAATAGACCGTTAAAGTTGCTGTATCTGAAAATATGGGCTCTTCTTTCATTCAACTGCCTGCCTGGACATACGGTTCCCTAACTCTGCTAAAGGATTCAAAGAGATGATGTCAATCAAATGTGGATGGTACATCTTCATGGCAATTATTTTACTGTGAACAAAACTCTTGTACATAGTGCCCATGTTCTAGTCAACATTCACAAAATACTCTGTTTCTATGATGTGTGTTTGCTCATCCTTCCTGGCTGAAAAATGAGAGGAAAAACTCTGGTTGTGTTCCCATGCTAAGTTGCAGAAACACAGTTGTTCCAGTGAACTGAGGGGGAGTTTGCGGCTTCCTCCTGGAGAAAGTGAAGATACATCCCTCTCTCACACTCATTGCTCTCAGTTCTGATTTTCCAGCAGCTGGCAAAGCAAGGCAAGTTATGGTGGAAAAGCTCAGCAGAGAAATAAACTGTTTTAAGAAATTCTTTTTCCACTGTGAAAATACTGATAGTCACTGATAGCTACTCCCGCAGCAGACAGCACCCGCTCATAGGCTGCAGCAACACAGCACCACACCAGCAGATCTACAAGGGACTTTAAAAGAGTTGGGACAGGGAGCTTAGAGCCTAAACACCAAACAAACAAACAAAAAAGCAAAACAAAACCTTAAGGGGAAGAGCTGGTGTTGTCATGGGCCACACTTTTTACCATTCCATCTCTCTGAGAAACTGAGGCTGTCTTCACTTGCTTTTCAGCCAAGATATCAGAAATCCTACTAGGCATTCCCCTAAATATTAATTGTTGCCTTTCACCTTAGTTTTTGCAGATGAACAAGGAACAAGAAAAGATACATTACAGGTATTTATGCCATTACCATCACCACATATACTAGAACTGGCGAGCCCAGGAGGCTTTCTCAGGGAAACAGTTTCCACAGGTCTGCACCAAATACTTCTGTACTGAACCCACTTCTTCCCTCCTGTAATTATATGGCAATGCAAGTGCACAGCTGAGGGTCCTGCTCTGACAAGGAAAAATAAAAACCAAACCCAAACGAGTTTTCACTTCAGCTTGGCATTGCAATTTGTCTTACAATCTTTAGACAGCCACATGCAAAACATTGCTCTGATTCAGCAGAAGCTCTTCGCAGCCAGAGCACGAAGCCCTTGCTTGATCCTCAGAGGGAAGAAGGAGGGGTTTCAGCTGTGTTGTTTTATGATAGGGCAAGTTTCTCTCCTTTCAAACTTTATACGAAGTTGCCAGAAGAGTAAGAAAAAGGAAAGAGAATCACTCATAACCTATTCTCTCTCAAAGGCTCTTTCTCAACATATTCTTGCCCTGGATGCTCATTCATTTATTTATCTGACTTAAAAAATTAATACTTTTTCTCAAAAAATTTAGCAACAGGCAAGAATCCTGCTTAGCATTTCCAGAAGTCTGGCAGGTTTACCTTTATTTCCAGATGACAGGACCAGTCTGGCCAGGGACCTATGCAAAAGTGATCCAATGTTGTTACTAAGTTGTCCTAAAGAAAATTGGAGGTGGTTTATCCTTTGCAGCACTCTTTTCTAATGAATTGGCAAACATCTGACTTGGGTCCTTGTATAGGGCCTCCTCTGAGCCCTCTCACCTCTACTTGTTACTGGCTTCCTGCTGATTTACAACAAAACTCTGACATTTGGTCTGCTCCTTAATAAGGGCCTGTGACATTGCCCAGGTATGAAAAAGGAGAATAAAATTATGTGGGTTAAAAATGATATAGCTCTTTGAAGGTGGAGACAGCAGAACAGGGCTTCAAAGTCCAGAGAGAAAAACGATACCCACAGAAGGCTCTTTGTTGGGACGGCTCGGCTGGCATAAATCTCCCAGCTGTGGTTCTTTATACCACCTCTAATTATTTGAAACTCATTTATCATTTGAGCGTCAAATAATTAGAACTGATGTAGAGAAACAGAGAAGAAGAAGGCAGCAGGCAGGCAGGAAAAAAGGGAACGGAAGGAACAGATACCATAGGCCATTCAATTGGGTGATTTTGAACAGGAAGAGCTTATTGAATTATCTTGATAAGGGGACTTAAATAATTCCTGAATTTCAGGCGAAAGCAGACCAGGCCCCTTGATTGTTTGTATTAGAGGAGTATCAGAAACCCTTTGACTGCAAAGGAGAATACAAAAGTAGAAAAGAAGATTCAAATTAAACATCAGAGCTGTGATAACTCCCTGAAATGCCCAATCGAAAAAGCAGCACTGTTGAAGAGCGCTGCCTACAATTCAATACAGTGTTACAGCTCTCTGGTGTCAGAGGCCTGAAAAGGAGCGTAGGTGTTCCTGCACACAGTAAATGCCAACCTAATTGAGTTCCTGCACTGCAGCATGAGCAATGCAATGATCAAGCACTTGGTTCAAAATTTCCTGAAGGGCTTAAATCCTGCCCTGACTTACCTTTTTGTTTTTTTGCAAACCCACCAATTCCAAAAAGATTGCATGGGTTAGCAGCAAAACCAGAGTATTTCTTGCTGGGTGGGACTTTATTGGTCTGGCCAGGGGCCAGTACAAAATTAACCTGGTGTCATTCTTGTTATTCAAATGTTCTGAAGTTCTTATATAGCAATATTCACTTCCCTTACTCTTCACTTCTTTTATTATTTCTCTGCCTTCTGCAAAAGTTTAATACAAAGTAAATTCAGGCAAGGTAGAGGAAAGGCAGCAGAACTTCGCTAGATAAAATCTATGCCTGTCTAAACTGTGACCTCTAACCTCTCTAATGTATAACCTCTGCATCTAGATAAGTGATAAAAAACAATGGATAAAAGCAATGGTATGTCTCTGTTTTTATTTATGAAAGTTCCTTTACAAGCAAAGAATAGGATGAGAGGGAAAACAGATTAAAGTGAAGGAGAAAAAAAAAACCCCAACAACCAACATAAAGCTGGCTGAGAAACAGCAAACACACATGAGAAATGAATTTCCATAGTTACGCAATAGGATCTGTGTTATCAGGTAGAGGGGTCAACAAACTGTACCTACAGGTGCCAAAGATATCATGCAAAGATTTCCAATGGCCCCCAGGAGGACGGGGAAGGAGGAGCAGTCGTGCATCTGTGAAAGGCAGCTGCTGCCTGCTTCCACCAAGCTGAGTCCCGAGCAGAGCTGGGAGCTGAGTGTGCATCTTGCCTGGCCCCACAGGCAGCATTTTCCCTTGCTGAGCAACACTGTTCGCTGCTCACAGAGCTCCTACTGCTGCTTTTTAAACTGTAATTTGGGAAAGCTAGTACCTCCTGGAATGCCACCACAGTCCCGCTGTGCTGGTGACTAGCCTAGAACAGTGAGCAACTAGTGGAAAGACAGAAAAAAAGGCTTCAGAACTGCCTATAAGGAACAGGAGTGGGACCCAGGACAGGAAGCCAGCCAATAGAGGAACACAGGCCTTTTTGAAGAACACCTGCTGGGGCACGAGCAGCAGCCCAGGCCAGTGAAGAGATGCTCAGGTGCTCAAGACAGCAAGGAACAGAGCAGATACTCTGTGGCAGAGGCCTGGGCTCAGCATCGTTTCTAGTGCTGGTCTGAGACCCCAAGTCCCACAGAGGAACCGCAGCCATGCTGGGATCAGGGGGCAGTCCCTGCTGTCCTTCCCCTCCTGTTAGCTGTGCCTCCAGCTTGCTTTGCAACCACTCCTCTCTACCCTCTCCCTCCATGAAACCCCCTCTGCTAAAAATACCCCCCTGCAGCACTTGGTACAATAGATAAGCCTGGCAAAGCTCTTGTGGGAGACGCCGTGGCTTCACATCTGCTTGTTAAAAATATCACATATTATTAAAAAAAAAAAAAAGTTTCTTGTGACTAATCTCAACAGCAAACCATATGGTCTTTTTACTTCTCCTGCACTCATAATAATTAAATGGCTAATTTCCCCTCTTAAACTACCTTCGGCCCACAGAAAGAAACAAAGGAAATCACAGCTATTCAGCTACAAAACATCTTGTTAAAGCACAGCAAAGAGTTATGCAATTAACCCCACAAAAGCCGGAATTTCACAGTTATATCTAACACTCCGCGTTAACAAGAACAGGCTTTAAATTGCGCCTTTTTTTGTTGTTGTTTCTGTTTGCTGGCACAGCAGTCACAGTTAAGGTCAGGTGTCAGACCAGATTTAAACTATAAATGTCTGTTTCCTTGGGTTTTTTTTTTGTGAGCCGGAGTCAGCGCCTCATTGTGATTTAAATCAGCCGCTGGGTGCTTTGGAGGAGGCTTCCATTAAACTGGGGAACAAAGAATATGATTGCCTCCCCGGCACGGCCGCCTGCGTATCTCCCGCCGCATTGTGCCGGGGCGGGAGCCCTCCGCGCTGCTGTGCGCGGCCCGTGTGCCGCGGAGCTGCATTGTGGGGCCGTTTCGGGGCACCTCGGGCCCCGCAGTGCCCAGCCCGGCAGTGCTCAGCCGAGCTCTGCTGCCGGCCACCTGCGCCAGACATGGCCGTCCTCGCAATCCTGTTTGGAGTCCAGCGGGATGCTAGGGGTGTTCAGATTTTATTTGCAAAGCAGCTGGGGCGGTGCTAGAGAGGTTATTAAATTGGCTGGGAAGGTGCTTAAAGCAGAGCAGCATTCCTACAGGCTGCAGACCCCAAGTGCAGCTGCGAAGTGCTGCTCCCGGGTGATGCTGTGAGCATCATCTCTCGTGGGATCCGCGGCTATCCCCAAAGGTGACAACTTTACTGCCAAGCCAAAAGCACTCGTGCTGTCTTTCAGTCAGCTTCCAGCTTATCCTGTTCCGGTCAAACAGCCTCAAGATCCGTGGTGTGGTACATGCCAGTGGAGCCCGTCCCTGTGAGGGACGGTGGGATGCTGCACAGGGACACTTCTCCAGCACCCAGCCAAGCGATGGGGTCTGCTGGAGGAGCTGCAGAGGAGGGTGCTGGTGGCACAGGATGATGAACAGCACTGCAATTGCACTCAATGAGACACAGCAATGCTTTGAATGGAACTTTTCAGGTTAGGTGAGGGTGCCCATTCACCTGCTGGATCAGAGTGCTCAGATTGGCACTTAGGGGAATAAAATGGGTATTTGGGTGCCTAAATGCCTGCCTGAAAATTAAAACTTAGAACTAGATGCCTTCATTTAGACAATCAGGTTTCAAAATTAGAGTGAGAGATTGCATGCCTGAGTATAATTTAGAGAGCAGACTCATTATAGATAGTTTTATTGTTTAAGAAAATCCTTCCTGGCTGAAAATGAGGCAATGACCACACTGTAAAGACTGAAGAAAACTGTGATGATGCTGGGCAATTTTCTTGATAAGATGAGCCACTAGATGACACTTTGCATAGTAACTCGATGGACTGAATATTTCTATGCCACATTTTAATTTTCTGTCTTGATAAAGCCTATTATGGGCTGGTGCCAGGCAGCCCACAAACCATAAAGCTAACTCAGGCCTTCCTAAAATGCCTGCATTTCTGATAACACCGGTGGTCTCCAGCTACATTCTCATACATGAGAGCATAAGAAAGGAAACTTAAGAGAAAAAAGAATAAATAAGCAGAGAAAGGAAGACCACAGGACAACAGAGAGAGAGAGAGAGAGACGGAAGAGAAGACATCACATATGGAGGAAGTGCTATAGGGTGGGACACTAAGAAATCAGGAAGGGTGAACAAAGTAGCAGTGGGACCTGACGAGGTAAAAACTGGTGAAAAAATAAGTGTGGAAACTGGGTAGAAAAGTGTAGTGAAGCTCAGGAAGACAGAGCAGAGCAGAAGAGAGAAGAACAGAAGAGAGCCACTCGGGAGGAATTAGAACATAATTATCCACTCATAAATTCATACAATATAAAATAGCGGTATTTCATTCAGAAAGAATGTTCCACGTGTTTTCCCAAGCAGCAGCCTTCAAAGCCAAGGGAGAAGAAAGAACAGGGGAGAGCAAACAATACTACTATACGTTTCAAGTTGGCTTCTTATATTTCAGAGATTTTATGTATCTGGCATTAAATATGAACACATAGAATAACGTCTTTTGTTTGTGCTATGAGGTACAGTTTCCACTGATTAAAGAATTGAATTTAGAAGGAGATGTAGCTCTCTGTCCAAACAGAAAATAGTGGATATAGATTTCTTACATTACACTGTTTATCTATCTCTGCTTAAGAAAACAAATACACACATCTACTGGAATTTTCTTGACCATTTATCAGCATTTCTCCCTGTAATGTGGATCTAAATGCTGCATTTTTCCTACACTTTCTTCCTTTATGTTTCAGCTGGAGATTGACCAAGAATGTAAGATTTATCAGAAAATACTGCCATGTGCAAGTTACTTGCACCAGCGTATTTTGCGATGGGTTGGGGTTTGGGGGATTTGGTTATTTGGTGTTTTGTAGTTTGTTGGGTTTGGTTTTGTTTTAATTAATTTTTTTAATGACTTGTTAGTTTTTAGTGAAAGCAACAAATTCCAGTTAAGTTGAATATTTTGCATGAGAGTGCCTAACAGCCATGCCCAGGGGAACTGCAAGTGTCGGGGGAAGCTTCACTTCATCCTGCCAGCCAGCAGCCCCTTTGCAACGGCTGGTATTTAACCAGTGCTGGCTGGTTGGTGTTGCATCTCCACCACAGCATCCATGAAGCTCAAGTCACTAAAATACCTAGATCCAGCAGCTCCTTGATGATTTCACTCCCACTCTGCTTGAGCAGCCCTGAGTGTAACTTCAAAAAGTGCATGTCTACATAGATGATATTTGCCTTTCTTTTGTAAAATCAGATTAATAGGGGAGATAGTTACACTGGGGCAAAAAAAAGGGATGTTCCCTTGTCCTGCTCTTCAATGCCTTCAGACTCAACAATCTCTAAACCTTAGGAAGAGACTCCAACAGATTTTCAGGAGCAGATGTACATGAGAAAATACAAAAGAAGCAGATCAAATACTGAGGAACCTTTTTCTTTCTTTGCTTACTTTTGTTGCTACTTTTGCCTAACATCAGCAAAGCCTGGTTTAATATTACAACACAAGACTGTGGTCATAGAGGTCTTGTGTAGGTAACGCTTACTGATGACTTTTGGCCAGCAAACAAAGTGAGCTAGTCTGCGCACAAAGAGAATTTTTAGCCTTTTTCTACTGCTGAGGTGGCCTATGTTTCTGCTGTGGCTCTTGGGAATATTCTGCTTAGAAACCAGACACATAATGATGCCAGAAACAAATGACTTGAGGAGTGTGAAGACTCAAAGAATTAGTAAATGTGTAAACCCACAGGATGATGGAAATGCAGCACACTTTACTGTCTTACAAATGATAACAGAAAATTACTGGGTGCAAATGGGTCTCTAATTATAGCCCACTCCCCCACAGCTAGCATATTGTCAGCCTCCTCTTCACAAAACATTTATGCTTTCCCTTAGGGATACCTACTTCTGTTTCGGAAAAAGAAATCGCAATTGCCTGGAATCTAGAACACAGCAAAGTCATAACAGCAGAACAAATTAATCTAATTTAGCAATAAGATTGGTCATTTTTTAAAGGTGAAAACCAGTTTACAATTTCCATCTGCTCCCATTGAAGTCAAAATATATTTTGACTTTCATAGCTGGGTCTGACAATCACAATCCATAATACAAACGGTAATAAAATTTCCTATGACAAAAAGGTACCTAGAAATACAAGCAAGCATTTATCAGTTCCCTCTCTCACTTCAGCAAATGTGGATGTTTAAAGTTAGGTACTTCTGCCCAAACCTGCCATAGATGAGTCCTGCAGCATTGAAATGCATTTCCTCCTTAAAATGCAATTTTAGGTTCCCAATTGCGAGTTCTTGACTTGGAAAACTGTGAACATGCCCCTGTCATACAAATAGAACATTTGGCTTCTTCTCCAAGGCTTGGTGTCTGATTTCTATGCATACAGTGAGACAAGTAGCTTCACAGCCTTCCTCTGCAGCCATTTAGTGGCCTCTCCAAACTGCTACCTGTTTTAAAGTAGCTGTAAGCTGTACATACAGCCATTCCCAGGAAATGGTGAGGCAAAAGAGCTCTACTTTGCTGCAGAAACAGGTACAGAGCTTTATCCTAGCAAGTGCTACTAATCCTCTGCTTCTATCAGCACTTGGATTTGCACACAAACCACAAGACCAAGTGGTGAGGTGAAAGACATAACTCAGGCATATTCCACTCAGCTTCAGCCATAGAAAGTGCTAGTAGAAAAACCTTGGAATTCCTAAGATGATTTTTTCTTACCAAATCAAGCTTTAAAATTTTATTTTCATATTGACTGCCTCTTGCATTCTGAGGGCCTTGAATGAAGGACGTTTTATAAATGTAAATTTGATGGACTGATGCATGTATATTCATGAGAATGTAGCTGGAACCGATAGGTTAGTGTTAGTTTATATTCCCATTCTGTCAATAAGAATCAGAAAAAGGAGGGATTAATGGCTCACTCTTATAATCTAATCATATCAATCCCATCCACTAACCTGGACAATGCAAGAACATATCTGTTATGTCAGCCCTGCATTAACAATGATTTTCCAAATCCGCAGTTAACATTTAGAACATGTTGTGTGGGTTCTGGCACTTGTTTCCATCTACCATTTTCTGCAGAAACATTTATGTATAGCAACATGCAAACAATTCAGTGTTCATATCACAGAGGGAATAAACTATGAATGTGAAGAAAAGATGGACTACATAAATGAACTATGGGTAGACAGCAAGTATTCATGAAATATAACAGAAATATAAAATGAGAAACAGAATTTTAGTGCAGCAGGGTTCAAGCATGTTTGCTGAGGCAAGGCTCACGGAAAAGTGCATTTATGCCTCTTGCTAAGCCCTATGGTAAGCATGGTAACACCTCCAGCAGCAAAATCTGTGCTGAGGGCCTTCCACAGTACAGAGCTACTCAGGTGGTCCACCATCAAGCACTCACCATAGGAGCACTGACATACACTGTACATCAATGTTTTATCACCCAGACGTCTAACATCTGTCTAATCTTATCTGGAGCAGAGTCACAGCAATAACATTAATGGCTGCTGGTGCCCTGACAGTGTTACTGCCCAATGCTTGTGTGGTGGCACTGCCTCTGATCGCCCCAGTGCTGTTATCAGTGGTGGTAAGACAACAGCAGGAGATGTCTCAAGCAGTATTATCCCACTACTCAACATCCAGACTGTCCGTTTTCCTCAGTGCGAGTCTGTTTTTTGGGTTGTTGGTTTGTTTTTTTTAAATTGAACTAGCATTTAACCCAACTTCCCCTGAAGTTCTCGCATAGGAGAGACCTTTTGGCTCCATCCAGAGATAATGCTTTGACCACTGTGGAGAGGAAGCGTGCATTGAGCCTGACATCTGTCAGAGCCTGTAGCCCTCCACTTGTCTCTGCCAGGAAATGCAGTCCAATTTCTATGCTCCTGTGGTCTAACTGACAAGCTGATTTCTCAAGCTCCGTCATAACCCTTGATGCTAACATTCTTCTTTCTCAGGGACATTTCTTACAAATCAAAGTGATATTGCAACTCCCAAAGCTGCCATTGTAAATGTGACAGTGGTTCTTGTTCTGATGTTTTTGGTCCCAGTTTTCACAAAGGCATCAGGGACATGAGTCACAGCAGGCACTGCTGCTGCTGCTGCTGCTACTGTCACCAACACATAGACCAGAAAATGGCTGGAGTTAGATGACACCACAACCTCAGGCCTCTGAGAGCCACTGCCAACTGCACAGCTAGATGAGAATTAATGGAATAGTGGGAAATGAATGTCCGTTTGCCTCTAGTACTGTATTATATTACATTAGTGTAAAAATGGCCTGAGTGACCTCATGGAGCACTTGTATGATGAGAACACCCTTGTGAAGCTACAGCTGTTTTGAACTATTAAACGTTCATAAGCCAGACGTGATTTTCCTTGCAATGCTTCTGCTAAATGAGTGGCTATGTATTGCATTAGCATTCCCATATGCCCTCCCTGGGCTCAAGCAGCCTGGGGGTAAAAAGGCAGGAAGGCTCTGGGATGCACTTCTGTGCCTGAGAACTGCAGAGCAAATCACCCTAATTGTTTGTTAGATGAACAATGATCACTAATTAACATTGTTAAAATGTCATCAATGATCACTAATTAACATTGTTAAAAAATTGTTAACAAAGGAAATTTAACAATATCTTAATTAGGAAGGATTTCTAATTTGTGATATAGAGCATGTTAGACAAACAAGGCACAACTCTCCCTTTGTTTTTCAACTCTGCAGCAGGAGAGATTACACGATATGACACAACACACTCTGCATTTGCCGTTTATCATTCTGCGTCCTCGGCACAATTCTGCTATATAATTACGGCTGGGGCTAATTTTACCTGTGTTATTGTTTGCCCTGTAATTTAGAGAGAATGGGCTGTGTTGATGCTATGTGATTTACTCTGGGGCAGTCGATTGGCTTTTTGCCACAGGACTACTGTTCACATGTTACTGCAATGAAGTGCATGCATTGCAAAATGAAAAGAACCTTTTCAGTGTTTTAATTTACTTAATAATACAGTGTAAGTATAGTGGCTTTCTTCAGGTTTTCTTTTTTGAAATGGAATTTATCCACAGTCACTAACCTTTCAGTACTATATTCTACTTCAAAGCCATGGTACGTTGTTGGAAAAAGTCCCCTCCTATTATCTATTACTTAATTATTAAAAAGCGTCTACTCTGTTTTCATAAATTATCTATGATTCAGGAATGTTGGCTTATGAGGAGGAAAGACACACACACCCACATGCATGCAGGCTTGGGGAGGGTACGAAGTTAATTTTCCCCGATGGAAATTCAGTAATGAATAAAAACCCCCTGATTTTATTTCACACAGTCCTGAGGTCAGAGAATGAAAACATTTTGGGAACTTCCAGAGCAAATTATCTTTAAAAGTAGCACAGATAAATTGACAAACTCACCTCGGTTACACTCTGCCTGGCAGAATATTCTGAATATCTGACATTGTTCCTGAAGGGAGTGTATTTATTGCATAATGCCAAAGTCTGTCTCTATTGGACTCCTGTTATTGGAGCAGGGAGAACTTTATTTGCCTATTCATGCCTATTTTCCTGATATCTTACCTAAACCTTCCCTGACACATCTTCAGGCCATTCCCTTTAATCCTGTCACAGGCCACCACAGGGAAGAGCTCAGTGCCTGTCCCTGCTCTTCCCCTCACGAGGAAGCTGTAACTGCAATGAGGTCTCCCCTCAGTCTTCTCCAGGCTGAACAGACCAAGTGACCTCAGCTGCTCCTCACACGGCTTCACCTCAAGGCCCTTCACCATCCTCACAGCCCTCCTTTGGACTCTCTCTAACAGCTCCATGACTTTTTCAAAATGTGGCCCCCAAAACTGCACACAGCATTTGACATGAGGCTGCCCCAGAGCAGAGCAGAGCAGGACAATCCCCTCCCTTGCCTGGCTTTAGTGCTGATGCCCCCCCAGGACATGGGTGGCCCTCCTGCCTGTCTAGTCTGACAGCTGGAGCACCTTTCTGAAAAATGACAAACATGGTTTCAAATTTTCCCCGTGTGCAAGGGAAGCCAAGCTTCTGACATTCCCTTTTTCTTTCCTTATGCATGTCAAGTGCTGTGTCTGGGGTTGCATCAAAGGTTTCTTGTCCCATGGTTTGTTTTCAGAGTTTGGTTTAGCAAGTAGAGAAAAAAAAAAAAAGTTAAAATTCCGTTCAATGTTATTTTTTGTGTTTTAATTCCTTACTTGCTTGGGGAATAAAACTATAAAAAGTAATTATTCTCAAGGTCTTGTCTTGCCTTTCTAAAGTGCTATTGAAAATTCAGTAACACTTGTTTTTGGAGGAGTTATATTGTTTGGCTCCAGTTACATAGGGGCACTTACTTTGTCCCTTCTTTCTGTGCTTATCACTCCCTCATTAAACACATTGCCTTAATGCATAAAGCCACTCTGATATTTGTTCTCAGGTTTTGGAAAAAAGAACCTGCCTTTTCTAGACCATTGTTAAGTGGCACTCTGATGTACTTTGTCTGGAAGGTTCAATTTTTCAAGCTTAGTTTGCCATGTTAGTACTAAAAACAGTATGTATATTTGCTTTAATTTTGCCTCTGAAAATAGTATTTTTTTTTTCTGCAAAAATGATATAATTTAAAACTCTAATCTTGACTTATCCTGTTTGCCAGCCGTTGATTTTCTTGTTCATGTGCTACAATTATATTCTGAGATTCTTCTGAGAGGATATTTCAAAATTTTAATTTTACTGTAACTACAAAATGGGTCCTTCACACACCAGACCACATACTCATTATTTTTATTCCTTTCAGGTTCACCACCTCCTTTTATATATGTCAAAATGCTCTGCCTGGTTTCCAAAGCTCTTCTGATTCCCTGTGTTAGCCTTTTTCACATACCTTGCATTGTGTTCTGCAGCTGTCACCTCTTCGATGATGAAGATACCCATAAGCATGATGAAGATACCCATCTTTCCAGCTAGATGAGCTGCCTTTACTGAAACAGCGCCTGAGATCCTCTTATTTATTTATTAATTTTTATTTTTCACTAAATATTCACATTTTTGCCAAACACTAGGTGTGTTGGGTCCTAAGGATTCAGAAGAATGTCCTCCTTGTTGCTCCCTATGGAAACCATAATCCAGTTTCACTGGTCTATTCGTATGTGTCCTACCCTATGGATGTCAAAGTCAGAAGCAAAAAGCAGTTTTGAGAAAATATTCACACCTTTTTTCTCCCTATATCTATGCCTTCAGCTTCATACAGAAAGAAAGGGAGATTTTAGGAAAAAAATGAATAAACTGCTATATGAAATACACTAGCACAGACACTGAAGAGATATTTAGAATATGGTTTTAAATTAGACTTTCCTTCTGCATGTTCAGTTATTATTTTTTATGGTTACCACATCAAATTGAGTTACTTTTTTTCAAAATCCTGTTATATTGTCATTCCAATTCCTGTATGAAACAGATGAAATTTAATGCTGATTCTTAATGTGATGCCACACTAACTACAATATTAAACACACACAAAATTGCACAGAAGCACCTGTGAGTATCATCCTTATTTTCCAAAATTTTTCTGTAGAAACCTGAGTGTGTACAGTGGCTACATTATTAGCTTTCTATAAAACACCCTTGCTTTTTTGTTTATATATGAACCCTATAATACTTTCTATTTTCAAGATTTTACTTTCCTTTCCCTTATTTTAGTGAACAAAAATACCCCTGAACTACATTAGTGTGCTATTTTATACTGCACTGCTAAATCTACAGAATACAGTACACAGTGTTCAGTAAATAAATAAAATATTAACTTTTAAAAACAAATAACTACTGTAGCTTTCAGTTTTTTCCCCTTGCATTCAAATAGGGAAGGGGATGGGAAAAACACATGAGATCTTTCTTTCTCCCACAGTGTCAACATTTCCAGAAATTTAAAACAATTATAGTTAACCAGGAAGAGGTGAGTGAGAGTGCTGGGTAAAGGAGGGTTGTGCTGGGATTAGGATCAGCCAGTACTGATAGACACCTTTTTCAGGGAAATCCATAGTAGCAAAGCCACCATTTGCAAACTATTATTTCAACAGGAAGTAAGGGAAATATACTTCAACTCCTTTCACCAAACTCCCTAATGCATCCCATACACATTTATCACCATAGAAATACATTGAAATAAAAGATAGTATGAACACAATGGTTAATTATAAGCTGCTGAAATGACATGAGAATAAATACAGGTCAGTAATAATGTGCCTGAAAGAAAAGTAATGTATACGCATATTGCAGACAGATGGGAGATATCATTAAAACTACTGGGTGCTGATGTAGGATGGCAATAAAGGTTCATTTGGGTCATCATCAGGCACAGATGGTGCAGGAACAGGGAAGCAAAACAGTTTCAGGTGCAACAGGTTGAATTCCACTTAAAACAGGAAAGGCAGCTCCGGTGGGTCTGTGGGTTCTTAAAAAACCCCATGAAGTTAATTATTTTTTTTTGCTTTTTGTGTTGATGTATTTCTTGATGAACTGCAATAACATTGCTAATCTTTATATTCAAGCTTCAGTTTATGTTCAGATCTAACACAAAGAGAATTAGAAATTTGTCTTGTATAAGATCAGTTTAGAAAGATTTAAAACTTTTCACTGTCATTCCACATTTGTAATGCCTTCTCTCTTTGTCTTCTGCTCTTCTTCAGTGAGTTCAGCCTCAGGCTCTGTTAAAGAGCCATCTCGTTTCTTTCATCAAATGCAGTTTTCATCCAAGACTTATTCTTTGAGCTACACAATCACCTTCATCCTCAGACCCTCCAGATCCGTGGGTGCACTCCTTCTGCATGGCTTTCCAAACACCATTGATTGTCCTGCTAGTTATTGAGTCCCACAAAGTAAGAATGTTTTCCAGGACACATCAGATGTTGAAACTCTTCCAAAAACTCACTTGACTGGTGTCCTGCTTGCCTTGTCCATCATGCCAAGAAGTTGCAACATTGTTTGTCGTAAATAAAAAAATTTAGAATTACTAATCACTCCTAGAACTGGCGCTTGCACAACTGGGGTGGTGGCAAAAATGCAACTTGAGCATGTGGATGCTAATTACCTGGGTGAGATAAATGGATAAGTGTGTTCCTGAGGATCGCCAAGGCTTGTAATACTGAAAATGCTGGAAACCACCCTTGCCCTTTTATTTGAGAGCTAGTGAACACATGGCCCACATAGGTCACGTAGGCCTGCAATCCCCTCAAGGTTTTGTGGGTGGGAGCCAGCAGCATCACCCTAAAATACATAAGCTGGGCTGTGCTTTGCACCCTTGAGTCCTGGCACTCCTCCCCTGAAGGGATAAAGGTTCTTTGTGGTGTGAGTGTCCAGAAGAGTCCTCTTTCGGCTCTGTTGACCACCCACTGCTATACTACCAGAGTATAGTTGGAGAGAGCTCTGATTTTTATCGTCCATATGCACCGAGCATAGTTTTTTAACCAATGCCTTCCATCAGTTATCTTCCTGGATAAAACACTTGAATTTTATGCTGGGTTTTAATGAGTCAGTGTTTCAGTTTATTGATCTACATTAGATTCATCCTCTTTTACGCACAAGCAAGAGCTGATGCAGGTTCACCATTTGTCTGTGTTCTTTGCATCTCTACCTTTTGTTTCTGAGGATAATAGCCTTCCTGTACTTTTTATTGATACATTCCCTCAGGGTTTAAACACATTTTTTCAACGCCCCATGGCTTTTGGAGATCATAGAAATGTAGAATGGTTTGGGTTGGAAAGGACCTTAAAGGTCATCTTGTTTCAACCCCCATGCCATGAGCAGGGACATCTTTCACCAGACCAGGCTGCTCAGAGCCCCATCCAGTCTCATCTTGAACACTTCCAGGGATGGGGCATCCACAACCTCTGTGGGTAGCCTATGCCAGTCTCTCATCACTCTCACAGTGAAGAATCTCTTCCTGATATCTAATCTAAACCCACCCTCTTTCAGTTTGAAGCCATTATCTCTTGTCCTGTCACTACATACCCTGGTAAAAAGTACCTCTACAGATCTCCTTCAGGCCTCCTTAACATAATGTAAGGCTGCTCTAAAGTTTCCCTGGAGCCTTTTCTTCTCCAGGCTAAAGAACCTCAACTGTCTCAGGCTGTCTTCAGAGAAGGGCTGCTCCAGCCCAGTGATCATTCTTGTGGCCCTCCTCTGAAGATGCACCAATAGGTCAGTGTCCTTCCTGTGTTGGGGACCCCAGAGGTGGATGCATCACTCCAAGGGGGGTCTCAGAGAGGGGAAGAATCACCTCCCTCAACCTGCTGGGCTCACCTCTTTTGATGCAGCTCTGGTTGTGTGCTGGAAGACTGTAAAGTAGGAGAAATCTCCTAGACTGCATGAACACATGACTTGAACTCCTGCAGCTCTGCCAGATTCACAGGTAGCCCACAGTCCATCTTACACTGCAGCTGGAGTACATAGTGTGCACTGCCATGCTATTGCAATTATTTGCAGTTTCTGTATTTTTCATTGTTTGGTGGTTTTTCCCCCCTAAACTGTTACTAAATCCTATTCAATGTTTCTGAGTTTGGTATCAGGGAAGGGAAAAGAGCTTAAAAAATATATTATGCAGGTATGAAATTAACAATGAGGAGACTGTTTTTTGGAGGGATATCTGTGAGAGTTGTTCAGACAGGAGTGAGGTGCCAGGTGTGCTGAGCACACAGCTCCTGCATGCCATTCAGGTGGGTTGCTGAATGTGCAGGATAATTCAATGAACAAAGAGCAGAGAGTGCAAGAGGGAGAGATATGCCTTGTTTCCTAGGATGCCTGTAAAAGGTCAGGTTCAGAGCTGGTAACAAACTGTCCAGTTGTGCTTCCAGATCAACATTGCTGAGCTGGTGCTGTGTGGCAGAATGAGCTCCCACTGAAATCCTGGAGCTGGGTCACAGCCTTTTGAAATTAAACCCCAAAGGGAACCTGCTCCCAAGTCTTCTCCCCAATAACAAGAAACAAACCTAAAGGCAAGCCTGTGTGATAGTGTCATTTTCCGTATTTAATTTACATCCTTTTAAATAAACTAAAACTTGATTTGCAACTGAAAGACCGAAGTGAAGCTTGGAGGAGTGTTGCTACTACTGGAAAAGATACCTGAACTTTTAGAAACTTCCCCACACTCTTCCAAAACAACCATTTTCGGGTGATGCAGAAACCTGTCCACCGGGGATAATTTAAAATGTTATTTTAGGAAAAAAACCCAACCAATGTAGCAGCAGAGAAGAAATATTACTTACAAAAATAATACATGTCTTCTGCATTTTACATGTTGAAAAGGTAAATTCCACTTCTGACATTCATCCCAGAGCCACTTTAAAGGCAACCCACAGACTCAACAGGGAGAGAGAAAACACTAAATCATAATTACCTCATAAAAGGGGAGTCTGTTTCTCTGAATGCCTGAGATCTGGTTTTGCTTCACGAAAAATATCATAAATCTATTGTGTTCTACTCACATTTATTTAAGGCCAATTAGTGCTTGTAATAAAGAGAGTAAGAAAGAAAAACAAAAACAACACCTTCCAAACTTTGTTGTCATTCGTCTAGATCTGAAACTCTGATTCTCTGCTCTCATTAAGGAGCTGTTCATTAGAGGACAGCCTGTTCCACAAGAGCTGAGGTCTTACATTAAAAGTGAACTATGGAAAATCTTTCCCATTTGGCAGCCCACATTAACATTTCTCTGCAAAGGGATTTCTTTTAATGCAATCTAGTGCTGTATGTGTTACTGTACAGAAGGAAAAAAAATATTTTTCAGCACAATCTTGACTTGGCTTTAATATCCCACAGGGTGACATCTGACACTGTACTGAGAGGATAACACCTCTCTGGGTAATCTTTCCAACAGAGCTTGAAAATGAGCAGTCTGTGCCATTAATACGGCAAATGTAATTAGCAGAGCAGTATGACTGATCTTTTTTTCTTTTTTTTTTTTTAATCAGCATTTCCTAAAGCTATTTCTCTAACAGAAGTTACTCTAGCCAGTGGTGCCAGGGAAAGCTAAACTTGAGTGTGCCCAAAGAGGTTGTTGTTTTGAACACAGGGGAGATCAAAGGTAATGCAGCTGCCTGGTTCTGACCTGATTTCTTAATAAAGTTAATCATCCAGTTAGTTACCAAGAATTTTTTTTTAAAATCTAGGTGAAATTAGTCATGCCAAAATAAGGTTTTAAGGCAAGCAGACTTTGGTTTTTTTGGCTTTAAGAAATAAAATGAAAAGAGTTTAAGTGGTGCTTCTTTGATAGCAGAGAGCCAAAACTCCAAGGGAAGGGTGCCCATGTTGTATGTTCAGATATGCTGGGACTCTGGTTTTGACTACTTTGGATATAATCACACAATTATCAGACCTCTGTTTATTCTGGTCATGTTGGAAGGGCCCTTCTCTTTGCAGGTGAGCCTGAAGTCAGAGAGACCAGTGGCACAGACATATCCCATCACACTCTTGGAAGTCATCAGAGATGCCTTCAGGAAGAGCTGGGACCTGCCACTGGCATTTGCCTGAGCACAGCTGGTCTTCCTAGGCAGGGCTATGATGGCAAACAGAGTTGGGGAAGAGGATGATTGCTGTTGAAACAAGAAAGACTGGATGTGGCCAGTCACAGAATCACAGAATAATTAAGGTTGGAAAATACCTCCAAGATCCTGAGTCCAACCTTTGGCTGAACACCAGCATGCCAACTTAACCACAGCAGTAAATGCCATATCCAGTCATTTCTCGGACACTTCCAGAGATGATGACTCTACCACCTCCCTAGGCAGGCCATGCCAATGTTTAACTACCCTTCTGGGAGGATAAAGGATTGGCAGCAGCACATCCTGGTATGTTGAAACCACACTGGTTCTGTGCTAATGGGACAGTCCTGTTTCCTTACAAAACACAGGTGCTGGCAGGGAGGTGAGGTGTCCTGCCTTTTAAAAAATATCTGAGACCCTGGGCATTGCACTGCTATTCCACAAGCAGTGTAGTTGATTCAAGACTCAGACATTTAGAAGCACAAAGGCATGAATTTAATGTTGAAACACAACTAGTGAGAGATACTGTACTCACCTAGATGAATGCAAAAGCCTTGGCTGAAAAGTAGATTATCACAATGAAAAGAAAAAGCTGGTAAATAGTCCGTACATTACTAATAATTGCTCACTCTTTCCACTGGGAGAAGTGATCATAAATACATTCTACATTGCAAATACCTAGAGCACAGAGGCTAAGGGAGCAGCATCATTAGGACTGTACTGATGATTACACCTGAGCATTGTTATGCAGGAGTACTAATTCAAGACATCTGGATTGGATGGCCTTTTAAAAAAGCTGAGAAAAAGAAAACAGTGGTTGAAAACACTGGCATACAAAATGTATTTTAAAATGTAGGATTGATTTGGCACTGGAATAATAACAAGGAGGTTCAGTGTGCCACTGAGAGCAGATAGCAGTGAGCCAAGCCCTTGGCACTTTGGAGTCAAGGGCTGCAGCAAAATCTGGTGAGTCCAGAGTGGGATCAGTAGGAGTGAGGTCTGCAGGTCTGATGGGCTGTTCCCAGGTGCAGAGTCATGGTGGGGTGATTTCACTGAAGTCTCGCAGGTGAGCGGATTTGGATGTTATTTTCCTTATACTTTTGATTTGGTAGGAAAACCTGCTTAACCACTCTGCCTTTCTAATGGGAAATTAGTGTATTTCCCATCACATACAACTTTTAGACAAGCTTTGATGGTTTTCCTCATATGTGAGCAAATTTTTAGTCTCATGAAGACAGACTGTACAGCCTTTAATCTCTGATCTTTTGTTATGCAAGCTGTGGTGTCTGCTGATTTCCAGATGAAGGAAAACTGTCTGTCTGCTTTGATCCTTGATTATGGCAATTCTAGGTCCCAAAAATTAAGTTTAACAATTAGGCTGAAATTAACTTCTATCTCTTTCAAAAATAAATTTTAAAAGTTTGTGCAAAGTTTAATTACCTCAATTCAGCAACAACACAATAAAGCAAGTTACATTTAAGCTGCAGTTAATGCCATATTCTTATTCTTCTTCCTTTATCACTTCTTAAAAGTGTGCAGCAGAGAGGAAAAACTTATCATTTTTCTCAGGAACAATATAAATCTTTATCTGTTAATGTTTTAACGTCTATCAGTTAATTATAGATCTTTATCCACATAATCTTTATCAATTAAGCATTCCAAATGCAAAAAGTATTAGCACATATTCAAATTGCCACACATTAATATGTAACCCCTCCTAAAAGATAAATTTTTAACATTTTCATTTAAAGAAAAATTATCAAACACCATCAATATCATATTTGCTCACATGTTGGCATTATGCTGTGATTAAACTCCTTGGTTTGCAGCAGGCAAAGGACTACCAGCAGTCTTAGAGCTGCCATCCTGGCACTGAAGGCATGGGGGGGGGGTAGAGAGGGTGAGAAGGAAGAAGGGTGAAGAGCAAAGGAAGTATCCATTTGTGAGGAAAGAAAACAGCATCATCAGATAAAACAAAAAAGGCTGTACAAATACGTACGTAGCACCAGAAAAAAAAAATGCTTTGCTGTATTCAGCCTCTGTCAGAGGAGTGACAGAACAGTGAGTAATTACTTAATGAGCGTAAGGAAAATGTACCAAACAACTAACAAGTAATACCTCTAAGAAATATTCCCAATTAATGTTGACCTGCCCTGATCATTAAGATGCAGGTGAGAAGAAACTGAGACTGCCTACATCCATATGCATAATATTCCCTTCAGAAAGCCCTGCACAGGAAAAATGCCATCAAGTTAGTTTGTAGGCAGGTACCTGCCTGCAGATAGGGCACAGTGTTTGTATGCTCTACAAAAACATAAACAACGCCAGATATAGATCACAGGATCATAATTCAGGGTGATGGAATCCAGGAGACACCTGGTCTAACTCCTTGCTCAATCATGGACATCAGTGGGATAAGACCAGTTTGCTCAGGGCTTTGTCCAGTCTGGCCTTGAGAACTTTTGAAGATGGAGACTGCATAGGCTCTGTGAGCAAGCTCTTCCCCTGCTTGGCTGTCCTCAGGGAAAAGGATGCTCCCTTAGGATGCAAGATCTTCAGGCTACTGGTGTTTTTTAAGTGCCTGGCTTAACAGTGTCCTTGTGTACACTCAGGATCTACGACATCCACAGTAAACCAAGGCAGAATGCCAGTGATGATGGCAGAAATGTCCACTGATAACACTATTCTGCTGTGGAGCTGAGCCCTCATCCTCTTTGCAGGGGCAGGAAAAAGCGATTGAGTCTTGCTTCCCTGGACGTTTTGAGTGTGAGAACAAGGGCTTGGAGTCCCCAGCACAACTCTAGCACCTGTCCTGCTGTTTGTCTTTTGGTACACTCATGACACTCGCCGTGCACACCGGCTCCTTGCTCAGTCAATCCCTTCCAGCCACGGCATCACACTGTGCCCAACGTCCCTCACACTGAATCCTTGATCCTTTACCGGCTTTTGGAGGACAATCCAGAGGGAAATATGCTTCTGCCATGCCAGTGGATAAAAGAATTGGCTTAAGTACCAAGAAGCAAGAGCTCTGTAATGCTCACTTGGCTTCTTGTGTTATGGGGAACCAACACTTAATGATAACAACAACTAATTATTTCACTGCTGATCACAGCATAAGCCTTCTGAAAGCCTCATCCATTGAAACTGAGTTTCTTAAGAACTAGAGGATGATGCTAGCCCCACTGGTATATGGCTGTTATCTCTGATAGGTTTTCCGGAATTGTGCTTACCTCAAATTATTTCAAGCAATTAAGTTCCACAAGTTGTCTTTTAATGATAAGTTCTTCCAGAATTAAATTGATTTTTCTATCACATCAGTTCCTAGGGCTCATAATCAGGAGAGATAACTATTCCCCCAGGCACCCCACAACTTCTAAGAGTTATCCTCTCTGAAGAGCTGTGTGATCCACACCTTTGTGTATTTTAACTAACATAAACAGCCATGCTAGAGACTGTGCAGAGAGGGACAAGTACTGGGCAGGTTCATCTAGCGCAGTTGCAAACCCAGTCCCACACTTTCCTTGATCCAGCAGCGTGACTAACACAGAGAGTGTCTTCATTTACCGAGGGAGGACCCATCTGTACTAACACAGGGCACAAGAATTACAAGCTGCTGGAGTACAATGCACTGATGTAATTAGCTCACTTGTAGCTGGCCCCTTGGTTTAACTAATTGCTCTCAGTTATACCCACTGGCCCCAAGCAGTTCCCCCAGAAGGAAGCAGCCACTGGGGCAGATCCTGACCTGCCGTGTGCATCCCAGGCGAGTGGCAGCACCGTGCCCTCTCATTCCTCTGTGGGGCCGTGGGAGCAAGTGTCCCAGCCTCTGGCCCCCACATCCCCTCCCAGCCAAGCTGATCCAGCAGGCATCCTTCCTCATTCCCATGTGAGGCTGACAGATTGGGCACTCTGCCAGCATCTGAGACACAATTACGGTCACACATGCTGGAAGTTGAGAGAAAATGTGTGGGATTTATTTTATTTTTGCAGGGAGAAGAGAGGCAGGAGAGGGACTGGAAGGCTTTTAAGCAGTCAAGGCCTCTGACAAAGCAGGATTGAAAGCTATGCCCTATATTTCATATAATTCAAGGCTGGACTGCATGTATGTGTTATTAGTTCTCAAAACCATTGTGTATGGCTGTTTCTCCATCTTCAGCAAGCTTTTCTGACTGGGAGGCCAAAGGAATAATTGGTACCAAGCCAAAGCAGTTTAGGAATTTTTCCTGAAGGAGGGAGGAAGAAATGTGAAGCAGAAAGCAAGGACTCTTTAAGGGCACAAGAGCCTCTTCTAATGTTTCCTAAACTTTCCGGTATCTTCCCCTCAAAATTCTCTTTTTTCATAGTGAAACCTCCCCTTTTCCTCCATCCACTTCAGGGAAAAATTAACATTGGGACAAAGTGGTCTGTGTCCCAGTGGTTCCTGACTCTCACCTTCTGGAGCAGCCATCACCCAGCAGCCAGGGATGCTGTGACAGTTTCCTGGGGTCCTCACGGAGCAGCAGAAATAAGCTACCACAGCTTTGACAGATGTCTTACACTCATCTCTTCAGCTTAGGAGGGAGGTGAGGGAGGAGGAAAAACAAGGAGGAGGAGAGCTGAAAGCTTTACAAAGACTATTCAAACAGGGGCTGCTTTTTTTTTTAAACAAGGCGAGAAATTAAGTGGAGAAAATACTTTAAATCAAAACGTTTATAAATGTATAGCTTCACTTTAACCACAGCTTTATTTCTCTGTCTGTCTCACACCATGTTTCCATTATTGTCAGGAGAATGAACTGCATGCATGCCAAATCAGGTCATTCACAAATATAGAACGAACGTCTGTCATTACAGATTTACCACTCCAACAATGGCATATCCCTTCTGTCTATAAAAATCCTGGTCCATTAGCAGGGCAAGCTCTCTGCATGTCAGCCCTTTAACACTCCATGCACCTCAACAAACTGGACGTTCGGCATTCCTTCAGAATGCCAGCCTGTGCATTTGCTCCAAAACAATGACAGGATGTGTGGGTGATGTCCATCAACTTGGCAACAAAGCCATATTTATTCATGCAAAAATTCACAGCACACTGAATCCTGAGTGAGCTCTGCACAGATTCACGCTAAGACCCAAACCCACAGCGGACCATCACCCTCTCCCCTTATTTTGAGATGATGTAAAGTTGCTGATGCACAGAGAACCATGTCTCCAAGTGCGACATCTACATAGCTTTTAAATCCCTCCAGCGATGGTGACTCAACCACTTCCCTGGGCAGCCTGTTTCAACTCTTGACAGCCCTTTCAGTGAAGAAATTTCTCCTACTATGCAATTCAAACTTCTCTTGATGTAACCTGAGGCCATCACCTCAGTTCCACTGGAGAGTGAAGGAAAGCCCAGATATCCAGACTGCCAGGTCTCTGCTTAACTTCGGCTGCCTCAAGTGGTGCCAGTCAGCCCAAAGGCTTCCTCATACCTATTCAGCTTCAAGACGAACCTGTACTGCCTAAATATTCTCTCACAAGCTGCTTTGCCATGATGGAGAATTTCAAAATGACCCTAAACAAACTACATCTGGAAATTCTTTAGAACAAAGCATTGCCTCAGTGCAAGCCTGATTTTTCACTGTGGAAACCTGTCCATTTTATGCTGGACAAAGCAAACTGTTCATATGGAGAACTTAGGCAAGGAGAGATGAGGCTGATTTCCAGACCTCTCAGGAACTAACCCTATGTCTTGCTGAAATGCCCAAAGATATATTCATATTTTAATATCAAGATTAATGCCCAGATGACTAAACTGGCCTCTCCCTTCTGGTCACACTAGCTTCTCACAGTGATGCCCCAACTAATTTCTCACAATGTAGAGTATCTGATTTCCATGTTGAATCAACAAACAGTCTTTTGACAAGTACCCTAGTTAGATAAAACAAATAAATAAATACCAATAGAAAGAGAAAATACATTACTTTTCCTGGAAATTGGTAGCGCATTTGAATCTGTGATGTGGACATAGTGCTGTGCATCATACAATGCAGCTAGTCTAAAATCCAAATTTTAACTTGAACATCTCCACGGACTTATTTGCCATCATGGGGAGCAATTAGGCTTTCTCCAGTGGATAAAGCATCACTGTGAGATTGTCACAAAAGCTGGAATCCACATTTCAAAGAGAACAGTGGATAAAGCACCTGTATAAGGCACTGCAGTTAAACCTTTGTTGACTTGTAGTTTTATTTTAGAGCTTCAAGGGATTTTTCATTTTTAAAAGGAAAAGAAGAATGCAGGAAGCCCAGGTAAAGTATGCATTTACTGACAACAATGAAGTTGACAATGTACAACGCTAGAGCTAAAGCTAAGCCTCTCTACAAATCACTTATAATCTAATAGGCAGATGTGCAAAATACAGAAGGAGAAGGGGATGGGCAGAGTACTCAAGAAGTTACTCAAGTTTGTTCCATTTCCTGAGGAAATCACAGGAGAATGTGACTCTTTAGTGACGATTAAAAGGGAATGAACAGTAGCATGGCAACTAAGGAGGGAGGCAAATACTGCACATGGAGACAGTATTACAAAAAAAGGCAAAGGGAAGGCAAATAACCATGGTGTTGTCTGGGTAGCAATACCATGTATGGCCGTGTGTGACAGAACCCAAAGAAAGCCTTTGGGTTTCTTCCACCCCTTTCCTTCTTGTCTGCCAGGAATTATTAATGTGGTTACTCTCATGGCTGTCCAGTGGTTCCTCAAGCTCTCCCACCAGCTGATTCATACTGACACAGGTTTCAGGACAGACTTTATTTGGTAGGTCCCCACACACAGACACAGTAACCTCCATGAACAGAGACCACGGAGCAAGCTTGACTCTAGGTTCAATGCCCACTACTGGAGAGAAGAGAGGAGGGCAGAAAAGCAGTAGGAATGGGCCCTAGCAGGATGCACTGGTTTAAATGCCCTGATGCTTGCCAGAGGAGAAGGGAACCTGAAATATGAATTCTTAGCAGAAATTATATGAGCAAGCCTCCTTACATACAAAAAAAGTCATATAATAAAGCCACCACAGCTGAAGAACTCAGGCTGCTCTGCATTTCTGAGTGGGAAAATACAAAGATAAGGGGAGGAGCAAAGGACAGAGCCTTCAGCTGCATCTTCGCAAGACTTGGTTTTGTACTTCCATGCCAATGCTACTTTTACGTGAAAGCCTTTGAAAAGCCATTAGTTTTTAGATTGCTTATCAGTATTTCTGATTAAACAACAAAGTACAGTAAATAATACTAATGAGCTGTTTAAGCCAGCTGCAGCACTGTTGGGCTTATGAATATAAACAGACACACCACTAAACCAACCAGAGGAGATCTTCCACCGAGGTAAATGCGTGCTGCCTAGAGCTGATGACAGATGGTTTTAGAGCAGGTCAGGCATGTGGTATCTGTGTAGCATCTTGTATCATATGGAAAGCAAATTTTCTTTCACGCAGTTTACTCCAGATGAAGAAAAAAAATCCTCTTTGATTTTATCGCCACACCATCTTCTGATCCCCAAAGGTGACAACGAATTAGCATAATTTCCTTCTGATTCACAGTGGTAACCTTCCTCAGAAACACAAGAATGGGCGGTGAAAGTCTGAAGCCTTTATTGAGAGCAGACATTTTAGTTTACTTGCAAATGGCTCTGCTTATGGACAACTCTCTCAGTCTAGCATACTCTCCCACTCTTCATCATGTCCCTTGTAGACCAAGGCTGTGCAATTTAACTTTGATACTGGTGACAGATAGAGAGCAGCAGTGGTGGAGAACACATCTGCGTATTATGCCTGACCGCTCTGCCCTGACACCATCTCTGAAAGGACACGATCTAGCTGTGGGTGTCTTTGCAGCGCCCTGAGAGAGCGTTTGGTAAAGCAAAATTTTGTGTTGGGAAGCCATGAGATATCTGTTTGGTAGGGACTGGAGAGGAGATCCCTAACTCATTTCAGATGCTAATGATTGTTCAGGCAGTATTAGCCCAGGTCAGCAATGAACTCCTGACCTGGAGGGGAAAGACTCTTCTGCTGGTTTGCAATCCCTCGAGCTGCTCAATCCCATGATAATGTCTTTTCTGTAACAGCGCCAATGGAGCATAAAAGCAGCAGGCAGGACAGAAGGCATCAAATGCTAATAGCCACTCCTTAACAGAAGAAAGAGTCTAATCCCTGGCTTTGAAAAGCACTCAGCCCCCACATGCTAAAAAGAGGCATGTGGGAGAGCTCTACCCTGAGTGTGCCAGAGGACGTGGGACAGCAGATGCACATGTACCTGCGAATATACTTTTTCTGAATGCATGAGGAAGCCTTATGTTCCCAGGCTTCCCAAGGCACAATTAAACTAGACCTTTATTCCAAGGGCACTGCCAAATAAGTGGCTTGTTTGAACTTGACTCAATCAGGAATTGAAAACATGGAAAAGAAAATAGGAGCAAGCAACCGGATGAGGCTCTGCAAGAGAATTCAAGTCTGACAGATTTATGGAAACCTTGCTTCCATATGGATCAGTACTGCTGCCTCCAGAGCTCCAGAGGCAGCAATCAATGAGAACAATGCTAACTCCGGCGGATGTCTGCATGGTGAAAAAAACCCCTCATATATATGTTTTTACATAGAAACTAAGAAAATAGAAGTGCACAACTAGGGTGACTTCCTTGTTCATTTGCCACAGCTGGCGTCCCACGCAGGGGGACACGGGGCTCTGCTCTGATGTACAGCTGCGCTGGTGGGAGGCATCAAAAGGGTGAGCTGATTTACCGAGTTATGAAACGGTGACACACTCTGTGTGGAAACAAAAGGAAATATATCCATGCAGGCAGCAAGAGCAAGGCTATGGGGGTCGGGTGGGAAAGCCAGCATCATTAGATGTATGGTCATACAGTTACAAAGTCAAATGAATTTACATGGAGGGTGAGAACTCATGTCCTGCTGCTGTATAAATATCAAGCTGTCTGTAACCCTATTACACCTAAACACCTGGTAGTGACTGGAGTAATGAAAGACACTGTTGTCTCCATAAATCCCTCCTTGTGTGTGCATACACACACATATGTACCTCTGCTAATTATAGATCTTCAGCAAGTAATGGTGATGAGGCTAAATTTGAGTGTGGAACAAATTCTGGTGACATCAGTGGTCTAATACTGAGAATAATGCTGGAAAGGACCATGGTGTTCCCCTCCGTCATCCACACCTGGAGAGATAAATTGCAGCCAAAAATGGGCATGGTGTGTGCTCTTCCTCCATTTGCCCTTTCCTGAATGGAGCATCTGCAAGCTTCAAAGAGGAAGGAAATTTACTTTCTACTGGTTGGTCTGCTGAGTAAGAGGAAAAATTTGCAAGTGAAGCAGAAGATAAAGGAAAAAAAAGGGTGGAACAACTTGATTTCCAAGCAATGTAGGAAATCAGATTTTAGGAAAATGCATCATCTTTGCAGAGAAAAGCACTTCCTTCTTTATCTAGATCTTTAATCATGTCCCTATTCCCCACCCTTGGCATCTGGCCATGTCTTATCCTGCATGAAAGGAAGTTCTGCTTCTTCCAAGAACACTTCCTCCTCCTGACTAATTCAACAGTGCATCCATTACTTTCCCTGGAGTTTTTCCACAGGAAAACTAGGCTCAGAGATAGCTAGTGCATCTCTGTCTCTATATAAATCAGAAGCTGGACATCCACAGCTGATTTAGAAAAGTGGGCAAATCCAACAGTAAACAAAGCAAATGGAATGATGCACATAACTCCAAACAGGCATTAAGAAGGCACACAAGCATGCATTTGTTTTGCATAATGTTTTCAATCTGTTACAAAATGCAAAGCAAAGCAAACCAAATTAACCAAAAGAATTTATATCTATAGCGCTGTCCAGTGATGGAAATGCCAAAACTTGTGACCCATCCCTCCCCTGCAGAGTACTGGCAAAAGCTGAGTAGAACATACTGAACACGGTGTCTTCCTCTAAGAGCTGGTGTCTAATGACAAGGTCAATGCTTACAGCTGGCATTGCAGCAGCCAAGCTGGGATCTGCCAATTTCTGCTGCCTAAGTGTTTGACAGGAAAGTTCAAACACCCTGGCAGAGAGGGCAACAGAGGTCCAACAGACTTAGTTTGGGTTTTCAGAGAGCCAGAATGGACTTCTTGAGACATGGGGCAACTAGCTCAAATCCCCCAGGGCCCTTTTCACCTTGAAAAAACTGGGAACATTTGCAATTCTCTTCCTCAAAAGCACGTTGCAATGATGACACAGTATAAATTGGGATACTATTATGGTTATGAGGGCCATCTGATAGGCAGGCATAAGAGATAGTCAGGCACCCAATACATCTCTCTAGCTTATACAAATGGATCCCTGAGGGCAATGAGCATGAATAACTTATGAACTGCCAATGCATCTGCTCCATAAAGAGAAAATACCATGACTGTGCCTCGCTGTCACCTCCAGAGTCACTATTCATGTACACACCACTGGTCCATTTAGTAATGGGGAAAATAGCTTGTAGGTGGACATATGACAGTGGAAAAAGTTGAATAAAGGGGATAGGAAAATAGGAATACCCACCTGTATTTCAAATGGGAGAAAAGTCTTCTATTCCCTTTTTTGAATTGCCTTAAATGGTGCTGCAAGATGCAGCTTCAGGACTGTTTGTCCTGAAAGTAAATCCAGGTAAACCTGTGACAGCAACATATGCATATAAATGCAGATGCAGACACAGAATTGACAGGGAAGGAGGAAAATAATCCACATTTCTGAAGTGTCCCCCTTCCTCTTCTCCACAATTATATTTTCATATGGTGGTTTTGCATCCATCTAATTCAAACATGTGCAAATGGGATAGGCCCTAAGGCTCTAAGATAACCCAAGTGGAACAAAAACATATGAATGCTCATGCAAATGCTATGGTAAGTAGCATATGTTTTAGATACTGCTGAGATTGTATGTTGATATGAAGTAACAGAAACCTCTGCTTTTCATCGCAGGCTGTACTCACTCCTCATAGGTAATCTATATAAAAAATAAAAACATGGCATGGTTTTAGTTCCATATAAAATGCATGCCATTAGCACATGGCAAGTATTCAGAGAGGGGAAAGGTTAAAGACAACATACATGGAATCACAGAGACAAAATGGTTCTCTCTTTGCAGCATCCTTGCTTGCTTTTCCCTCCTCTGGTACAGCACATCAGGTTCTGCTACCTGTGTAAGGTTACAGTTGCTTTTTTAAAAAAGTGTATTTATTTATTAATGGCTGGCTACACTCCCTGAAGTCTGAAAATAGAAAAGTTCAGGGCAAGTCACAAAGCAGGGAGTTGTTTCCCAGTGCCAACTAAGGGATGGAGAAAATACAGATTCAGGGAAGCAGCATCACTTCCACACAGAAGGCTGAAAGCTGCTTGTGTGCACATAGCTCAGTACAGCCACTGGAGATTGCTCAAGGATGGCTTGATTGCTAAACTTCTACTGAAAGAATTTTTTTTTCTTCTCTGGGTGCTAGAGAATGTCAGAAGAATAATCTGAATTTGATCACAAACAGAATTTAGATTTCAGATCCAAACAGCTCCAGCCTTTGTGAGGTATCTGGCCTTAGCTCCAGATCTCTCCCAGCAGTCAGTGTGCTATGATGAAATAGAACTGTTTGAAGAGGTTTGTATGGAGCCTTTTTCCATTGGAACTTGCAGATCTATAAAATCAAAATGCTTTACAGAAGCAAGTTGTATTTTAAAGTTACAGTCAAGAAGAAACACAAGTCTCCAAGGAAGCTGTTCAGACCTCTTGGAGGAAACTGTTGCCTTCAGAAATCCTGAATTTTCTTTCTGAATGTTTTCCTGCTCTGCAGGACTAAGTCTCAAAATCCTTTGTGAATCAGCATATGTATCTTCTATCCACTTCTAAAAGAAGAATAAAAGAATGCTGCAAAGAACATATTTGTGCCTCCTTATATAATATACAAAACTCTTGGAACTCAGGAAAAGATAAATTAATATGACACTACTGGAAAAGAATGAAAGATCTTTCACTGCTTTGAAGTTAGTAAGAGGCTATATGTATATTTTTTTTCTAGATGAGGTTATGTTACATAAAAGTATATTAAAACATTACATCAAATGCTCATTTTTTTAATTTAGGAGAGATGGATGTAGGCCTTTTGAAGCAATATTTGGAACAACAGTTTTCTCAAATATCATACTCTAGTGATTCCAGTTGCATTTTGCTATCTCCTACTATTCAATCAGGCCAGCTTACAAATAGATATATAGTATATGTGACAGCATTTTAGTCTGCTTTCAAAAACCACATAGAACTTTGAGCCTAAGCTGTAGCATTTGTTTACTCAACCCTGATCATCTCCTCAAACTTAATATTTTCCTAAATGAACAGTCAGAAACAGACCCTCAGCTAGTGTCAAACTCTTTTAATGATCTTTAATAATTTTCATTTTCTGGCACCCCAAAATGGCCTAGTGGAGAAAGTCCCATGGATTCACAATTCAAAGCCTATTGACATTAGGGTTTGTATTTTTTAGTTACCTTTAGCAGATCTTTTCAGAGCAGTCCACAGAGACCTTGGGATTGACAGACCACAGGCTGAAAACCACATTTCAGTAGAACTGCACCAATTTACAGCAGATTAAAACCCCAGGTTTTAAAGCTGGCCAATGGCAATCAAATTAAATAGCTGAACAGGAAGCACTGCAGAAGGATTGCACAGCTGGCACACAGTGGGCTTTGCCCAGCATAAGCTTATGTTGGAAGGGTGGAACACTGTTCCATGCCCCTTCTTGCCTGTGGCAATAAAAAGGTTCCTGCAAAACCAGAAGCTCTAATTTAAAATAAATTTGAGGCATAGTCATTCCTTGCCCAGACTAGTGCCTATGAGCTCCAACAGAGTTGGAATGAGTGACCCAATAATGTAATGGTCTTTAAGTTTATTGCCCTTCTTGCTGTGGAGACATCCTTTGAAGGCATCAGCCAAGCATGCCAGGGTGCTGAGGCTGCATGAAAGCAATTAAAAAGACACTGATGTCCAGGAGCTGCAGAAAAAGCAGCTGCTGCAGTCTTTGCTGATGAGTTAACAGTCAGGGCCATAGGTATGAGATCTATACTTTCCTCTCTATTTTTCCATTCTCAGCCCTCAGTGGCTGAGGTCTAGTACCACACCACTCTCACTTTTTTATTGTTACCAGTAGTTCTCCTCAGATCCTGCCTAAATCTCATGGCCAGGTCTAGTTTCACAGCATCAGTTTTTGTTTCCACCCTGCTTTTTGTGGCGGCAGTGGGGACAGCGAGGCTTATGGTGGGACTGGCTTCTTAACTCTTTGTTCTAATCCTCATCCTTCCTCCCTTTCGTCTGGCTCTGGCTGCAGCCTGGCATTTGGCTGGCCCTGGTTTCTGGCAGGAAACTCCTCTCTGCTCACACTCAACTGCTCCTGCAGAATACATGACTGCTCTACAAGGAGGACCCGAATTGTCTGAGGGGAGCCATGATTCGGGAAGAAGCTAGAGTAGAAAACAATGACCAGAGAAAAGGAATTCAAATGGGAAAGGTGAAGCATCTTCCACAGAAGGAGATCTGGCTTCCAGAAAGATAAGGGAAAAGCCATTGCTAGACGAAAGAGAGCAGTAGCTGCCTCAACAGCACTGATGATCTCCTTTATCTGGGAGGTGAGAAGGTTTGATGTGAGGGAAAAGGAGACACTCAGCTAAGGAGGAAGCAGACTGGCAGGACGGATGACCTGACAAGGGAGAGAGGGGTCTGTGCATGGGAAGCAGAAGTACTAATTAATGGGAAATGATGGCCAGGGAGGAATGGCACAGTGTTTGTGCCAGAGCAAATGGTACATGACGGGGGAAAAGCAGGAGGCAGCATCGCTGAAATGATGGAGGCCAAGCCACCCTGACGCAGCCACACTTGTGGGCAAGATCTGCCCCAACAGGCTCCCAAAAAATCACCTGGCCTTTCCAGAACTGAGCAGCATGGAAGGATTTCCTAGTAATAGCACAAATTCAGGAGACAAATACCTCACCATTATTCTAGCATTTTTCACACCCAAGAGGATCTTTAGCTGTGGACCAGCAGTGGCACGGACTCTCGCTTTTTGATTAATCTTTCATACCATCTGCTCTCCCTCCACCTATCCATCATCTTGCTGCCTGACTGATGATTACTTCAGAGTGCAAATCACCTAACATCATTCTGGCTGATAAATTATATATGAAGGACGGGGCATGGTGACTAAGACTGAACCCAGTGACATCAGTTTCTGTCTGGGGATAAGCACGGGTGTTCAGATACCCTAATGCTCGGTAGACTTGAAAACAGGAGGATTAGATTAAATTAGATGAAGAGGCTCCAGTGGAGTTAGTCCAGGTGTAAGTGAGATCAGAATTGGCCTTCATTCTGTGGAAAAATATCACCTGTTTACAAAAGGAAATTTCATGCACACAGAAAAGATCTTATCTTTAATTAATCACATGGAAAAATACTAAAAATATGGACTAACCAGCAACAATGGCAGCTTCTCTCAACACTAGTATCATCTTTGAGGTATACACCTGCTTGCCAACTACTGGTGTTGGTTAATCACCTTTCAATCTGGGGTAAACAAGTCAAGTCCATTTGTTTTGCTTATTCCCATTAACTCCATAAATAAAAAAAACATATGAAAGAACAGCCTAAGCTGAACTGCAGGCTGAGTGAAGGGAATTCCTGACAAGAAGCTCTGAAGACCAGCCCCTTGTATGGCAGTGGTGAATGCCACCCCTTCCCAGGTGTCTGCAGAGACAGCTGAGGGAATCTCTGGGCAACAGGTGCTGGCTGGAGGTGAGTACCCACAGAACACACTCCATGGGTATTGTGGGCTTTCCTCTGCAAGGCAAAGATGCTCACAGAAAATAGTCTCCTGTGGATTTATCTGCTTGCCATCACCCAAATGCACTGGTAAAGGATGGAGCTGGAGAAAACAAGGAGTCCTTCCATTGGAAGGGAAATAACAAACAAGGACTGAACAAGGTTCCATTTCTGGTGCTTCTGCACCAAGCCCAAGCCACAGGCAACCTTGACAAAGCCTCCCAAGATGTTTATCTCCTCTCTCTGTGATTTCTACACTTTTCAAGGCTAACCTTTCTCTTGTTTTAAACACTTTCCAACTTTTTTTTCTCCTTCGGAAATAGAGTACAGGGTGTAAAATAAATTGCAGAAGCTGAAAATGAGCACTATACCATCCCCCAGAGACATGAAGTAAAGCATGCTCCCTACTGCTGCCACCAGCAGCTTACCCCTGGGGTGAGTGGGAGGGCTTGTGGAGGGCAGATAACCCATCACACACTACAGGGAGCAGCTGCAGCATTTTTGCCAACAGTGCAAGGCCCCAGCAAGCTTCCACTCTGCTGGGTGAAGGTGGCTGGGCTGGTCCCTCCACCATTATCTGTGCCTGGCTGGTTGGTAATTCAGGGGGTTTTCGCTGTCTGTGGTGACTCCATTGTCTTCAGGCAGCCTCTAATAGAGTGAATAACACACCTTTTCTGCCTAATCTGCAAACTACGGCCATGCTGCTGATCAGGGACCTCCTGGCCCACCAGAAGACACATTTTGTGCACCATGTTATCACACATTTTCTTGCCAACGTTGGCTAGGGCAGCAACCAAACCTGCTGGCTGGTCTGTAAAGTCAGATGCCATAAAATTTCTAATCACATCTGTCATCCTTTTCAGGACACTGTCCCAGTGTGAGAGTCTGACTTGCCTGGAGCAGATGCAAGGGAACTGCACCTCTGTATGCCTTCGTGTCTACCTCCTGGGGGAAGCTGCAGACTGTTCAGGCAACAGACCTTCAGGAGAGACCATCCAACACTGGGAAAATAAACTTCACCGGGGACTAAGGACTAGCACTAGACTTATTCCTTTGCCTTCTTAAATGTGACTTATTACAAATTAGTATTAACTAAAGGAAACAAAAGACATGGAGATAAAACTTTCCTAATCCCACTTTCCTCTCTAGCCCAAGAACAAAGCCCACGTCCATGCATTCAGGTCTCCCACTGGGCAAAGGATGAAAGGAAGGGCACATGGTGGCTGTGGCCACAATAATGCATTAGTAGAAAAAGTTTAGATGAACCATAGCTCTGACAAATACCTAGTAATTCATCCTGGAAGAAAGCAATATTCACACAATCTCTGTGCTAAGTACAAGCTGCTTTTGTGGGGGAGTGGTGGGAAAGGAAGCTTGAAATTAGTCAAATTATTCAAAATACTGTATCCTTCAGAACTCGAGGGAGATACAAAATGAGGGGAAGAAAGACCCACTGGGGCTTATTCCTGCTTCTCCTGAAAACAAGAAGCATCCCTGGATGCCTGCACTCTGGCTTTACACTTTCCTGAGAAGGAAAAGTGTGTGTTCAGGGATGCTCTGACAACAGTGGGAGTCCATTTTACATTACTCCAAGAGAACAAGGGAGGCTTTCTATGTCTAATCACATGGGAGGGATCTGTTCCTACATCCTGAAATGCTTCAATAGTGGTTGTTTCTAATGCTATATACACTGGGTACAATTAATGTCTCTTATTGCAACACTTCAGTGAACCCCACCTCAAAGCTTGACTTGTGCCATTTACAAGAAGATTGTGACTAAGAAATAAAAAAAAGTAGATGTTTTCTTCCAATTCTCTTCTTCTGCCCTAAGTAAAATTGTGAAACTAAAACTATGTGAAAAATATTGCTATCTGAATATCAGACTCAAATTTTCTTGAATAATTGAAACCAGCATATCTGAAAATATTTAAAGTGAAACACGTTTCAAATTTTGCAGTAGATGAAATTCTCAATCTATTTTGGTTTCAAATACCATTCAGATGGTTTTATTTTTCCTACTGAAGAAAAAAATACGGACTTCATTATTTAAGCTTCTGGTATCCAAAACTACCATAAAGAGTCATCTGCTTAGGACTTGCATTGCCATTGGTTCGGGACCTTAGCCAAAATCACAGATTACCAAGACAAATCTAGCCCTGCATGGAACAGAATGGAATGGTTAATTTTGAGAAAATGTGTTGGTCTCTCATTCCACTAAATGTTAAAAAAACCATCCCTGATTCACAAACACCCCACAATTACAGAGTGTCCCAAATAGACCTTTGGTTTTGTTTCAGAAACTTCAAGGCAGGGTGCCTGGAACATTCTGTTTGGAGGCAGGGGGTTTTAGTAGTTTTTGTCACATCAAATATTTGCATCAGACATGGATTACTAGCCCCATTAGCTTCAGCATTCTTTCCTCTACTTGTTTGTAGCTATGCATAGGGTAGAGTTTCTCAAAGCCTGTGGTTTAATACGAAAAATACCCATATCGTATCAAGTTATGGGGCCACCAGAAAGAGAGAATAATAATGGGATTTTTCAGCTTGCTCTTATTTACTGAGAATAACCCATGGCATCCTAGTTTCTTCCTCAAGAAATGAATGTAAAGACATCCATCTTTTTCCAGCCCTCTGGGAAGGACAAAGCTTGCTTGGGGGACACTTTCCTTTTGAAAATAGTGCTGCTGTTAGGGTGACTGCTGAAGGAGAGAGCTGGAGATGTGTTTTACATTAAGCACTTGATCTGGCATGAGTAGAGATTGTTTCATTTTGCCCAACTTTGCATCCTGTAGCCATGGCCTGGCTCATGTAGATGGTGGCCTTCTCCTCCTTTGTGACACTTTTATTCTCCCACCAAAGTGAAGCTGTCACAGGACACCATTGCTAGGGGAGGAGCAGGAACTCTCAGGTGGTTGAGGTCAGACAGAACAAGATAGACAAATGCTGTCTGCTTCCCCCTCACATGGGAGCCAGTCTCAGGAGTACCAGGCACTGAATTAGCAGAGACCTCATCTTTCAGTTCATGTTGTCTAATGCAAGACCAGTGGGGCATAAAGTTTCTATTATCTGTGTTTTAATAATGGATGAACCTCCCCTCCTCCTGCTCCAAAAAGCCCTACATATAACCCACACTAGGCAGAAAATGCAGCTGGTCCTTTGTCTGCTCACTGCTTCCAGATGGGTATCCAGTGCCACCAGAGATGGGTGGGCTCAGAGCACATTTTGTTACTTGCATTTGATTTCAGACACTGGAGGCTTCTCATTCTGAGCTCAGCTCTGTTTAAGAGTGTCCCTTTTGCATTTGTGTTAGCCCTGAGAACGACCAGGGGATAAAAAGTGTGCTACCAAAAGCTCTGCATTTTCAACTTCACTACCTAAAATATCATTTACCTGTTGACCAGCTACCAGGGATGCCAAGGAGTATTATTATTCTGACATGGACGAAAGTCCATTCAGACAATAGGCCCTCAGGTTTGGATGTCCAAATATAGCCTCAATTCAAATGACTTCCATGTTGCAGAAGGATGAACCTTCAAGCTACTACTCTAAGGGGCTAGTCACTTTCAGGGCTTTCTGACTGCTTTTATCAGGACCAGGACACTCTCGCCTATGATACAGTTAATTTGGATGTCCAGGTTATTGGCACAATGTTAAGGAAATGCTAGAAATAGTTGAGCAATTCATCATTATTTCATAGAAGTGTTATAATACCGAAGAAAATTATGTGCAAATTTTTAACTGAACAAATGCAAAACAGGCACAGAAGCATAGAGAGTTGGAATAGAAGGGTTAAGCTTGGCCTGTGGAGAATGAGTGGGAATGGTGAGGTGGGAAAGCACCAGAAGGAGCGACAGAAGGTTTTGCTGGTACCCAGCTCTGCAGGTCATCAAAATCACAGCACAGCCATGTGCAACTTCTGAAGAGACCCAGGTAGGGAAAACAATGGACTGCCGAAAAAGAGGGACAAGAGTTAAGAGACTGTGATGAAGAAGATGAAGAACAAGGCGGGAGCTTTAAGCACCCAGAGAAGAAAAATTATGAGAAAATCATGACTCACAGAGGTAGGAAAAGATACAGAGACAAATGTTCCTATTCACTGTAAGCTCCTGAAGAGTTCAAAAGGCTTGAGAATATGCAAGTAGGGGAGTGTGAGCAAGTAAAATCTGCTTGTTTTATAATAAAATCACCTTTCACTTCTGTCAAAGCTTCTGTAAAATCTATCTTTGAGCTTTGCTACAATTGCAACACTGCTTGCCACAGAGAAACAGCTAATACACTCCCTGCTAAGGCAGAACTCAAGATAACGTGGTGGATTGGGTACATTTACAAAACAATTTCTGACTGTTTAGAGCTTGTTCAAGTGCATTGTTCATTCTGTGCAATGAAACTCCAAGCTCCACCACCTGAAATTTCTAGGAAACATACCCCACCATATAAGAATAAAGCAGTCCTCAAATGACAAACCCAACAGGACTTCATTTTTTCTTGATTATACTTAATGGGAACAAGCCATAAACTTCATTTTGAGGCTCCAAATTCACTTCTTTATCTCGAGCCATACATCGTTTAAACAAAAACACTTTTATTGCTGCCCTAACAGCTGCAGATTTCTAGTCCTGGGAAAACACCAGAACATTTTCTACTCAACAGTTCATCCAAAAACACAAATAAAACTCATTTATTTGGTACGGGAATGTCAATCAAGAAAAGAATTATAGACCTGTCTTGTTTTCAAATACAATCTGTATGACAGAGGATTAATCAATAGCCTACCATTCCCAAAGCACAGTGCTGAAATCATGTCCAATTTTCTGACTCTCAGAGAAAAAATTGTACACAGTCAATTTTAATAGTGAAATGACTATACTTATCTCTTCCAAACAAGATTATATTATCAAAGGAATATAGAGAAGACAGAAATTGAACTCCTCTCAAGAAAAGCAGGGCAGAAGGGAAATGGAACATGGCCAGCACGAGATGTTACAACCTTAGTCCATCTGCACTCAAGAAAGTGACCTCCTTCCCTAGGATGTTGGATGTGTTCCAGAGAGACTGCCAACAATAAGGTCTAGACAGAAATCCTCCTTCTTTAATTCCCAGAGCTTCAATTTGCAATGAAGCAAATGTGACAACTATTGGATAGATGGTAAGATGGCTCTAGTACAAAGTGCAAGCTCAGGTTGTTTCCCCCTGCCTTCTGCTGGAAAATGCCACACATCTGTTCAGAAGGAATTAAAAGCTTCAGCTGTCTGTTACAGCTGAAGGCACTGCGCCCTGTGTTCCTGGCATAGGCTGATACCTACAATCCATTGTGTGGGAAGAAGTCAGACACAGTTTGCATCTCTAGCAGCAGTGCTATCACAAAAACAGTGGAAGTTCAGAACCTTTTTTAATGGAACGTAAGAACCAGAAATGTGCAAAGAGTGTTGCACTTCACTCAAAGAGAACTTATGACCATGCTGGTTCTGAAGGCAAATCAACAGCAAATGCATTTAGAAAAAGGAAAATCATTAAACATATTATATTCTCTCATTTAGTAGTGCAATTTACAGGGAATTGTACACACATTTCAAATGGGTTTCATTTTTGTGTTTTCATGAGATGGGCCTGTGCTCTGTAGCTGGATATCAGTGGCTGAACCAGCTCTTCATGCATTTCTCCAGCCACCCCCACTGAACATCTGAACAGGTTCAGATTTCACTTTGTCCAGTTAAATGAGGTTAGCTGAAAAAAATTAACAATGACAAACCAGAGCAACGTCCCTTCTTGGTTCTATTAGTTACTTTTCCTTCAGTAGAGAATTCCAGGCTTATCTTGTATTTTGTTGATTTTATGTAAGTTCAAGGGGAAGGTGCAGTTATTATTTAAGAGGCTTATAAGAAAAATATTTACATGTTGTGTCCCTGTGAAGAGCAGACAAATAAGATATTTAATAGAGACATTTTCACAAGAGAGATGAAAGTTAGTGGCACAGTCCGTCATAAACTCAAATTTATCTATTTTCCTCTACATGAAGAGGTAGAGGAAATGATCATCTTTATATTTACTGCTATATGATCAAATTTGTTAAATTCATCTGTGTCTCACAGTAGAAACATCTTGCTCTAATGTTGCAGAACTAAGTACTTACAAACATGACTTTAAAAAATCAGATGCTTGGAATACATAAATTCTGAGCATTTATACAAGTCAGTAAGTGCCAAAGCAAAATTACTATCTTACATCTGCTGTAGGCTTGTCCTTATTACTCTGGATGTCCTCACACTGCAAAGTTGCAGGACAGATACCTAGAATTTTTTTTAAGAGGTGCCTGCCTTTTAAGTTAATGGAAATGTTGTTAAGCAGGAAATGTAGTCAATTCTTTCTTTCCTTAGCAGTCCAGGAAAACAAGGACAACTTCTTGATGTTCACGCCTCACTCAGAACTCTATAACTCTCCAGAAAGTCTGTAGGAGTTATGAGTGTGCAATAATTACATGGCTGAGACTTTATGAAGAGAGCAGTAACATTAGTAAAACAGCAAGGCTAATTTGCTATTCAGGGATTTTTTTCCTAAGTCATATTTAATTACTATCCTTGTTTCCTTGCCCACCACTCTTTTCCCTCTCCCTTCCTCTCTGAAGAGCTGTGGAATTTGAACGCTAAAGGAGAAGCTGATTATGCTGCACGCTGGCACCGAGCTGTCCAGGCTATACACAAAAGATCATGAATAGGCAGGCGTGTACTTGCTCTAAATATAGTTCAGACACTACTTAGGCATTTAGAATCAAAGATCTGCTACTAGCAACAAGTCCTCCAGAAGCGTGCGATTTGGCATGCCTGGAGCTGTTAAGTGGATGCAGGCAAAAAACTGCTGAAGTTATGGGGAAAGAATATGAAGGGTGCTAATTGCCATCTGCCAATGCCTCAGAAAAAAAGTCTTTGCGATAGACTTTCAGCATGGGAAAATGTAATAGCAGCAACAAAGTGTTTACAGGAGAATATATCTAACAAAGCAAGAAGTGCTCAGACTTAAGAGACACCTGGCAGCAGAGTAAAATGCTTCTGTGCTATAAATCAAACATTAAGGCTTCTGCTCCAGTGTGCATCTGTTACTTTTTATTCTTGAGGCCCCACAGTTATATGGTCCCCTCTCTGAAATAATAATTGGTGAAATAACAACAAGAGGGTTGTTTTCTACATCTCGTGCCAGCATTTCTTCTGGCAATTGCATTTTTAGTGGATGGTTGGATCTGAACAGTGACAAACAGCAAGATGTTCTGTGCCCGTCCTAGACCTTGGCTCTGACAGCCTTGCCACAAACTGGATAGCCTGTACACTAATCACCACTTTTCCTCAGTGAAATAAGGATATTTTATGCTGTCTGAAGTATACTCCTCATAGCAGTGATTGCCCTTAAAATAACTGGTAGGGATATTACCCTTTCCATGCAGCACCTGCTGGGTGCCTCAGCCAGTCACATATGCATGCTGCAGGGTGTAGGAAAGGAAAGAGGAGATCAGCTGGGGACATTTGCCAGACATTCTCCTTAAAAGATTAAAGAGTGTCTTGGCTTGTTACATGACAAAATTACCTCAGAAATACAAGACTGTCGTTTCAGCTTTTGCCCCTGACTCACAGAAATATTTGTGTTGCTTTTTAATTCATTACAGATAATGTGGACCATCAGTTTCAAAAGTAAAAGGTATTTCCCAGATGGAAACATGCTCAAGATCTAAGTAGTACATACACAATGATTCACATGATTTTCAGACTGTCACATTGACGTGTTCATTGAGTGTGCTCCTTTTGTTGACTGACATGCTTAGTCGGTGTTTGTCAGAACAGCCACCTGAAAGATGGACCACTTCTACCCAGGTGCCATTTTCAGGCAGAAATTCAGAGAATCTTAATACTTCTGGGACTGGTGACTTGAGAAATCATATCCTCGTTGCATTAAAGCATTGCACAGTCATAGCTACATGCACTCAGGCACCTGTGGTCCTCATGAGCTCTGGTGCCATCCGCCAAGAAAGCCAGCAGCTGCCTGTTCTTTACACAGGCCATCCCAGATCCAGTTGAAGCCTCGGAGAAGCTGGCCCAGACCTCACCCCTGGCACAAGTGAAAAGACCCCAGACTAAGCCAGGATCTGGCACACCACGAGAGGGAAACACAAACACATGCTTGGCCAACACTAGCAGTTGCTGCCAGAGGGGAAGTTTCAGGAGGTCCAGCTCTGAGCTTAGCTGATGACAAATTTGTGACAGGGGGGAGAAGAGTGTGCCACAGCAGCAATTCCCACAGCCTGCTTGCTGCCTCCATCTCCAGGGGTAGCCAAGTCATCTCAGAACTTGCCCAAAGGAGATGGAGGACACAAAGACCTGTTCTTTTTTCCTGGACACAGCTTGGAAGGTTTTTTACTCCACCAACCTGAAGGATGGACTGATTATATGGAGATTATCAAACAAAGCCAAATTTGTTGGTTTTATCTGATAGCTGTCCCAGGTTTTTCTTGACTGAAGGAGTGGGACTCATGAGGCAAAAAAAGACAACAAAGGCAGGCTGTCGGGACATTCAAGAACCATGGGATGAGCATGGCATAGAGGTCAAGATGGATCAGATTAGATAAAACAGGCTGGATCAAAAACTGTTGGAGAAAAGAGAGGATCTGAGGCAAGTCTGGGAAAACAGCCTGGAAAAAAAACCCCAAAAAACCAAGTTCTAGCATAGCTATGCTCTATCTGAACAAAAACTATTTCACAGAAGAGGAAATTGCCTTGCAATTGTCTTGAATGCATAAAGAATGGGCAGATCACAGCTGAGCCTTTAGAAAATGCTTTAGACATTTTCTGAGCTGAAGACAGACAAATGTAGACAAACCTGAAGTCTGACACCCAAATACTTCTCCCTCTCTTATCACCAAGCCTTTAATGATGCAAATGGAATGGATGCAAATGCTATGACTGCTACATGAAACTCATATTTAAAATACCTTAAATTCCAGTTTCCCTAGGAGGATTTAACTAACTCCCACTATTAAGTTCCTGGACCTTGAATCTGGGAAATATTAGAGACAGGTTCAAACTTTATGATTTAAGTCCACGTCTCACTACAAGGAAAATTCACTGTTTTCAGATGTTTTCACCACTGGAAGATAGAAAGGCCCAACAATTGAATCAACATGAAAAATACTATTTTCCTCCATAACAGCATAAGCCAATTGAATCAACCATTCTAGGTTTTGGTATTAAGTTAGAAAAATTAAGTTTATTTTAGATCAAGAGGGAAACAAAGACATTACTATTTCAGTGAGGTATAGCTGGCATTTTATTTGACTTTACAGTTGCTTTTCTCCTGTCTTTTTGAAAGGCATAGGAGTTTTAGATATGAAGAAAATCAAGCCTCGCTTCCTGTAACAGAAGTGCCATAGAGTACCATCCATTATCTTCTTAAGGAGCAAAATAACCTGTATCTGCCTACAACATATCTCCCATGAAGATATACAGACCTGAAGATGGACATGAAGGGGGTGCAAAGCAGTTCCTGCCTACTCCCTCATTTGAGGAACTTGTGGTCTTGACATCCCTCCAGCTCAGCAAGGCTGGGAGGAAGGACTGGTGGGAGGGCAGAAACAGCTGCATCTTTCATAAGAGAATAGAGCCTGTAGTTGAAGAAAGCAACTTCTAGGAGATGCTGCAGAGGTCCTGTGTATTTTCTCAAGTGAAGATCTTATATAGTTTTTTGAGACACCGAGGTTTTCCTAAAGCTGATTCAAATGTTGAAGCCGTAGCTCTGGATGTGGCTGCATTTTTACACCTGGCTTCACAAACAGGTGTGATATTTTTTTATTGGTCTCAGGGCACTTCATCAATGCCTTTGTCATCTGCAGGTTAAACTAATGCAATACATCGTAAAAGGCTGTTAAATTCAGTCATCCTTCAGAAACATCTTTTAGCACCTGATACTGACATCAGGTCTTGTTTCACACAGAGTGTACAGTCATGATCTACAGCCAGGTTTCTGATGGTTCCTGGAGCAAAATAACATCCAGTACATTGGCATATAGGCTCCTAAATATTTTGGGACATGGCAGCCAAAGATCTTGCCTTCTCTAAACTTCATTTGCTGCTATAGCAGCTGTCACCTCTGCTGCTACATATAAACAGGCCAGGGATCTGTGTGACATGAGCTGGCCCTATGGGGTGTCTAGACACCTTGTGGAGGCCCTCTGACACTGGGAAATACTCTGTGTTGTGTGAATGAGGAGTGGGATTACTTCAAAAATGTTGGTAGTGCTGGGAGTGTTACTGCCTCTCAGAGCAGTATTTTCACAGCATAGGTATGTGCTGCTTACACAGCAGCGGGGCATCAAAGCTTGTCAAATCAAGGTTTTAAGATGCAAGACCCCCCCAGGATAGCACTGAAGGATATGTGGGGCAGAGGGAGCCAACCCTGCGCAGCGTGGCCCATACAACCTCTACACATATTGGGAATTGTCCTAGAGCCCTGAACTGCATCGGGGCAGTAGAGGGTTACACCACATGAGCTTGCTCCCCAGTTGTTTCAGTTTTGTGCATTCTGGGGATGTTTTCACTTGCACACCTCTTTGTTCAAGGTGGCTTAATATCATCACTTTTTAAAAAGAGGCTTGCAACCCTATAGCAAAGCAGAGTCCTTGATCTACCACGGAATGTCCACTTTTACAGGTGACCAGAACTGAACACAGGATTTGAGATGTGACCTCACTGGTGCCAAGTACAGGGGGACAATCACTGCCCTGGTCCTGCTGGCCACACTATTGCTGATCCAGGCCAGGATGCCATTGGCCTTCTTGGCCACCTGGGCACATGCTGGATCATGTTCAGCTGCTGTCAGCCAGCATCCCCAGGTCCTTTTCTTCTAGGAAAACAAGGGTTTGCTTCCACTGAGATCCAGCTGGATTTCTGTCCTATTTGGCTTTGCCAGCCAGGCAAGACAGCAAAAGATGACAACAAATCTTATGTGAAAAGCTTGCAGATAAGAGAAAGATTTAGGGAAAGTGATGCACAAATGAAGATGACAAGTCACTCACACAGTAACCCCTGCAAAACAGCATTTAAATATGATTAAAAATGCAGTCACATGCATTCTCTAGGCATAGAAAATAAAGGCCACATCCCATTTGAATTTCCATGTATGGGTAACTTTGCTGGTAAATCAAGATGGGTTCACAGAAAAGCATTGGAAAATAAATCTACTTTAAAGATACATGTGCCTCAATCAATTTAGCTTGGAAGGGGGGGGGGGGAGATCAGTCAATAGCCAAAGAGAAATTTAGCAAGAGAGGCCACAGGCCAGAACAAAGTTTCAAAGGTATGGCTAGACACAGCAGCACTAAAACTAAGATTCAAGTTTCAGAGGTGAAATATTATATCCATGTGTAGACATATCTTACACCCAAGATGGACCACTTTGCAAGACAGAAGAACTAATCAAGGCAAGGCTTATGGTCATCTTAGATTATCATACAAACTCCCATCAGGCTTTATAACCTGGGGATGGCAACACTGGGCAATTGTTGAAGAGCAAATCAGCTGTGGCTGGTTGCATTATTTTACTGCAGGCCCTTGGAGTCACATTTCTGACCATATCCAGGCCCAGGGTGCCAGTTACTGCTTTGAAGAGATACAAAGAAGTATTGATAGATACTGGGAAGATGTTACGGGGCAAAATTGCATTTTGCTGTGGTATGACAAAGTGCCATACAAGACACTGGCCCTAATGAGTCAGGCATCGTGTATGTGGTCTGCAGAAGCTGAGCTTAGCCTAAAACTTCAAAAAGATGAGTGGGTCAAGAACAGGAGGACAGATGGACATCCTCTCATTGCAGATGGAAAAACAAACTGCAGGGCAAGGCCAAAGTCAAAGTGTGTGGTGGATGGAGTAAACTAGCACAGATTTCTCTCCTGTCCCAGCCTCATATTTACACTCATGACCCAATGCAGACCGATTGACAACCTGCCCTGATGCCTAGCAAGCAAAGGCCTCCCATGAGCAGAGGTTTGTTGTCCCTCCCCTCTTTAATGCTAACACTTCCTCACCCCTAGGACAAAAACACTGCCCTCACACAGGAGACTGCAAAGCACAGATGGGCACTGCTCCACCAATCTCAGAGCCCTTTCTACCCTGTTCTGGAGGCTGATCTTATTTATTCTGCCTGACTTTGAATCACACAAACGCATTTGATCTCCCTCCCACAGTGCATGCTTCATTCAAACTCCTTAAAGACGGCTGTTAACGCAAGTGGCATTTTTAGAACTGCACTGTATGGGCGGTGTGTGCTCCTCCAGCACATGAGCTGCTTATCAATCACTTAATTGGGATGTCTTGGTCTTCACCCAGATGGTCCCTTTCAGCAGATAGCATTGTGTTTTAAAACTTTGGATAATTATAGCCCTGTAAATGGAGAGTGCAAGATTTGTTGGCTGCAGCCAGCTCATCTTTCTTCTGTAACAGCCTCATTGTCTAGTCATTGCCATATTCACAATGGGTAGGGATCCTTGCAAATGGAGACACCCATTTAAAGACTCCTCAGCTGGGTAAACAGTAGCAGGAGCCTAGCTGATAGTAACTCCAGGAAGGATTAAAATCTATTAGTAAGTTTGGCTCTACTGTTTATCTTTTCCCTCCTTCCCTGAGCACACACAGTGGAAGGGAATGAATCTAGCATCTATGTTGCTCTGTTAGCTGATTTAAAACATATTTAAAACCTGATTACGCTGGCCAACAATACCCTGTCAGCACTTTGCTTTTTATTCTTTTTAAACAAAACCAATTAACAAGGGTCCTGAGGGAAACGGGCCCATCATTTCTCTGTGGTGAAAATGCAGCTTCAAGCAGCACTCAGGCATTTTTGCCTGCACATTGCCTTCTCCTCTCCAATCAGCCGGCGGCTCAGCTCCACTCAGGCCCTCCGGGCTGGCTCCCTCCTGGCTTCCCTCATTCAGTGGGGGGCTGCGGCAACTCTGCTGTGCCTGGCCAATGCCACTTTCCCCTCCTGTCCCTTGGGCACCAGCAGCGACTCCTTGGAGCCACTGCTGCCTCGTGTCAGCTCACATCCTCTGCACCGCATCACAGCACAGAGGGGCTGCCTGGCTCTGAAGTTTAAAAATTACCTTTGTCAAAAGGGAAGATTAATCTCTAAACAAATGGACGGGAGGCAATAGTAGAGTGCTGACATGGCATATGTCTTTCAAAGGCAGAGGTAATGCACACAAGTGAAAACAACTGCTGTTCAGATTCTGCGGAGCACTCCAGCGAGGGAGGTCTGGCACCCTGGGCTACACTGGACACAGGGTGCCTTTGTTTAAGGACACCTTAGTTAAAGGAAAAATTCAATACCAGAAAGTAAACATTTTATTTTTATTAGTAATTTATTTATTTATTTAAACATTTTATTTTGTTGATTAATTAATTTGTTTCTTAAATTTATTTGATATTTTTCTTTTTATTAGAAATTTTTATTAGAAAATAAAACATTTTGCTTGTTTCATTAAAAAAGAAATCTGAATTCTTACTTCTTACAGAGGTTGGATAGACCAGGAAAAATGGATGTGCTGCTTTTTTATTGCTTTGCAAGCCAGATTTTCTGATTTCCCGTAAGACTCCATGGATGGCTGGAGAACAGGCTGTACCATGGGAGTGAGAAGGAAAGTAATTTTTCATCAGCCTCCATCTTTGCTTACAATTTAATTTGTTTAGGAAAACACCTATCCATAAAAACATCCACATAACAGAATTAACACTTCATTTGTTTATGAGACAAGAAACCCCAAAGGTCACTCCTGAAACCTTAATGAAAAACCACAGGACATGAGAATCAACACAGATATTTCTAAAGTTTAAATAAAATGTTTGTTTTGTTTTGGAACCCATGCAAAATTACAGGCCCTGCTTGCCACTTATGCAGAAGGTTTAAAAAGCACATTTTTCCCTCCCATTTAATACACTGCAAGACTGGGTTACTTAATTTAGGATTTGACTTTTTCAAGAACTTGTAGATAAAGCTATGAGTTAACCACAGTGTTTAAGTGGCAATAAAGTATACTCAGTAATGATGCATTAGGGCTGGGCATGAGAATGTTAACAGCACTTTCCATTCAAATTTCTTTCAGCAAAACCTTCTCAGAAAAGCTGCATGCACAAATTAACAATAGGTGGCTTTTGAGGCAGCAGTTTGGAAGGTCACCAGAAAGGTACCGACTTCACAAAGACTCAAGTGTATGAGTAACTGCTCTGAGTCAGTGTCTTGTCACACAATGCACCGTGCTAAATTTAGGCAGGAACTGGGTTACAGGCTTCTTATTTTAAAGAGTTTCAGCATGATCCATCTCTATTCCCACTGTCACAAGTGACCACACTGACTGCACCTTCTTGGCAGGTTCATGTGAAACACTGAGAGCAGAACTTGAGAGATTGCTCAGATCCACGGGTTCCTGCATGGCATTTATCTAAGCAGCATCTTGAGGCCTCCCACCAGTGTATTAAGCTACATGACTAACATCAGTCACATATCTACTCCCATCATCTTTTCCCTGAGGTAGAAGTGCTCACAGAAGGCTGTTTCATTCTGGACTACGTGTGCACGTGCATGCACTTGCGCTCGTGCCTGGATGCGGCTAACTGACGCTGCTTGCGTGACAGACTGAAATCCAAAAAGTGGGGAACAGACTGCAACATCAGTTGTGATTTCTCAACTGTGTCAAGGACTAAGCTGGAGTTTTTGCATGGAGGAAGCCTGCAGGCCTGTTTATTACTATTCTGACTTCAGTGGGGCCAGTTACCACACTTAAGTCTTTGTGAAATTGCAACCTTGCTTCTGAACTTCCTGGCTCATGCCACATTTCTGAAACTGTAAATAATCACTGTGTTATCTTTTGCATAGTATTGTTTCATAATTATAGTATCTTTATTACATATGTTATTTATTTCCACCGGTAGAGGAAAAAGGAAAGTTAAGGTTTCACCCCACTATTGTTCCTGATTAAACTATTTGTTTACATAACATTTGAAAAATGTAACAAAATCAACTAGGAAAAACAAGCTGCTCCAAATGAAAATACAGCTTTTTCCTTAATCTCAGGATTACATTTAATTTACTTGATTTAAACAGACATGCTTTACTAGGAGCAACACAGTGAGATTTGTTCATGGCACATGCTAAACAAGACGAGCTCCCTGTAGGATAAAGAAAAAATGTTTATCTAAAAACAAAGGGTTTTTTATTGTTGCTCAGTCAGTTCAAACAGCAATAAGTTTAAACAAACATAGCATTGACATTGCTTGCTACTCATAAAATGTTGACATTTGTCCTGATAGCCAATTAATAGAATAAAATCCCTGTGTTTGCTTGATCACTCAGTGCATTATCAAACATCTTTTTTCCTCAGTGATGAGGTTGATCCCAAACTAGTGGAGATATTTTATTACATTTTGAATGCAATAATAATGTTCGACTAATAATGTCAGTTATTGAGAGTGGCAGCTGAGGATATTAGATAGTGGCATGCAATTAAATAACTTTTTAATAGATCAGAATTTTATCAACAGTAGCATATATTTAATTTAATCCTATCCTGATTGGTTTGTATTTCACCTTAAATATGCAACACAAGCTTTTGGTTACTATTGTTCTAAAGTACTTCTGCAGACTGCAAATTCATGACTGCTCACTAAAACACTCAGCTCACCCATAATTTGGCTTGGATTTTAATCCTTCTAAACCGATACAGCTCTCACACACCATATCTGTAAGCAAACAGAAAAATCCCAAGATACCATCACAGGAAATAACCTGGAATGAAAAGAAAACTGGGAGAATTTAGCAAACCCTTGCTATTCTCCAGCACTAATGAGGCAGAATCTCCTCCAAATTAATAAGTAACAGTTGACTGTTTGGAAAAGAAGAGAGAAGAAGAAAGGTGGGGGCAGTGGCTGCATTTCTTAAGCAGGCTGAGACCAACTGCTGTTTTGCAAAAGTGTGCCACAACTGACAGCTTTCACCTTGACAGCTTTGCATTTGCAGGAGGCTACTGGTCTGAAGCTCCAGCTCCGATCATCCCCCTACTAACTCAATCAGGCACATTCCCCCACCCATCATTTTGACTTTCAGTTTCATGAATTAAAAATGCTTCAGGGACTTAAGGGCTTTTATTAAACCTTTTGCAGCAATGAGATCTGCTAGATACAGTCAGGCTGACCATTGACTCGGGCAGACCAGAGCTCAGCATTCAGACTGCACAGGAGTATTGCTCTCACGTGTGGTACATGCAAAGCTCGCCAGAGCTTCCCTGCTCTGCTCCCTCCTCACACCCCAGACCTCAGTTGCCCTTCCCTGACTCACCCTTGCAGGAGGCCCTTGTAAACAGAGATAAGCAAACTTCAAAAAGTCCAGATTCTCTTTGGGTAAGTGCCTGAAAGTTCAGAAAGTGGCTTGGAAACACAGTGAAAATTGGCTGTCTTGGGAGGCAGCCAAACATTCTCCAGCGAGGCTGGGCTATAAACACTTCAAGAATAGCTTCTCTCATCGTATTTTGGTGGTATTTGTTTCTCATCCTGTCTGGCTGGGAAAGTAGAGTATCACAAAAACAAAAGGGCTCAGGAATAAATCTGCAGGCCTGCTTCTCTCTGGTCTTGTGCCTGAGCCCGGGGCAATGCAGGAGCAGCACTTTCTGCCAGCTTTGCCCACGTTGCACACACCATGCAAGGGCAGGCGGCAGTGACACGGTGAGGGTCCCTGTTTTAGAACAGTGAGTACATGTTATGGTTACGCCAACCAAAGGCTGCCTGCCACCCAGGACAGGCCTCATTCCCCTTCACCTCATGCCTGATACCGAAGCTAAATCAACAGAAAACTGAGATTGCATAAAATAAAGAGGAAGGGGACAATTTTTGCTGTGTTAAATTCCCTATGTCAGTTCACTCTGGTGGTCAGACATGCATTGGGGCAAGGGTAGGACTTTGCAAGTCTGGGGACAGGAGACGGAGGGGGGCTTATCCTGCTCAGCAGCAGCCAGCTATATATGTAAAACCGCAGCCAGAGACCTTGAACAGAGTTAAAGCATCTTTGCATTGTATGGAAACAAACACTTCTCTCTTTTAGGAACTAGGATGAGTCACCGTATTCATGCAGCCCACAGTCAAAACGAGATCTCCTTTCTGAAGTTCACTCTCAGCTCAATCTAGGGCATCATCAGCTCAGAGCACTTATTCTGGCATGGGAAATGATCCGGATGAGTGTAACCACATCTCTCCACCTTGGGGCAAGTCACACCATGTCCCCTGCCCACGGCGCACATTCACCATGAGTGGCAGCACACCAGGGAAGATGCAGCTGTCACCACAGAGGAGGCCAAGGCAGGCCTGCAGAGTGAACAGAGCAGAGAAAACAACAGCCCTGGACAACAAAGCAAACGCTTGCAGGAAGAGGGGAGTGTATGAAACCTGTCTGGTGTGTCTCACGCTTGGTTGGCACCAGAGGTTGAGCAAGACGCCTGCGAAGCACATGCCTGCGATCAGTGCATGGTTTCTCAGTAGTCTGGGGTCTCTGCAACCACCCAGAGAGGTGCAAGCATGTGTGGGGAGGATGGCACTCTTGTACTGTTTCACCCCAAAATGGGGCCTGCCCTCCCCTTCTCTCCTTGCTCCAGACCTAAGGCTAATTTGACCCCCTCATCTGAGCCAGTTTGACTTGGAAATCTGGAAAAAAAAAAAACTAAGTCAAAAAAAGCCCCATAAACGAGCAGTTTTCTGACAGTTTGAACCTTTGGCTCTCCCCCCACAGTCAGCGCATGCATATGTGCTCTGGCATCCCCTCTGGACAGTCCTCTGTCCCATCTGGATTGAAGAGGGCCATGGCACCCACTCCAAGGCAGCCAGGTCCCAGAGACACTGGGACTGTGGCCTTCCTGGGATGTTTTTCCCAAGCTGTGTGCAAGATGCTGGCAGGAACATGAGGGCCATGGACAGCAGTGTTGCCCTGCTTCAATCAGTGGGATGTGGAAGCAAAGTGTTCCTGCTGGCAGTTCTCATCCTCTGCTCTTGACATAAGCATTACCTCCTGGGGGACAAGCAAGGTGGTTTGGGGCTTTTGGACCCTGCACTCTCTGCCAGGAAGCCAATTGGAGGCTCAGGCACATGGGGTGCCAGCACTCCAGTGATGGCACCCACTCATCACCTCTGCTGGGACACTCGGTCCTTCAAAACAAGATCCTAATCTTGCCTGCCTCTTCTGAAGTGAGTGCTCGAGCTTACGGATGGACGAGAGGAGCTTGTGGTGAGGTTATTTATAGCTGCAGCAGCTTCCGCAACAGCAAAGAGTAACAGTGCAACGTGAAACCGAGCCAAGCAAAAGTATTTTTCATTGAAAAATAGATGACAGCTTGTTTATACTATCGTAGGGGAAAGGACTATGAAAACAAGTGGCGGTGGCAGCAGGTTTTCAAAGAGCAGTGTCTTGACTTGAGTTGTTGGCTCTCATTTGGGGCACCTGCCAGTAGTCCACAGAAGCAGGAGTCCAAATTTTTGTCAGTTCTGAGCAGTGAGCCCCTTAGTATATGTGGTATGGAGAGTGGGGTCTCTCATCATGGCTGTGCCACCCCAAAGAGCACTTACAGGAGGTTGTGGTGCACACAGAGGGTCTCAGCCCTGTCTCTGACCCATGACAGGCACATCAGCCTCAGCCCTTTCATGCAGCCCATAAGGCTCTCTGCACAAAGGAACATCCCTGATCCAGGACAAAGATGTTGCCCAGCTGCATTTGCAGACAGAAGGCTGCGGATCTCGGATCTAGGTCAGCCATCTCTGCACTTCTGCTATCTCCAGGTAACATCTAGTGTTGGCAGAAGCACATCTGCCCCTGCCCTTATCAGCTCCTCTCTTAAACAAGGCTATTTACTCTCTCTCGCCTCTGCAGCACTGGGATGCTTCAAGATCTGTGGTAATCAACACTATGCAGGGAAGCAGCAAGGGTTAGTTCATTGTTTTTTCATTCCTTGATTTAGCAACCTTCTCTTTATTTGAATTCACAGTCCTGGAAGATGGCTTACCAGGCCATCTGATGAGGAACACAACAGTAAGATATTACCATCCCGGCACTACTCCCCCTTCCCTCCCTCACGCACGGGAGGCCATGTGAGAGGAAGCGGGGCTGCTCACACTCCTTCAGCTGAGTCAGGCATGGACTGCCCCCATGCCTGCACCCACCTGGCATCACTCGCCCACCTGGCACCACCCCATGGAGGTGAGAGGCTTCTGCACCTACAGAAAGGAGAGTGAGGCTGAGCACTTCTCCATAAGAGGAAAAACTATGCACAGATTTAACAAATCTGTTCAAGTGACACCAAGGGAGGGATCTATTTTCTGTCACCTCGTAGGCTTCTGTGCTCAGTGCACTGTTGTCAGAGCCCTCCCCAAAGCAGCAGAATGACCTAGCCAGCTTCATGCAATGTGGGAGGAACCAGAGGCCAGCTAAGAGATTACTTATTTAACCTATGCTCCCACCCAAATGGAATGTAGAGCTAGGGCTGACCCCCTCCCAAACCTTGGAGGGGAAGACCCCACTGAGTCACTGCTGGCCCCAGGGAGAGGCAAGGCTGGGCCAGGGTCAGGGTTCAGGCTGCAGAAGGGAAATGCACCTGAATCCCTAGAAAGGAGGGTGTTCCTCTTATTTGGTAGCCTGTGTGTGAAGTGATGTCACTTTTCCAGTAGCTATTAAGGGAGTATGCAGAAAGGAGATACAAACTGATGAAGAAGCCTTTTTTTTTCCCTTTTTACTGTGGCAGTCATCTTTGTTCCATGAGACACCTTTGAAAGCATATTTAGTGTCGTTCTGCTCTATAAAGTGAGAAAGCCTATATTACCCTCACTTAATACAGTCAGGAGTTGAAGGAAGCAAAAGATGAGGTTGTGCTTGTTTGTTTTTTGGGTTTTTTTTAAAGTGACTGTATATTTTGGACATCTTTATCTATGAGGGCCCAGCTTCAGCCAGCTGTCCTACTACGGTTCTTTGGGAAAGGGAAAGGGAAAGGGAAAGGGAAAGGGAAAGGATTACACCTGAGGCAGACAGCAGTACTGACACATCCTCCTGTCCTCCTTCATGAACACCTGCTGTCTCCTTCACAAGGATATAGGAGATGGCTAAAAACTCTCAATCATCCCCTAGTCCCTTGTAGCTCTTATGAGGCTGAGATGTGTGTAAGGATTGACCCAGTAAGACTTTATTTCAGTTGGTGTAAGGGAAGGTCATCACGCTTGCAGATCTCACCAGGCACTGCAGAAAATGCTGAGGTCAGTAGGGAAGATACAACACAGTCTATTGATGCTGTGGGACAGGCCTTCCCAAACTGCAGCTTACAGCCTGAGATAGGTTTCCATCAGGGACCCTGATGGACACTGCAGAGGGCCTGAAGGATTGCACAAGTGAGTATATTCCCCCTTGCTCCCACATCCAAATTCTCATGAGAGTGGCTGGGAGCACTGTTCTCCAAATTTCTTCTTCTGTTCTCACAGCAAGTAACATCTATGAAAGCCAGAGGGGAGCTGTGTGTTAAAGATTAAGGGTTATCCTAAGGCAGTGAGCCTCTCAGCCCAGGAGGATTTATGGCATGCTCAGTCACATCCCTGCCAGGCCTTTTGACTCCTCCAGACCCCTACAAACAGCCAGATCATCTCCAGATTTTCCATCTGGAATCCAAGGCAAGGCTGGAGGTTCCAGTTTAGACCCTCTGGGTCTTACTTTGAATGCTCTGCCACTGCATTTCATTTATGGGAGAGGCAGGAAGGTGATGCATGCTCCCTGGAACAAAAATGGTAAAGGACTGTGAGTCATTCAAAGCCAGTGCACAATGTAAAAGAAGTTTGAAAACCTCCTGATCCCCAGCATTTATTATCCATTAGAATTTCTCATTCATTCCCACTGGGAAAAGCTCTTCTGACATAAAACACTCCTGTATTTTGAGTAGACACAGATAAAACAACAACTTACCCTGGCCTAAAATTGCTCCTTTTTTTTTTTTTCAATCTCACAAGTCTTTATTTCTGAAGATCGATTTACCTTCAAAAAAATTGTACTTTCAGTATTGTCCCTAAAGTAGATTTCTTTCACCCAATGTGACAAAATTCCTAATGCACATGTGCTGATCTTGATCCAGTTCATTATATTATCATTTACATACAAAAACTTCCACGGAAGTGTCTTTTTAAGTCTTACGCTTATCTAAGGTATCTAGGCTATATTTTCATTCTATCAACTATCACCAAGTTATTATTTAACCTTATACTCTATTACAAAATTTTCTTGAATACATTTGAACAATTACTTGTCAATTAAAAAAGGATTTACTATGTTCTGTTCCTGGACTCTTCACTTCTCTGTTGCTCTGGCACTCCCTTGTCATGGTTTCAAGACCAACCCTTAGTTGCTGCAAACTTCTTTTGTGGATTTTTAACTTCATGTTACAGCAAGACCAAGTGATACGTTGGTTTGAATTATCACCTCACACCTTCATGAAGCACACAGGATCAGGAAATTCCTTGAACTGAGTTCTGTTTGCAGCTCTGCCAGAAGAAATGCAGCTCAAGTTTCATTATATGTGTTCACAGCCTGATAAGTCATCATGGGCCAGGGATAATATAAAGTAAAACCACAAAGTGATAAACAGTGGAGTAATATAAGTAATTCTGAAGCAGAAGAAATATAATACATCAAGAGTAAGACCAGCCTAACAAAAGACCCCCAATAATGGAAATGACCTGTGAGCTGGCCTGTAAGCTCCATACATCTGTGTTCTTCAGAAGTTCAGGAGGGGCCTAGGATCAGCTCCAGTTTCTCAACTCCTGGGTTCCCACATCATCTGCACAGACAAACCACAGAGGGAAATGAGCCAGGCAACTCTGCAGTGGTCCTTCTGGCTGATATATGAGCTGGAGGAGTAGCCACTGAGCAGAGCTGAGTGACAATCGTTTTGTTGGCCCCATTGGAATTGCTGTCATATTTAATACTTATCCCACCTCATAAAGGAGTGGAAAAAAACCAAATCAACAAGCGAAAATTTGAGGATGGAAAAAAGGGAAAGAGATAAGTCAGATCTGCAGAATCAAAATGTTTGGGAGATTTCCAAGTGTTTCCCCTAAAGTATTGCAAATGGACAAATTTGTTTTACTGCAAATTAATTTGGAATGTGAAATGGAAAGGCATTTCCAAATTGGAGAAGTAATTTTCAACTTAGCCTTTAAATGAGGCATGTGGTGGTTAAAAAATAAAAAGCTACAACATTTTCTTTATCCTGTGTTTTCCCTACAATAAGGAGAATTCAATCCCTACGATATGGGAGAACTCAGCTGCGTATTTGGGACAGACTTGGTCTTTTCCTGTAACCAAACTATTTTCCAAAGAATTTCCAATGTCAAACATCTTTCAAGAGGTCTTGAAGCCATTGCAGTCTGCTGTCCCTTCACTTGCAGCACCCTGCCCTTTCCTCTCTGGCAACAGCAGCCAGATGGGAACTTTTCATGGGCCATCCACGGCACTCTAAACATGAACCCCTGTGGCTGGCACTGCAGCATGCTGTCAAATCCATGGAGACCAGCCATACACAGCTGCTTCTCTGATCTGAGAAGTGGCTGTGTTTGCAAAGATTGCTGCAGGGAGCAGCTTGTGCACACAGAGAAGGGAAGAGGCGCCCTTTACTTGAAAGAGGGTGGACTATCCTGAGCCCAGGGTAGGTCTTGGTGCCTGCAGATGACTGATAAAGTCTTTCACACGGTTTGGAAATGGAGAAACAAGACATCCAGATGTGAGGTCAATATCCAACCATTTGTATGTGTGTAGGAGGCAAGAAAGGTTGTGGAATCCCTTATTCCTAACAAAAGAGTGCACTATTCCTGAGGTGAGAGTATAGAGAGACCCAAACCTGTGGGAGACACTGACCATGAAAGTAACCTGAAAAGCACACCACCAGTGGCCCTTCCCCACTAGACTCTTCACTGGACGTGCCACAGTTGTCCTTGCAGTGGACCATGGGGCTGCACTGCAGTGAGCGCCCTGCTGGCCCCTCATGGTTGGCCATTTCCATCCCATGGTATTTCCCCAAGCATGCAACCAGATGCAACAGCAACATGCCCTCTTGCAACCTGGCATGTGTCACAAGATGTTGAGAGAGAGGCCTTTGCGCAGCCCCAGTCTGTCTTCAGCTGTTATAATCCAGAGCAAAATGTGCACAACAGCATAAACGTCAAGTTAAAATAAATCAAAATCGGCGTCATTTTCATCCTGCCTGGCACATGGTAGCAGCAACAAACTAACAAGTACTAACCCCAGAGCTGTGAACATTTTGTTGTTAGCACCACTGGTGATTTATAAAGAAACAAGCAAGATGTTGCTTGTGCTGGGCAGACTCAATGCAGAAGAAACAGGAGATAAAACACATCCGTTTTCATCCAGTACAGCAGGAAGGGGTAGAGGGGGGAAGAAGATATTTTTACATTGTGGTCATGCGAAAGGCAGATTTCACATGGATTTTCAGGCAGACTCATAAATCAGTCCATGTTCCCTCTAAAAGTTCACGGTCTTTTGCAAACCTCCCAGTGAACCAGAGCTGAGTTTAGAGATTGTAAAGAAACCTGAAGCCAAGCAAGTTTCAACTAAATTAATATTTTGCTGTGAACATTTTCTCAGGTCTAACTAGTTTGTTTAGGAGTTTAGGCAAGTACAACCATGTCTTTCAGGAGTAAAAAAAAAAAAAAAAAAAGTTCTGAGAAATCAAATACACCACACAAAAAAGAATTACAAAAAATCTTTACATAAATCTAACATAAATCTAAATTGTTCCCTGCTCTGTGTTCATTGTATTACTTGCAAAGGTTTCAGTTAAGGCAAGAATTCAGCTTTCATTTCAACACCTGATTTTTATTTGTTCGTGATTTTTCCACCACAGAAAATTCAGTGTGCTGGCGTTAGTTGTGGCATGGCTTGCTTGCTTTTGTTCAGGAGGGCGTAATGGTTTCAGACCCACATTAATGAAGCAGTCAGAGAAAAAATCACCTCTTTCCTAGTTGAAAAATAAAAAATAAAATTATAAACTCACCCCGTAAGAACAATTTAAATACGTTAGATCTTGCGAAAATATTCCTATGCTTTCTATGTTTGCCAGTGCCCACCTCATCTTTCTGGTCTTGTAATTACAGTGGGAGTGCTTTGAAGTAGGAACTGATTTAAGGGTTTAACTCCATGGTGCTTAAAACACAAAAACACGGTCTGTGCCCACAGCTGTGCCCACATCTGAACTTCCAGGGTGGATGGCCATTAGGCTGAAGTTCCAACAGCATTTAACTGGGCAGGTCCGTAACATCAGCACAGATGTCCCCAGGTGCAGCCCCGCTGCATGAAGCAGGTCACTGCCTGCCTCCCTGGTGCAGCTGCAGTGCCTTTGGGGGGGTCTGGGGTAAACCTCAGGGCCAGAAGTTAATGAAGGGCAGGGAGCCATGTGTGTCTGCAGCTCTGGCATGCCCAGTGCTGTGGCCAGTGCAGCGGGATCACAGGTCCAGCTGCCTGCATCATCCCTGACCTCCTTGTAGCCCCAGCACTGAGGAAGCTTGTAGATAAAAATGTTGAAAGCAGTATCATACTGATAGAATATTTTCCTCCTTTACCAAAGCACAGACCTTACCAGCAACAGCCCAAACACACAGCCCCGGGTCTCCCACTGGCTGCCAAGGTGGACATCAGGTTCCAGCTCTGCAGGATGCTGAGCAGGGCATATCGGGACAGAGAGACAAGGGAAAGGGGCGATGCACACCCTGTGCTCCTTCACCTGCTGGCACTCACCAGCCCAGGCTTTCCGCCCATCCGTCCTCCCTGCACCACATCCCTTTGGGTGCCAGATGAAGAAGGGGAGGGAGGCGGCCCTCGGCCCTGCTCTCCTGGCGTCTCTGCTGAGATGGCGCTTTGGCCTGCTGAGGGCGATGATGGGTGGGTTTCCCCACACCTCCCGCTAAAGTTGTTTTTGCAAAGGCTGCTTTTATTAGCCCAGCCTTCAAAAGCAGAAGTTATCAGGGCATAAATCATCCTGTGACTTGTCGAGAAGCCTGCGAGAGGAGATAAAGGCAAGACAGTTTGACAAACCGTTGGGAGAAGGAGGAGGAGGGAGGGGGAAGGAGGGAAGCGGGGAAGTGGGGAGCCAGGGCGCCGGCCGATTATGTCATAGGTCAGCCGAAAGGATGCAAAAGAGATCGAGAAGCTGTTTCGAAACTTTCTGAGGCTAGCTTTGACTACACGTACGGCACTGCAGAGCTGGGTGTAATAAATATCGCACTCACAGAGAGCATTACATCACGTACAGGGAAAAGCCAGCAGATGAACTCACACCGTAAAACCTTGACTTGGTATCTAGCCAAGCTGAAGCAGACAGCCCCGTTATTACGGAGCTGACACAGCTCTGCACGTTGCTGTGCCTTCAACCTTCCACTTCCTGCCGCCTCCTCCAGCACAGCCAACACTCCTCACTCGCCCTCTGTGCTCCCGCAGTCCTGCCCCGGCCATACCGGGCTCCCACAGCCAGCCACACAGTGCAGGGCAGCAACACCAAACCAGACATTGGGCAGAATTTTAAAACATGCTCCTCTGTTTCCAGCACACTTTCCTCACAGCAGCCCCAGTTTGTTTTTCTAGTTTTCCTTGTGAACTTGTCAACCATTAATGGCTCTGAAAGACAGTCCAAAATTTATAGGCACAGAGGGTCTGGTTCTCTTTTACATTAAGGTTTTCATATCTGTTGGGCAGCATTGAGAGTCTTAAAGTGGGGCTAAATGTCATTTAGCACACAAAATCCCTTTTTCAGCAAAAGAAGGGTAGAGAGTTAAGTCCGTGTCTGGTGTCTCTCCACGGAATTTCCCAATAGCTAATAGGAGCAATGCTGAGGAATATTGTAACAGAGAAAATTGGAGTGAAACTCAGATCCCAGCACTCCCAGTCCCTCTTTTCAGAGGCGTTGGTAAGGAGGAGAGGCACAGCAGCCCTTCTCACTACCTGGCCCACCAGCCCAGGAAGGTTGCTGCCAGCAAGCCTCAGCCCCACCACAGGGCTGCAGGCATTGCAGCATCCAGCCTGGTTCAGCCTCAACAACTTATGGTGCTGTGACATGGCTTTCTCCAGGGATCTTCTGAAAGTAAATGAAATATTGGGCTCAGGATGAGCCAAACTCGCCTGCTGGGGCCTTTTCTGTCTAATGTCTTCGTTCTGTCAAAATTATACTTGATCGGGTTTCATTATTGTTGTTTTTAACTTTCACCTCTGCCTCAGCAATTCCATCTGGTAGGTCATATTCCTCTCTCTGATTGCTTTTTGGATAAAAACATGCTCACTGGGGCTTTGTTGGAATTAGTTTTTCTTTTTATTTCCACTAGCTGCTCAGCTCAACCCCACAGTTTCCCTGACTTAACACAGGCGGGGTCAACCCACCTTTGCCTTCCTGGCACATGCATTGAAGTACTGATTCCCATGTGCTACAATAACCCCATTCCATTTCTAACAATCTCCAAGGGGGAGTCATTTACAGGGACTTGAACTGAAAAGCACAAGTGTCGTATCATGCTCTTGCGTGTGCACTAGTGCAGATATTAAATCAGCAATGATAGAAGAGAAAAAAGTACTGTCTTGGCTATGTCCCCAGGACATTCTTAGAAGACTGATGATGTACATCTGTCTTAACTGTCTCAGTTTGAAATAATTAAAGACCACTATTCTTTCCCTTCCATTAATTTCATTGAGTATCTGGAAACACTTTTTTAATTTAGCATTTTGTGCCTGCCTTGTAAGAACAGCATCCCAAATAACCTCATTTCCACCTACCATAATTACAGCAACATGACCACTAAAGTATAACAAAGAGGCTGAAACACTACTGGCTACTGCATCACTGCTACTTGTGCTCACTGGCACTCTGTTATGTTATGCCAGGGTGGAACAAGAAGATTTCCCATCTTGAAAAGACTGCAAGAAAAGCTTCTGCTTCAGGTTACATCACTGGCTTGCTCTTCATATGGTTGCAACATTCAAAGGTCTGGAGCCTTTCCAGACTGTGTACAAGCAGGGCAGCAATGCAAACTCTCCTCCAGTCATAAAGATGGTAAACTGGCTTGAAGAAATGAGGACATGGGCAACAGACCAGTTAAACAACCAGTCAGACAGTGGATGGGTTAATTACAGATGGCAAACCTAGTAGCTTGTTGGAGCTTTTAAGAAGGCATAGGAGAAATGAAACAAAGCAGGAGGTATTTTAGAGATGTTTTTAGCTAGTTAGCTGGTATGTAGCAACCATGTGTCATGGTGGCAGACCCCAGGGAGCCAAAACTGTCACCCGTATGGGAGGGGGAACAACAGGGAGTGGGACCTGTGCAGCTCTGCATCTCCCTCTGTGTGAGCTGGGGCCAAGTTACTGTGTGAACACTGGCAAAGTTACTGGGCAGTAGGCCTGCGCCCCAGCTGAGGTTAAAAGGTATTCTTGTGGAGATCTTGAAAAGATCCCTTTTCTGGTGGGAAACCAGAGAAAAGAGCAGTCTCACTCTGATCTCTTTGACTTCTCACCTTGCATTTCTTTCCTCTTTCCTTAGTCTTCTCTGTCATGGGTATTCCTATAGATACTACAGGGAAGGACTATTGCTCACTGGTCCCAAAGGCTGGGAAGGAAGACTGACCCTCAAATAGAGATGCTGTCTTGGAGAAACAGCAACACAACCCTTCAAACACTTAAAACCTTCTAATTGAAAAATATTAAATCTTCTATAGGCAGGATGCTAGGTAAATGTAGATTTTTTTTTCAAGCAATAACCTGAAAAATAGCAATCCCCAACCCATTTTTTATTTTGCCTAACTTTTCTTTCCTTGCTTGTACATGTCAATATTTACAAGCTCTACCACTTCTTGGATTATTTATTTTCCCTGGTCTATTTCACTGAGTGAAAAATCTCTCCAGCTCACAACTTGACAGTTTGTTGTTGATATCCATCTTTATTAACTTCACTGCTGCAAAAACCAAACAATAACCATATATAGTCATAAAAAACCCCCACCTCACTCAGGATGATGCTTAAATTGGGGGGATGGGGGAGGGGGGGAGGCAGGCCAGTTTTCTCCAAAAATAGCCAGCGGTTTGCACACATTTATTTTTGTATGGATATCACTGAAAGCCACTTCTCCCTCCCCTTCATTAGCAGTCAGTAAACTCACTGACAATCAGCAAGAGAGCTGCTGTCACCATACCTGGGGGATGACAGGGATGGCGGCCTTTCTCACTTCCCTGTATTGAAGCTTTTTCTGCTGAGGGGCAGGACCAAAAGGGTTCAGGGCTATGAGGCTCCCTCTCATCAACCCCAGTGAGCTCTGAAACGCCAGAGCTGGGCAGACAGCAACAACCTTTGCAGATCACTTTTAAATTTGGCCTTTGAGTGACAATGAACTGCATACTTTTAAAATATTCCCTGTAATGTGTAGCACAGGATGATGAAAAATGGTTTTCTGTGTCCTTTAGATAGCCTGGACCTCAGGCCCACCTCCATTTCACAGCTGACCCCCACCAAAGGGCACTTCAAGATGACCCAAACTTCCCACAAGGTGTTTTCAGAATTTCCCAGGTGGAAATTTTTGCTCTCTAAGAGGAGCTGCTGGACCCGGCTGTGCTGCCAGGTCTATCCTCTTCAGCTCAACATCCATCAGCTTGGCTCAAGCAGAGGATTTGGCAGAGCTTTGCTGCCTTTGCACCAAAATGAATCAGAGCCCACCCCCATGTTACATCTGCCACTCAAAACGTGGGCAGACCCATCTTTAATCAATCTGGCCCATCCCTTTGCATTTTCCTGTCCTGCATTTTCAGAGCCAGAGCACAAGCAAGACAGTCTGGCATGCACAGACCACTTTGGGCTGGCTCTTTTCATCTCTCTGTCCAAACTTTACAGAGTAATCTAAAAATAAACAAAGCCTCTAGCCCTGATAGTGGCAAAGATAACCTTCCTGCCCTGAGCCACCTCCTAGCCCACAGGGGTGGGTGCAGCTGGGCAGACAGGGAAGTTAGGGGAGGTGGAGGGGAGCTAATTGCAGTCTGTAGACAGCCACTCACAATCTCCTCAAGACCCAGTGGGTCACACTGCGGGGACCGGCTGAGCCCATAGAGCCACCAAGCACTTCATGTCATGGAAGAGAGGCATCAAACCATTCAGCTGCCTTGATATGAACAGGACTCAGAGACCTGTCTAATCCTAACAGGAAAGGCCAGCAGATGGTCAGCAAGCTGGGAGGCAGCAACATGCTTACAGAAACAGCATGGTAGTTTGCTAGCACGGGTCAGCCTTAGCCTTGTGAAAGCAAGGGCTCATTTCTCAGTGTGGGCACACCTGAGAGAGGGTTTGATTAAACCAGCTGGCATCACATTAAGTCTTACGTTGCTGCTGCCTTTTTTCTCTCTTGTCCACTTGTTATTTGAAAGCAGACACATGCCTGGATAGAAAAAAACTTCTCTGTGAGTTCCTGTATTATCCTTTCTCAGCAGCACTGTCTGCACTGTGAGGGACAAAAAGCTGAAGGGTCTGGCTTGCACCCCAGCATCATGGGCTCATGCAGACTGACAGGTCATAGCACAATGTATATCTTTCCAAGTTTGGCAGACATTCACTCCAAAGGGGTTTCCAAATTTCCTCTCTAGCCTTCTGTGACAGCCTTGGATTAATTTTGTCTGGAACAGAAGATTTATTGCCTTTGAGTCATTGTGGTTCACTTATCTCCTCTACATCTTGAACCCAAAGTTCAGGTGGCATTTAGCTATCACCCTTCTTATCAATTCACTGTGGGAATACCCTTGTGAGACCCTATTTCTTTCCACTGTCAATTGCTTCTTATCTGACTTTCAGCTGCAGCAATCCTACGGGGAGCCCTTTCAAAAGGATGACTGAGGCTATGTTGGCTGTAGGAGGTTAACAGTATGGGTGGTGAGATTCACAGCATTCCCAGTGCTTCCTCTGAGCATTTCAGGCATGTTGAAGCCAAAATATCAGAACAAAAACTTTCAAGCTTTCAAATAAAATCAGCTTGATACTCAAGGGCCTGACTGCCCCAGTGGCTTTAGCTCTGGTTTACAGCCAAAGTTCAGAAAAATCTGTTTTCCACTTCCCATTCAGATGCAGCTGAAATCCCAACAGCATGGTCCATCCTGGGAGCAGGCTGTGTCTCCACGCCCTGGGACCTGGCACCAGTCCCGATGGCAGGAGTGCTGTGAGAGAGGTTGTTCTTGTGCAGTTCTCATCACTTTGGGCAGAGGTTAGTTCACGGGACTTGGCATCTTCAGATCCAAGTCCAGGCAATTCAACTCAGACTTAAATCTGTTGCCTAAACCCAATTTGGATCTAATTGTAAATGGCTCTGGACAGCCCTGGAGAGCGTGGGAGATTTTATCCTTTCTGCCTGAGAAAAGCTACTCCAAACATTGTATTGTCAGGTAGCCCATATATTTGTTTATTTGCCTGCTCGCTTCTTCAGACCTGTCCTGATTAATTTCTTGACGGATAGTTACTCCTGGCTTCAGCGACAGATCCTTCCCACCAGCAGCGCTGTTTGGGGACACCCATAAGCTGCTCAGTGGGATGCGTGACTGCAGGACGGGGAGGAAGGAAGCGACCTAAAGCTCATCCTCCTTCGGGGCTGTCGAAGGCGGTGTGGGGCTGCGGAGGCGTTTCCCGGTGAGCTGGGAAGTGTGCTCACGCTCCGGCAGGGAGTCATCTCGGCAGCGCGCAGGGGGAGGACTGGCGGTGAGCCAGAGCTGCGCAGAGCGGAGCAGCTGCCTCCGGGCCGCGGGACCCTGCCTGGGGACAGCCACAGCCACGACACTCATAAAAGCAGGGCACTCGCAGGGGCTGAGGATGCCCTGGTAATTTAGTGTTTTAAATGGAGAGTTTATTTTGGGAGCTCAGTGTTTAATTTCCCATTCTTTATGACTCATTAAGTCAGGCGAGCCACCTCTATTATTTACTTATACATTTATATTTCAAGGGCAAGTCCTAAATTGATATTTGTATCAGTTGAGCACCTTCTGAGGCCAAGCTCTCTCATTTATCTGCCTGCTTAGCTAGGGATTTATCTTGTGTTCATACATTTGCCTCCTTCAAAATGGCAGGTTTCTGGGAATTTGCTTCTCTGTCGACATCTAGCTCCTGTGTTCTGCGCTTGTCAATAACTATTGGTGCACTAATAGAAAAGAAAACTTCCACACATCTCAGGTAGCATCTTTGTTTGAAAACACAACTAGAAAAGGAAAAAAAAAAAAATACTAAGAAATTTGTGAAGCTTGGGGAGTGGAAATGTTGCCGTGTAGCAAAAGGAGACATTGCCCATGCACTGAACAGCTGAGAACAGAGAAAACTACTGAACAAATATTTTTAAAAATCATAAGATGATGACAAAATGATGGCCAAATAAGACCAGCTAACCCCCACTTCAACTTGCACATTTCCTTTCTACAAAACCATTTGAGAGTAAAGAGGGGGCTTCAGAGATTATATCCTCTCCTCCTTCCTCCCCCAGGCACTTAATCAGAGATTTACCAACCAGTAAATCAAAAGGGACTGTGAAATTCCAGCCAGAGAAGCGAACAGCGAGATTAAGTGGATTAGTCTACTGTACAGGAATCCAAGGAATGCAGCCCGCATGTGCTTTTGTTGTGGATTACTCAGCAGCAACATTATGGTTTTACATCTTCCAGAAACATATGGGCATGTGCACTTGAGCAAACCAACAAGAAATAGCAGTCCCCAACATGCCGCTTGGCTGTACCAGCTGTGCTGATTTCAGCAGATACAGCATTTTCCAGGGAAAGGAGGAAAGTATTCAAACATTTTTTTTTTTTGTATTGGTTGAAAATGAAACAGCAAACAAGCTACTCCTACCAGAAATAGGCAGACATATCCATTTAGTTCACTGGCAAAGAACAGACATCTCCCTCTAACCATTGACCATCCACCTGTTAATGGTCCAGTGAAATCCTGCAGTTCAGGCACTGCAAAACTTTTAGGAAAGTCGGGTCCTGATCAAAACTCAGCATCTCAGACTGGTAATAGTTTTAGTGTTGTTTTAATTGGGTCCAAAAATGTACATGGCTTCATAGCCTGAGCAGACTGTCAAAAGGGGGTAGGCAGAAACACAGGGAAGAAGCAGTAAGTGATGGATAAATGAACAAACTATTACTAGCCAGAGTTAACAGTTTGTATTAGCAGTCAGTAATAAATAATTAATATGGCCCTAGGAGATATAAAGCCATAGTATCTCGTGCTTGGCTCTAAATGGAACTCGAGATAACCTACTTTGAACAGTAATGTGTTCACAGTATGTGGGAATTAACTGCTCAATGTAATAAGTATTATTGAATTTCCCATCTCCGTACAGATAAAGGGCAACTGCCACCAAAAAACACAGTAATAACAGTAACCAAATGATAAAAAAAGCAAACATACCTGCTTTTCATTACATCCTTAAAGTGTTATAGGTTGAAATAATCTTAAAAGGGCTTAAAAAACAGCAATTAGATATTTCCATTTCTGTTTTCCAAGACTGCAGCTGAGAAAACGAAAGAGGCCTAAGTGCCATACCGTGCTAGCCTTGCTAATAACTCTCTGTGAAAAATCTCATTAATTCAGTCTGGCTCTTCAGATCAGCCGCTAAGACCTTGTATTGTCAGTCATCCTCTGGCCTTTTCAGGATTTCCACAGCCTAACTAGCAGAGTCTCCATGGAAACCATGCAGTCATGCTTTGCACATCCCCAGAACTTTTTGTTCCTGACAAAGCTTGAAAAATCACATGCAGCATGGAGAGTTTAACACAGTGAACTAAACCCTGACCCACACTTATAAATGATAAACCCCAGCATACTAGCTTTATTATAAATGATTTCCTTACAAGATACTTAGCCAAACTGGCAAAATGCTAAACCAGATGACATAGGAAGAACGCAGCTCCGGAAGAGAAGAAACAAACAAACCAAAGCAAAACACAGAGTTTTGGGCTAGTTTTTCCTCCTTTGAAAGTGCTGGAAGCACGCAGGTGTGGAAACAAGCAGAGAGCAGAAGTGGCACTCTGAAGTTGCCTTTCCTCAAACCCAGCATCCTCATAGCCCTCCGAGGAGGAGTCAGCTCTCTCATGACTGTACATCACAGTGGTGCTGATTCACTTCTCTGGTTGTGCATCCCAGCTGGCAGAGGCAGCACGAGCTGGGTCTCAGCCCTGTGGCTGCCTGGTGCCCCTGATACCTTGCCTGCACCTGGGATAGCCCAGGCACTGCTCATGCCTCCAGTCCTGGAGCCCGTATTTGGATTGAGACAGCAAAACTGATACCAAAGGCAGTACTGGTATTGCTCTCAAAATTAGATCCTCTGGCTCACAACTGGGACCCAGCAGGCTCAGAGTGCATGCATGTGTCTGATGGAGGGTACAAAGTTGGCAACACACTCAGCAGCCTACCTGCCTTGATGCGCCCCACTGGGCTCTGCCAGGAGGATCAGGCACAGTGGTCACTGGTTGCACTGACCCTGCTCATCCCCACTGATGCATGGAAGGAGCACCAACAGTGCTGCCCAATATAAAGTATTGATTATAAACAGCAGGGTAGGGGCAAACTGCCAGGCATTCTCCCCAGAAATGAAACCATGGAAAGCCCCACTGCATGGTCAACTCCTGGCTGTCACTTGTTCCTTGTCACTGCAAGAGTCCCACAGGATTTTCCTGCTCTCCTCCCAAGCACTGCTGCTACTTCGTGCTTGGAGGAGCAGTTGCACAAAGATGCTCTACACAGGAGGACCAGCAAAAGTCAGAAAGGTCACATGCAGAGAAGGAGTCACTGCAGGCCAAACTCAGTTTGCCGCAGTAAATTCTCAGCATTGGCGCAGATGAGCAACCGCCTGCTCTGTGCAGCGTCTGGGTTTGTGAGAAAAGGGGTGACTCATAGCTGAGGGTCATGCTGTAATCTGGGAGGACTGCCAGGGGAGGGAGAGACACACTCTGCCTGATCCATGATGAGCTCACTGCTTTTGTGGGGCGGAAGATGCAATCCACCTCAAGAGGATCAGAGAGTCCCGAGTGGGCTGAACCAGTCATTTGGGAGCTGGCATCCACACACTTCCACCCCTGAGTTGCAAATAATGAGTTTAAGATTAGGAAATCAGCCTCACATGGAATGGCTCAGGAGGTGTTTGGCACATGCATACCTTCCCCAGTGCGATTCTAGAGGTCAGAGAAGTCTTTGTTTCCATGGGGTTCCCCTGAAGTGTCACCACAATGGATGGAAAACATTTCCCCACCTTCTCCTCCCCCAGCAAGGAGTGGTACATAATCAACAGGAAGCCTTGCATCTCTGGGGCCTTTCAGAGGATAACCACAGACATCAGAGCCAGCGTGGTGTGGGGAATGCAGGCCTGACAGTTGTTGGCTGAACTGGCCAGAACCCTCTGAAGTTGGTCTGGTATGAGATAGCAGAACCACCCTGCCAGTTCTGTGCTTGGGTGAGCAGCACTTGCTGATGCTCTCTCTCAGAGCTGTTCCCCATCAGTGCCAACCATCTGCTTTGCTTGCCACCCAAGCAGCTGCTGCTCCGCCACAGAACATATGAGCAGCTTGGGTACCTGAACAATGGAAACCACAGGTCCTCACCCTCAGGTGAACATCCAGCCCACCTCTCCCAGTGAAGATCTTGCTGTGTCCTGCAGGCAGTTTGCAAGGTTAGAGGAAGCAGATGGTGTTGGGCTGGAGCAGGCTGAGCTTGGAGCAGACCACATTGAATGACAGCCATCATTTGTGACAGCTTCAGTTTATTTGTTTGACCATGAGAGATTAGGAGACATACTTGGATGATGATTTTATGCAAAAGCCTTGATTTCTCCTTGCTGTGCTGTGAAATTGTATGTAAGTTGGCTTAAAAGCAATAAAACATCTTCTTTGCATCTCTTGCTCTGATCTCTCATTTTCTTTGGGTTTGTCTGTCCTGTGGTCAGAGCTGAGACCTTCTGGCAGCCCAGGAGCCATGGCAGCTTGAAGCACTGCCTTGAAGGTCCTGGGAATTATAGTGGCTGTTTATCTGCTGAATACAGTGTAAAACAGTTCCTACTTAAAGGGCCATATTATTAAAACACAACAAGGTAATCACATGTCCTTTCAAAATTGCATTAAAATTAAAATAAGCAATAACTACTCTTCTGCTTTGCTACTGCAACTGTATTTATTTTCCTCAAACTGTATCCATACTGAAATGGGCTCACCACCTGGGACAGGACTGTAGAGCAGGAGTCCTTTGCCCTGGTCAGAGCTAATGACACTGAGTACTGCAAGGAGATTTCAGTCCCCAAGAAGGGCTAGTGTGGGGATGCTTCCTAGTCAGCGATGGTAGATCTGCTTTTTGAGGAAGTGACTGAATCTTGACAGCATACTACAGAAAAGATAAAAAGCCTAGAAAGGAGACAGAGAAAACATTACTTGCTCCTGGAGCTTGTTGCTCACCTAGTCTCAGCTTGTCCTTGCCCACTGCTTTCAGCCCTTCAGGGAATACTTCTCACAAAAAGCCCTTACTGTCAGCCTCAGACCATTCATCTGTGCTGGAAGTGGCAAAACGTGTTCATTCAAAAGGGATGTTTGCCTGCAGGATCACCTTTCAGAAGGTACCTGCCTGCTGTCCTGGGGTACAGGAAGAGAGAAGAAGGCAGAGAGAAGCAGTCCCAGAGTCATCACCACTGCTCTTTGCTTCCTTCTGAGACTATGCTCAGGCCATGAAGAGCCACAAATCTCACTGATGTCTGCACAAAAATAATGTGATCAATCACATGACTTCAGGCACTTACAGTTCAAACTTTCTACGTAAAACCCTTTTTCTATGAGGTCTTTAATTTTCACACAGGCTCGGTATGGATTGTGGTAGACAAGGCAAGGGAACACCAGTCACTTCTCAGATGCTTTCTGACTTGGACCTTCTAGCTCTTTCACAACACCTGTTAAAACTCCCAAATATATGAGGCAAAATCCAAGTAGGATGCTCATGGGATTTGCACTTTTGTGAAAGAGACTGTCACAGGGACTTGAGCTGACATATAATGGAGATAACACACGTGGGGCATCTAGGAACACAGATCTTTCTTTGAATCTATAGAAGAAAAAGGAAGGCAAGAATGAACAAGTGAGATGGTCACTGAGCTGACTGTGGGAGGTCTATAGGGAAAGACAAGCAGACACAGGACAGAAAAGATTACACAAAGTCCAAAATTACTTCCTTCAGGACTTTTTCAGTAAAAACAGGATCAAACACAAACCCCAGTTCATCCATTTTTGCCATAGAGCTCCTGTGGTTTTGATTTAGCAGTAGATATTCTACAATACTGCAGAAGCACAGCCTGACTCTCCCCATAGATCTGGGCTAGCTATTTACCATTTCTTTTACTTCACTTTCTCCATATTGACAGTGTTAATAGCAGATACTTTATCAAGCCTTTCATAAAAGATATTTATTGGTAAATCTCTTGAAGAGCAATGTATGATGGCCATCTTCCTCCATTTCTGCCTAGTAGAAATAGAAATTGTCGATTTTCAAGTTAAAGTTTCATTGATGTTTGGATTCTGTGAGAGTTAAATATTATTCTAAATTGAACCAGCAGTTAAGCAAACAGATGATAAGCTTTTAGAGAACTCAAGAGTAGTATAGGAAAAAACCCTCCCATGTACTTTGGCTACAGGTGTGCAATGTTTATTCTCTTCCATTAAGTTGTAACTGAACTTTGCAGTTGGCTCCACAGCGTTTCAGTTGCCATAAGATTTTGTCAGGGGTGCAGTTTGTCTCCTATTTGGCTACACAAGGGGTAAATAGATCTATGGAAAACCCATCTCTAGCTTTCTAGCTGTTCACTAGTTCTGTTGGCAGTCAAAATCTGGATCGTACTTAATTTTACGAAGTCCAGTGACAGCCATGCCTGGCCCACCTCAAGTGTGAGTAAAGTCTGAGTAAGTTCTACCATTAAAAGAAAAATTATTTTCCGTCTATGTCTTAGGTACTTCACAGATTTTATCATTAGAGAGGAATGAAGAAAGACGAAAAACTTTTCATGCTAGCCCCAAGGAGAGCCTTGCGGTCTTATAAAACACTTTGAGGCTTGAGATAATTTCCAAATGCCTTCGAAAATACAAAGAATTGAAAATACATCACAAGGTGACAGTGGGACAACAGATCTCATCCATCCCTCTCAGGTACTGCCCTCCACCTGCCCTCTGCCTCACTAATGTGCATGTATGAAGGAAGCCTCACCCAGGAGACATAGACACTGCTGGGATACTGTTTAGGGTATTAGGTAGAAACATATTTCTACACTGAAAAGAGAATTGCTTGTTTCTAAATATGAGTAAAAGCATAACAGCTCAAGCATTATGGAGTGAAAATTCAGAAGACAAGAATTAGTTTGCAGTCATCTAAAAATGCCACTATAAAAACAGCTCTCCTGAGTCTAAGAAATCTATTTGTCTTGTCTCTGAGGAAAGGCTGTAGGCTAGACAAAAATAGCTTTCTGGCAAGTTCCTCTGTAACCATAAAATCCATGTTCTTCCTTCTTCCAGTTGCACATTCCTTTCTTATTTTCAAGCTGGGCATTCAATTGGAAGATGCTGGCATGAATTTGCCAAGGAGAAGCATGAATCTGAGCTGGAAATTAATGCCAAACGTGCTCTGAGGAGGCTATGCAGTTTACATCCTGTAGCTGGCTGACTGATGGGTGAAAATTTGGCCTCAGCATTCAGGCTCTCACCTCCTTAGCAAAAGTAACACTCAGAAACTTTGAAGAGATTTCTGGTCTCCAGCCAGAAAAGGCCGTCATCATAAAGAGGTGAGAGAAGTAAGGAAAAACAAACAAAAGGGAGGGAATCTCGAAAAATCACATATTCTCTTTGCATTTCACACAGAGCAGGTTTCTTGTGGATTTCAACACCCAGCTGCTTCCAGGAACAGAACAGACATGCACGTGCTTGCAAAGCAAAACACAGCTGGAGAGCTAATTTTAGGCCTACCAGTCTTGGCAATGTCCCTTTAACAAATGAAGAATAAACTATTTTCATGCATATGTACAAACACCAAATTCTTCCAGTTAATTTAGATGGTGATTAATGAAGTTTGGTCCAGGTACCACCAGGTGTGCCTGTGTCCCTGAACAATTTTACTTATGCCTGACTGGTAAGATTGCCTTCTCCTATCCACAATGCAGTTCTTGTGTCTGAAGAACCCAGTAAAGAATTCCCCAGACAGCAGCTACGCCTCAGCAGAATGGAAGAGCTGGGTTTCGCAAGTACTTTCAGGTGAAATTACACTGACAGTCATCCATTGCAGGGCTGCCGAGTGATTAAACCTTTTTCTTTAATTAATGGAAAAGTGGTCTTCCTCTTTCCTTCCAAGAAGCAAATGCCAACACATTTGTGGATAGAAATAACAGGCATTATGTTTGCACTTGGGACTGGATTTCAGAAAGAACAAGACCAACAAGTTATAGCCAAAGGTTAGAAAGGCATCATCTCACTAGTAAGAATTTCTCTTTCAAGTTCTGTTTGTAGTACAGATATCAAAACTTACTTGGTCTTAACTTAAAACCCAAGAGTGTTCTGGATTTTAAACCTGATCCAATCCACACTGGAGATGCTCCAGAAGTTTTCTGTTTTGCTTTGTAATTGTAAAACTAACTTTCATTCAGAATTGGCCAAATGTTCCAGTACTTGGAATCATTGGGTTAGTGCCAGGATTCAGAAGAAGAGGAAAACTGGCAAAAAACATCCTTTTATGTCTGTCTCCAATTTATTGGTAGTTCCTGACCCTGTCAATTCTCCCTTTCTTTTCTCAGGCGGGGCAGTAATTTTGGTTTTCACAATAACCTCCTCTGAACTGGTGGTGTGGGACGTGGCCTCAGGTACCAAAGGGCAGGTTCAGAGCATTCTGGCTACAACCTCTCTGCACTACCCTCTACTGAAGAATGACATAAAAAATGTCATGCAAACCCTCCTTCTCACCTCACTAAGGGCCTCTTAAAGGGAGATCTTCCCAGTCTCTTGTCCATGTATGCTGCCAAAACAAAATGCAGACTTTATTTTCTCTATTGCCACTTGCCTGTTCATCTAATGTGGGTGATACCCTCTATTCACAATGTTATGGACAAAGGCAGAAGATTCATCAGCTTGGTCCCAAAACACAGAGCAAGTCCAATGATATACGAACAAGCTGTCATCAAGGGCACTAAAAGTTACTCAGAAAAGACAGATAGTACAGAGCCTTTTGTCGGTCAACAGAAATGAAACTAAGAAAGTGATTAGGAAAGGATAGATTTCTGCCCTCAGTGATTCATCTGCATTTTGAGAAAATGGAAAAAATCAAAAGCTGGATGTGCAACTTCACTGTCTGCCCTGCTAGTTCCAGTTCAGGCTTGTTCTAAACATATTTATCAGACACTTCTGAAAACTCTTCTCAGACTGCTAGGTAATAACTTGCATGACACTAAAAGTAATCTCAAATATATCTTTCCTTCCCTTTTTATCTTCCTTAACACCAGAGGCATCCATCTCATCATTTCTATGAGAAACAGACTGGATAATTTATGGAAACAAAAATAGTCTACTGAATTGAAATAAAATGCTTCAATATGTGGCAATAATAATGAATGAAATAAGTTCTGTCATCACACAGACACTGAGTTTTGCAAAAAATATGTGTCCACACCCTGAGCAAATGAAAATACTAGTTCCATACAAAACTATCTCCTCAACGAATGAGATAAGAGCAGACCCTTTTGACAGTTCATGTGTTAAAAGATTTCAGGATTAAGCAATGCCTCCATCCTTTTAAGAAGCTATTACCTTACTAATTTCTAATAGTCAGGAGCATTTCACACAATAGCAGGTCTTCATCAGGGAAAGCAATGCTTGAAATAGATGCATGCAGAGCAGTTGCATTTCAGCTTTGTTTCCAGCTAAACTAAACCCACAGAAAATGAAATTATTTCATGCTCATTTTCTGTACTTGTGGTCATCAACCTTGCAATTTCCTAGATGCCGGGAATATTGAAAGCATCTCTTATTATTGCCATCATTACCCGAGGTGCAATCTCCCCAACTTGATCCAGCTTGCAGTAGACATGTTTCTTCTGAAAGGGAGGGCTAAAACAGGTATGCATGCAAAACTTTTCTGCTAATCAGATACTCATAAACTATTCCTCAAATCAAGTAGATTTAATAATTTCATTCATAAATCTGATTATCAAATATTTACAGGGTTCTTTTCATATAAAATTTCAGATCAGATCAAGATAATGTTACATTCCTGAGTCAGTAACAGCTGACAACAGAATGAAAACTGTACCAAAACTACCTGTACCAAACAGAGGTCCAAAATTCAGATCAAAAACTTAAATATGCCAGCTGCTTGGCTGGTTTTTCTTGATAGTTTGATCCAGGGAGAGATTTTCTAAAACTAGTTGTGGTGCATACTAGGATGTCACACCTATTTTGCCCAATGGAATGCAGAAAAGGTTACTGGCAGAGCTCAGTAAAGAACATATTTTTAAACTCAGGCAGGATGCTGAAAATGCAGTGAAGACATGGCTAAGGTTGAACTTCTTGTTAATGAAAAGTTCTATTCATTTGACTGCAATCATGTAGCTCAAACCTAAGCAAATTCTGCTACATTCGTTGTCTTATTTTTTTTTTTAAATGCTTCTTTTACAACAAAAATAGTGACTTGAAAATGAAAAAAAATTTCATTTCTAAATATATAATAAATGTATAAGTAGGAAACAGTTCAATTTAAAACTGTTAAAATGAATGTTTTAAAGTTATTATTAGGAGTCACGAGACTTCCTTTCCTTTCCCTGTTCTATCAGGAATGCAGTGTCAGTCCCTTCTGACAGGCAGACTCACAGTCAGATGGAGACAGCCAAAAGCACAAGAGCACTGCTCTTACTTCAGACACATTTGCTCCAAATAATCACTCTGTTAGAGGCATTTCAAGGTACAGCTTGGTGCCAAATGATGCTGTCACTGTTGTGTCCTTCCCCAAAAGCAGTAACTTTAACCGAGTAAATTTACACAAATACAAACAAAACATGCCCAGCAGGATGCTGACCAAATAACTTCAAGATTTTGCTAATGCTGTTGTTTTGATGCCTGAGCGCTGCAGTTTTGAGCTGTGCTTGGAAGAGCACAAGGCTCCACAGAGATATGTGAGAGGAGGCGAGAGATCAGGGGAACGGAGCCCTTCCAAAGCCAGACCCAAATGCTTCTTATGGAAGATGCATCCTCAGGCTCTTATGTACAGTGTACCATATTCTTTCCCAAGAATTTGCTTTGGATCCCAACCAAGCAATTGAAGCACCCTTCAGCTCCTCAGGTTTTATGAGATGAAATTAAAGGGCTCCATATAGGCAAAGCAGGGCTCCAAGTGTGAGCCGAGCATAAGCCTGCACTATGGATGGAACCACAGTGTCAGAGGTAAGCATCACCCCTGTATTTACACAGATGGTTTATTAACTTCAAGAACCTAATTATGTCAGTTTAAATGTCAACATTGTTAATGATGTCACTGCCTGTTATTTTAACAGAAGCACCCAGCTTCTATGACCTGGGAGTTTGGGGTTGCATGTCTCTCATTTTGTCTTTGGTCCTAGAAGACAGACAAGACGCCTTCAGCTTGCCAAAATTTCTTACTTCCACTTCTGACTTTGGCATTGCTCCACAAAGAATTTTAATTTATTTCTATTTGCCAGCCCACTGGAAATCATCTGTTTGGAGGCAACATAAAATTAGTGTCAAATTAATCAACAAGGACATCTATACCATTTGTTTTGCTCCGTTCTCTGCTCATTCAGTTAAGGAAGCCACACAGCTTATTATCTGCAGTCGCAGAGAATAACTTATCCCTGGACCTTACTGCAGAAAGCACTTTGCCACAAGGTAAAAAGGAAAATGTTGTTCTAACTTACAGAAATTCCTAGTGAATTCTGGTCACGTCAGTAGGGATTTCTTTCTCAAATCTCTACTTTTTTAATGTGCATAATTTTTTCTTTTCCTGTGTTGTGGCTCTACCCTTCTGTTTTTATAACCTGCAGGAAGCATATTTCAAATATATTTATTAGCTTATTAAATCAAATTAGCCTTGCTCCTGCTGGACCAAGTTTTATAGTGTGCCCACAAAAATCAAAGAACCTGTGCTGTACTGACAATTTGTAGTCATGGCAGAGACAACTTAATATTTTTAATTAGCAACTGCAAATACTTCAATTTACTAAATCAGAAATCGTTGGCAAGAATTACTCTGTCCAAGTTCTGTGGCTCAAAACTGGTAAAGTAAGCACTTTTGGGGAAGATGAGCCAAAATAAATAGGTGTATTTGTTGAAAGCTCCTAGTAAAATGATCAGCAATGAAACGGTTAAAGATATTGACCTGTAAATACCTGTTTATGCTTCAAATTTTAAAAGCCATTCGAGTAAATGAGACAAATTAAGGTTTTCCTTTCTGCTGTTTCTCATCTGCCTGCAGACTCAAAGAGTTTGGATAAGGAGAACTTTATCTCTTGAGATGCCTACCACAGTGTATGACAGGGATCAGCTCCTTGTATGATCAGCTGCCTCCAACCCCAGCTACCCTCACAAGGCAGCTTAGCTATCACCCTGTGGTTGTATTTCACCACTATTGAATGCTTGTGTCATATTAGCCAACATAACCTTTAAGCATCTTTTTTTAAAGTTCAGAAGAGTCCAGAATGCAACAGCAGATATATTTGCACTGCAAATTGATTTTAAAATTAAAATTTATATGTTGGAGAAGACAGAAAAAATATGCAGCAAGTCTAGGAAGAGACTGTAAATCCTCAAGGCGCTGTTCAATATTTTATATATACTATTTGTGCCTATATTTGTATATGCATTTATATATACATGAATATGAAATCAAAGGATTTCCAGGAGTCCAATACAATAGCAATAGGAAAAGCAAATTTGCTAACACTGCAGATTTTGCACTCAGGT
>JACBWW010000011.1:22490784-22636245 GCA_020086605.1 Lanius collurio | reverse complement strand
ATGCTTTTCATTTTTCGTCCCCCTTTCTGTAATTGTATTTCAGTATTTAGCTCCTTTATAACCCAATCTTAGATTACGTTATTGATTTGAAAATCCAACTACTTCATAAAGAGCAGAAACAAAGCCTCTCTTTTAGGTCTTGCATGAAAAACAAGGATTTTAATTTCATCCTTGCCTTTACTCAGCATTGCAGCCATAGAGGAAGTCAAGATATTCCACGCAACACCTGAGTTACAGTAATTTAACGTAAGACTTGTGACTGCATGAGGGAGAGTTTTAGATCCCACAGGGATGACCAAAACAAGACAACTGTGTGTAGAGGGCAGCCTGCCTTACTCTGCTGTCCCACCAGCTGTGCTGACCAGGCCACCCAATGCCACCAGCCAGCACACTCTGCCAAGCTGCTGGCACAGCCAGACCCTGCAAATCTGGGTGAAGCTGAAACTTGCTTGCCCCACCAAAAAAAATTACAGCAGATCCACTGGTATAAAATCTTATTCTGAATAAAACATCGGAAGAGAGAGGGCAAAACCCCTTAGGCAGCCGGTGCCCAGGCAGTTCAGTGCCCTGTGCTGGGGCAGGGCACTGCTGAAACAGTGGACATGAAGGCAAAAGCAGCCGTGGGCACCCCTGGGGTAAAGGCCAGAGGGAGGAAAACAACTGCATGTGTTCAGTGGTTATTCTTGATGCTTTCCTGCCTCCCTGCCTGCCCTTCCCGTGCCTACAAGCTGTTTGCTTATGGAACAGGTGCCTGCCAAGAAAGGGGAGGTTTCCTCTGACTCCAAGGGCTGGAACTGGGTGCAGCCAGCCCAGAAAGCGAAATTAAAGCTGTCACCAGGCAATCTGGTGTTACAGCCGTCTGCATTCCTATTGATCTGAAGGCTTAGTCTGCATTCTGGCTTTATCAGCCAGTGGCATCATGACTGCCATCTCCTCTCTCTCATCCTTCTAACCTGGAAAATACTTCTGAGAGTGCTGAGAGACACTTATCAAAGACCCACTGCCTAAGAAAAGAACAACGTGCCTCAGAAGAAACAGCTGCCTGGCACCTTTGAAGAAAGTTTCATGACACTTTTTCTATTTAATTAAAAAAAAAATCCCCAATATATACATGATGTTTCGCCTTGCAGATCATTTCAGAACAGCTTCTGACAGTGGTGGATAATAACGAACCTCTTATCAAGACATTGCCAGCTCGAGACAGACAATGTGTGTATGTATACACATAGATCTCAGTCTTGTTAACATCAGAGAGTGAAAGGGATGGTGTGCAGGAAGATTTATTGCAGGGAATTATCCACATATACAAAACAAAGCAAAACAAGCCTGAATCTTTGGCACGGAGTTTTTTGCTCCTAATCGGTTTGTAAGCTGGGAGTGTTGACCCAAGGAGCAGAGTTGATGAAAGGGTGATCTGCTGAGATTTTGCTCCATTTGATTTAATTATTCCTCTCCTATAAGCGTTACATACACAAAGAAAGTTACCTTAAAGAATAAAATAAAATAAAATAAAATAAAATAAAATAAAATAAAATAAAATAAAATAAAATCACACCACTGAAAGAACAGTGGAATAAAACCCAATGACTATGTCAAAGGGAGCCAAGAGAGATTTCATTTTTCCACATCGCTATTGTATTTGAGGAAGCATAAACACGCTTTCATATGGGGAGTGAAGGTTTAAACAACAGTATCATATTCAAGGAAGAATAAAAACTATCCTCTACATTTTCATATGGCACATTGAGGCAAAAAAATACCCTGTTGAAGCTATCTGAACTGCCTCATACACTGCTACAAGATAAAACATGATCAGGCTTTTAAAATTGTGCTCTCACCCACAGCTTTTTACCAGGAGCTCAAAGTGAAGCTGTAATTAAGCTCAAATACTAGAGCTGCTCTGATCTTGAATATTTAACTTTTAAATTCAGGACCACAGAGCTCAACTCTGATGCTATCAAGGCTGGCATTTCATGGCAGAAGACACAGGACCACAGCTGTCATGCTGCTATTATTTCTAATATAAATTCTTATTAAGGAGAATTGCTTACAAAAAAAGGTAAACCCGAGATATTTTCTCTGAATCTCACAACTGGTGGGTGGGTTCAGGTAACACTGAAAACCAAACGGTCTATGGATCAATGAGGTTTTACCTAGCCAAATGTAAGCTACTTAGCTCAACTCTAATATTTATGATAGGCCTAATCCTGTAAACAGATAGATTGGTAAAAGCGTGAAAAGACCACACAACTGCATGTAGGCAATAAAGACCACACACGTACCTTTTTTCAGACTTAGGGCATTAAGAAAATAAGGATGTGCCAACAAAAATTTAGACTATTGGACTGAACAAATAAATAGTGGTCATTAGAGTTGAATAATGGACCGCAAATCCAAACAAATAGTCAAACTTAGCAGGCAGAAGCTCCCACAGTTTATTTTAGCATTACTTTAACATCATTTTCATGCTAACATAATGGGTAAAATTGTAAGTACTTTCCAATCTATAGAAGGTTTTGTCATTGATTTCTCTGGGGCAAGAATTTGACCCTATGATTTATAGCATACAAGATCTACAGCAGCTCCTCGTACACTTATGTGACTCTACTCCAGAGTTGAATAAATACAACTCAAACAGAAGAAGCAAAACTGAAAAAGACAAGTCCATATTAAATATACAAACTCCAAGAAAAAAGGTCTGGCTATAAGCATAATTTGAATAATTGTGAGAGACCCATGCAGACACTGTAAAACCTGGATTCTTCTTTCTAAACCTTTCTATTAGAAATATGGGGTTACATCTTGCTGACATGAAAGTTACTCACTCATTTTAATAGCAGAAGTCTACTTTGGAAATCAAAACAAAATATTCTTCTGAATTTTGTATTAGAGTAAAATGGTTTTAAACCTCTGTGAACTCTGTGGGGCTAGTGAGAGATAAATGAGAAAACCAAATCAATTATTAGAGAGCTTAAAATCTTCTGTTGCTATGTCCATACAGAGACCTTTTCCAAAGGTAAATAAATGGGGAAGAAAAAATGTTGCAACAGTACTATGGCTTACTACTCAGGCAGCCATGTTAGATAATTCCAATGGTAATTTCTGGCCTCATCATTTTCACACAGCACCGGCAGTAATATACTAGAACATCTAAAATCCTACTGTTATTGCACTATTCCACATCTCTAATTAAAACTTATCTGCCTAAAGTGCCCCTACATTACTGGATATACGCGAGTGAGCAACGTGGTATTTGCATAGAGCTTTGTAAATTCAGAAAGCTTTGCAAACAGTAATGAAGTAAGCCTCACAAATACTGTGTGCAGGAAGAAGGGAAGTCAGGGATCCCACTTTTACAGTAAGAAGAGTGGAGCAAACATATGCTTATGGCTGTGCAAATACTCATAAACGATGACAGAAGTTGCAGTTTTGCAATGCAGTATAATTCACACCAATTGCCCATCCCTCCTCGTAGCATAAAACTGTTGCACCACAGCACAACACCACATATTTTACTCAGATGTGCAAAGGGGAAGAGGAGGGGCTAAAACCCTGTGTGACTTAGATGACCACATACAACTGCAATAATTACTTTTTAGTGTAGCACCTGGCCCGGTTGCATTATGCCAAATCAAGGTCCAAAGTTTTTCAATTAATGAGTGATTTCTAATACTTCACTTTTGAGTACAGCTAAGCCAGACCCTGTACCAAGCCATGTCTTCCGGGCTGGTTCTCAGGTCTTTCTCACCTGAACTCAGAGTATTCAAAAGCAGACATGTAAGAACCTTGGCAGGCTTGAAGCATAATTTTCCCAATAAAAAAAACACACTTCAAAACTATCTTTAATTTATCTGCTGATCATCAGAGCACCTTTATGAAATGAAAAGGAGAAAGTTTATTTTCCTAATGCAATAACATTAGTTTTCCCTATTCAAATATCTATCATTTTCTCTTAGGTAATCTCTTCCATAGCATTGCCAGCTCTCATTATGTGACTGTACATTGCAAGGTATTTGTGTCTTTGCTTTAATTTTTGTGTATCCTTGCTATTTTACCCTACTAAGAGAATGGAAAATGCTCATTTTCCAAAATGGCTGCCACCTCCTGAAAGGGCCAATGTGCAGAAAACATGAGCTGGCCTCACTGCCTACACTGCTTTGCCCTCGCAACTGTTGTAACGGGAAGCAACACTGTCCTTTGGAAAGAGCATTCATAATTCATGCTGCGGTAGTGCCTGGAGGGGCCCTTAGCAGACAGGGCTCAGGTTATAGCTGGCATTCTATATCCATGTAATCAAGACATAGATCTCTGCTTAGCAAATAAGCATATGGTTAAATATAACAGAGGAACAAAATAGGTGGTAATGACACAAACTTTTGGCTCTTCAGGGTGTTGCCTCACACCAGCCACTTAAGCTGGATTACTTTGCAGGGTTTATGGTGTTCTGAGAAGAGGCAAGAGGGCTTCAGTGGGAAAGACTGACATAAGAAAAGGCCAGGAGACTCTGCAGGTTATTTGGGTTCCTTCTGGCCCAAACTCCTGGTGTCTTCACTAAAGGCCTTTGTTGAAGAGGAAAGTTAATGAAAATGTGACATAAGCTAGCATGCTGGGCCAAGCAGCTTGCTCTTGGGCTGCAATGGCAGCAGGAAAATAACTCTAGAAGCATGCAGGAAGGGTGGGCCTCTGTTCCTTAAATATGGAAGATGTCAAGAGCAGAGAAACAGCAGCTCCTCGAGCACAGCAGAACAGAAGAGGCAATGACGAGAAAATGGAGGCTGCTTTGTGTGTGCACATGCACATCTGAGAGTACTTAACATGAATTATTAGCACCCTACACAGAAAAACTGATCCCAAAAGCAACATTCAACACCCTGTGTTTCAGTTCACTGAGGCCTCAAAGTGACCGCCTCACATAATTAGCCACCTTTGGTTAAGCAATTCAGTGCCATAAGAAAGTCAAAGAGGCCATTTGCCCCATCTGGCTTCTACAGGACAACTGCTCTGGAGCCTCTTTCCAGAACGGTTGGGAAGCCTTGGTGAAATTCCATCTGTGTCTAGTTAACATCTATTTATCCTCATGCCAGCACTGTCCTTTAACTCTTAGTCTTGCTGCTGAGCCCGGTATCTTTAGAGACAAAAAGTGGCATTACATTATCTTTTCCTAGATTGAATAAGCCCAGATCTTCTACACTCCTCCTTGGACATAAACTTCCTATTTTCCCAATTGCCCAAGAAGCCTGTCTCTGCTATAGCCTGAGTTCAGCTTTTACCAGTGGAGATGACCAGAACCAGATAAATTCTTAAATGGGAGCCCAGTGGAACAATACTCCCCTTTTCCTCCTCTTTGCTGAACACCATCTGCCAGATACACCTTTGCACTTTTTGCCTGTTCTTTTTTTTTATCCTAGCCACATCACTTCAGAGGTTCACAGACATTCTGTGATTGACTAATAGGCCAGTCTTGTCTGTCTCCTTCTCTGTCATTTACAATTGATGGATTCCCATTTTAACATAAATTCTTATTAGCCCCTAAGTGATTGCCCATGCCATTACATTCTATCACTCAGTTTCTCAAGATCTCATCTCATGTAGCTGAAGGATATTCCATTAATTCCTTGCATTAAGAATGCATCCCATATTTGTCATTGGTAAAGGAAGAATACTTCTTTAAGTTATGACGTGATTATACACACTGGTGCATGGCTTAAAAAAAAAAAACAAACCAAAAGCAAAGAGGAGGAGGTCACAATAAAGGTGACACAGATCATTCAATTGCCCATATTAAACCTTGTAGGCTGCCTGTATCTGCTTTTATTTTTTAGAGTTTTTGGTGACTTTTTTCCTCTCTCAAGAGCCTAAATCTCTTTACTGTGCTCAGCAAATAATTCTCATGTCAGCTCTGAGAGATCTTTCTGTGATCCTTTCCAGTCATCCCTTCTATCTCCTTCATCTCTGGAGAAAAGAGAGACAGAGAGCTGTTAAATGTTTTGGCCAAGGTTTCCTGAACAGGGAAGGGTTTCCTCTAGGCAAAGAGTGCTAATGCATGAAGACCTTCCTTTCTCTGGAGAGACCCTTATTCCAGACCTGGTCTGCTGAATGTTGACTGCTCCTCTCTCTCTCTTCACCCAACCTCTATTCAGTTTTGGGCTCTCAATTAATCATGAGAGATACCTGGGCTTTAAATATTCAACAAGAAACAAATCTCCAAGTGTCCTTCAGTCTGGTGGGGGAGGAGGGCGTGAATATTGTGGCAGATTCAAAGGAACAGCTTGAAAGCAGCTGGAAAGCGTTGCAAAAAAACCCCATACACCACACATATACAGAGCAGCTGCATAGAGGGTGCCATGCACAATATTAATTATAAGCATGTTATGGAAGACAACATTCAACATTTCCAGTGCAAAGCATTCAGCATAGGAGGAGCCAGTGACTCTGTTTCATGCTCCCCAACGCACCTCCACTAGGACTTGATTTAACATTATAAGGTTCCAAGTCTGTCAAGCTGTGACAATTTGTATGAGTGAAATTTTGGGTATCTCACTGAAATTCACATTGAAAAAAAAAAAAAAAAAACCAACCCCTTAATCACAAGCCTGCTTGATTTCAAGGACTGCCTTGAAAGATGAATAATAAAGAGTAAGGGAGTGTCCCTAGAACAAATCAAACTTGGCAGGGCTAACTTTCCTTGTAAAATTAATTTTTAGCATCTTCTCTCCAGCGGCCCTGCCTCAGCTGTCTCCCCCTGTGCACAGTTAATGATCTTGTTGAGCAGATAACCAATCTCTGGTTGATTTACAAGGCCTTTTATTGTCTGAACTGTCTATAATTTTTTTTTAATAGAGCTTCAGTTGATATTGCAGTAAAACAAGGTTCGTTTTACATATTTAATGAAAAAGTGAAAACAAGCCAATAAAGACACCAAAGGATCAATTTGCCAAACTGCTCTATGCAGTCTAAAATATCTTATACACCAAATTTCTGTAAAGCAAATGCACAGGCTCTCGATACTAAATCTTAAGCCTAACAAAAAAAGAAAATCTAATAGCATGTATAACACCTATTTCGTGTCATGAATTGTTGATATGTTTCCCCCCCTTATTATCCCAAACTACATTAGAAGGATTTGTTCCACCTCTGTTTCTAAGCAAATGGCAATATATATATGTATATAATTAGCAGGGTAGTGTGAAGATTTTAATTGTGCTCTGCTCCAGAGTCCTACCTGATAAGAGCTCACAAAGTGTCGATATTTGAACGAATCCTCCTGAACTGATGTAACTCAGCACAATATACACCATGCCAGGGAAGCAAGCACTGGGAGCTAGATATTTTAAAGTGATTGATTACACACTGTGCAAGCACAAATGAAGTCAGTGCATAGGGAGTGCATGTATTCTCAGGCACGGTTAAGTCAGGTTTTCTGCTAGCACAAAGCGAAACACACAGGAGCTCAAGGAACCACTTGGTTATTTGTTACAAACCCCAGCATAATGCACCTGAAAAAATGTTATTAAGAAAATAAAAGGCATGCCAGTTCCTGATTCTTCAGCAGCCTCCCTTGGATGGAAGCAGCCTCAGAGGTGGGAGACAACACAAGGCACTGCCAGAGGTCCCCCTCAGCCTGCAGGACCTGAGCCGGGGCTCACCCTCCACAGCAGCCACATGCCATATGTAGCTCACCCACGCACGCTGTCCCAATCCCTCCCAGGCTCTCTGTCATACCTCCATAGGAGTAACACACAAGACACCACACCCCAAACATATCAGATCCTGGCAAAACGTCTAGGACAAATTTCTGGTCGTAAGAGCACAGCTGGGACAGGGTGCTGCAAGCAAGCTGGTAAGACTTTTCAGACAGGTCCTTGGAGCCAGCTTTTTCTCCCTGTCACCTCTGCGCTTTTTAAGCTGCTGCACACTGTTGTTGCCTTATGGTGATTATTTTCACTGCCAGCACAGTCTTTTGCATATTAGGGGCCTTTAATCCATTGCATCAGCCAGTTTAATTGGGGCAGGACGTTCTGATTTCCAACTTCTGTCCTCTGCTCCTTTCCCCCTCTTCCACCCCACTATGTTTAAGGGGTGTATGAAATCTTTAGTGTTTCTACATCTGAATGGAGCATATAAAGGGTATTTGGTCAGATCTGGTTAATTGGGGGGACTTGTGGTTTAGTGGTTAGGAACAGGCCTAATCAGGGATAGAGGAGGAAGGAGAGGAGGAAGGAGGGGAGGGAGAGAGGGGGCTTCTTTTTTTATGAAAATGTGGACCTCCCTACAGTAATTCCCCTTCAGCTGCTGCCTCACAGATGGACCTTTTAATTGAATTTTCTTACAGGCCTGAGGGAGGGAGTTCATTTCAGGTCAGGTGAGGCAATTGAAGTGAATCTAATAGCTCTAGTTTCTTTTCATTGGAAGAAGAGGGAAGTGTGTTGCTTTGTTTTTTCCCCTCTCCCTCCTACCACCCCCACCTTTCAGCTCAGCTAAAAAGTTTCAATTAAAAATTGAAACACACACATGGTGATTTCCAAGGATTTGTTGTCTTCATTTTGGCACAAGTGGCAGCAAGGTCAGCAGTGGGAAAAATCTGAAGCAGTTTGCATCCTGTTCTGGTTTTGTTCCCCACACAAGGAGGAATGCAGCATGTGCAACCTTCACAAAAACAGCACGAAAGCATCCTCTTAACTTGACTTGTGCTGGTAAACATAAGAATTGTCTTCCAGATCTAGAAACACGTTGTGAATGAGTTACCAAATTACTCATCCCTGTGCCTTTTTCTTAATAGCGTGACACTTCTTCGGGCCTCCTTTGGCTTGGTTCTAAATTAGAGAAAATTAAGAGGGAGCCATCCTAAGCGAAGCCCTCTAGAGTGCAACTTGCTATGTCTGTATCAGGTAAGAAAGGCTGGGCTTAAAATTCAAGTCTTGTGAATGCATTTTATAGCACCAAAAAAATCCTTCCCATGTTGGTTTTCCATCTTTCAGAGATTTCTACAGCCAAGTTAGCCATGCTAGCAAAAGAACATTTATTCTGGCACAATATGTCTGTGGCTGGGTTTTTTTTTCACAGAGCAAAGCTGCAGAATTTTCTGGTGTGGGTCATGTCTTTAGCACATCAGACCATCAAGAGTATAGTCTCTTCTCGCCCAGGACAGGTACAACTAAATATGGAGCCACAGGCAGAGGAGGGCTGGCAGGTACATGGTACAGGTTGACCTTTCCCTCTGGGAACATTACTACCAGCAGCAGGATGGCTTCCAGGAGCCTTGCCAGCAAAGGAGGCAGAATTTTCTCAAAAGGCCATCTGATCACCTATGGCTGGGGCAGAGAAGAGAGAAGGAGCCACTCCAGGTCATTCTCAGGGAATGACAGGGGATCTGCAATGAGAAGGGTACTGAGATGCCCTGCACCTGCCAGGACAGAGCCTAGGAGGTCCTAAGTGGATTTTAGGGAAGGGAGGACAGGTGTATTGTGGTCAGAGAGGTCTGGTCAAGGAGCAATGCTTTGCCTTGGCTGAAAGCTTCTCTTGGCACAACACCAGCCCCACCTCATATATGTTTCATTAGCCAATGTACAAGGCTTTCAGATCTCCCTTCCTCCTTAGCTTCTGTGGCATCAGATAGGGGCTGGAGGGCTGCTGGCCTTTCAAGGTGAAAAGAAGCTTCCCATTGCTGCTCAGACAAATGCAACTTGAGCCAAGTGCGAAGTGTGGAAGTGAATAGTTCTCCTGGACTTGGCACCAGCCCAGAAAGTAAGCGCAGTTGTTCCTAAAAGGGGACCACGTTACCTGCAGCTGTGTTGCTCTTAGGACCAATTCTCCTTCCTTCATTTCAACTTCAGACCTCTGGGGAGTGATAAACCACCTGCAAAGCTTTGGGGCTCCACATGGAGCCTCTGAACAAACTCACTCCCACCAGCCTAAAATTCTCTGTACAACACTTTGCACTTTCACTAGAAAACTGAGGGATTCAGCATGCTCAGAATGTTTGAAAAATACATCTTTAGGGATTGTTTGATGAAAAAATGGCATCCATGTGTTGTTTTGTTGCTTTGAGCCTAATGTAAACAAGGAAATCCAGAAGTGCTGGTGGGTTTTGTGTATGAGAGAGTGAACCTAAGCAAGTATCAACCCATAGAGGAAGGGACCCATTACCTTACATACATGAGGTGAACAGCATAGTGATAGGACAAGGAGTAAAGGGTGCAAATTGAAAGAGGGGAATTTTAGGTTAGACATTAGGAAGAATATTTCACTGTGAGAGTGGTGAGACCATAGAACAGGTTGCCCAGGGAGGTTGTGGATGCCCCAATCCAGGCAATGTTCAAAGACAGGCTGGATCCTGATCTAGTGAGAGGTGTCTGCCTATGGCAGTGTGATTTGGGACTAGATGATCTTTAAGACCCATTCTAAACCCTTGACATTCTATGATTCTATGAAAAGCAGAGCACTAAGGCCACAGACAAACTAACAGAAAGATTGTCTGGGTTACTTTGACCACAATTTATCCTGTGTCAACATTCATATGTTTCAGTATTTCAAATATTGCAATGATACTTCCTTTCTAAATGCAACTTCATTTAATTTTAAAATTCCAAATGCTAAAGCTGCAATGAAATGATTTTGTAACTTTTTTTGAGGAGGAAGAGGAAAGAAAAGATCTTACTTGGCATAGATCTACTTGCAATATCAAATAGCAAATGTCTGTATCTGTGTAATGCAAATAGCAAATGTGTGTATCTATGTAAATTTAAGCTAAACCACAGTTTAAAGAAGTTCTTTTGCAGTTGGGTCTTTCATCTTAAACCATTCTGGGTGTTTTAAGACAAGTGCACCTAGCATTTGGCTTCCTTGCTGGCTTTTCCAGCATCATCTCATTCACTAGCTTTTTTATTTTAGTTTTTTTTTAAGACCTAGCAATGTACATAAGAGCAGCTTGACCAGTGGGGCTTGGGCACAGATCAAATTTGGGGAGAGGGTCCAACAGAAGCCATGGATCTTCCTTGTTATTATTCCCTTTATAGAGCCCCGTTTAGAGGCCCCAAGTGGAAACAAAGGTAGCAAGCCATCCCAATCCTGCTGCCAGGAAAAAGGAGGGGTGGTTTAATCAGCCATCCGTGTAGCACTGTAGCAGAAGGGGCAAAAAAGCCCACATTTAGGACCAGATGCTTCTCCTTTAGATGAAAGGATGATTAAAGCACTTGTGCTGAGAACTGCAGCAATCCCTGTGTTACAAATACAGCAGTGCATGTCTGACCCTGCCCTTTCAAAAGCAGATTCTGTGGCTATGGTGAGGGTATACAGAGGTGAGAGGGGAAAAAACAGCAGTGGGTAATACTCAACTAAAAAGCTCAGCCCACATAGGAAAATGTAAATGCTTCATTTGCTCCTCTAAGGAAACTGGCTGTAGTTTCAGAGCATACCATAAGTGCCCTAAAACTTTTCTAACCAGAAGGAAACAGCACTGATTAAATTCCTGTGTGGGACTGACTATGGGCAACATATTTGTATTTGTCTTGAGACACCCACAGTTCCGTGCATAATCAGAAAGATTTCTTTCAAATGCCAGGAAGAATTCTGACAAAGCCACTGCCTATTACAAACAATCAGCTGAGTGTTACAGGACAGCTGCTTCTGCATTGTAAAACACATGCAGGACATGGTGCTGTGGAGCTATCACCGTTCTTGCTACAAGAGATGGGTTTTGTCTACAGCATCCCTTCAGCACCTCTAGCAGTATGAAGAAGGCTTTAACATACTGCATTAGAAATGCCTGATGGACAAACATCGCACATATCCGTTCTCAAATAAAACATTATTTTGAGGCATTATAATGTTAACTTTATATATCCAAAGGTTTTTTACTGCCTGGGCAGCTTTGGGGAAAAGAAAAAAAAAAAAAAAAAAAAAAAAAAGCACAGATTGAGAATAAAAGATGACATTTCAGTCTTAAAAGGAAACAAAACACAAGCTCAATTTTCCTTATTGTCCCCCTATTCACACCCATAAAACTGCCTCGTGCTGATAGAAAGGATTAAGTCTTTATGCATGAAATATTTCACATCTTGCTGGATCCTATGATATCCTAGTTGTTCCAAGCAAAGGACAGTAGCAGCAGTTTCTCAAAACCAGAAAGAGTTCTTAGAAGCAAAACAGAAGGCAAAGCTGTTTCCAGGCACAGCAATACAGACATAAATAAGAGTACACGATGTGACACACACTTCACCATTCAGAGACTAACATACCAGTCTGCTCAGTCCAGAAACTCTAAATGCTTCTGTCAAGTGAATTTCCCATATAAAAATCTTGTAGAGATGCAAAAAACTAATTATAAGAAACATCTAATAATGGGAAATATAAGCTTTAAATTTGTTAGTAGATAAAAGGCAGGGAGCTACGAGATGGAATCTTTTGCATCAAGCATTTCTTTTCTTTTGAAGTTTCAGTGTGCAGGGATGAGAAAAATGGGTACAGTTTCCCTTTACATGACAGGAACAATAATTGAGTAGGATTATATGTCATCCATGAAAATACTATATTTATGCCTCATTGTAATCCATTCATTGGTTTATGGATCCGAAGTCCCACGGGTAGTGTCACAAATCCACATAATGTCCCTGAGTAGTGGATTTTGCATTTGGATCTGAGATGTAGCTGGCGGACACAGCAAATGACATGTAGCCAGACAGCTCCCAGGAGAGCGCACAGACGGGAATGCCAAACACAACGTCGGTCCCCAGCTCGGGTGGGAAACACAACCTTTGGCTCCCCAGTCTGCCAGCTTCAGAGGGGTGCTCTAACGTACAGGCCCATTTTCTCCCCAGTCATCAGAGAGATTTTACCCATCTACCACTTAACAATTGTCAAAAGTGACTATGATATATCTCCTGTGTCATATGGAGCCATTTCTTCTTTTGCCAAAAGATGGCAGAAGCCTGACCCTATCTCTCGGACTACCTAGAGATATCTCTACAGCCAAATTTCATAAACCTGAGACCCATCATTATTTCTTTCTTCTTACATTAGGAGTAATCCTGAAGTAGCACATTAATGTAGGATAACCTCCCTGTACAAGATTTCCTGCGTGGCTTTGTACCAGATCTATACTTCAGCTTCCCCCTGGAAATTGAGAGGTTTGTTTTTCCTGGCAGTGCTTTCCTTAGTTAGCCTTTTGGGATGTACATTTCCTGAGGCAAATGCCATTTTTTATTTCATGTCTGCACCAGACTCAGCCCGGCTCCAGTCTCAGATGAAGCTTTAAGGCAATATCATAACAGCAATTTAAAAAAGTACTTGACAAGACTTCATAGCCACTGCGTCTGTAGATTACATGTATCTGCTAGTAGAGGGAGGTGCACTTTGGTAGAAAGCTTTCCTCATAATTCATTAATTATGTATTTACAAATATCTCATCTGCCAACCCCTTGAAGCTTCTCAGTCTTTCATGAAGAGGGGAGGAGCAGTGAAAGAAGTTGTCACATTTCCTTAGACATGCATCTCAGACAATGATATGGGTGTTGGTCCATTACTGAAAGTAAAGTAATAAAATTCTCCATCCAGTGTGTTGGTTTGATTGTCAATATCAACATAGTCCTGTACTGAAGTAACAGCTGACTGCGAGTAGCCTAAAACTGTAATATATAATCAAGCCATACCTGTTATGCTACAACTGAACAGAATCAAGTGGAAAACAGCACCCTGGTACAGTACCTTTCTGGAGTGTTTATGCCCAAAATGTATCATCACACCAAAACCCCACCCCTGGTGATAGTCATAAGGCAATGCTCCTGTCACAGGCAGCAGTATTTCTGCAAACTCCCAGTGCTGGGGCAGAAGCACCAAGCACCTACCAGATCACTGCAGCTGCATGGTTTCCATGATGGAACAGTTGAATCTCAGACTTTAAGTTAAAAATTAAATGGGTCATTTCATACTAGAAGTCTTGAATGTAACATGGTTTCAAAGCACATTAAAACTTGAGAAACAATTATTCCAGCTGCTTGGGTACAGCTACCATGAAGGCCCTAGGACTGATCCAAAGCGTGGGCCTGACCAGTATCAGTAGTAACACAGGTAACCTTTTCCTGGCTGTCTCGGCTAACCCTTTCATATAAGATCATTGCACACCACACCTGGCACTTGAGGCCTTCAATTCTTTTTATGGTTATGAGAACCTGCAGAATAAAGCAGATGCACTCTGTTCTGAAAGAAGAGTCCACATGGAAAATGATTACCCAGTTATGAGTGGAAAGACTGATGACCCAGAAGTTAAATAACATCTCAACTTTCAATTTCCCTTTGCTTTACCTTTTCTTAAAAACTTTTGCAAGATTTTACTGTATAAGTGGATTGACAGTCCTGGAACTTGTATTCCTAGTATACATATGGCTCCTATTATATCCTTCCATTTCATTTGGGTCACATGATAGTTAACACATCATCTATTTCAGCCACTACAAAACTTGGAAGAATCTAACCTTTCAAAAGGAGGTTTTTTACCTCAGCAACAGCTAGCACTTCTGCAGCCGTATCAGTGAGGCAAGGGTGCAGGTCCTGGTCTCAGAACAGTACTTAGCACGAAGAGCTCCACATTCCAACATATTGCATCTGGCGTGCCTCATGCGCAGAGTATTCCTTAAAGGACCAAGGACAATGTGAAGCAAGCCCATCTGAGGAGAAGGACCTTTTGGGAAGACAGAGAAGTTTATTATTAGAATTGCATTGAGTGTTTTCTCAAAGTTACATTAGTGCTGCACCCGCTAAGCAGATTAATAAAGGATAGCAGCCTCTCAGGTACCAACCTGCCTCTCGTGATTATTAAATCTACCTAGGAAGCACATGAAAGAAATGTTGGAAATCTTACTCAAGCAAAATATATTTATCAACTGGAGCTAGGGAAATTTTCTGTATTGCCTTGACCTTGCTGGTCCTCTTTGTTAAAAAAAAATAAAAACAAACCTCAATGCCATTTCATAAAGATTTTATGAAAAGCTATAAACATGAGTGCCTGTGCACCATACAAACTGAAAAATAAGTGGTACCTCTGGCACTGGAGGATTTTGAGAATGCATTTAGACTTATGCATGATGATATTTGTCTCAACTGATTTCTACAGAGCTATCCTGAATGCTAGGAACAGAAGTGTGAATGGCTCAGGTGTGAATGGATCCAAAGAAGGCACATCCTTACCCCTAGTTTTCTCTCAGGTCCAATCAGAGTTTCAGTATCTCCCCCATGGACACCAAACCTTGTGTGTCCTCCCCACCAAGGCCCACAGGGCTTCTTTGCCTGTTTAGGTGGGTGCACCCATCAGGGAGCCAGCACTGTAAGGGTTAAAAAGTGCACTTTTCCACCCAGAAGGCTGAACGGACTCCTTTGAAGCCATTAGTCTATTGTATAAATCCCTCCCAGTTTTGAGGATTACAGAATAAATACATTGTAATGGCTCTGTAGGAACCTGGCCCATGGGGTCACCCTGACTTTAGTTTGTGCATTATGTCCCAAGTGACAGAAATCGAAGCATATTAAACGCTTCATGAATGTGAAATGTCCAGAGTTTTAATCTCAGGAGCTTTGCAGCCTTACAGTTTGTCTTGGATGTACCTAAATCCACACTGCAGACTGATTAGAGAGGAGCTGGCTTCAGCTGACCCATTCACACCAGGCAAATTCAGATAGTTTCAGATTTAGAGCAATAATTGCTTGGTGTGTGTTGGGGTGGGACTTATCTAGCTTTATGCATTGTAATAGAGTGCATCCAATAAACACATAGACAATTTATGCAGAAGAAATTATCTTCTATTAAAATAAACTATTTTTAGAAGTATGTTGGTCTAATAAGACACTTACAGACCCTTCATAGCTGAATAACACCAAATAACTACACAATTTCACTCCACTTGCCTCCAGGTGAGAAAGATATTAATGGCATTTACGAGCTAGGAGAATTACTTATAAACTTATCTAACTCCCTTCAAAACTGTCACCTGACAAATCATCTTAAAGCAACTCTGCCTTGCTGGTTGAAAAATAAAAAAGAGAATCTGCCTTTGATGTAAATTCTGGTCGATTTTATCTAGTGCTCAGCATACTCTACCTTATTGTACTTTTCGCTAGGTATTTTGGTCAAGTTGGTTTTGGTTCTTCTTTTTTACCGAGAGAATTTTCATTCCTGGCAGAGACAGAGACCCCAGTAGCATTTACTGAAGACTGAAGGAGAAAAGGGTATAAGAGAATTGAAATTCTGCCATTTATTATTTGAAATAATTAATAGCAACTGAAAAATATTCACATTTTCACAGACACACAAACATATGCTACAGTATTTGGCTGTTTGCTTTGGGGGTTGTGTTGCCTTTGCTAATCTTTTAATAGAAGTATTCATAAAATTATTGTGATTTTTAAAAATTATTTTTCTTTTTTTTACTTATCCTCTAGAGAATTATCTGCTGCACTCTGTCTCATAAATATTAGCCTCTGACATTTCGGAAGAAACAAGCATATATTCTGTTAAATTACATTTGAAGAAAACACTTTAAAAGTTGAATTTCACTTTTCATTGTGATACCACAGCTCTTCTTTACTCCTCCTGAACTCACTTTTACATTAGAGAGGTTATAGTTTTAAAGGAACTTTCTGAATTTATTCTCTATGGATTTGCTGAAGAAAAACAAGTATTTCTTCCCAAGCCAAAGCTTTGCAAAATCATATGGCAGTGGATATTATCAGTCTGTCTGACATCTTATTACAACAGCATTGTGACATAACTTTATCCCAGTGGAGATGGGAATGTGCTGATGCCTCTCTGATCACCAGAAGGATTCTGCTGTCTTTCCCTGATGAGTTTCAATCCATCTAATCTCTTTCTTTCAAAGATCCCATGAAATAGCAAGCTTGCTCGGAAAAGAGAAGAGGATTATGTCGTGATATCCTCATTTCTTGCACGCCCAGTGGCACTGACAATGCCCGTGGTGCTGCAGCTGTACAAACAGGTAATGGCAGCACCCTCTTGCCTGGCAGCTGCTGGTCGGGGGCTGGGGAGAGGCTTTGCAGGTTGTTTCCTGGTCTCACGCTGTATCTTCCCTTGTGAAACAATGCAGAGAAGCCCAAGCAAGAGCCCAGGAATGGAAGCAGTGCAGCCACGTTGGTGAGTAGCCCACCTGAGCCCTTGGGCCTGGCTGCGCTGCTTTCTGTACCTCTGCTGCCACCCTGACATGGCACCACTCTGAGCTGTGAGCCGTGTATTGCCACAGCTGCTGTGCAACTCAGCTGTGCTTCGTATTACCTCAAGCAATTCTCTTCAGCTATTCCTAAAGCTGGGGCAAGGACCTTGCTGGGCTTCCAGGGACACTGGGAGCTTTCTTGTAAGTGTGGGTAAGTGCCGAGGACTGCTCCTGTGCCAAACAATGAATACCCAAACACAGCTCCCCGAATTCCAAGGGCTGTGGGAATAAGGAGTCAAGCAAACAGCAAGATCACAAGCCTCTCACACCGCAGAGATTTAATTTCAATCCAATGCACTGTTTCTCCTCTCCTTGCTGTGGACAAGTCCATGTTTATTAAGGGACTCCATTAGTCTTCCCCTGTGACTCCACCTTGCTGCAAAATGTTTTTTTCCTCTGGGGCTATAGCAGCAGCTGGCACACTATTTCCTTCTGAGGTGTAGCCAAATAATGGCCTTTTGGAGGGGGATCTGTTTCATCTCTCTTCTCCATATGTTCCTTTCAATTGAGGAGCTTAAAACACTCATTTTCACAGTAGCTATCTAAGTGTTTTTCCTTTTTTGTGTCTATTACTGAAATAAGTAAATGTGCTCAAGGCAATGAGGCACATGAGTCAGGTCAATATACTGGAGCTTTCTTTCAGGAGTAATTTTCCAGGAGACCTGGAGAGAGGAGGAGTTCACCAGGGTTGGCCAGAAGTTGATCCCCTTGTCTGGAGCACAGGGACATTAGTCATGTTTATATGAGACAAGAGAACAGTCTTCTTCACATGATATATGAGTGCTTTTCCCAAATGGATGCAGCATCCCTGGTCAAGAGGACAGCATTTGCTGCAGTGAAACTACTTCTTTTGGGCTATGATTTTTTACCAAGATGGCCCTACAGCAAAACAGATGTAGATAATTTGGCAACCACCAAATATGCAAACAGATAGATAGCTGGATAATGCTGGAAATTTCAGGCCAGGAACGAACAATAATAAGTGAAGCCTGCAAACGGGTGCAGCTGTGCTGTCAAAGCCCTCCTGTTGTAGCCTGGCCTAGGAGATCTATGACAGCTGAACGTGTTTCAGTATAACTGGATCCACACTATGGGACATAATCTGTTTAAAATATACATCACTGCATTCAAATTGCTATGTACTTGTACATAAAGCACAGAAACAGAGGAGCAAGCCAGGGAAGTAAGAAATCTGAAAGAAGAGGTGGAGAAACTGGCAGGGGATAGCAAAATGTACACTGCATCCTCCCTTCACCTGCCACCAGGACAGCACCCCAATAACAGTGAACGGTTTGGGACAACATGGAGCAAATCAACCCAGGAAAGCCATCTTCTACTAAGGAAAGTGACAGAATGGCACATTGAGACTCTTTGCCTGGGAATTTGGGAAGGCAAGATGCAGGTGGCCAGGGAGTGTCAGACCTCAGAAAAAGAAAAATATTCATCACCAAGTACCAGAACTGAGGAAACCTAGGGTGCAAGAGCTGTCACATGAGAGATTATCTGATGCACAACTCATTCCTTTTTCCTTCCATAACATCAGTGACACAGTCTCTCTCCTTCACTCAAACACATACTTACACAACACCCATAGAAGCATCTGATCTTGGAGACACCTACTGTTCTGTCTAATTTGGCTGAAATCATTAAGTGGGTTCAAAATTTAGACAGATGTATAGCAGTGACATTATTTTCTAAGAGATCAAGGTAGATAAGTGCAATGAATTAAGAAAGAGCAGTGAAATAAAGAACAAGTGGCAAGGACACTTGAATTTGATGTGAAGTACATAAATCATGAAAGGAGATTGACATGGGAACAGCAGCAGATATCAGAAGGTAAATCTTTGCAGTGATACAGTGATATTTTACCTGGACGGAATGTGAAACCTGAGGGAGCCAAAGAGAAGAATGAAGGTATCAATATGAAGAATTGCAGGATTCAGACTGCTGCTGCCCACAGTGATGTGATCAAAATTAGAAGAGTTAGGTTTTACTTCAGGGAAGGAGGAAGGAAGTGCTCACTAATCTGGCCAAAACTGCTGCAGCCTGTTCTGGCAGGACATTAAGGTGCTCACTGCCAAATGCCAGGTGTCCTGCTTTTCCTCTGTACAACTGGGAATCACTAGATCTTTATTTATGGGCATTACAAACAGATCAGTCAAAACAGCCCAAACAGGGAAAAAGCCCCAATTCATGCCCTGGAGAATTTATAGCCTAGAGAGGGTACACATGAACGCACTTGAAAATATCTGAGGCATGCCAAGATGCATTTCTTACACCGTTCAGAACTGACTTCACTGCTCAATTTGCACTCCCTGCAGCATGGCTTGTGAAGAGAAAACAAATGGCATACCAGACCACACAGAGAAGCAATATGGTTACCAGCGAAACATTTATTAGCTTAGGGAAAGAAACACAAAGCCGTCTTTTCAGAATTTTACCCTCTCCTTGCTATCTTCTCCTCTCATACATCATTTTCCTAGCCTGGACCGTTATTTTACAGCTATCCACTGCACAAAGTTGTAGTTTATTTAAAGCAGCATTTTATGGTTAAATCCCATTCCCATTGTTTAAAAGCAACTATCCTAATTCACAAAAGCAAGACAATAAATGCACCTCCAGAACAGGCTCTAACAACAGCATAGGTTTTGAATTTATCTTCCTGAGCTGAGGTCACCTCATCACTCAGAACTGTATTCAAGCAAAGACAAGGGGATGGGAAATACAGCCACCCACACCAAGGAACAATACATTCAGCTTTCTTTGCAGTGCTATTGCATATTTACCCTGCATTGATAATAATAAATCAAAACTTTTCATTTATATTCCCACTTGCTGGACTTCTAATGTTTCTCACACTGAAGGTTCTCCAGACTTTCTTTTCTATCCAAACCTACCTGTTCCCTCTGTACCTTGTGCTCTCTCATTTCATCCTGTCCACCTCAGTCTCCCTCTCTCTTCCTCCCTCTCTCCAGCTTCAGCAGTTCTTTCTGTTCTTCTGGCACAACATCATGGGGTGGAAGCTGAATAATAAACGCCCATAACACACTAAACCACTACTCAATCGGCATACATGTTGTCAGTGCGTACACTGACTATGCAGCTATTTCCAGAGATCCCTAAAGAACAAGGAGGTTTGTGTTATTAATATACTCTGGAAAGAGGGAAAATTCCCACCGTGCTGCAGCCGACCATCAGCCCCTTCCAGCTTCCAACAGCATGGTTTGTGTAGTTTTCCAGCTTGTCCAGGTATTACATCCAAGAGGAAGGCATCAACCCCCACTCTCTTTGCATGAGAGCAGTCAGGAAGGAGCCTTCACAAACAGCAAGCGTAATGCCAAGGAGAGAGAAGAATAACCAAGGAGACAACACGCTGCATTGGCTCCTCTGTTTCTCTGGCAGGACTCCCTGGCTTTGCTCAGAATATGACTGACTTTGTTGCTTTCAACATTTTCTTCCATTTCGAAATATTTTACTCATTAGCAATCCTCCTTATGCTCAGAACAGGAGATAGCAATCAAGTTCTCTTCTTCCTAGCTGCTAAATGCCTTGATGCCGGCTCTTGAAAAGCTGCCCTATCCACCATGTTTATCTTCCCAGGATTTTTGCTCGTCTAATTTCATCCTCCCTGTCTGGTGAATCTCACCTGCCCTCAGATGTTTGCATACTGTTTTCTAGGCTGATGATTCATACATATAGTCTTTTACTGCTTTTACTGCTCATCCTCAGTCCTGCCTCTATATCACACATCTTCCCATCAGTTTTCACTTGCCTTCTTCACTCAACCCTTCCTGCTTCAGCTTCCTCCAGAGTAACTTTTGACTCACTCCTCTTATTTCTCCACAAAGTCTGCCCCTATCCCAAACCCTGATGCTTCTTCAGTCTCAACAGCATCTGGAAACCATCCCTTGTGTTTCATACTCACAAAGGTGTCTCTCATTTGGGCTTTCATTTTTTCTAACTTGTTCCTGAAGCACCATTGTGGCTCTTTCACTGGGACCACCATATTTCAGTTCTGACTAGAGACAGCTGCCAGAACCATTTCATTTGATCCTGTTAAAATTCCCTTCACCAAATCTCACTGCTCACTAAAGGTAACATAACGTAACAAAACACAACATAACATAAACCCAACACAACACAACACAATCTAATTTCGAAACGGAAAGACTTCTGGTTCAGATTCTCCTTAGTCATACCTCCTGGCACCTCTTCTCTACCAGCTGCTGGACAGGCAATCATTGCAGTGCACTCTGCTCTGCAAGGTCTCCTAAAATGAGAAGTCTCTACGCATATGTTTTTCCTGAGACCCTACCTCTGTTGTGCTCCAATACAGCAATTGGTTTGGTTCATGTAAGCTGTCCCTATTAAGCCCTTCCTTAGCTCCCTCCTGGCATCTCCCGCCTCATTGCCTTGGTCCACCTTGTGGCTGCATCTAGTGTTGGAGTGATCATGAACGCATTAACACCACCAGCACTTCTACACAGATATTGCAGTAATGATGCACCACCCACCAAAACAAAGCCCACAGAAGGCAGGGGCACCTTCCCAAACCTACCACAAGGCAAACAGAGAATTTCTTACCACATTGAAGACCTCGAAAACCACAGTGAAGCTTCTAAGAAAAACCTGTCTGGACTTGATAAAAGACGGGAGAACCCCTTTAGATGAGGACTAACTGCCAACCCAAAGGAGACAGTCACCATGTAGCAAGAACATCACACTGTGCCAGCAGGAATGTTAAAAAGCCAACCTTCTTTTTCCTTTTCCAGGCAGTTTGCTGGAACACACAGAGAAGACGTGGAAGAGGCGCACCTTAAAGTATTTGCGATGTTGGCTGGATGTAACTGTGGCAACTGAAACACGTGGCAATCCAAGGACAGATAATAAAAACTGAGCCAGGATATGCCAATCATTTATTGAGTTTTTTGGTTAAAAAAGACAAAGGACCACCCCCTCTTCCCCCCCCCCTCCCTTCCCGCACCACTATCTCATGTGAGTGCACTTGTAAAACAAATCACACAGAAAAACAGGATTTGTAGGATCAGGCTGGCTTGTTTCCAAAACACATACTCAGTGCAGAAAGCTGCAAGAAAAAGAATAGGTACATGAGAGGAACATGATAGATTACTGCCCTGAAAAATCAACAACAGCACTATTTGACGGGAAAAATCCTTTTTGAGCTACTTAGGGTAATTTATTAATATTATTTTTATAGGGATAATAAGTAGATAAATGTCTACTACAACTTCAATAAAAGCTGGAACTCCAACCCGAGTGAAACTATCAACAAAAAACCGATGCATCACAGTATAACTCACATACCGACATCTCATTCCAAATATCAGAAAAATTCCACATTATTAACTAATCATTTCTGAAATGTGGTTTCAAAAAAGGAAACAGCATTTTTGCTCTACTAGAATACAAAATAAATTTGCTTGAACTTCTCTTTTTTGACATATTTTTACAAACAGGTAACAAAAAAATTAAGGGGCCTTCACATTTTATTAAAGAAAACACTTAGGCTGAGAGTTTGCTTTTTGCTTTTTAACAGACAGGTTTCAATGGAGGAGTAGTTTTTATAGACAATAACAAACCCTCCATAAACACAATTCTATCAAAGGAAGCAATAATACATGTTGTCTTACAGTTAAGTGAACACTATCATTTTGGGGGTGGCACTAAAGCCCCGAGACCCAGACAAGGACCTGAAAAGCATTTTAATCAGTGAACTGCTGATGGATAAGCTCCCTCTTCTCTCTTGGCACAGTAATCAACACAATGCCTCTCTCATCTCCCATCTGAGTTTGACTCTTCCTAGGGGAGCAGGATGACATCCAAGCTCTCTCCAACAGCAGCACTGTACCTCCAGCCCACAAGCTCAGTGTCTTTACCCATCTCCGTGGCCTGGCTTCTTTCCAGTGCCCCACAGGGCCACCCCACTCCCCACTGCTACTCTGATGGCTCTCATGGACACACAAGTAAGTTGGTTGTTTCATACTCACCCTCTCTCTCACAAGGAGGGCAGTTAGATTAGTTTCCTGCAGGCAAAATCAATAGCAAACATCTCAGGGGGCACACTAGCCACTGCTAATTAGAGCTTTTAGACATTATTTGAATAAAATGTATGAGGTTGATCAACCAATGTGGAAAAAATCCATAATATTCCAAGTCTGCCCTTGGTTTGTCAACTTGGCTCACTTTGGAGTTAGAAATGGAATGAAATTCCTAAAGTAAAGGTAAGCTTTTCTAGACTGGGATAGATGCAGGGAGGGATGGTGTTATTTATTCACAAGGAGATGGACTTTTCTGTGTCAGATAAGAGGTGCAACACTGGCTTGTAGACATTTAACTCAATTTGCAAAATATTCAGAAGCTTTTTTGCATTAATCTGATAAAAATCGGAGCCATATATTTTGAGTCTACTTACTCTTAATGAATTATTTTGAGTCTACTTACTCTTAATGAATTATTTTTGTTACAGCCATATATTTTTAAAAGACATATTTAAAAATTGTAGAATTATATATGCAATGAACCTGCTATAATTCCATGAAAATATTTTACTAAATTAGTCATTTATTTATACTCATTTAAATAGCTGGGGTTTTTTAAAAATCTGCTATTACATTTAGCATGTAAATGCCTGTTATGATGCCTACTTCATGCAGTAATTTTCAGGCCATGTAATGAATTACTTTCATATCTTCAGATTAGGTTGCAATTAGATAATGTGTTCAAATGTGAACAATACATTTTCAGAGTAGCTTTCTTTGAGTACTCATCCATAGAACATTTTGCTTGGTAGGAGTTTCCTCTGTAGACTATTGGAATTCTCATTTCAGGAAAGGGTTGTTTCTCCGTGCGATGAAATATCTTTTTCTCAATATAGTGTTCTTAAATAGTGATTAAAGTACAGTAGGAAGACGAGCATAACATCTTAAATATGAACAGGAGATGAGCATGTCATCTATAATACACTTGAAAAATGTCTTTCTGAATCTCAACAATAATCAGAAACTTACAAAGACGGAAGATTTGTCCTATTTTAGATGTCTAAATAAATACATGTTAAAAATAAATGTAATTATATCCTTTAAGTAGAATTATAGAAAGTACAAGCATGCAAACACAACATAAAAAGAGGGGTTTTGTGATGGAGGTAGAAGAAGGATTGATGTATTTATTTAATTTTGGTGGGGGAAAATATAAAACAACAAAACAAAACCATTTGTTTTGTTGACCTAGCTAAGATTGTGCAGTTTGGAACAATCAGTCTAAGTTAGCCAAACATCTCAAATAATTTTTTCTTAAACTACCTGGATCCAAGCACATCCTTAAAGTATTTAAACTATAGTGTAGTTAATGTTTAAGTACAATTTCACATTCTTACTTAATCACACTTTGATGAGGAAAGAGTAGAGGGAGAGGAGAGAGGCTGGAGTCACACTTAGGTTGCTGTGCCCAGTGGATTGAGATCCAAGCCCACAGGCTGTTGTTCTCCCCTGTTTGGATTAGGATTCAACAGCAACACATTTGTGAATGTACCTTAAATTTTGCTGTAAAGCAGCAGAGACCAAACCCTGTCACACTGTCACCCTTGTGAATATTGGAAAAGAAAAATGTTTGAGTGCTATGAAGGAGCCTTAAAGGACCCCAAGCTAACACTGCTATGTATATCTTAAGTGTGAAAAAACAATCAGGAAGGCAACAAATTCCCTAATTCACTACAATTCTTTGCAGTTTTGGGTAGGCAGAAGCGGATGCCTGCCAGTGTGTGGGATGCCTGTCACTGTTAGTTTAGAAAAAATATACTGAAAACAGGTTTTGTTTAAACTGAAGGTGGTTTTTCAGATCAGCTGCTGAGATCCTTTTGAGGCATGGAGCAGCCCTCTCTCTCACATGTATGACATTGTGCTGGCCAGGGACATGCTGCATCTACTCACAAACAACAACTGTGATGTGGCCTTTCATAAACCAAGAGATAGTCCCAGAGGTGGCTGGAGGTTAGGGAAAGAAACACAGTGCTCCTGTCACATGCCATTCCCCATCTGCTGGGCCATCCTCCATATCTAGGTATCTGCAAATTTTACTAGAATTTAACTTCTAAACTATTTTTCCAATTCCTTTACCTTTCATAGCATCTTTTAGACTGCAGCACCTTTTCAGCTATTTGCAGCAGCACTTTTTAGTAACACCTTCTTTGCTTACAAGGCAGCAAATATTTTTGAACCACAAATGCAAATACCAATTTCAAGATGGTTGAGCTCCTTTTTGGCACCTTGCATACATCTCATCTCATAGGGATTTGATACCAACTACAGGAAAATTTCTTGCCAGAGGAGAGTAAGGAGATTAGCATTACATCACTACAAATGGCATCCGAAATGTAATTTTATTTAAAAAACACATTTCCATAAGAAAGCAATATCTCCAGTAACACACTTTCTTCATATTCCATTTTTGTTTCAGATTAGCTCCCTGAAAACTACAGTGCAGTAGTATGATTTTTACTATATTTATGCTCTTTTCTTTGGCTGCATTATACCTAACAGCAGAGCTCTTGGAGAATTTTATTTCCAAAGACTGAAGTACTCAATTGTATGCCAGAGAAAGGGGTGGAGAGAACTGAATGTTAAGGATCAGAAAGCATAACATGTCTAAAATAGGTGTATAGGGTTTACTCCCTACTGCAGCATCTTCAGCATTTACTGCTATATACATAATAGAAACCACTTTATGGGAGGACCTTCCTTGTCTTTTCAGAGCTGGACATGCACAATTAAGAGCAAAGATTCTGGATCTCACAGCCAAGCGAAGCTTTCCATCCTCTGACTGAACTGTTTACTTGTAGGAGACCACAGTGTCAGGATTCTACATAATGCTTGGGATCTTTCTTGAAACTTGGAAACTGTGAACTGCAGGGAACTAAATCTTTTACCTTTAATTCAGTGAAACTCTGTGCATGAACTTCAGTCATCTCTCAAAACACTGGAACAGCAGTACACAGAAAAACTCACTCATCTTGTAACCACTGGAAATTAATCAGATAGATTTAAAATATAACTACGTAGAATTTCTCTAATTCATACAGGTACTAGATGCATTTTTTGATAACATTAGGAGGTATATGATAACATAAATCAAAACTCAGAGAAATTCCAAATAACTACTAATTTTTTTTAAGTCATAGCAAGTATTTTAAAAGATAGCAAACAACCCCCACACACACTTAAAGTTTTACTTTGGTGGAAAACATGCAGGAACAGTTTCCCCATCCTGTGAGATTTTTCACATTGTCAAAACATTTTCTGTGATAGAACATTTTGAATTCTGTTTGGTTCAGAGAAGAACATAAATTTGCCTCATTGGGAAGGCTTGCAGTAGTAGTTGTTATACAACTCAGATCCAATTGCAAAGCTACAGTGATACCAGTTTAAAAATTATAACCACACTGTTCTTCCTTAAAAAGCACTCTCTTGTCTCTTTCATCCAAAACATTTCAGCTGACAAACAGGCACTTTCTGATGAAAATCAATATGCTAAATATTTTTAGTTGTGTTCTACATAGGTTTACTATCCATCCTTCCTGAGGATTTGCAGAGATAGAGCAGTAAAAATAAGACTTCTGAAAAATCCAACCTGGACACATTTACCATCCTCTTTTGTCTTTCCTCCATGTCTCTGCTGACCGTAGCTTCTTATTTTAGACAGAGATATCCTGTGAAAACCCTGTGTAAACTGGGCCGGGGGCAGGTCTGAAGGGGATTCCCTAAAGATGACCAATATTTGTCTGTGGCAGGTGAAGGCTCTCAGGATGAAGTGTAACGTTTTCAAACAAGGACTCTGTGATGGGGCTTATAGGTCTACCAAATATTAACAAGAGCAGATGCAATAGACATACTGAGTTTTATAAGGTTATAATTTTTCTCTTTCCCCTAACCTGTGCCACAGGCTATAAATTACTTCTTCCCTCTGGTTTTCCTTTAGGAAACAGCTACCTTACCACTGCTTTCTTTACTGGCATCCCCTCTGCTCCACAGGTGCCAACCACATTTTCTCTCAGACATTTTAGCTGATTAACATTTCCAGTTAATCTCAAAGCGACTGCTCTCAACCTGGATTTCACTTTGATGTCTGCTGCTTCTCTGGTTTAGACCTGATTAAGAACTTCCATGTGCCAAAGAGCTGCTGCTTTCTTCTGAGAGGATCGAGCTGCCCTGAGGAAAGGTCCCAGCTCTCTGCCTTGCTCCTGTGCTGAATATCCACCACCAACCCAGGACAGGGCTCAGGTGCAAAGGATTAATATGTCCCCTAAACCCTGCCACGTGAAATGCCCTTTCACACGATCTTAGGTGGCACAGAGGCTTTGCTGTAGCTTAATTGCTTGCTGGCTAACAACAAGCGGCTCAATGGCTGGCCACCACACCGCTGCTGAACTGAGCTGAAAGAGAGCGCTTCTCGGCATGACTCAGATCGTGTAGTTCAGTCAGTTCCCATCATCCCTTTGTCCCTCATATGTCTGACATGTGGATGAAGCCTTCCCTATTGTGCCTTCTCTTTTCTGGGAGAACAAAGGGAAGCTGACAATGAAGTGGCTGCCAGCCCATTGCCACAGTCCATATATCCACGCAGCTGTCATTACGTAGTCAAAGCAGACGTGCTAGCAGGAGAGAACAAGCGGCCTATGTGAGAGGCAAGTGGGTTTAGCTAAAAAAAGATATATTGTCATCGACAATGCACATACTGCTATTAGTATGCTATTAAAGGGGAGGAAAAAAATCCCAACATGTAACCTCATGACCTCAGAAAATTTTGGTAGCAAAGTGCACTTGAAGAGCAGGCTTGGAGGGATTCTCCTTCATGTCCTCTGCCTCCAACTATCCTGAGCAGGCACCTAGCCCTGCTCCAAAAATAAGTGAAAACAATTGTGTCATTACTTAGGTATGCCTAACACCAGTTTTCCATTGAGGAATGCATCAGTTTGCTAAGGTAGCCAGGACTCCTCCTGTTGAGCGCTGACATGTCACATCAGTGGATTTCTTGTTTACAGAAGTGGCAGATTGTTAATGTGAAGGCAATTTCCTGCATTACAACAAAATCCCATGATATATTTCAGTTGTTGAAAACCTGGAATGAAGAAACAGTTCTGTGATACGGAAATGCCACTGAGAGCTAAGTGGTAACTGGAACTAAATTTTATGAAGTAACTAAGCAAAAAAAGAAGGGGGGAAAAAAAGCAGCTCTCTGTATAAAATAAGGTCCCCTCTTGAACTACCCCTCACTTCCATCCCAGATGGTGAAGAGTATACAAACCATGGGTTAAAGAGTGGAAATTCACAGGACAGATGTTCAGGGTCTACCAGGTAAGGGTGAAACCTCTGAGAAACCTCTTGGTAAATTGCTTATATGGCTTTTCAACGCATATAGTTTGTACTGTATATATGAATGCAAAGAATAGGGAGGAATGTAGATTGTAAGTGGTACTGAGGTCACCTGGGACTTCTGATGATGCCATACAGCCACTTCCCCACCTTGGGGAAGTCATCTCAGCACCAAGTGCCAGCTTCCATTTGTAAGATGAGAATTGTGATATTTCTCTTTGGATTGCATAGCATCTCTTTGGATTGCTGTAACATTTACACAGAGGCTCTAACATCCTGGGCCCCCAGGGATCTGCCTGGAGCCTGGCCAAAACTAACCCAATCACTCTCCAGCCTCACTGACATCGCACTGGAGGCCAGGGGATGGCTGGAATTGTGTATGCTGGACTGCCTAGTCAGTGCTGTTCTCTGACCCACACAGCCACCCTGCAACCCTGGTTGGTTCAAGCAAGTCTAACTGCCTGGCAACATCAGGTTTCCATCCCTCCAGGTGCTTCCCAAATTCTTCATTGCCAAAAACAACAAAAGTTGCTGTGTAAGCTGAGAAAGAGAAACAAAAACGCTTCATTAAAATAATGCTCAGGCCAATCCTGAAAATTTCTGTATCTGGATGGGCCTTGGCAGTGGCACAGCAAGAAGTGGGGCAGGATACTGAGACCCTTCCAGAGTTCATACTGCCTGGTGTGAACCTCTGAGTCTGATTTTGCATCATGCTCCCAGTAAAGAACACAGGAAGTAAAGAACATAGGATCGAAAAAAGATAAAAGTGCACATGAACTGGACACCCAACTTGTCCAGTCCATCGCTCTGGCCACGCCCCCTCCTTTGCCCTACAAAGCATGCTGTGCTCTGTGTCTGAGCAGCTTCACAGAGGTGACTCAGAGTATCTCCCCATGGTACCTCATGGGGTCTTAGCTCCTTCCTCCCTATCTATGCTGTCTTATCTGTGAAAAAGCTAAGGGCCTGGGTTTATAACAGCACAGGGCTATTCATCTGGAACTGCTTCTGACATCATCAGCTTCCCTGTGTATACATCCTTGTTCAAGCATCTGTTCAGGGCGGTGATAATGCCTGGCAACTCCACTGTCCCTCTGCTGATCTCAGGAGTCTTCAATTGCCATAAACTTCCCTGCCATTTTAAAGTCAATGCCCCATGATCTCTTTGAGATTTTGGGTTGCTTCATCCCCACTCTGTGTGTCTTCAAGTATGAACCTACTGTTGTGCCCGCACCTACCCAGGTGAAAGAACTTCCTGCTTTAATCTCCTGCATTTCAGGCAGCTCTTCTGCAACAGAGCTACCTTACTTCTGCTTCTGCCATAGCAAAAAATGTGTTTTCCTCCTTGCTTCTAGCACTTCTTGATGTGATTTTATTCTATTTTGTTTTTCCCTAATTGTTCTTTGCTGATAATAGTTCATCTGAAAATTGTTAAGTCAAAGTACATTGTGGGAAAGAATATCATCTTGCAATAATCAAGCTACTTCTTTGACAATGGAAAGCCCCCCCTTAGGTGTTTTTTAGAAAGGGTTTTTCCAAGTTCTCAATGCAGGTATGAAGTCACTCTCACATCCCTGAAAGGAGGATTCAAAATTGTCCCGAGGAGATTAGCGTCTCAGCTCATGTTTCAGACTTCTTATCAGGTTAAGTCCATCTTGAAATGTGAGCTTTAGTTTCCATACTAAACCCCCTTCTTTCCCCTTCCTCCCCCAGGCCTGTGCCACCCCATTATTTGTCCAGGATGATCCCCAGTGATGTATCACCTTTGTGGTTTCAGTAAACCCAAGAAAAGGCTTTCTTTTCTTATTCCAATCTACTTAAGATACACTGACATATAAAATGCTTTGTGTAAGAATGTCACACATCCCTCCTCCAACCTCAGCAAAGCACATGAACACTGAGGTGATTTTCTTACCAGTCCTCATCTCTTTCTACAGAGATTTGCTAGCAAAACAAAGACTAGTTCAGCAGCCTGAAAGGGGGACTTCATAGGTTTTGTTTGAAGCATGAAAACTGAAGCGTGGATTTATTTTTTTTTCCTAACAGTTGCTCAATAACAAGAATTGAGGGTACAAGTACTGATTGGAGGATGAAGGATGGTGAGTCATTTAGCAGCTTGGACTTCCATTGGGATCAGTATGACCAAGACAAAATCCCTGAAACACAGACCAGTTTTCAAGAATATTTCATAGCCTACTAGAAAAATGACACATTGGTTGGAGCCATTCCAATTTATGCCAGCATCAGGAACTCTTCTGAGAAGAAGCCTCTTTGGGAGACAGACAGAACCATTACTGGTGCTGGCAGTCGCACTTGTGCAATAATGCTGTAACACAACACCCGTCTGTGTTTCCACGTGCAGCTGAGCCAGGCTAGGGATTTACCACCACCAAGAGAGAGATCCCACTCTGGCATGCCCCAACTCCTTCCATCAGCTCTAGCTCCCATCAGAGACCTCTGTGTGTGGAGCTCACTGGCCCCTCCAAGTCCTTGTGGACCAGCTCACAGAGGTCCCTCAGGAGCACCACAGCTGGTGCAAGGTCAGAGAGGGGCCATGCGGCCAGGACATGGAGGTGGGGGGCGGTGCTGGCTTTTACCTATCCACAGCATCCTGCCTCTGAGCATTGCTTTTGAGGGCTTCACTCTCTCTCTTACACTGGAGAAGGGGCAAATTTTCAGCCACATGCTGTGGGAGACAGGATTTGACATTACCTATAGCTTTTCCCAGAGGTGGAGTAAAGGGACAAGAGAGGGAAGGATGCATTAATGAAGAAGAAAGCCTTTGATAGCGTCTCGCAATCTCTCTGGGAAGAGGCCTTGCCTCTACCTAGGTTTATTGGTTTTGAATTCGGGGTTGTTGCTACTGTCATGTTTGGTTTTTATTTGCAAGAGCAACAATTTAAAAGCCCGGAGCCGTACCAATTCAGCAGAGGTCAAACAAATTGTTTGCATTTTTGCTATAAAAGGGGCGTGAGGGAGAGTGAGACAGATGGTAAATTGGCTGCTAGGAAGCAGAGCTTGAACTTTTTCAATCATGTCTCCCTCTTAACTCACAGCTGGTAAAACTCTCAGTTCTGTGGCAGGTCTTTCACTGGACAGATCAAATCCAGCAGCACAGAAAACAAAACTCACCAGGAGCCACACAGGGTAAGAAATTATTTCTTAATAAAACTACAAAGCCCAGAACAATAACTGGGCAACATTGACATGTATTGTTGGCCTTTATCACAATCTCTTTATAAGCCTGGGTTAAGAACACAGATGCAGTTGTCCTTTGATGTCCTCGTTCAAAGGACTTTAAACCTGCTTCTAGCATTGATAAGCCGGGGAAGGGGGAGAGGAAAGGCTGAAACACAACAGAAAAAGGTTGGCAAATAAATAATTTGTTATACTTTTATATTTCTGGAGACATTGCCATAAAAGATACAGTCACAGAATTCACAAGTCGGATGCCACTCAAACAGAGCTGCTTATGCCTGCAGTAGCTGCTTCAGAGCCAAAAGCTTCTTGGAAACTCACTTGCAGTTCAAAATAGGAAATGGAAAGGTAAACTTAGCCTTGTTTGTGGGCATCAGGGTTAGCTCCACTTAGAGCCTCCCTAGAACTGAATTCTTCCTTGTGTTACACCAGCACAAAGCTGGAGCTTCCCAAATCCTCTCATGATTCCTTGACCCCTGTTGCCCAGCCCTTTCACAGTGAGCTGTGGGAGAGCTCACCCGTCCATAAGCACAGCACCAGCACTCTCACACCGCTAAACACTTGTCAGACATGGAGCAGAAGCAGCTTAGGGACAACACCTGAGCAAATCTGTAGTTTTTCTCCACGGTGACACCAAATTGCTGAAGGTTGTGTGAACAGGAGGAGCATGGCACTGTCCCCACCAGGTTTAGAGAGGGACAATGCTCATCACTGTGCTTTCTTCTTGTTCTGCACCACTGTTAAGAGGCAGAAACTTTTGGCAGAGGTGCTAGAAGATATAATGTTCTAAACAGTTATATCTACCAAAGATCCTCTTTCAGAGCCCTAAATTCCATTTTCAGGAGCAATGTAAACACTTAGCAGCCAAGTACCAGATGCTCTTGAAAATTCTGCTTCACATCATGCCCTGCAAAAACCTAGCAATTGCACTATGACACACCAAAAGTAACCTCTGATTTGGAGTTTGCCGCTGCTGCAGCAGAATTAAGAGAAAATTCAGCTTGGCTCCTGCTCTTGTTTACACCACACTAACTCCATACAATGGGGCATTCAGCAGCATTCAGATCATGGGGACTTTTTGAAGTAACAAATTAGCTGCCACAGTCTGAAGAGTCAAGCAATCAGACTGATCCCAGGCATTACCATTGCCATTTTATTCTGGGCACAAACAGAGCATACAACTCAGCAAAGGTCAGGTGTGAAGTATGCGCCAGACCTAAAAATTGAACCCATATGTCCCAAGTTCTAACCCTTCAGAGCAAGCCTACCTCTCCTCAAGGAGGATGTTGGCCACAAAGATGTGGTCACAGTGTGTGAAGATGCTTCACATTTATTATCACGTCATGGTTGAAACCTGTTTTTGAAAACTGTTTGTAAATAAGGTCAAGTTTCCCAACAACATAGGCCAACCAAACAGATGTCACAGTTGCTTAAGTGTTTTCAGCATGTCTAGACACCACGTGGTGATTAACACCAGCAGACCATGCTTCCATATGTGCTAGGAAGAGCAGAGCCCAAGATGTGATAGATGCACAATGGAAGAATTCTGGAAAATGCTCATGAAGTTAGAGAGAGAACCAAGGGCTTTCTCACATCCTGCAAATAACTGTCTGAGCCTCAGCAGCACCCAATTAAGAAAACAATTAAGACTGAGATAGGCACCGACCACAACTCCTTTGTCAGAGTCATTGTGAGGTGCTGCCAAAACATTAGCCTCCCTTGATTTCAAGCACAGCTTGGCAAATGGCAAAAAGACAGTTCCCAAGAGTACCCACAGCAAGCAGCTTCTACAGGCTTTGGAGCACAATAGTTTGGAAATTGTGTCAAAGCCAAGAATGAGGGTCGCAAGTTAAAGCAGTAAAATGTTATACTTCCTAAACAACAGGCAGGAAGGGGAAACTGTGGATCCTGGAGGAGCTGTCAGAGGCAAAGAATGCGCTATCTAGTACTTCTGCTGCAGCGAGCCCTGCTGAGACCCTGCTGGGAACAGCGTGGCTCCCCCCTGAAAGCCGGGTACTTCATGCCAGCACTGACAGATATGGCATCGGTTCTGCTTATCCCACGCTCTCCTGCTCCAAGTAGCATCCTGCTCTTGGAAGTCAGTCTCCCTCTTCAGTCAGCCATGAGTCTCACATGGTCAGACATGCACTGCAGATAGTGTTAGCTTTATGATTAGAGCTGTCTGCTGCGAGACACATTTTAAAATTCATGACCTTTCCCATCAGGGTTCAAAACCGAACTGGCCTGAAGATGAAAGACTGGCTTAGACTCCTGCTGTAAGCCGCTTGCCTTCTTTCCTCCCCCCAGTATTTCTCCTTCAGCATTTACTTCCAATTATTTTACAGACTGCCTTCCACTAACTGCGAGTTTAAAAATTGCTAATGAATTGAGATAAATTAAAGTTCATCAGTATCTGAACCAAGCATGTGTTTCAACTTTACAGTCATGCCTGACTATCAAAGGTATCTTCTTTTGTCAGGTAGAAGATGCTCTATGAAGGCTGCAGCTGGCCAAAAGAGATAGAGCTGAGTTTTGAAGGAAGGAAAACAAGAAGAGGAACGCTTATGTTGCCTGTGAAAGAGGTATTTGCAGAGGGATTGGCCATAATACCAGTAATATGAAGAAGGGGGTGGAGGAGGGGAAGAAGAGAGGAGGAAACACAAAACCAACCACGGCATACACATTGGCACTTGTAGAGTCCTGGAGACTTTGCCAATGGAAATTAGAGAGGAATGTGTTTGCTCCTTACCACAATTAGAAGCAACCAAACTGAAAAAAAAAAAAAATACTCCTCTCAGTGGGATTGTTGTCATGAATTGTATTTTACCACTCTAACACACTCCCACTGCTGGCTTTTTCTCAAGGAAAATCCATGAGAATAAGAATGCATTTTCATAATTTACACTCTGAAAACCAGGATGTTTCTGCCAGTTCCCAGCAACTGCATGAATCGTGTTTCCTAGTCAGGCTGGCCAGAAAACAACAATTCATTTCGCGAGGCACTCGGGGACTGAAAACAAGGCCTTCCTAACACAAAAAGGGGATTCTCACTAAATCTAAACCACGTGGGACCACTCATCGCCAGCCACCCAGCGGGGAAATGGCTGCACACACCCACCAGCCTTCACAGAGCTCGTCAGGGCACATGGTTCAGCAGTGAGGATGCCCTGAGCCACGGGGAAGCTGCATACCCCCTGCACAGCACTGCTTGCATATTGCTCCTTTCCTTCACTGTCACCTCGGCCCTGGGAAAAGTCCCCAGCCACTGCTGGGATGCCACTTGCCAGCTACCAGCATGTGCCTTCCCAGTGTTGCTGCTCCTCTCCCTTCCCCTCTCACCAATTGTAGGCAGTGCCACACAATAGCCTGGACCCACCCCAGGTACAGCATCTCCAGCTGACCCCTTCTTGGCCAAAGAACATACACAAGCCTGTCACCTCTTCCTGGGACTACAGTCACTGCATCAGGGCAAGGGAAGCTCAGGGAGGCTGGGCAGGGGCAGTCACAGATGTGGTACCCTCAGGCCCCCTGAGTAGCCACCATTGAGATGATGCAGTGTAGAGCCATGCACAGCCCACACTGCCAGCAGATTAAGGGTGAAACAGTAGCAAATGTAATTTTCACTGAATTTTCCCATTGCAGGAAAGCCATTACACATGCATCTATCAATCAGTTTCACCCTCTTTGCTGGTGATAAAGCTAATCTTCACAAAGAGCCTCCATTACCCTTCTTAAAGGTAACAGTGGCAAACCACCTATGGGTATGTCTATACAGCCTAACAAGATGCATGCCCACCTAACCTCTCCATCAGTGTTGCGTGGGGGAGAGCAGAGAAATACCTCTACCCTGGCACTGGACCCATGGAGATTAGACAAGCCATTGTGCTGCTAAGTAACATGGAGAGAAACCATGGATAGTCACTCCCATGAGAACCCAGGTGGACAAAAAGTGCCTGGTGCCTGACTCTTGCAAGCTGCTTAGCTGCTCTGAATGCAACACATGCTTCTTGGCCTTGGTCACTGGTATTTGCAGATCCTGGCTGCCTTGGCAGGATAACCAACATTTTTTCAGCTCTGGGACTAATAGTCCTTCTTCCCTCTCATCCTTTAAAGCCCAACCTTCATGATTTGCACTGGTTTCCAGCCCTCCAGAGTTGCCAATAGGACATGCCTGGAGGATGAGAAGCCCACGGTTTTCATACAACACTGAGGAGAGCAAACCTTTAGGCACAGCTCATCTATTGAAAGTGAACAGCCATCACCAGTCCCTCTTCCCCCCAGGAAGGACAAGTTCTGCCATTTAGTACCAAGGGTGGCACTACTAATGCATAACCTCAAAAAAGACACAACTGAAGAAGGCAGAGGCCATTTGCAAAGACCTGTGTCCTGTGCAGATGCTGCACAATGAGAGATTGATTCATGTCAAACCAGACCATGTGAAAGCACTTCTTTATCTCAGCTGAGCAAGGGTCTCCTCACCATTACTTTGCATAATGCAGAATGAACATACAGACAGGGGCAGTGGCTGATGCCAAAACAAGAAGTTTACTCTCCTGGGAAACATGGAAGGTAAGGGGTGTAGATTCTCTTTGCTGAGTGGAAGTTCAAACTTATCACCCTTGATGTCTTGCCAGGGGTCCAGTGTTCAATTGATGAACAACCCCCCAGGGATGGGCAGAGGATGGAGATGAAGGTCTCCCTTTGTGTGCACTTCTGTGTGCCTTTTTCTTTTAATGAACAATCATTGGAGTTAATAACAGTGCCTGGTTTTGCTGTCTCGAGCTTCCCACAACATAGTTAGAGGTGGTACGGAGAGAAAGACTTAAGCTCCCCAGGATAAGGAGGATCAGGGTGGACCACAGACCAAGGGAGCAGCACACAGAGCTGTGTATCAAGAGAAGAAAAGCAGAAACTGTGATATAAGCCACTGCCAGTCTATTTCACCCTTGGATTCACACATCTGCAAAAGCCTGGGCAAACTGGGGACATGGCAAATGACAGGTTAAGGGGCACACTGTGCCTGGTTGCTGGTGCTTCTTAAAATTGGCAATAAAGCCTCTCAATCCCCAAATAAGACACAACTGAAATAGGCAGGGATAGCTTGTACTGATGTGTGACCCTGACCCTTCAATGTGTGATGGGTAGCAAAGAAACACCCACAAACCAGGCTCTTTCAGTTCCCAAGGCTTCTTTTCAAGTGCTGTTACTTAAAAAGAGTCTGGTTCCCGGGAACAGTGGGAATTCTCCTGTGTTCCTCAGAGCCTCTTGCAGTCCTTGAAGGTTAAAAAAAAAAAAAAAAAAAAAAAATTCAGCATTTAGATGAAGGGAATATCCAATTTCTGTCCTGTAAAATACATCCTCTAAAACAGCACAATGTTCACAATTTTGAGACACATCCAGTTTCTGGCACTGCTGTGGCCCAGCATTGTCCATTATTATTTTTGGCTTTCCTACTGGTCTACCACAGGGTATGTGTTTTGACTACAGACACCTGCTTTTTCCATACAGTGCTGTCTCGTAGAGGACAACCTGCTTGGTTTTCCAGATAGTGCTACTTTAAAAGTACTCTTCACCTGAGTAAGCCCAGGCTCTATTCAAATGATGCTGCTGCAAATGATACCTAGAAAAAATGTTTTCCTGTTGTTCCTCAAGAATGGTTTTGGATTGAAACTTTACTGTATCCCTAGTTTGGCTTGGGATAATTGAGTTGTTTTGTGTCAACACAGCTGACATCCAAAAGGGAGGTTCCTGACAGAGTGACCCTTGAGAAAGGGGATTTTCCTTTAGGATCCAGCCAAAGAGAAGGTAACTATAGGCAGAGACCAGCCCAAACTCCTGGTAGCAAGCCTACAAAAGTCCAAAACCAGAAGTCACCCAAGAGAATGGCAAATGCCTTCATCTCACATCTACTGATGAAGACGGATGTAACTATCTGACATGCATGAACTTGGAGCACAAAACTCAGAAAAGGAACAAGAAAGGATCAAAAATACAAGGGCTGGACTATGTGAAATTCAACAAGGCAAACCAATCAGCCAGTGGGGAATAAAATACCAAATCTCTATTGCGACTAAAGCCGATGTGCACTTACCCTCAGAACACTTTTTAAACAAATTGGACAAAATATCACCAAGATACTGAGGTGTTTCTAATCTGAGGTGTTTCTAATCTGATCCTAGGTATCTTTCCAGGGGTTTTATCCTAGCTGGAAATGTACATCTGATTCTACCAGTTAGGGCTCTGGCTTTTGATATTGGATACACAGGTTTGCAATCCTGTCCTGAATTGAATAGAAGGCACCTGATGCCATATCTTCATTCAGCATTGATATGAAAATGAGATACTGGAAATACACTAGTAAAAAAGAAAGGGGGAGGGGGGATGAAACAAACCAAAAAAAACCAAAACAGTTCAAACACTAACTTGGACAGGGAAAATGACTGACTTTTATTAGTAAACACACAAAGTGTACACCAAACTCACTGTTTGCACCCACTTCAACCTAGGCTGGGCACAGTTCTAAGAAGCTGAAGATTTTTCCAGTGCAAATGAAAAAGAGAAGCCACTTAGTATCATACCTCTTTAACCCACTTGCTTTCATGCTATACTAGTATATAATTCTCTTTTAAAATGAAAAGGAAAAAAAAATGAAAAAAAAGATCAAGTCACTAGAGGGAGAAAAAAGATGAGACTGTACAGAAGTTTGAAAATAACCTAAAGAAGTTCTGAATTGTCTGGTAAACTCCAAAAGGCAGTTTGAAAGTTCAACAAAGAAGTTTGTATCATTCTCTCTCTTACAGAATTTACAGCAATTTTCGTAGCCCCAATTTGATTACCATATATTCCCACTGGTTTCTTCTTCATTGTATTCAATAAATAACTTTCAGATGGGATACCAGTATTTCATTGCCCTTTCATAAAATGGCAAATTGATTGTAAATTACATCTGGTTCCCCATTATGGATATTTGATTTACTAACATTCATAGTACAAAATACCATTACCAATGAAACTGTTGAATTTGGTTTGAAGGATATCAAATGAGGCACAAAATATGGAAGCTCTGAAGAATAAATTTTTACACCTCTATGCATGCCAAAGCACACTGACCTGACAGCCACAGGGCAAATTTCTTCTTCTCCTGTGCAGATAGGATGCACCAGATGCTTTGTGTATCTTGTTCCCTGTCACTTGAAACAACTACTGTAGGAGCAGCTTTCTAATGCTGTTTGGTCAGAAGTCTTTGACCTAAACCCAAAAAGACCACTTCTAAAATCCAAAGACCATCCCACTATCCCCAGCTCCTCAGCAGGAAACTTTTCTGCTCTGAAGACAACTCGAATGCCAGTCAACACTAACTGGGGAGGCTGGTGCAGGCACATCCACTGTGAAGCAAATTAAGGTATATTTTTCTATTCAAATAGAAAAATACTTTATTTCACCCACTTCTTGTACAAAACAAGGAATTGAACATAAATTTACTCTAGAAGGTAGGAAAAAAACATGAAACATTCACTGGATCCACACGTTACCTCAGCACACGCGCATTTTTCAGGTCTAGGTTCTTTTGATGGAAGCCTTTAAATTTTCTTTACAGACACTCTGTTCATCCGTCTCCTCACCAGAGACTGAATTTGGGGAAACCTCAAACACTACTAGCAATCTCTTTCCAGGCAGAATATCATTGGTAGCTTTTCCTGTGTTTGTAAGATTTCTGCCAGCCTGTGCATTGATCACTCACAAGGGCTCATTTCAGCTCCTCCATAACGAAGAGCCAGATGCACTCTGTGCTGAGTAAGAAAAAATGAGTGGCAGAGAAGAGATTGTCTTCAGTGTAATCTGCTGTGTTTGCCATCACTCGAGTTTGTCAGGTCTTTTTTCCACTCTGCCCTTGCCTCCTCTTCCACCTTTGAGTCTATTAACACCTCTAAGAGGAAGAAAAATGTCCAACTGTTCTCTCAAATTGGAACACACTTGAGAAATACCTTGGACAAGTAATACTAGAGCATCTTCACGACCTTCTCAGAAACCAAATGTGTCTAATTCTGCTTGTTTAAAAAAATTCTGTCCACTCCTAATTTTATTCACTAAATGTTAGCTCCCAAAGGACTTGATGAAGACCAGGTTGTCAGGGCTCCAGACAGTGGCAAACAGGATTGGGGCACAGCAGCACTCGTTAAAAATGTACAGGCTGCAGCCTTGTTCACACTCTAGAGTTTAACAATTACAGCAAAGTGAAAATGCAATGTATATTAGCAAAAAGGTGCTCCAGTTGCAGCCAGTTTCCAGCACAGGATAGGCTACCCTAACTAGGGGCAATCCATACTGCTACAACCATTTCCATTTCAGAGCCTTTCACATTTGTTATTGAGGCAGGAATGCTACTCTCTACTCTGCATTGCTACCTGGTAAGTGGCTGGGAGCATATGATGAGTATGGAGCAAGTCCCAGGCAGGCAGAGGGAACTGAGATGGCCAGGGATATGGGGTGATGCCCAGTGCCATGGACCCAGCCTGCTAAAGCCAGAGGTAGCAACACCCAGAACTCCTGAGTATCGGTTTGGAGGCACAGTTGGGATATGCTTGCTCTCAGGACCAGATGGAGGGCCTGCAATGCATCAATAGGATAGCAAAGGGAAAGGATTGGGAAAACAGGAAGGAAGGAATCTCATTCCTCAATACAATACATATGGCCAGAGCATGCATGGCACCCCATCTCTGGGCCTTGCATGGCTGGTACACATGGGTGTGGTGCTTCACACCCAGCTGGGCTCACCAGGGAGCCCGTGGTGCGCCGGGGCAGCTGAGCACAAGCTCTGCCCAAACCAGCACTGTGCTTCTCCCTGCTGTACACAACTGCTCTGCCCAAGCTGCACATTTCTGCTCCATTTCCTAAGTTTTAGCTTATGTCTGGCAGATAAAACAGCATCCATCAATCAAACTCAGCAAGGCTGTTATCTGCAAGAGCAATAAGTCTCTCTCCATGCTGTCTCCTCCAACTGCCTTTTCAGACAAACCAACTAAGCCAAACCATCCTGGAACTCTCAGGACAGGCCCATATGCCCAGCATCTGGAGAAGGCATGCAGAGAGCACAGCCTGTGCCTTGCCAGGGCCATGGTAGCTGTTGGAGGTTTTCTTCTCCAGCACAGTCTGATTCGGATCCTAATGCAAATCATCAAAACAAGCAGACGGCAGCCACCTCTGGGTTCCTGCAGGAGCTTCCAGAAATCCTATGACAACGTGACAAATGCTGTCTGGAGAAGCATCTCGTCTCACTCTTTCCATAGAAAAGATCCCCAGGTGATGCATATCCTTAGATGACAGATGACATTGACTATTGGAAACTCTCCTGAATGTTATTGGGATCTCACTATTATCCATACTATCTTGTATAATATACTTAACTGCATCCAAGCAAAAAAGGGATTACTTAGGGAATCTTGCTACTAAAACTTGCCAGAAAAATCATTAAGAGCAGTAAATTATGATAATGAGAGATAATTTTAAAAATTAAGGCCTGAAAATGTCTGCAATTTCATGTTATGTTGGAAAAAGTAACTGAAAATGAAAAATAAAAAGCTCATAACTTTAGTAGTAGAAATGAAAGGCCACATAGAGATTAAATAATAGTGGCAGTATACAGGCAAAATAAATATACATGCACACAACAATTTTAGGAGTCACATCTCCTATGAGCAGAGTTAGCAAGAGGTTTAGGCAGAGCAAGAAATTGCCTGCAAAATGACTTGTAGTGTTGCCCCTACTTCCTTGTCTGTGTCAGCACCCCAAAGCCAGGGAGGCACGGCAGTCCCCAGCCACTGTAGCTGCCCCACAGCTCCCTGTCCATGGCAGTGAGTCCAGGAAGCCGCCCAGCAGGCTCCATCCTTGTCCTGGCTGTGCCCACCTTCCCCTGCCTCCTCCAGGAACTCCCTATCCAGGCCTCACTCCCACTCCCATCCTTGCTCTTTACATGGAAACATTCAATGTTGTCTGCACAGCTGAGGAGTTTGAGCAATTAACCATTGCTGTTTCAGAAATAACATTTGTGGTGTCAGCAGGCCAAAATAAACCATACCTTCCAAACTGATTTACTGTCTTTAATTTTTTCTGGAGGAAAAAGGCAAAGCTGTGCCAATAGTGCATTACTCAGCCCTGAAACTGCTAGTCTGGTCACCATGAGAATTTTACTCTTCCCATGGATTTGTTACCTTCTAATTTTGATCCCAGCAACCTGTTTCATTTCTGTGTTTTAACAACCTCACCTTTAAAACACAAATTGGACTATTCAAAAAAAGGGCCTTGCATTGTGGAGAAGGCATGGATTAAGTTAGTACAGCAATATAAAATTAATTTTTCACGTCAAAATGAAGGGGGCACTAATTTAGACAGCTTACAGAAAGGACTATGAATAAATACACACACTTAAAACTCCCTGTAAGAGGCAATTCAGACTTGAGTTGGAAAGAAAATGACAGTAAGAAGATCAACATAAAAGGGATTAGGAGAAGTTTGAAGAAGAGGTTTGAAAAAGAAGTGTGATTGGCATGCAGAAGGTGGGCAGATTTTCCAGAAACAGAAATCAGCATGGGGAAGACTTCCAGCGCCAAAGGAAACAAGATAAACGGCCTACAAAGCAAAGTAAAAATGGGAGCTATGTTTCCAGCAAGATTGATGTCACTGTTGCTCCCACAAAATATGTGCAAGTATTTTGTAACATCTGTTCTCAGAATGTCACATTTCAGCAAGAATGGGCACTGCCCGCATGTATAAGAACCTAAGTGTGCGTATTTGTATTTTGCATGGGCTCCTTGTGTTGGTGCAACTAGAAACTGATGTTTGAAAATTTGGCCCCAAATAGCTTCACTGAAAGCAGAATGCAGACAGATTTCTATGAATCTCAATGTGTTTTATTTTTATGGCACTATCTTCGCTGAATCCAGCAGAAATACCATTACCATGATAAGCTCTGTCATGTGGTGTGCCTAAACAACCCATATAAAAAGCAAGGAATCTTTATTTTATATTGCAGTTAGTCCAAATATTAGCACACTGTAGTACCTATAGAGTTGAATATCAATATCCTAATCAAATGTGGTAGCAGGACTACCACTTCTTGAAGTTGCCATGTTATCAAATGGGAGTGCTGGCTGGTCAGAAGGGTGGGACAAGAAACCACATGGGGTATGGAGAAAAGGAACAGGTAAACAATGTGTTTGTACAAGGAGGTCATGGGTCAGAACTATAGAGAAGCCTGAACAGTATCAGAAAAAGTGGACTGAACTGGGATTTTGTTAGGCAGAGCAAGAGGTCCTTATTTTCATGAGCACCTACCATACTTTCATAGGATTTCTACCTCAGGTGGCTGGGAGGCACTGAGCATCAATTAAAACCCCTTGCATTGTTCCTGTCTTGCCTGTTGCAAAAGAAGGTATGGAGACTGAAGATTACAGTAGGAGAAAGTAGAGCAGACAAATACTGAGGTGGGGGGATACATCTGCCTGTTGTGGGACTGAGTGAGTCTCTTCAGGCCAAAGAGCTTGTAGGACTTTACCAGTGCAGAGCTCACAGCACTACCTCTGAACCTGGCAGAACCATTCGCTGAGCAGCAGCAGCCAGAGTGGAAGGCAGTGGGCTGTATAAAATGCAGACATGGGGGTAAGGTGATAAACAGAATCGTCTGGAAGAAAAAAAATTATTATGTGTCTAAACCTTGCATTCACTTTGACCTTGATCCTGTACTCTTTGCTGTTGCTCGCAACTACAGTGTGAAAGCAATGCTCTTCCATTTTATGGTTCTACTGTGAAAACAAACCCATTAAGATTTTTAAAGCGTTCAGGATACTGTCGTGCTGAATGACAGCAAAAAACCCTCTGAGGAAATTAATAACTCTGTCTTCAGTGTGGTATCTGAATAGGATGTTGGAATTAAGGGATCAACTACTCCCTCCCCTGCTAAAAGATGATGAACAAAAACTACTGAATAGCTGCTTAGTGAATGAGCACTGTCAATCCCACAGCCTGGATGAGGCACCATCCTATGAAGCTCATCTATAATTGCATCCTTTAAGCCTGTGCCATAATGCACCTCCACAGGGCAGCCAAGCTCCTCTCTGGCTGCGGTCCCAGCAGGGACTGGCAGGGATGGGGGTGAAGGTCTACATGTTCCCAGCAATGGGTGACCAACTGTGGAAAAAATGTTCCCATCTCCAACTATTTCATTCTCTAGGTTGACTTCCAGTGTGAAGTACTATTACCCTTACACACTTACAGCCTATGCAAGGCAAAACACCAAGGACACAAAACAGATGGAACAAGATGAAGCAATGGAGATGGAAGGGGTGAGTGGCAACAGGTAACTCACTTGGCCCTGGGAAGTAAAGCCAAGGGGAGGAAGCCCAAGGCACAGATGGGGAAGCTCAGAGGGGCACAAGGAAGGGTAGTTGAAGCAAAGGCAAGGACAGGCTGTGTGGGCCAGTGCTGGAGGAAGGAGATAGTCGAAGGGGTAGCCAACAGCAGCCAAAGGAAACTGCACCCCATGGGAGCAAGGTATGCAATTCAATCATATCTGAAAAAAAATTCTCTTAAAAGCCTAAAAGCTATGAGAGGGAGAGAGAGCAAGACCGCCCCTGGACAGATTTTAAAATTACTCCTATTAATGTCTGAACCGTAAAACTCTACCTATTGATGGTAAAAACCTGTAAGGGAAGGCTGTGAGGACTGAAATGCAGGTGAGAAGCAGCTAACAATCTAGAGGATGTCACAAAGCTAAATCTTTCCCTGGCATTCCTGGGACCCTTGAGCTCCTCTCCAAAGCAGTACGTATTTCCCCTGCCTTTTCCTGCAGGCAATAGTGCAGGGCAAAGATGCCCAGCCAAGGCTGTCCACAGAAGAAGTCAAACATCAGAAATTAGCGCCCGTCATAAATAAAACACCACAAGCGGAACCGAAAGGAGCCGCGACCCTGAGCCCAAATGCAGAAAGCCATTGTTGTTTCAAGGGCTGGGTTTTTACCCTATTGTGAACATTGTAAATTTTTATGTACAGACCTCCCTTTCAAAAATGCCAGCCCTTTCCTAGCCCTGCACTCTGAGGTGATTGTTGCTTTTTGTGAATGACTTGGGAATTAATTAATGTAAAGCCAACTGGCTTATAAATGGTTGGCATTGTGAACAGCCCGAGAATCATGGGGAGTGCAGTTTATGTGGTCAGAGCCACATTCAGTGCTGTATGTCAAGGGAGAAGATTTATTATCATAGTAGGTCCATTTTCCAAAAGTTTGCAAGGGCTGTTTTGTAATGAAGGGGCACTGTTCACAGCACAGTCAGCACCTATTTTTTTCTGGGGTGTATTATAAATCCCCAGCTAGAAAAAGAAAGTGGAGCAGGGTTATTTAGCACTGAGGGCATGAAATTTTAGCATGGAAACAGCATAAATAATATATTTACCATGGAAAGAAAGATAGAAAAGAAAAACAGGAAAAAATACCTTTTTAAAGAAAAATTCAGAAGAATACAAAGTAGTAAACTTGTTTCTAATTTGATGACAAGAGTTAAACTTCCACATTATAGCTAATTAAACTAAATGAGTCTACCAAGCTGAATTAAAAAGTATAAACATTTTTGGTCACTTACCTCCCTCAGAAACCATCGAAGATTTAAAAATATCACAGAAAAATAACAAATAGTTCATAACAATTTAATAATTAGAATAATTATTAGATAACGTAATAATTAGAAGCAGAAGGAATGAAAGGCATATGTTCTTTCATATAAAAAGCCAGCTGAGTATTTTTAAATAAAAATCAATCTTGAATAGACTAAGGTTAAATGGACAGTGATAGTACCCACCAAAAACCTCCCTACCAATCTCCAAGTGAAGAAGTGAGGTTGTCCCTCAGGCCATACCCTGGGTGGTGGGCAAGGGGCTGGGAGGGGGCTAGAGAGGCCATAGCCAGGCATGAGGTTGATCTGTGTTTGCCCTGATGGAGAGGGACATCAGCAGGGTGGGCTGCATTCTGTGAGAAGCCATTTGGCCCCATCTGTACGTGTGCCAATGCTGCTGCGAGGCCCAGTGGGCATTGATGGAAGAGACCTGCCAGCAGGGCTGGTAGCCCGCTTGCTGTGCCATCTCTGACACTGATAGCAACACGGCTTTGGGCACATTCCCCGTGTCTGTGCCCAGGGCAACATCCTTCCTCTGCCCTTCCCTGATGTGTCTCTAATTTTCTCCAGCCCACTCCCTAAGTTCGCTTGCATTCTGCTGCCTGCAGCAATTTGATTACGTGTCCTCGGGGCTGAGTACAGCACAAGGAGCCTCTGGCGCTGTGATCAGCCTCACCTTATCTGTTCCTCCACAAAGAGGAGGGGGAGCTCTCCTGTGTGCAACAGACCCCCTGAAGCAAACGCAGCTGGTACCCATGTCACCCCTTTTTCCAGTCATCCCATTCCCTTCTCCAGCCAGTGGTGCATCCTCCCTACAACTGGGATGCTGATGGACATCTTTCATGGGGTTTTACACTGGGATTACAGTCTTGCAGTGATACATGGATAAACAGCTCTTGGTGACTTTGTATGCACAAAAGTATTTATAAGAAACATTCTGTGATTTGCCTCACAAATACTACACCAAGAAAATATCTATATTTCGTTCTCCCAGCTAACCTGCATGTGTTACAATCTTCTCCACCTCACTATTGTCGTGCTTTCTTGAAAAGACAATAAGAAACTATGATGACAACAATAAAAAATTATGATGCTGCCTGTTCTCTTACCTCTTACAGCAAAATTCCTAAAGCCATTTAATAATCATGCTGTATTTCTACATAGTGGGGAGGAAAATTAAAGGTAAAGTGAAGGAAGCCAGAGAAATCCCATGAGGGAAACTTGAAAATTCATGCTTTTACCAAACCACAAGTGAGGAACCAGATAGTGTAATATATATAAATGAGAGCAGCGGCTCTATTTCATGCTAGTTAGACCATCAGATGCAGAGACCATCATTGCCAAGAACTCCCATGTAGTTAGTTTTGAAAAGAAATCTCATATATGATGAAGTAATTTTCTGTAAAGGTGTTTTTTGAATCACTTGTCTTGTGGGTTTCCATAGAATCCATCCTGTTTTCCAAGCAGTTTAAGAGTCATGTTAAGATCCTGACACCATTCATGGGTGCCAGAAAAATCTGAAACTGAAGAAATCACTCACTCCCTTGGTCATACCATGTGCTCATATTTGTTTACATTCAAATACTATCTCTCTTTATAGGAGAACTCTGACAAAAGCTTTCCATCGCTCTCTGATAATGGTAAGAAAGCAGAGGGGAAAAGGAATAAACATTGCAGAACTGAACAGCATGAAGGGCTTATCTCCTTCTTCAGACACTTTGAATTTTGTGAAATTTTCCTCACATTTCTAATGAGATTAAATGCAGCACTTAAGAAAAACCAAACCAAAAAACTCCCACACAATAAAAAAAAATTAAAAAAAAATAAAAAATCAATCAACACAAACAGACAAACCCCGCAAAATTCCTCGCCGTACTGCCATACATATTTGCTTTCTTTGAGCTTTGTGACTGACTATAAAACCACACACACCACATCGATTATTTTTACCAATGAAAAGCACAGGTGACCCTTCTCCCCATCAGTGCAGAAGAGAGGCAAAGGCGAGTGCAATGACAGCCTTCAAAAACCATCAGATCCTCTTCTGCAAAGTCACCTCACACTAGAGAGAGGAACAGAAATTTTAGCTTCAGTCTGCTCCTAAGGAGCAAGTTCAACCAGCTGCTCTCTTATTAAAAAAAAAAAAAAGGAAAAAAAAAAAAAAGAAAAAAGCAAGAAAGAGAGGTTTAACTGGAGTATTATCAGAGATTTAAAGTATTAAGAGCCTGTTCAGCTGTGCCCTTGCTAACAGGTGTCTCCAGCAGTGAAATGCAATTAATATGGAGAGGATTTCTGGGAACATGGGGATGGATAGGTCAGCCAAATAATCCCACATTAAAATTAGTGGGTTGTTTATAGCTAGTAACACAAAAAAATTATGATAAAAAATACAACATTCAGATAGCACTGGGCTTGCTGAAAGGTTTTATTAAAAAATTATTAAGCTTTTCACACCATAGTGGACTGACACTTCTGTAAAACCCTGGACAGATTCCAACAAAGCCAAAAATGCCCTGCTCCACAGCATTATATGCTGAAAACCACTCTTCTCCTGCCTTATCCTTGCTCTCCATCACCTTCCTGGGCATCCTGGTCTTTACCATCTCTCATTTCTTTGATGTAGTTCTCAAGAGAAGAACATCTGATACCAGTAATCTCAAAAGAGCAATAACAGTGGGAGGCCTATTAAATCTCATTTTCAGCTTGTTCTGAGAAATTGAGAGGAGGGAGAGGATGAACAAGAGAATCCCAAGCATGGCAGTTGCTGTAAATAAGAGCAAACAGAGGGCACATCAAAAAGATAAGAGATTGTTGTAAGGATCAGTGGTCCCAAACTAGAGATTATTAAAGGGGAAAGAGAAAGAGACACCCCAGCTGGTTTTCCGCAAGCAGCAAATGTTTGTGGTGAAGGAAGCATGAAATAAAACATGGGGCAAAGTCTGCACTAATACAACATGAGGATTGCAACTGTGAATGCAAAGAGGCCTTTGAGGGCCATCATTACACCTCCTGTGTGTTAACACTGAGGTTGGACTAAAGCAGGAATCAGAAACCTGAGCCCTTTCAATTATATTCAGCTCTGGAGTCTCAGAGACACACCTCCATCCCGAGGGCTTGGATGCCCTTAGTTCTTAACAGAGAAGCTGCAGATTAAACACATTTCCACTTTGGATTCAAACATGCAGAGATACAAGGGAGTACCTTTGGCAAACTGGTTTTATTTTACAACACTTTTGGGGGAAATAACCTTGCTGAGCTAACCAGGTGCATGGGAGACAATATATAAGATTCCTGGGGGTGGAGAGGAGACTGAAGTAAATTAATCCCTTTCTACGGCAGTATTGAATACACCTATTTACTAGATGTCACGAAACCAAGACAGTGCCATCAAATTCTGTAAATTCTGCTCTTGAAGTGATGAATTCAGACAAAGGGTTTTGTAGATTAGAAGAGACCACACAGGTTACTTCTGATCTTCAAAGGAAGTTTGGAGCTCAGATGCCCTACACATTTGCAGATGAGCAATCCTGGGAGGAACATGACTCCATGCAGTCTTGGCATGAGTTTGAAAAGCCGCATGCCTGGGACCCCATCAGCACTTCCTCTCCTCCTGGGGCTGTGGAGGCAGCTGATGAGGCTCAGCAACTTCTTGTAATTAAAGAAACAGGTGGAATAACATCACACTATCACCCGGGAACTTACCATGCCTCTTTTTCTGTTGCACTCACACTCAGATGCTTTTGTTTTACTCCCCTCCTGTCCTCCCCCTTGCATCCATCATGAAAAATTAATTTCCCTTTACTGGAGTTCACAGGCAGGAGGTGAAGTTAAAAATAAACAACTTACATGAATTCATTTGTACCAGGGAAAAAATCCAATAATTTCAGGCCTTAGTGCATCTGAAATTATGTAATCATGTCCACTAGTGGTGTGGAAACATTTTAGCTGGCAAACAGGGGTGCAGAGCAGGCACCACTGGAAGCTTGAAATAGCAAATGGCAGACACTCAAATAAAATAACCACAGTGAAATGTGTAAGATTAGAAGGGAAAAGGACACAAACCAGCTATGACTTGACCTTGGTTTCAGTTTACTCCAGATGAAATGACTGAGATACTTATAGCCCTAAGCCTCATCATTTAGTCAGGAATTGCCTGTGATGAAAGCAGTTGGAGGGAAACATTTTTACACACATTTGTCTGCTTTAATTTTTCTCCAGCTGCTGCCTTTCCAAATTTGATCTCCAGACAAAGAGCATTAAGACAGGTGATTTAATAGACCAAGCTAAATTGAAGATATTCTGGCAGCATAAAAATTATACCCAGCTACCTCGGGTGCGGAGACTGCTCCGTGTTGGAGAAATGGGGAGGGAGATGATCCTTGGCTCAGGAGACACCTTAGACACTCTGCATCAGTCAGAAATACCGTGAGGACAATCCTGCCTGCTGCTCACCGCCCACTCCGGCCTCATGCCCACCTCCCAGATTTGGGGCCCCCAGGAAATTCTCAAATGCCAGGATGTCATGCCACGATCTGTTATGATCTGTTATGTCCATCTCAGGTAGAGCTGCTGAAAAAACCAGATGGTCTTACACCCCCTTCTCCCTATTCTCTTCACCTGATCTGCTTCTCTCCTCCCTCACCTTATCCTCATCACAGCTCCTTAGCATCACCCTGCAGATACAATGTCAGGGAGTCCCGAGCATGGAAAACTGACCCTACAAGGACAGAACAAGTGACTTGGCCAACACAGCCCCCCAAACAAAGGACACAGCAGGAGACCTGCATAGTGATGGGGGTGGGAGGGACAGAATCCCCCTCAGATTAAGGCATCTGCATTGTTAACCAAAGCCCTTAACTTTCCTTTGGAGATGTTCTCTGTTCACCATGCAGCCATCATGGTTAGTACAGAGGCCAGGGCAGGAACACGAACACTGCTTTCATCTGCAAGTGTCTTCACCTTCATCTTTTTTGTAAAAACAAGCCCTGAAACTGAGCCAGAAAACAGACAAATCCTTGATCTGAGCAAAGCCTGCTCAGAGTGAGGGTTGCCAGCCTGGTGATACCCACTCATGTGAGCCAACAGTGTTACATACACACACCATGCCATGAACAACCATGGAGACACTGGGCAGGAGGCAAGGGTCAGCCTTGATCACTTTCATAAGATCAGCACAAGCTCACGTTTCCCTCCGTACTTCTCCTGCCCCTTTGTAGCATCCCATACTCTCCAGCAAAACCATCTCCCCACCTCGAGGCCTTCAGATACAGGCAAAGCCATGCTTGCTGGCAAGCAAACTTTTTCTGTAGAGAGTCCCTTGGCTCTGGCAACAGCACATTTCTGTTTTGCTGAAAGGTACAAGCCGTGCTGTTTATCCCACGCTTGGTGGGAGCATGTTTGCATTCTTAAGAGCAGTGGTGCAAGTCACTTTCCTTGGGTATTACCATAAAAAGCTAGGTTCCCCCCAATTGCTTTTCTGTGCTTCACAAGATTGCCACTTTGGGTTTTGTGCTGGGGCAGCAGGGGTGAGATTAGCTTCCCAAAGAGAATTAAATCCATAAAAGAGGTAGAGGAGAGCCTGCTGGTACTATTCAGGGGCAGTGGGAAGATACACTCTTCTGCAGATGGAGCTTCAGAGCATGGCCCCCCTAACCTTTATTATTATTCTTTCACTGCCAGGGAATTTAATTGATCAAAGCAACCCAATTCTTGGCACAAGTGCTTGAAGCTGCAAATCTGTTCAGACCTTGAGCTTACAGCCAGAAACCCCCTAAAGTCACTAGCAGGTTTTGCACTCAGCTTCTACAGGGAGCATGTCCCAGCATTGCAGTAAAGAGGTAGTGATAGAAAACACTGAGAAAGAGGGAGGGGAAAGGGCTGATTAGACAAGCTCATAAGGACTTGATCTCAAGAGGGCCCACTAGGCTCAGAAAGGTTGGACAATTGAGATTTTCTCAGCCCTGCAAAGCGGGAAGCCAGAGGTGGAATGGAGTACCACTTTTTCCTCAGCAGCACCTCCCATCTGGCACGACCATTTTGTCACACTTGTTCTAGCACATGATGGGATGAGTCCCCATCTGGGATTCAAGTTCAGAACCACAAACACGGAGACGATGGCCTCTTTAGCCCCTCACCTGCTTTGAAGACACTTCTCACAAACAACTTAAAACCTTGGGAACAGGGATAAAACAAATAAATTGAGAAAAAAAAATCCCAGCTGGAGGGGCACCAAGGACACAGATCTGTACAGCATCATTGCCAGGCAGGAAAGCAGATACTGGACAGTGCAGCAGCTGCAAGGGTTTGATGTGGAGCACTGGCCACCAAACTGTGCTTGCTGCCAGTGAGGGCAGACAGCAGCAGCAGCCACTGGTGGCTGGGGCACTGCCACCAACCCGCATCTGTTTCTGTGTCTGTGTCCTCAGTGCACACAGCCCTGCCAGGACATCCTGACTGGGGTGCTTTGATTGCCACTCAGCTATTGCTGGTATCTATAAAAACCACCCAAATTACAGCTCCCCTTAAAACACCAAGCTAGTTACTAAAACAGCCTGAGATCAAGAGCATGGACCTGGCACTGACCTAGAAGTAATTGGCAGGGGCGGGCTTTTAAAATTATCTACCTGAATATGGATTTCTAAGAGAGATACCAGAAGTTAAAAGAGTATGAACTGTTGTCATAAATATTTGAGTGAGAAGCAGCCTGGAACAAGTCTTTTGGTCTGTTAGCTGTAAAGATGCCTTTTACATCACCAAAACATCCTCTGTCACTCTCTTTCCTCACCCATGCACTGCTCCTGTGGCTTTTTCCAGCCAGACTTTATATAGAGTCAACAGCATCGGAAAGGAAAGCTGCCTGTGTTTTATGCTCTTCCTAATTTGCAAGAAAAACAAATGTAAATCACACCTCACATTTGCAGCACTGCAGAAGAAAATGTTAGATTTAAGGCTCTGATATGTACAACATCAGAATCACAAAGTATAGTCAGAGTGATTGGATACCAGACAAATTATTTTATATTTCTTTTCAGGTCTGCTAGGGATAAAGAAAGGCTTGAATATGAAAAAGCATTTCCCCTTGACTCACTTAGTATTGTTTTGCATTAAAAAGGAAAAAGCCGCATGGTGCAAAGCATGCAGCAAGCTGTATGAGTGAAGAGTGCGTGTTACAGCAATGCACTGAACATCAGTGCTAATTTATTAAAATTCTGATATGAGGTGAAATTCAATTTAGTTGATGTCAGCAAGCCTCCTAATGAGGCCTCTTTTTATTTTTTTAATATTTTTATTATGAAAGGGCAGCTTTGTGCCTCCTCTAATCAGCTTGACAAAGGACATATAAAAATGCAAAGAGACATAAATACTACTGTAATTACCAATGAGAAACACCACAGACAAATGCAGGAAGTAGCTGCAGATGTATCTGCAGATGTAATGGGTGAATATTGAGGGTTACTTGTTCTGCTCTGGTAAGGAAGGGCAATTTTAAACCATAAGTCACTTTGATCAAAATCTAAAACCAACCCCAAATTTGCAGCTTTTTCCCTAGACTCAGACATATTCAGAAAGTACGTCTCACTAAGCATGAGCTACTTTCCTGTTCACTAGTTTTGCAAACACTGATGTGTCTCAGTTTATGAGCTTTCTGCTAGGCCCACACAGGGGCTTTTCCGATGTAGCAGATGAGTAAAACTGCCCTTTGGTCCCAAGCCCAGAGCTCAAACTGCCAACTCCACAAAGAGCTTAGAGGTGGCAGCAGCAACATCAAAGGTAGATGCAAGGGAAGATATTGCTACAAACCTAGGAGTTGTTATGTAAATTAAACGATGCAATGCAAGGGTATGTTAATGCCTGCATTAAGCCTCTGAACATGCCCAGTGTGAACCGTTTCCAGAAGCCTAAGCAGATTCATTCTCAGCTGGAGGCTTGTATAATTAATAAAGGCACTGTGCCTTCTCTCCTGACCCAAGTGGCTAGGTACCAAACCATTTATAACTTTATAGGTTAACACCAACATCCAAAAACGTATTGGCAGCTTGTGCAGATCCTGGCACATTAGTGTGATGTGTTCCCAGCGTGAAACACTACTTAATAAGCGGGTCACTGCATTCTGCATTAGCTTCAGTTTCTTAGTGGGCTCAATGTATAGCCCCATGTAGAGTGTATTATGGCAACGACGTCTCAAAGGGACAAAGGCGTGGATAACTGCAGAGAAGTCCATTTGGAAAAGGAAAGGTAATCCTGTCCTCACTGGAGATACAGGCGTTTTGAAAAAGGCACTGTCACTGTTCAGGCATTCTGCAGCATTCTTCAATCTAGCACACAGAAGTTCACATGTGTTAGAGGGAAAGGTGGTTACTCCTTCGTGTAACAGAGCCCATACAGGTCCAACCCACTCCTGCCACTGCCCCACCAGCAACAGTCCCAGTTTCACCCACATAAATGGGCAGCCCTGCTCGTCCTCAGTGACAGTCCCAAACTAAGCTGACCAATGGGACACTGTTTCTGCACTGGGATAGAGGATTTGTAAGAGCAGAGAAGTGATTTATGACCCTACTTGCCCTTCTTCCAGCTGGAGATTGCTGGCTTGACAAGCAAAACTTTGTTTTGCATGAGTGTCCACAGCTGAGTGCAGAGTCAGCCCACTTTTTTGTAAAGATGATCCAGTAGGAACTATGCTGACTTTGCAGTGTGATGCATCAGAAAGTTAAAAGAATTAATTACTCAGCTAATTCTGTGCAGAAACCCCTGTAGAACGTGTACAACGTTAAATGCTCATATTTATGCAGTAACATATAGGCAAATGGAATTGGTGACTACCAGCACAGCCCAGTGTGCTCAAGTTCCTTGGGCCAGATAAAGCCATAAAGTAAAGGAATGATCTATTGCAAATGTAGTGCATTAGAGCTCTTCATTAACAGAGGGACTAATCAATTTATGGAACTCATGAATCAGTAAAGCTATTACTTATAATGATTATTGGCAAATTAACATATCACAGTATACTGACCCCAATTCATCTCCAGTGTATGCCTACTTTTCCACAGCCAGGGAAAGGCCCAGCATTTCTCCCTGCCTTTCCATTCTGCTCAGTCTGACTAGGTACACTCAGCAGAGGGGATAAAAAAACCACAGCAGAGTCAGCCTCCGAGGTTTCCACTTCAGTAGTCATACATGTGTATTGACTGTACAGATGACAGTGAAGTAAAAAAAAATGTTTAATGTATGGAAGATTACAAGCATTAGTCTCTGGGTATGGGTTCAAAATCCACTCAAGGGTTACACACTAGAAGACCCAGTGGTGGGTCCAACTCATGAGAGAGAAAGAGGTCCCCTGCCAAATACTAATGCTGATCTCATTGCCCACTTAATGCTTGCTCCTGTTTTGGAGGTAATATAATCCAACACATTAATTTGGATTCAGATTTAGCCCAACATAGCTAAGTGAGGAAGATCTGTTTACACAAAAATCCCAGGGCTAGACTGCCTGTGCCTCAGTAGTGAAGCAGCCCTATAGACCAAATCAACCAGAGTGGGACACATGGAAAACCTCAGTGCAAGATGAAAGAAAAAGAGAGGGAAAGAGGGAAATAAAGGGAGAAATGGCATTATTCAACCTACACTCAGTCACCGAGCTCAGTAGGCCACACATATGAAATGATCCTTTATTGGCGATCCTGTGGCTTTAAACCAGAAGAGACATGGGCTTTGAAATCCTACAGACAGAGGATCATTCCCTATTTAATTCAACTAGGCTTTTTCACAGAAGCTTTTACAGTCTAAACTGACATTCTTCTCTCTATTCATTACCGCATTCCTGGCCTAAAAACTGTATGACAAGGGAAAGGAAGTGGAAAATTAGGTTACAGTGCAAACAAACATACTGAAAACATTGCACATTTGAAAATAAATTAAGTTTAACTATACTTCCCAAAGGTTAACTTCATAGGTTTTATTATTAGAAAATATCAAAACACTGTTCATTTACTGCAGGGGTCTCCTGCCTGCTGCTTTGTTTCTGGGTCATGCAAGTGTCACGAAGGGTCAGCTCCACATTACTTACAAGCCACGCTTGCTTAACAAAGTAATCCACAATCTTTCCAACACTCATCCACTATTAAGCGCTCGTGCATAGGGTATCATGGACATCAACAAAGCACTCATAGGTTCACCAAAACAAGGAAGCTCCTACCAGCTGAATCATTGGCTTTCTGAACATACTCGCAAAGGGCAGGACACTCCAGCATGCCTTAAACCAACATTTCCTTGCTGAAGTCAAAGGAGGCATGCTGTTCTAGGCCAGTGAAAAGCCCATCCTTGACATCGGTCCTATTGCTGTCTGCTGAATTAAGGTGTAATCCGAGGTTGTCTCTGTCTTTGTTAATTCATTATAGCTTATTTTTCTTCTCAAAACAACAGCCTCACCAATACAAAGAGCAACCAAAGCTGCATTGTATTGGATCAGGGCTCTGTACACAAAGGTGGGTTTTGGAGGTTGGCTATGCCCAGATGCACCCTCAAGCTCTGCATTGGTGCCACGGCCCTGTGCGGTTGTAGCCACTCTCCCTTGCTCTGCGTCAGTTTTCATGGGAAAGGAGTACAAGAGCCAGAGACACTTGCATGATTCAGCCAGGTAGCCACTTGGGAAGGTCAGGAGATGACAAACATATCTCCACATGTCATTTCAGAATCTTTGTGTCTCCTCTTCCTACACACTAAATTTGCACACGAATATTTGAGACTATCTGTGCCTTAACTTAATGGGGGGAAAACCCATATTAGCAGTCTGGTTTGAGGCAATGCAACAGACAAGATGACATAATTGCGGAAAAAAGCTCAGTGTTTAGAGCTCTGCTGGGTCTTAATGGGTTTCATCTTTGTGTGTGAGTTAATTGTCAGTCCCCTGTCCTGCTGCCATCACTCCACAGCTTCCTCTTGCTGAAAGCTGTCCAGTCTCTCAACTAGCAAGAAAAACATGCATGTCTTAATCATCACCGTCTTAAATGGACTCTCCAGAGTAAACGACAGAGGCACAGCTGCAATATTTACTCTTCTACAATGAAAATCCCCCAGGGAAAAAAAGAGGTGGGGATGAGGAAGGGACCCTTTCTTTCTTCTGAGCACTCAGTGTAATTACATTCCTAATGGTGAATTTATGATATCTTATCCTGCGCACAATGAGTACTCTATGTGACTCACCAGATTTGATATGACACTAAAGAGTGGCTCACAGTTAAGCAAAGCTGGAGAACTGGATGGCCAAGTTTTTGTTCTGTCAAGCACCAACGTTTCATCACCTTGAGGGCATTATTAAACTTGCCAATCCTTTTGCTCCTCTTATTGGAAAGACATTTCCTGGAGAACAGGAAAGGAGGAGGGAAAGGGGCACTAAAACATACTTTCTAAAGACTTGAAGACATTTGTCCATTTTATGAGTCATATTTGTTCTTTCTCTCTCTGTTCTTCCCATTGTGCTCTTCCCCATTTAGATCTTGTTGACATAACTCCTTTGTTATCGTCCTAAATTAGCTGTAATGAAGTCCTTTGAGCTACATGTGCACGCCTTATTTCTTCAGTTTTTGCTTCTCTGAACTGTCCCTATTCACTTTTCTTCACACCAGGGCCTCCCTTCTCCCAGTGCACAGCATGCTTTCTAATCTGCTTGTCATTTGCTTCTTTTCACCTTTAGTTACCCACTGGCCAATAGTCAGTGTACTTTACAAAATAAATTACTTTATAACTGACTCTCACTAAAAAGTGATAGGCACATACATGGATAAAGCTGAGCCTCTAGAGTGGGAGACATCTGAAATTTCAGTGCCCCAAAACACAAGGACAAAAAGGGGAATCAAAAAGAGATAGCATGAAAAACCCCTGAAGGGGCACTTGTAATTTCTGGCACGTGCAAACAAGTCTAAGGGATGTTTGTAGCCACAAAACCACTGGACTGCAGATCATGTAGCTGTACTACAGCAGCCTGTCTGGCCACCTGACCGTCACCCAACTAAACTGGAAGCTGTTTTTATGTAGCATCTTTTGTAATCATGGTATTTCACAGCACCTTACAGAATAATGAGTTGGCATACTACAGCTATTATGCACTTAGCAATAGTGTGCAGACAACCTTGCACATCTAGAATCAATTTTATTGAAAAGCTGATGGGCAGGGCAGACAGGTTATTCTCTGCCTTTTTGTTATAAGAAGTGCCATGGATCTTGAGCTTGCCTCTTGCAAGACAATATAAAACCTGAGCTTTTATATATATGTTGGGGTTTTTTTCAAAGGAAAAAAACAAAAAGGTGTGTTTTTAGCTTGCTTAAAGTGGGTTACAAGGACTCTACATCTCAAGAACTGCCTTCTAGTCCCTATTAGGATGATAGGAATATTTTCATGATTAGCTACTATGTCAAACAACATAATTTTCATCATCCTGTATCTACTTGAGAATTTTCTTCAAAAAGATACAAAGACATCAAGTGGAATGATTCAAGTGGAAGATGAAGATGGCACTGCCCCTGAATGGCAAGTCCCAGAGGCAACAACAGTCCTCTACACAGTCTATGATTTGTCTCACCCCATTAGCCACCTTGATGAATATTTACATATTATTCCTTAGTGCATGAATGCACAATTGCACCCATAGGTAACGGTACAGTGTGTGGCATATGCTATGAACTTGTGACACTGGACTCATCCCCCCTTCTCCACTCTATGCTTAGTGCAGGAGCAAAGCACACCACCATCCAGGATTCCTTGGGAAAGTGGCTTAGGGGTAAATCCCTCTCTTGTTCCCTTTCTCTGAAAAGCACCTGACACACTGTCTTTGGGGATGGGCACAAATTCTTCTCCTGGGATTGCTCTCAGCATCACACATCCCTGCTGCCTGAGAAATTAGAGGAGTCACCAGCAACTACACCTTCCTGGACACTGTCCTGTCCTGGTAAATCTATACAGGATTCAACTAGCTGAAACTTTTGTTTTGGTTGAAGGTTAACTCCCAAAAAACAAATGAAAACAGAAAACAGCTTTCAGCATAGGCTCAGAGAAGGTATATTATTTTTTTACCAAAGTTATTCAATATGTTTTTTCTTGCTTAAATGAAAGAAAAGATCAATGCTAGCAGCATGTTACTTTTTAATTTCTTTTTTTTTCCCCAAATGCAGGCTGTATTCAGAATTTTTTCTTATCACACCGTTCCACAGTGGCTTTATAATTCTCCTTGGTGTTTCCCAGGAGAGTCATAAATACCTTGCAAGACCCCAGCAATGTTTGTAACAGTGATTACTGGGAGGGGACCACAACTGCTAACATTAGATATCCTTTAATTTAGAAACAATAGACACAAAAAAGGCAACATGGCCCAGCAAAAGGGAGTTTGAGTGACTTACTCCTGTGTCTGTCCCTCTAACTCTTGCACTTTGTTTAGCTCATCCATTTAAATGTTGACCTCAGCAGTGCAGTTGTCCTCTGTGTCTGTGGAGACATAGAGGATGGATCACATGGGGGCCTTTCTCCAGAATGTCAGAAGCCTTTTAGCCTGATGCAGTTATGCAGCCAGACTGGCGGTATGAGAAATTTCCAGTCACACTGGTAGTCCACTTTTAAAGGATGCATGGTTCTTCCTATCTATCTTGGATTTCATGTAAGAAAGGTAACTCTTCAGCTTACATGTTTACAGTGAAACATTCAAAACAAATACAGCAAAGAAAGATGTTGCGACAAGTTACCTGCAAACCTGGAAGATAATAGCTCTCAGAGGTCAAGCTACTCCATTTACCCAAAAGAAGCATTAACTCTTACATCTGATAAGAATATCAATGTCGCTATTCAATATGTGACACATTCTCTTCGCAGAAATACAAAGACAATCCGTTTATCCATTAGTGCAGGGTGTCACATCAATTACTGGGATAGATGCATCAGGGAAACTCAATTGCTCTCATAGATTTTTCCAAGTGTTAAAGCTGTGTTTGCCTTAACCCCAAAGGAAGACCATCCTTTCCTCATTATTTAAAATCTCCACTGCTGCACAAATTAGAAATCCCAGCCAACTTTCACAACTCCATGTGTGCAAAATCCCTCAGTAGTGCCAAGCACATCCTTAAGGGAGCTGTAATCCCTGATGCCCAGTTTTAGCATAACAAGTGTGAAGTCTTTCCACCACCCATCATGGACAGATGTTTTCATACAGGTGACAGAGCAGCACCCTCAAAATCTGTGCTTTTCCAACAGATCTGCAGTCATTGCCAAAGCTGATCTCTGTTCAGGTCAGGTTGTTTCCCAGTTCACGCATGGAACTACTAGCCCAAGCAAGAGGTGGATATGCAGAACAGTATAATGATTTGGAGGAGCACTGGAGCTGTATTAGGTGTTTCTAATCCTGTTAGCCCAGTTTTATGGCTTGGGAGTCATACTGAAACACCCTCATGGGCCAGGGCCTTTGACAAAATCTGAAGTCCCTTACAGCCTCTTCTGCAGTATCCTGGATCCGTTAAAACCCATTCTTTATTAGCCTCTGGAATCACAGATGATGGAATACTGCAAGCAAAGCTAACACTGCTTTTCCAGGACTGGCAGATGTCAGAAACACTTGAAATCTAGTGAGAAACTTCCATCTTATGACTTTTCTTCAAACCTGGGAGCTCTATATAACTTGTTCAACTTCTTCAAGCACAGCTCAACATTCAGGCCCTGACCTTGTCTGGAAAAAGGTACCACAAAAACAAATATGAGACGTAGAATTTGAGAAGCAGCCAAAATTTTTCAGAGTATGGAAATACCTTGCTCATTCTGGGTTTGCAGCTCAGGCCTGTGTTTTGCTCTATTCAATGCAGTTCACTAAATAAGAGGGGTCATATTTTACAGAAATACTGCAAAAGGACAGAAGGCAAGCTAGTCTTGTCTATCTTTTCCTCATAGGAGGACCGCTCTCTGGAGAGCTTATTCATATTTCAAAGGACGAGCTGTGATTCCTGAGCTGATTTCAGTCTGTATCATTTCAGTCCCAAGAGTGTTGGCACAGTTAACAAAAACACACCCAGCAGCAAGGCAGCTCTGTTGCTAACACGGCACCGTGTGGATGTGAGGTATGCACACGCGCATCAGTCACAGTGCTACACTGCACCCTGGGCCCTTGCATGCTTCACCAGTGCCAGGCACACTCCTTTTAATTTTTGATGTAACTAAAGTGATCTGAGAGATGTGGTTACAGCTCACTTGTGAGCTCCTCCGCTTGAAGAAGAGCTCCTGCTAGGTTCCCCACCCCGCACACCCCCAGCCTTATTTATGAGGATAAAGAGGGGTGGAAAACACATCAGAAACACTGGAATGATATCGTGCCTCTCATCCCACAGTCCAGTGACTCAAGCAACCTCCCAGCAGGCAGGAAACCCACCTCCAGTTCCCTCCTCTGCCTCAGAGCCTGGACCACCTCAGATGATCCCATCCCAGAGCACCCAGTAAAACAGTGGGTATTCAAAGATGCAGATTTGGTGTCAACTACCCAAATTAGCCCCCATGCCTTAGCAGGGCAGCTGAACAGGGAGCAACCATACGAGGTTCTGCAGAGCCCTGGTACTTGTACGTCACCTCGTCAAACACATTCTCTTAACTCTGAACTTAATTTTACCACCCGTTTATTAATTACTGACTTCCTAATCAAGCACCAGCAAACAAGACATTAAATAAACTGAGCAGCAGTACCAAGGCATTTGATAAACTAGAAATAACACATCAAAGGCTACAGTCTCATGGCAATACAAGTTCTAGTTAAAGGCCTCCCCATGCATATATGCCTTGATCTGTTAAGGTTATTAAAACAGCAAGCACAGCTGTATTTTTATTAAAATAATTAGCTCCTTCAGTCTGTTTTGAGTGATGTTCCTCATTTTAGATTCAATTTAAGCTCCATCCTATCCAAAGCAGCATATGATTGCAAATTATCTCTATCACAAATGAAAGTTACAGTGGTATTTAAAACCTAATTATTAACTTAATATTGTAATGGCTTGAGCCTGTAAGGCGCAGAGTTCTTGAAGGCCCCTGTAATTCACAGGTATCACAGCCTCCTACACAAACCTGAGCCACAACTCTGTGTCTCTTTGCAGAAATGTCCCCAGAAAGGCCATGTTTGAAAGCATTTGACACTTCCTATAGACAGCAGGCAGCCATCTAGCACAAGTTTGTGAACTTCTCTGCAGCAGGGTTAGTTTAAGTAATAATAATATTTATATTCTAAAGAACACTGTTTAAATACACCTCCCACACAATGAGATTTACTATTTTTAGATGGAAGATGTCTGCACATCAGAAAAATAGCAAAGATCAGAGCAGGGATTTGGAACTCAAAACTCCAGTTTTATGATTTTACTGGAGGTGGAGAAGGGAATGTTTGATTATTATTATTTTTTAGCCACCTCTGTTTGCTAAGCATATTTTACTTCTACTGAAGTCAGTAGAAATACTGACATTCCAAGAGAACTTTGTGAGGTCTGCCACAAGCACTTGCTACTGTTGGGCCTGGACTAAACTCCCTACATACTGCATACTGAAAGTCAGCCCATCTGTAATATACATAAAACTTTTTGCCTGATGGAAAGGGACCAAATTTTAGTTCCTGCCTGCCACAGCACCTGAAGAGCAATGCTGCATCCTGCTCAACCAGCATGAGTGTGGTGCTGCCCTTGGCTCATCACTAGCCCCATGCAGGGCTAGCAGGGCCTGAGGCATCACTACTTGGAAGCAGCCCCTTGCCTTCTCCAGCTCTATCATCCCATCTTTGGGGCAGACATTCTCTCAGGTCAGTGCTGAAGCCATGGCCTTGCACAGCAGTGGGAGGCTGTGGTGCTTCAGGTAAGACGGAGGTGCACAGCTGTGACCTTTTCATGCAGGAGAGCTTGTGGCACTGCCCTGCACAAGCACTGGCCAGAGGTACCTTCCCATGCCAGACCCCACCCTCCCTGTACTGGGAAATGCTATATCTCACTGGTGGCACCATGCCTTGCTTGGGGCAAGCTGTCTCCCAGCCTACAGGGACGAGGCTTCATGCTGAAAGGAAGAAAAAGAGAGCACTTTGGAAGTCCGACTAAACCCACTTTATGAATCTGGGACAAGTTATTAATTATTTTACAATAATAATGCCTGAGAGTCAAAGAGAACCAAAAAGCCTGCTGACACTTGAGGGTTTCATCACAGCAGCAAAATGAAGGGGTATTTAGGATGTACTTGCAATTAGATGTTCTTTGCTCCTCTTCCCCTTGATGGAGTATTTTCCTGGCTTGTAGGTGACTGACCTTCCCTCATTCCTTGCAGGGACATATGGCCATCACTCTCATGTTTACAATAAAACTCTGCACACAGGGCCTTAAACAAAAACAAACTTTTCACCATGAGCACAGTGAGTAATCACTGCTGTTTGAGCACTTTTCACAATTGACAATTTTTGCACTTAGGCAGTTTTACTCTCCAAGTCCAGAAGAAAGTAATATATTGCCCTGGATAATATATTGAGAAAGGCAAGGTGGTTATAAAAATTGTTAAAATGGAAAAAGTGGCATGTAATGGCATCAAAACAAAGGCACAAATTTGCTGCAGGTAGGACTTAAATAAAGAAAGGAAAATAGGCTTTATAATGAATGCAAGCAATGAGAGAGACAAAGGCAAAAGAAAAGTTTACGTGCTCTTACGAAACCCAAACTAGACTTCCAGAATTTTTTGAGATACTATTCATATATACATGCTCATCTAAATTTACCTCAAAAGTGCTCTATACTGTAAGCAGCCTGCCAAGAATTAATAAAAAGAAATATATATATCTTTCTCTCTATTTACTCTTTTCTGCCAGTATTTCACATAAACAGACCAGGGGTAAAGCGGGGGGGGGGGGGGGGGGGGGAGGAAACATACATGCACAAATAAAGTGCTTGAATACTGAGCAATCCTACAAGGTTTTTGGCTTCAAGATTTTTTGTAGCTGCCAAAAAAAAAAAAGGCAAAATGTTTTCACTCAAGCAATCAACCAGCACTTAAATCCCATTTAAACTCCAATGACAGGCTGCCAGTAAATGCTCTGTGCTAACACCAAAACATAGTAGACACACATAGTCCTTTCGTTCACCCCACTAACCAGTGGTTTTACCCCACTGGTTATTGTTTTCTCTTATCTGCTTATTTCTCACAGTTTCCTATGCACCAAGAGAAGTTGTATTGCTCCTTCACATGCTGTGCTCAGTTTACAGATTTCTGCACCCATGAAAACATGCACTGGCGTTCAACTGCTTCCCTGTTAGTTATCCCAAGTGAGCTCGTGCTGGAACTGATTTATTCCAGCCCCTTTAATGCCATTTCCCTGCAGACAGGCTGCACGCAGCCGTGCTGAGATCTCCCGTTTTCCTTTGCACAACAGGTCATCAAAACAGCTTCTTGGCTTGTCAGTGGGCAACACACATGTATCATATGCAATGGACTGGGCCTGTCAAATAGGGAAAAATGCTGAAAAGATCAGTTTTCCCTCTATAATACAGCCTTGTCATGTAAAACTATTGCTGTGATTATCCTAGAAGCTTGGGACCATGACATATGGGTTCTCCTCTGTATTTTACCACTTGGATCTTCTTTTGGTTATTGTTTCCATATCTCAACAAATGTAAATTCTCAGGAATGAAAAATACTAAGGACTCGTCCCTCTTGAGTTCATAAATGTTTCAAAAATAAAAAGACAACCTTGGTGTACAACTTCATCAGAAACAAACACGCTTTCCTTTTGAAGGTTTCTGCATAGAACATGTTAGCAGAAGTACATTGAGGTAGGCAGGAAACATTGCTTCTGTGATGTGAGACTTCAAAACAGAGAAATATATTCTATTTTTTGAAGTCCTGCTTTGTGTGTGTGTGTGTCTTTCCCCTTCCTCCCCACTAAGCTGTTGCAGTTCAGTGCTGTCAGCTTTGTTTCATTCACGGGTCCTGGCCCAGCTCTAGAGAACAGGGCTCATTCTGATAATGCTGGATACTTTTTTAGGAGACGTTAAAGAGCTCCAACAGGAACAGAGTGGTCTAAAAGTTTGCCAAAAATCTGACTGACTTTATAAGCCCTATTAGTGGTCAGCCTCACTAGCAGAGTTTGTAAGCATTGCCAAACTGCTCTGGTTGCAGCTTGACATGCTGTGCTGGCTGCAGCTGATGCAGGCTGAAAAGTGAGTTGTGATTATCTTCCTCCCTGCCATGCTCTCCTCCAGCTTGTCACCACCTCCCTATCAAAATTTACCCTGCCTCATATCTGACAGAGTAGCTTCACAGGCAATCACCCTCTTAGCCAGCTGTGTTCGTACAGGCTAGGTTGAGAAACACCACGGTTAGAAATGCTTCAGCTAACCAAGGTCATAGGGACAGGAGTGGGGCAAGGACAGCTATGAAGCTGGCAGACTGATGAGGCTGCAATCCAGAGCAAGCTACAGGATCAGGCAAGGTTTGGGGATAGCAAGGAGCTCATCAGTGTCCTGTTTCAGGAAGACCTGAAAAGAGAAGACTCTCCCCTTGGAGTTTTCCAGCAGCTCCATCCAACAGAACAAGTCTTCAACCTCTGCAAGTGACTCTGCTCTGCTGTTTCCAACACGATGGCCAAAAATACACAGCCAAAAAGCTCCACACACAAAGGCAAAACCTCTTGTTATGTCCAGGCAATTCTGGACACAGGGAGGCTTGCATAAGTTTCTATTAATAGCAGTAACAGATTATCTAAAAAGGAATGAAAGGCAGCTAATACTAAATTTGGTGCACTGGTCAGTCTGTAGACAAAACATGTTGCTTGCTTAGTGGTAACAGTTCTAGCATAAACACAAGATATTTAAAGAACAAACCTTAATTATCAAAACCCCTTATTTGAGTGGGATTTTTTTTCCCTTTCCCCCTCCAAACATGTAGAGCTTCCCCACAAATTTCAGTCCTGTTGCTTCCCAAGAAATACAATTTGAGAAAAGAGGAGAAGCTGTATATCACCCCATTAGCATAGCCCCAGGCAGTACATGTGCCCTGAGACACACAGCACAGACCACACACCTGTATTTCAACTACAGGATGTGCTAGAGTGACCAAAGTTGTCCAAAGGCCCCTCAAGGATATATATCTACCACTGAGTGATCCCTTCTCTTCCCTTCTCCCCGTATAGATAGTTTTACAGAACTGGCTCTCAGTCTTAATTGTGACAGCGTTTTAACGGAAAAAAAATTGCCTGGACTGGCCATCTATCTCAACTACTGGATCCTTAAAAAGTTAAAAAAAAAAAAAATTAAAAAAACCCACCAAACCCAACCCGCCATAAAACACAGGAAAAACCCAAATAGCCCCTCCACACTAGAAAGCCAAGATGCAGAGAGTCCTCAAAAACTTTAGAATCCCCTCTCATAACCTACAACAAGACTACTCTGGACTTGCTATACTTAAACTAGTGGTTTCGTGGACTCCTCTTCCTTTTTCTACAACTAGTGGAAGCTTTCTTCAGGACATCTGCCACTGGTTGCCTCACCACTGAAAAACTGAAACAGAATTAAAATCTAGCAATCTCTTGCCACTATGCCTCCCCAGAAGAGGGACTGATGCCTGTGATCATCAGAAAAAGCCAAGGATATGGCGACTGATGCAAGGAGAAGCACTTTCCCCGAAAGACTCCCCTGGGACCTCACCTGGCAGTGAGGCATGACCTGTTTCCATTGGACTTCATCTCACTGCAGAGCAGCAACAGGAGGTATCACTGGGACTGACATCCCCAAAAGGTACAGTACCCTTCCAGCAAACTCACCCTTCCAGGGTCAGCAGCCTTCCTCAGTTCTCAGTTTTGAGTGGATCACCTCCCCTTGGCAGGGAGATCAGCCAGCCATTAGCCCTCCAAGTTCTTCACCACCAGAACAAGGACAACACCTTCCTGGCACACAGGAGAAAGTAGGGAGGCACACGATTTAAGGATGTGAAACCATGGCAGTGCTGAGCCCTGAGGTGCCAGAAATCCCACAAATTTGTGGTTCTGGTGCCTAGTGTTGATATGGCATGGATCAGCACATCCAGCCACGTCAGGGATGCACACAGAAAGCAAATCTCCATGAGCTGTGAACTGCTGTCCTCATCTCAAGATGATTCACTCAGATGCTAGAACTTTAAATGTCACTATTGTTAACTCACAGCTCAGCAGAACACGCAAGAAAGACTGGGAAGGGATGGATTAAGAAAGTCTGCGTGATTAGCATGAGTCACAGCTGATTTTGGCACCACCAGCAAGTAGGCCACGCACCCACCACTTCATTGCCTTGAGGAATCTGAACCCCAAGGCAGACAGTCTGAATCCATCCACAAAGGGACTAGGTTTCAAAGCAAAGCCAAACCAAAGGAGCCAAGCAGAGCTCATGGGTGTATTCCAAGCCCACAGAAGGAGAGCTCAAAGTGCCTGAAAACACTTGCACAAGACAGTTTATCGTAAGAGAAACATGTGATTTTCTAGCTGTAGCCACCTTCATGGAGGTTTAAGGAGCCCTTGTTCACAAAAGGCTGCACTTCTGCTCCCCTCCAAGTCAGATACTTTTTACGGTCTATTTTTGCTGAGCTGATCTCTAACTAGGCTTTTCCCAGTGCAGTTACTACAGTATATGCCCAACTCCAGTCTTTCTCGAACCAAATTTGTGTCTTACATCAGAAAAGAAGGAACAGGCTCAATACCCTCAATACTGGATGGAAGCTGAGTTTGCCACGCTGACAGTGTGCCAAGCATGCATGGTTTTTCTGCGGAGCAGGCAACACAATGCCTCTTACTTTTTGTTGAACATGGGTGAAAAAGCAGGGTGGAATCTCTATCAAATACAATAGAAACTGAGATTTTGTGGCAATGAACAAGGAAGTTATTGCTGTAGGCCAGAGAGCAAAAATTCATACCAGGCAATGGATGTAGGTCAGAGCAAAGTGCATGGTTTGGAGAACATCACCAGAAGAAAATAATTTATGTTAACTGCAGGGTATGTCTTAGACATGGGAGCACATGGACAGGAAAAGTCCTTCATTCTTTTTAAATTCTAGGACTGCTGCAACAACAATACAATTTTGCTTAACACCATAGCTGTATTACCAGAGGGACTGAAATCTTGGAAATCTTAGAAGCAGCACAGCCATTCTCACATTTTGAAAGAGTCTTACCATGACCATAGGAGACTGTCAGTAAATAAATTTGGTATGGTATCACTAGGCATGTCAAGAATGGAAGAAAATGGGGCAAGAGACGAATGCATTTACATCTGATTTTGCATTGAGTTATCAAGGCTTCCAAAGTTGAAAAGAGCCAGCTTTACAACATCCTCACTATCCCTTTGTTCAGAAAACATCACAGCGCTGTTGTTGGGAGTGCAGTGCTCATGATGACGTTGTATTTATAGACTGTATTTTCATAAGTCCAGAAGTAAACCAGTCTCAACATCCTTCCCAATGCTTCATTATAATTTGCTTTGGTTGCCTTTTATTCCAACTCCAGCTTCCCAGCTAGAACATCCAGTCCATTCCACCTGCCCTGCAATGGTGTACAGCATTCCTGAAATGCAACACAATGATGGGACTGAGCCTGCAGGTCTGTGGAGACCTGAATCAGTCCAAGACAAGTTTGTGGCATGCTGGCACTCATCCCACTCCTACATTGCCCCTTCTCCTTCATCAGTGTGGGGGGTTATCAGCTTCAATGGCAACCTGGCTTGCCACAAGCAGAAGCAAATTGCTCTCTGGAACAGCCCACTGTGCAACTACAGGAGCAACAGTGTGGATATTAAGATAGAAGTTAGCTGGTCAATACTTCTGTTGTGGTTCTAGAAGGAGGTAGTTCTGGAGTGGAGTCAATGCTAGATATAACTCCAAAAAAATACTGCCTAATGAAAAATATATCTGACTTAATAAAAAAATCAAAGCATCTGCTCAGAACCAGATTCCCCCAAAGACTTTCCCCATCACTGAAGCAAGATGTTCCATATTGCCCTTTGCTTCTTGATATGCTGGGAAGAAGGAAAATGGAGAAGAATGTTTCAAATACATTTCCTGTACCAAGTCATGCAAACACTGTTGATATCTACTGCATATGTACAAGTTGTTTGGATACAGATTCCAGTGCCTCACAGCTTTCAGTCATATACATATTGACAAAGCCAGAGTCAAAATAGCTTGGTTTAGTTTACCGCAGCTCCAGTGTCATTTGCCCTAACACAGATGATCAGCATTTCTCAGATTCCCAGACATCAGCAACACTCTCACAGAGCTGCACAATCCTTGTGACAACACAACTTGGAAAGAGAGGATTTCCCAAAATCCTTCATGAAGTTTGGGGGCTGCTCAGTCTCGGTGTGTACCTGTCATCAATTTCTTTATCTTTAGGACAGCATAAATGATTACCTCATTGTTGCTGTTACCACTCTCTGCAGCAGGCTGTCTCTTCTTCTGCTATGCAGAGCATCAACATGAAAGAGCAATCCCTTGAGCAGGTGCAGACCAATGTCCCTCGTAAAGAAGATACCACCATCCCCCAGCATCTCTAAAGCATTGTGTACAATAAGGAGCTGCTATGCATTGGTAGGGGGTGGGGAAAGGCAGGAGGACATTTATTCCATGTTGTTAAGTCCTATTTAAGTCCATTGGTTAGGTTTATCAGCAATGGATGGATTTGGGGTAAGGATCATCAGGATAGCAGGATTTAGAGAGTCCCTTATTTCCAGTGTCCTTGCCCCTTTTTATGGTGCTCTTTTCTTTTTTTTTTCCACAAGTAAATTAAAAATGTTGCTGCAGTATTGCTGACCTCTTTCACACAGGGCATCAAATCTCCAAAGAGTCCCTTAAAGCCCAGTCCTTTCCCAGTGTTGTATCCTATTAGTGCACTGACCCTTTGTGCATCCAGCAGAGCTGCTAACCAAAAATGCCTTTGGAATCTGAAAGCTGTGGCACAAAGGCAGCCCTTAGGTTTGAATAGGGCAGAGGGGAGGATTTATTCCTCCTTGGAGCAAGCTCTTCATGGCATGGGAGTTACAGCAGAGCAAGCAAGGAGAGAGTGAGTGCTCTTCAGCAGACATAATTCTCTTAATAAAAAGGAAAATTGAGTCCATACCAAGGATTTCCTAAAACAGAACTCTTACCAGTTGACTTTAGTTGCATAAACAGCATCAGACACAGCCAACTTCCCAAGCCTAGGTCATCATGGGGGAAAAAACTCTGAGAAAGAAAAAAAATCTGGGTTTGAAGAACAGCAGTCCAGTTGTGTACCACAGAAGGGTATCCTCTTCAGAATTCAACAAAGGAAGTACTTGAAAAACAAAGCATCTTACAGGTATTAGAGCTATGAAAGCTTTTTTGAAACATTCCTTGAACTTAAAAAATGGGAGCAGAGTGCCTATGAGCTCTATCGAGCTAACTTCTAAATAAGTTGGTGTGAATTGGTACAGAAAACAGCTCTTTCCTTCATGTCTCCAAAAGTTTTGAAAAGGACAGGGAGATATCTACACGCAGAGAGCAAAGAGATGTGGTAGATTATCACAGCAACTTCTTTCATGAGCATAGCTGGCCCTCAGGAGGAAAAGTCCAGGATGAAATAGTATCCCTCAGTAATGAATTTGCTCTTACACCCCATCACAAGTCAAAGGCCTTAAACTGACTTATTTCCACTATTACAGGGGAAGACTGATAAGACAGAGACACTGAACACACTCTCACATCCTGAATACTTCTTTTTCTTTCCCTTCACTCATCCGACCAATGAATTCTTTATGCAAGATTTTTTTTTCTCAAGAAGAAATTTGGAACAGATAGCTGTCCTGTCATGAACAAGGGATCACAGGAACATCGCTGTGTTTAGCATTTCACTTGGAAGTTTTTGTATCTATAGTTTTGCCTCAGTTATGTTTCCCCTTTGATCCCCACCGACCATATTTTGTTCACATATCATTTAAGACTTCCAATTTCTCTTATCCTTCAATTCAGGTACTTAAGATAGGAAATAAAGGCTTAATGGCTGGATGAATACACTTATTACAACACTTTCCATGATCTGCCTTTCCCATTGTTATTATCATCTTCCTTCAAGAGGTAAGCCGGGAAGCCCTGCCAAATCTTCAGCCAAGTTAACAGGAGGTTTGCAATGATACATCCATCACTACCACTGGAATCAAACCAGAAGTCTGTTTGTCTTCCTTTCTCCATCCCAACACTTATTTATGTATTTGACTAACCTACCTGGTTGACTGACTGTTCATGCCTCTGAAAACAGGGATTGCTGTGTCTGGTCCCTTCCCTTGGTAAAGCCCAAAGGAATCCTGGCTCACCAAATCCATGAATCACCTTAGGACAAATACCATGAAGCTAATACTGAAAATACAACACACAGAAGAGCATTTTGGGTACAGAGGCCTTGAATTTTCTGTAAAATATTTTTTAAATACTGCAAAAAAATATAGGATTTTTTAATATTTAATCAACTTTGGCAACAGTGCTGCATCTTCAAAATAAAAATTAAACATAAACGGTTGTGGATATTTGCAGCTATTTCCTCCCATGAATGCAGGAAAAATGAAATAAAAATACATACTGCTGCCCCTGTGTGATCTAAAAATTTTACTTGTTATTGAAACGTTAACTGCTTTAAGGGGAGACAGGGAAGATATTGATAAAATAATATTGAAGGTAATAAAGTGAAAATAATTGATGTTTTCCCTTCCCTTCTAAGTATTTCTACTATCACCAAAAAGGGTAAACTCAAAAAAACAGAGAGAAGGAGAATTAGATATGCTACTACAGATCAACACAAAAATCTTTCCTTACTGCTTACTGGTTTCTCTCAGCATTGGATAGTCTGCCTTTATGGGAAAGGCCTGTCTTTTCCACAGCTCTGTGCTCATGTAAACCTTCTCTTACACAGAAGGGCTCTGCTCCTTTAACTGTTCTGGAGTGTTTCAAGTGTCAAAAAGAAAGTGTTTGGACAGTGAGAGGATGCAACGCATTTTCAGTCTCCCTTTCTTTTGGATTTCTTCTGCCTGCATCAGTCAGCCATGCACACGCAGCATGTAACATTCATATCATTAATAAAATAGTCTGCCCACATCCTTGGAGGCAGGAAAATAAACCTGGAGCATTGATTTCAAGCTTCAGCTGGAACAGGCACCCAGCACTGGCTGCACAAAATGAAAGATGAAAGTCAAAGCCTTTGGCAACATGCATACAAGCAGTGTCTCCAGCAGACAGCTCCCACCTGGTTATGTTTGTTACCCCAGAACCACAGGACTTCACACATCTCCACTGCTCTGGATTGACAGCTCTAGTTCAACAAAATCAGTACCATATCCATAGCTGACTTTGCTTACAAGCACCACCTGTGGCCCACCCCTCCCTTCCAGCCTCCCCTACTGCAAGCACACCTTCAGCAAACAGTACAACTTCACAGCCACTCTGAGGGACCTAAAAAGCTGTGATCACATTCAGCTTGGAGCATAAAGTTAAGAACTACAGCTAACAAAATTGTCATGGAGCTGTTTCACTCAGGACTGATACAGGTACAATATAGCCCTTAAAAGTAATTTTTCTTCCATTCTGTCATCTTATTAGGAATTAAATAATTCCTAACCTAAACAAAGTAGAGAGCAAGCCTACCTAAACTTACCTGCTTCTGCCCACTATTTAGCCTCTATCTAGCACTGCAGCTCACTTGTTTTTAGGTAAGTATTTCCTTCATTGCTAAAAAACAGGTGTATGCATCTTTGCTGTCTCAAGGTGAGCAATACACTTGTAGTTAACCTGATCTGAAAGTGCAAAGCAGAAAGGCAAACTGAGGCCTTCACCAACATCCACATTGGCCCTAGGAGACAGCTTCCACCTAACTGTATTTGTTACCCCAGAACCACAGGACTCTTTTTGCCTCATTTTCAGAGTAATCAGTTCATTTAAGTCAGCTGCAGACAGGCAGCACTGACCTCAGGGTAAAACTAGAGAGTTTTGCTGTCCCTATATCACAGGACAAGTCATATGCACCAGTTACTTAGGGGTTAAAAAAAAAAAAAATATATATATATATATATATGTATATCTTATGTGTCTTGATTAAGAGCAAAGAGCCTTCCTCAGAGTACCTTCTCCTTTCTAGGCTATAGAAAAATAAAGGAAGAGGAAAAGCACAGCAGAAGCCATAGAAAGGCTGCCAGAGGAGCACCTCAGTGATCAAAGCAAGTGAAAAGGATGAGGCAGTTTTCATCACTTTATGGCAGAGCTGGCTGCTGCAATCAGCAGAGCGCTCTTTGGCCTGTCACTGTGAGAGGCCTCGTCTTTGACCCCCTTCCTGATAATTATCCTCTCAAACAGCTCACATCAAATGAGACTTATCAGGTGCTCCAACTGCACTCAGTCACCATCTTGGTGTACACATCTTGAGACTCCTTCTGAGGACAAGCAGGCAGAAGCCAAAAATAACTTCCTCATCTTATTTACACAACAATCATGAACACTGTAATAAACAAATAAGCTCTGATGAAGCTGCTTTATAAAACTACTTCAAATTTAAATATTTTATCTTCCACCAAGAAGGATAAATAGAAGTGCTAGCACTATCTTTAAAACAACAACCAAAATAAAATTCTAACTGCTCAATTGTTTATATCTAATGTGTGTGTGAATATTGACAATAATCAGAAGCATGGAAAAATAATTTTTTCCAGATTTTTTTTTCCCCTTCAGTTCTTACTAAAAAGTCTCAATCAAACATGTTTCATTCTTTCCCCAGCTGGCAAAACATATGCTTAAGTTCTACTGACATTAATAAAACCTAGGCAAGCACTTCTTTTATCTTTTGATTGAAGTGTTACCCTCAAATCAGAGTGCATAACCAAATGCAAAATTAAAGTGCAAAGAAGGCAAAGTGAAACAGAATTGAGATCCTAAGAGTGAAGGGGTTCGCTCTTGGGGGATTTGCTCTCTGGTTTGTCCAGTAAGTCAGACCAATCAGCTAAAGCAAGAGAGACAGTGTAGGCTGGAAAGCTTCAATTCCATTCTTATGCTTAATGCAACTTTATCAAGCTTCCATTTCAAGAAATTGATGGGGTTTATGACCAGGATTTTGGCAACAACGGATAGAAGCTCTGACCCACCTATCTGTTTTCATGGGCACCTTGAATTCAGATGTCTGACTATGTGTGGCAAAGGTGACTGGCCTCACCTCACTGGCTAAATCTCTTCTGTTGTTGATGTATTTGGCACCAGGACTGTGGTGAGCAAGCTTCTGTAAAAGACAGGGGCACTCCTGCAGCTGGAGAAACCCCGTACTGCACAGACACAGTGAAAATACCACACTGGCTTGGAAGGAATAGCAAGACCTGGTTGTTTCCCAAAAGGCGAGCAGTCATTAAAGCCATACAACATCTGAAAGTAACAGACAAACTTGTGGGAAGATCCTAATTTTAATTGTTGGTGGCACTATGAATGTCCTAATAAGCACTTATTTAAAGGAGACCAACCTGTTTCCCCTCCATGGTGCAAGAGGACTGTTTTCCCTCTAAAAATGCAAGAGGATTGGCAGGAATTTGTGGAGACTGTGTTTACAGCAGCTTTGAGCTTTATGACAGGGAGCAGACACGGAAGACTTCTTTTAGTGGAGCTTGCATGGAAATCTTCTACAAGAATCAGGTCCTAACAGAAGACTCAGGTTCACAAATCACAGAACTATTCATTTCCACTTTGAGTGTTTCCCAAAATCTGAAAGACTCAGAAACTGAGCATTGCATTTGCACATTTCTGTGCCAGCACAACACAACATATGCTTGACACATCTAGAAACATTATGGTGCTGCTTCCATTTCCTGCCAACCACTACAACTCTTTCTTTTCTTTCCTGATTTTAGGTTTTGTGAATTGTTTCAGTGAAGGAAGAGGAGGAACAGAAGAGCATTTCAGTATCTGGGAAAAGGAAGTGTTTAGAGGAAAGAGGCAAAGCACGTGTTCTCAGGATCAGTTGGAGGCAGAAAATACCACAGAGCGTGACACAAACTGAGAAAAGATTTTGTACTTGCTTTTCATTTGTTCCCACAACAGATGGGTGCTGGCCTGACTCAAATTCTCCACGAAGTAGCAGTCATTGCATATGCTTCCAGATCCTTGTCAGTCTAGCTGAAAGCAAATGCGCCACTAGCCGAGTACAAGTAGAAGAATCAGCATAGTGGCTGCAGCCATGATGGTTACGTATCCTCAGAGTCCCAAAAGGTCCTCTCCCACTCTCTTCAAGGCTCAGATTGCTTTTTAGTTGTCTCTGCCACAAGAAGCACTGGGTTTTAGGTATATATATAACTGTGTTGATAAACAATTGCTATGCAGTTTTAGGAAGACCACAAATAGAGGATCCACCCTTCAAACATGTTCAGATTTGGGAGGCAGTCAAACATCTGAAAGATTTGATCCTTATCTAGACAATTTGAACCATCTGAGCACCACCCAAGTCTGCACAAATGGATTGAACCCCCTAGGGAAAGCCCTTTCTCATGAAATTTTGAGTATTTCCAAGCCTGGCTTGGCAACAAATTAACATGAGAGCAGACTCCCCTGTGGTATTTTGGTATTTCTGATTTCAAACACAGCTGAAAAAGCAGAGCAAGAAGATGAATTTTAATGTATTATGTGAATTTTCAATCATATAAATTAAATTTTTTTCTGATGACAAACTCTCCAACATTTTTGAGCACAGGCCCCTTAATCTTGACCTATGTAATGGCTCAGCTTTACTATCTGCTTTAAAGCCTAACTTCTTGGCACTGAATTCTGACTTGTTTCAAAAATAAGGGTATCACATCACAATGCACCATCTCTTGCCTTCTTACAAAGAGTCAGCCCAGAACAATGGCAGACCTCTGCTCAACAGAAGGTAACACTAAGACTCTGTCACATTTCTATGACAAGACATCTGCTTTTTACGCTATTGGCAAAACAGATGTAGCAAGGGTTGGTGGAAAACCATGTACTCTCAAAGGCCAAGGAGGGACTGTCATATATAAAGCTCAGAGCCAGTTTAAACAAAATAATAAAGGGCAAACTCTCACCTACTGACGAAGTTAAAAAAGTGTGGTATTTCTCCCCAAAATATAACAAAGGTGCAAGTAATACCAGAGATTACCACACTCCTCTTGACTGGCTGAATAGGAAAAGCCACATTTTGGAAAAGAATGAGGGAGGGTGTGTATTTATGTCCAGCAGCTACAGGAACAGAAAAATGGTATTTTACCCAGAGTCTGATCCCTGAAGAGACCCACAGTGGCAAAAATAGAATAATTGTAAAATAATAGCTCACGGTGTTCTCACACTTTTTTTTTCCCACACAACTAAAAGCAATTCACTCAATCAGTAGTTGGCTATCATCAAAATTCCCTCCTTCATCTCTGTATTCCACTTAGGGAGTAGCAAATATAGGGCACTCAGCTCATAACTTTTGTTTTTTTTCAAGCAAGGAAATTCTTACAAAAATGAAATAAGCCTCTGGTTTAATGGCCATCAAATGAGCACAATAGCTATACTGGGAACAAGAGATCTTGAAGAAATTCCCTCCATGACTATAGGGCTGATTCTCTCATATTAAATGATCATGGCATGACTCCAGATGCAGAAAAGCCAACTCCTTCAAGGATGGTTTGTTCTTGATTTTAGCTAATCCTCCCAGATTACACAGTATTCTGTAATAAACCAATCAGCAAAGAGGCTCCCAGGGTGCAACACCCCACTTCTCAAAACTTGGATCTGTACCCAGTCACGCAAACTAGTCTAATCCTACACAAAGGCACATGTCTGCGTACCCACTGGTAATTTCCAGAAAACCTTTACCATGGATGTTCTGGGAAAGCAGTTATCTCTCATCTGCAGCTTCTTTTTTCAGCTGGTCTTCATAATCAGTTGGCTTCCCTGTACCCCTGTTGATCACAGTCAGTATTTCTGCACAATCTATAAGACTGCTTTAACCTGGCATGAGTCTGGACATTTTCTACTTTTTTCCACAGACTCCTTGACAAAAGGTCATTCTTCCCAAAATATACCAGGGTGACCCAGCCTCAAAATAATTTGGAACCAAACCATCTCATTAAAAACAAACAAGACTAGTTAAAAATAGAAAGAAAATGAATTTTTTTTTGGTTTGGTTTTTTTGTTATAAACACACCCAGCAGGCACAGCTGCTAAATTGAGGCTAGAGAGATTCGGTTTGGGCCTATACAGCAAAAAACTTCCTGCAATTACAAAGACCAGATCTAGTATAGAAGTTGTCTCTTCAGCCTGTCAGTAGGACAGTTTCTCTTTTCTGAAGCTTTACTCTGTCTCATTGAAGTAACTATAATTCTTCTGTGTTCCCCTGCAGTTTGCATGGACCAGATATTCCCCCCTCCCTTCAAACCATTCTGTGACATTATTATGCACAATCAGTGTGTTGTGCTCCATCTCAAAGTCAGCTGAGGTCTTTGAGGATTAAGAGAATGTGCAAAGTAAATGTTAAATATGTTATTATTACTTTAATTACGTATCCATCTACTAACAGCTCCTCACTGAAAGTATGAATTTAAAACTGGATCCTACCAACTTCCTGCTCCTGTGGCCTTCCAGATATATCAGGCAATTAAGGGAAGCCTGGGGAAATGGGGGACAGAGGAGGAATCTTGCATCACACAGCAAACATTAACACAGAGAAGAAAGGACTCTTTTCAGAACTAGCACCCTGGTTTCATGAATCCCACATATTTTATCTCTTCATGTACTCCCTCATTCTTTAAAAGCCCCAACAGCTGAAATGTGTCTAAAACAAGGGATTCCTAAATGTGTCTAAAACAAGGGATTCCTGGAGTCAAGACATTCTTCCACCAACAGCTCCCAATACTGCCAGCACAACACACGAGAGCTGTCAACATTTTACCTTTCCTTCCCTACTCCCTCCATGACAGCCCACCAAGAGAACTGTTTTTGAAAAGCCACTGAAAAAGACCATGCCAATGGAGCAAAACCCCTAAGTGGAGCACCAGCCAACAGTCCCAGAATTACCACCTGACCAAGCTGACATGAATTTCATTTCAACTAGCTAAGTTTACCCATAATTTGCAAACATTCTCAATTCATAAATCAGTAATGATTCAGAAGTGATTATTGCTGCATTACATCATTTTCTAAGAACAGCATCACAATGCAGCTGCTTGCTACATCTGTGAGTATTTTATGGATACTATCCACAAGTCAAGAAAAATATTTTCTGCCAGGACCCACCAATTATTAACATACTGAGAGAGTAAAGGTAAGCTAAAATGAGGACTGCTTTACCCTTCACCTCTTCTGAGTTACATTTCTCTCTTTTTACAGCTCTGAGTGAAAGGAACCTGGCACACCCTTTGAAACAGTTCATTTGAAATTTCATCTCCAAATCCATCCTTTCAAATTTTGCACGGTGGGAAGATTCTCTGTAGAGGTGCAGTGCGAGTTGCTGCAAATCAGGACTCAGGTGCTTGGCAGGTATCTGCACCAAAGTTCAGATAACACCTGGCTGCATGGTCCTGCCTGTAGATAGAAAGATGATTCTCTATCTATTATAAGTTCAAGAGAAGAAAAAATGCAGATACCTAGATAACAAGCAAACAGCGGATTTACAGATGCCACTGGGTCTTGAAACCTTGTAGGAGGCAGCAAAGCAAGCAAGTCTCATGATGTGGTGAGGAGGCAACCAGCTAATATAGCTTGCAGTATCTCTTCTTGCTTTTGGATAATTTGGTCTTCCTATCAAATATCTTAGTAGTTTTTGCTGAATGAAACATATGAGGTTTTAAGGATTTTGCTCTAAACCATCACATGATTTGTATGTCTTTTTGAGGTTTATCTATGTAATCTCCGTTGGCAATTTTTCTTTCAGAGGTTCTAATACTTCTGGAGACAATATCAAAATTATGCATGTACTTATGATTACATACAAAGCTGGCATTACACAACTGCAAGTCTGTAGCCAAGAGAATGGAAACTCCCTAAACAAAAGATTATTTTAAAAAATTAATTCATTTCAACCACACAAGATCTGGTGCATCTCAGGTTGCCTATTTTCCACCTGATCCTTCTGCTTTATGTCCATTCCTTGTGGACTGACACCCAGTGTCCAGTGCTCAATTCTTGTACATCTGCCCATATATTTAGGCTGCCATTAACATCACGAAAGAGACTAGCTGGAAGAGACACACTCAGAGGAAAGCAAAGCCAGAACATGCCCCTTCTCGGCAGCCAAATGCACCATGCTGCCAGCACATCTGCTCCCCACCAAGCCAGCAAGCATCAGGGTTATTTTGGGACCTGCACCTACATGAGATGGTGGCACAGAGCACCAGCAGTATGAAACTGCTGTACCAGCAGTATGAAACAGACCATGTAGCTGAAACCTGCAATTCAGGGATCAGCTAGCACCAGGACAGCTAACCTTTGCAGAAACAGAAGGCAGAAAGTAGTCAAGGACACGAGCCCCCATGAGGCATTAGTCCCTGATGCACTGAAGTGGAGAAAGTGGGGACAAAAAGGTACCATAATAAGGATGGGGGTGACACTACAAGGTCCTTCTGTCAATTTTGGCTGTGCCTTAATTGAGGCAAAGCTTCCAACAAGGAAACATGATGTGCAGGACTTCAGGCCATCAAAGGCCAGCCGTGGAGGGATCCAGGGCTGCCAGGCTTTGTACCTCTCCCCAGAAGAGAGGTTGCAGGCACCTTGAAAGTTGCCTTTTCTTTGGAAGAACAGACAAAGCTCCCTACCAGGAGCTCATTTGACCCTCCATGAGGGGCCTGGAAAGGGGGAGAAGAGCATGTGATGCTGGGGATCAGCCAAAAGGCTTTCCATGAGGGGGAACAAGGAGAGTTAGGTATGGAGGACCATCCCCCTGGGTGTGGGTAGATGCCTGTTGCCCTCTGGCAGGCAGAAGGCCTGCTTTAAAACACCCCCCACTTTCCTTTTGTTTCTCCTTCTATCATTTATCTGCCATGGGGGTAGGGAAGGCTGTGGTCAGGTGCAGGTTTTGGGGTGGAGCCCATCCATGGTGGGCACTCAGCCTCTGACTGCTCAGGGAATGATTTACACCCGGTGGTGAGGAGGGGCTGCTGCCTGGGTCCCCGTGGCAGTGAGCACTGCTGGGTCCCAGGCACACGCACCCTTCCGCAACACTCCCAGTTCTCCACCTGAGCACTGAGGTGTTTAGGGGCAGTAGGTACCCCATGTGCTCGAGTGCCACAAACTCATCCCCAGCCTCAAAGTACCTGGCAGGTACAGTTCAGTAAAACAGCCAGTAAAACAGAATGAAATACGGCTTTGGATGTTGGGAGGGAATTGCAGGGAGTCATGTCAGAATACCATCTGAGAAACTCTTAACCACCTCTCCAAACAGAAAAATGGGAATTACAGGGAAAGTTTAGACTGGCTATTAGGGATGATTTCTTCACCAAAAGGGTTATCAAACACTGGAACAGGCTGCCCAGAATGACCATCCCTGGAGGTATTTAAGATGTCTAGATGTGGTGGTTAGGAACATGGTTTAGTGGTGGACCGTGCTGAGTTAACATATGGACTCAATGATCTTTGAGGTCTTTTCCAATCAAAGTGATTCTATGATTCTAAGAATTGTGGTAGCTAAAGCTGCAGGGGGCTTTGCCCTCTTCCTCCTAGAAATTTTCTCTTCCATGCCCAGAGAAGTGTCCATGGGGTCCAGAGCACACCTGAATATCTGCACAGTGACATAGCTTTCACCTGCAAGAACACAGTCCTCTCTCAATAGAAACCTTGTTCATTTATGGTCTAACATCCATCCCAGCAACAATGCTACTACTAGAATTATTTACTTCATGGTGAAATCAGTAAAGACTACTTTATAGAAACAAAGTAACACAAATCGTGAAACATGAGTACCTTAAACTTTAGTAAAGTTCAAGTCTCAGGCCCTTCTGCAAAACTTCACCAGCACATCAAGACACATGACCGCTAAGAAAAGTAAAAGAAGTAGAAGATACCTAAGGAATAAAAATGTTCCTTTAAGACCCATCATCAACAGCTTTTCACATCCCTCAAATTTCCCTAAGGGCTACATCCCCAGCCAAGATTCTCTCTGCTGTTTGTGGCTGGAGTGAAGAGTGGAGGCAGCACCTGGCTGGCTGCGACTCAACCCTTGGACAACACTTGGGGCATGCTGGTCTCCAGCCACAGCCTGACTCCTCCAGGGAAAGCTCTGATTTTCCAGCAGGTGATATTTTAACAGCACATTGAAACGGTATGCAGAAAGCAAGTGTTCTGCACTGTTACTTACCCAGATACTGAAAACACAGGTTCCCCTGCACCTCCCAAAAATATGTCAGCAACAAAATAGTCCTCCTGTGGAACCAACAAAACTATCCAGCACTCTCCATGAAAACATGAACTGATTTGGAAACTGTTTAAAACTTCAGTTTATATAACTACTTTATATTATTGGAGCCATTCTGTATGTCAAGATCTGATCAGGTCACAGTACCTGTCTGCTGCTGGATAGTCTGTGATTTACAGGTTACTGTTCATGGACACATAAAAACAAATACCAAGAAATTACTCCAATAAACTCTGGATTCTATCTATTTAAAATTTAGGTGCCAACCCAAATAAAACCTTGATCTAGCATGAATTATATACATTCTATTGTCTGAATGGTCTTTCTGTTCATCACTTGAGCAGAAGTAAGGTTTTCTTTCTTTTTGAGGCATAGTCCAAAAACATACAAGTTACAGTTCTACCATTGCATCTTGGACCATAACAGTATATAAAATAAAATAGTTTCCATTTGTTTCCACTGGAGAAAGCATCCTTTCTTCTTTTTTTGCCAGTCTTCACACTCAGGTATCAAATGGTTTATATAAGCATTACAGCTGCTGATTGACTAAGAATTATACACTAGTTTCCTAAAATATCCTGGCTTTTCTGACACTTCTCATTTTCACTCAGTTGACTATCACAGACTTACTTTTGGGGCAAGGAACACCTTTTAATATCCATTTAGAACCAAGACAAACAGAGGCTCGAGTCAGGTGGATTCACTAGGGTCTAAAGCAATATGAACAGCTAACAGCATAAATCTCTGCCAGCTGGTGTGTACAAAAAGTAGGTATATCACACTAACAAGTATCAGTTGGGGTCTTCATCCAGGGAAGCATGCCAGTTAGTCACTTATTTATCAAAATAAAGTGTTTTATCAGAAAGGGTTATTTATTAAAAAAACCCCAAAACCTATGTTTTCCAAGAAGTAACTGAAAGAGAAACTTTGAGGAATGGTGCTTAATTCTCACAGAACAAGCAGCCTGTAACAGAAAACCAGTTAAAACCTGGAAAGTCTCCTGGTAAGGACAGGGGTACAGCAAAATCACTGCACTTGACATGACAGGAAACAAGTGGACAAAATTGCTAAGACGGCTCCTGCACTCAGCTCTGATGAACTGTCCCAGGGGAGGTCAGGTCATCCTGTAGCCAACAGCGTGCCAATAATTTCAATTAAATTCCGGTGGAAAAACTTAACATCCGGGCAAAAAAAAAGTTTCCTTCAGCTATTGTTTCCTTTCCAAAGATCACTCCTTCAGCTAAAAGCACAGGGAAAAGGAAAGAAAGAAAGGGACTGGGTGAATAATGCTCCATGACTAATAGCCGTGGTCTGACCAGTCTGAAACAGCTTCAAGTACCCATGACCTTTCAAAGAGCCACAAGTTAGATGCCAACAAAAACGCATAACACAAACCCTCACACCCCCTTCCTTTTATCAAATGGGCGTCGGGGTGAATAAGCTGACAAAAACAACATGGAAGTAATCTGCTGAGTAATTCCACTAATATTCCACCGTGGGTTGGCTCTGAGAGTTTGAGGCACACAGCTACGAAAGCACTGTGCTGACTGTATTTCAGATGACAAATTCTCATTAATCACACACAAATACTACACATTGTTCCGCAGCTTACACAAATGTTCTCCTGAAGCAGCACTCGAGTTGTTAACAAATCACTGAGCCCTCCCCTATATCTCATTACAAAATTGCTCCAAGAGGACGTGAAAGCTCTCATCCGACTACTCCATGCATCCCACTCCCTGTTGTCATCCTGTGGGACTTCACTTGGTGCACTCATTCCCCACACCATTTAAAGGTCTTCAGGATAATTCTGCTTTCAGGGGGTGGCACACCAGTAAACTGTTGAGGGGCTGTTTTGTGTTTCTCTTCTGTTGAGCAACACAAATCTGCCCCTGGCTGCAGAATCATTAGATCAAGCTTGACAAAAGCAGATAATTGTAATAATAACATCCAACCTTTAATAGAGTATTTTAGTATTTTCTTCAGTAGACCTTAAAGAAGGTCACATAAACTGTAGAGAGGGATGCAATACCTTCTGTGGCTCTTCCCTTCAGATCATCAGCCACATAGGAAGTCCTTCACATCTTTCGTATTGCTGGCCCACGGAGACAATTCCACTAAAGCAATACATTCCAGTCCTGTGTAAATGGAAATGTAGCAATTGCAGTGAATATAATTTTTCAGTGAACAATAGACAAAAAACCATCATAACATTATCATTGAAAGGGAAGAAAAAATTTCTAGGACAGAGCTTGAATATTTTTCAACTCACAAAATATATAACAGTCCTAGTTATTATTCCAAGACTTATTTTAGCATTTAAAGTTTCATCTGTTTTCCAATCCGTTAAAAGTGATTCCAAAATCACTTTTAAGGCATTAAGCTTGGCCTATTAATATCTACATTAAATGATCAAAATTACAAAAAAATGCTGTTTTATTTCTTGAGTGTACAAGTACACAATTCTGGTGCAAATACTGAATTTCATGGAAACATTTCTTGAAACAATAAATGTCAGAAAGCAATACAATCCATCATCTAAAGAAAAAAATAGTATGATAATTGCATTTTGAACACACACTGACAAATTCTCAAATAATTGCATGATCAGAAAAAAAATGCACACCATTAACTACAACTAGTTATCAAAGGTAACTCACTAAAACTTAATGGAGAGCACTCAAAACTCCCAAGTATATAATTTGCTAGCTGTAACAACTCACATTTGAATAGATGCCTAAGTATTATTATTTAACCAGCACTCAAGTTGAGAACATTATCCATCTTGGGGGAAAAGCAGCTTGGGCTAAAGCAAGAACTGTGATATGATTGCCACTCAAACCTTTGGGGAAAGTCTGGCAGTGCATCCAAAGTTCACGCCTAGCACATGCTTATGTAAGCCAGAATCCTAAAATCTGGATGTAACAACTGAAACATAAGGGAAACTCAGATTTCAGGCCATCCCTATCTAGAGAGAAACTTGTTTATAATTGTGAGCAAAACTCTGGACCCTAAAACCATGGAAAGGCACCACGTGAAATTCATGCAGCTACAGAACTGATAAAAAAGCAACAAAACACAACTTTGAGGTACAGCCCGAGCAGCGAATACCAGAAGCCCAGAGCACTTCAGTCCTGGGGAAAACTTAAGAAACAAGCCTACCTAAATAACATGATGGCAGCACAAGAAACTCGTGGACAGGAATAAGAAGCCATGGATAAGAACAAAAGAGGGGCAATGAAATGAATGTCTTAGGCACTGACAATTCTGAAGATGAGAGGTGACAGGAAAGATTTTGAAGAGAGAAGTAAACAGAGTGGAAGTCACAAACAGGAGAGCTGACAGCCAGAAACTGTTTGGATTTTAAATGAGCTCAGTGGACAGAGAAGGGGAAAGATCATTGAACTGTTACCCATGAATGACAAGGATGGAAGTGGAGCACTGTGAGAAAGAAGATATCCAGCATATTTGGCTGCAATAGCTTTAGGAGGGTCTTGAATGGGGACACAGTGGCAACTGATCCTGCTTAGTCTCTGACATGTATCAAAGAAGAGGGAGATGGGGATAAGTGGAAAATTGTCCACCCTAGCAGGAGAGATGAAGAAGAAAAGAAGCACCAGAAAATTCAGCAAAGAAAAGAGAGGAAAAACCCTTGGGCATGTGCAGAATCGCTGATGAAGTGCTTACTGATGAGTGGTGAAAGAATCTCATCGTGTCAGCTCAGCGAGCTGGGAAAAGCACCTCAAGACTGAAAAGGGGCAGAAGCAGTCCCTAGCACAAAGGCAGCAAAAAAGGAGCTCAATACATTCTTCAGACAGCATTTTTAGTACAGTATGGGGAAACTGACTGAGGGGAGATGTTGCAGAGTCCATAGCGGGTACAGAACCAATTCCTTTCTTCCTGGTCTGCAAAAGATATGTTTCTTTTCTCATCCAGCCCAAAGATCACCTTCTGAACTTAAGCTTAAGCCTCTAAATGTTTGGATAGGACATCAGGGATCTAAGGAATAAGAGAACCTAAGAAAACTTGTGCAGTGTGGCAAAAAGCCTTTCTAACTCCACAGGAAAGGAAAGGTCTCGGCAAACATCAGCTAACAAAAGCCAGCAATGGCCAGAAGCACATGCAGTGCTCCTGCTGACCCACCATGCAGTGTTTGCTGAAGTAACACACATATTTCTCAGACAATATTTACCAACAGGTTTCCTGTTTGTCCCCTCAGAGTAATTTCAAAGTGACCACCAGAAGATGGATCTCAAACAGGAGGGCTGAGACCACCAGTCTCAGTTTTCACCATAGGTAAAACACATCTTGCAAAGGAAGAGTCAGGAGGACCCCTCCTCATCTGCCACCAGATCATTAGCTACAGCATGACTACACCAACCCTTTGGGTTTTTTGAAGTGCATAGAATGCACTACTCTGGTTCTGCTGGGCCTGTGCTTTTTCAATAGAGGATGCTACTGCTACTGGGATTCAGTAATTCTGAACCTTGCTTACCTGGGGCAGAACACAAGGTTTTAAGCGGTCAGTGAGACAGGAAGGGCAGGGCTGAAGGGAAGAAAAGAGCTCTGGTTTCTCTAACAAGGATGCCTAGGTGTTAGCAGCTACACATGAAAACTCAGTTCATGTTAGTCTACTGGCAAGGTCCAAGGGCATCAAACAAGATAATGCATCTTTAACCACAACCACACTAAAATGTCTGTGCTGAGGCATCTGAACACGCCACACAAGCTGCACTAAGGTGTTGCATTTTTCTTCTATCCTGACAGAGTCTGCCATCCTCTCATGGCACCCCGTGTTCACCATAGAGCAGGAACTACCTTCAGGCCAAGCCAGAAGACCCCACTCCTGAGCAGCCCAGAGGGCTTGCCAGACACTATGGCACAAGGTGCTCCATCCTCCTCCTTGTCACAGGGCAGCCACGCTTTGCTGAGCTAGGGAGAGCAGACACCTTTTCCATATATAATGAAGCCTCTCAGCCTTATGTGAATTAGGGACCCTAAAAAGAGAACTGGAAAATGCAAGGTGGTTTTGTATTGTATTAATGTCACTTAATGGTAACTGTCAATGATCGTGATGGAATAAATATGGAAAAGGAAATTACTGTAATTGATTGACAGTCTGGAAGCTTCCACATATGATCTAAGGACAGAGACCTGTGAGAAGCTGATGCAGTAGAGACTATTAATGCAAATCATATGCACCATGCCTGCTCTCTGAATTATGCAATGCCATGTGAATGTCTAATTTGTTTCACCAGGCTTGTCTCTATCCAGAAAGAATATTCTACTGACATGCTGATTAGTATATTAGGGGAGGTTTAGAAGTTCAGTGCTAGAGTAAGGCCATCACAGTGCTATTAATTTAGTTCAGAAAAAACCAAACAGGTCTATAAAGCCATCAAAATCACTACATAGGTCTACAAGATAAGTTTGTCACAGCTGATGGGAATTTGCAGTAATGTCTTGTGATACATGGTAGGAATTAACAAATACATACAGAGAGTATCTCTTTTCTAGGAAACTACTGTTTAGAACTCAAGAACTGAAGGCAAAAGGCTTAACATAACTTCATAATATTTTGCATGGATTTCTAGAAAGAACATTGGGATGACAGAAACAGGCAGGCAATTTGGAAGAGGTAGTTGGCATACTCACATTGTAGTAATGCTATAGACACACGAGGCTAGCATGTAACCGTGTTGGAAGACAGTGCCTGTCTCCAGGTTTCTGGGCTAATGCCATTGCATTTTCCCTCTAAAAAGAATACTTAGATCAAATGCCAATTAAATCAATACTGGAAATTATTTTGATGGAGTCATCTTGGTCCCTGTGGACCATTTGTCCTTCGTGCAAAGCAATAACACAATTAGCACCACAGTGTCGATCAGAGGGAAGCACAGGTCTGGACCACAGGAGACCTCACACAGTTTCAGATTAAGCTTGGGGAGGTGAAGAAAGACAGCCTCCTATGCCTGTGCTGACTGTCTTTCCCGCATTTCCACCAAAGCAAAAGTCATTCAACTTTAACAAGAAATTGAGAGAAGGCACTGTGATGTGTGTAGGATTCCTCACTACTCTCAAAACCACCCATTTTACAAGTCTGCAACCTAAATAATAAAGCCAAAAATTAGTCCTGAGTCATTCACTCTAGCTAAAATTAACACTTAAAGCAACCATTTTGCCACAATATTCTTTGCATCAAAAGTTTTTTTTTAAAAAGTGGAGAGCCCATGAATCCAGTGACAAAAGTAAAAAAAAAAGGACTGAAGAACAGTTTTGTCTTAAGACAACTGTTGTTCTCTTATTATGCCAACAAAGTCCTGACCCTATGAGACACCTTGGCCTATAATACCCACCTAACATCTGCCAGGAGGCAGGAAGGATTCATTCAGGACAACTGCAACGTCATGGAGGGCCCAGGAAAAAGCCAGGCTTTCCAGGTAAACCAGTGTTGAAAGCACTTACCTCAACTTGTTTAAGGTCAAGAAGAGCCTAGTCATGAGAGTCCCCAAGGCACCTCTGAATCTCTTATGTGGAAAACAGGACAATCACCATGCAAGTGATCCTCAGGATCCTCTACAACTCTCCAGAGGTCCATACTGGATCTCAGTTTTCCACTAGTTTGTCTGCAAAGCACAACAACAATGAACCTCATCTTTTGTGCAAGTGCTAAGATTTCATAGAGTTATTACTTGTGCGAGTACGTTACAAAACAGCCCTGTTACTGCTTATGCCTAGAGAGAGATGCTGACAGCAGAACCAAAGCAAAAAGTACAAGGAACAAGGCAGTGTTTCATATTTGGCAAATCAGCACTGGGACAGCAGAGATCCCTGCATCACTATAACATTCCGTACTCTTGTAGGGGAAAACTGTCCCCAACCCCCCTGGATTCAGGCATTGTTACTTTATTAGGGATTTTGTGGTTCCACATGACAGCAGAGTCTCAGCCACATCAGCTGTGCAAGCACAGCGCAAGGCAAGGGAGACCTTGACCCAAAATACGTGCAAATACCCCAACAGCCCTGGAGTAGAGGACACTAGTTTCCTGAGCTGGGTGCAGTGATCGGCTCTGAGGATTTGCATTTGGGCAATACTTTTGCAAGGAGATGAAAAGCTGCCTTCACCACACAGGGAGCCTGTAGGCAAAGAAAGCTCCAAGCCAAACACAGAGTGTTTGGGCTCAGCAGAGCCCTGGGTGCATGGATCCCTGCTTGCAGCCTGGGACTCAGCAGCATCGTGGGTGGCTTCCCACCCAACCCTAATGGACTGCAAGACACATTTTTGCGGGAAAATCTCAAATCTTGTCCCTTGAGAAAAATGCATTTGGCAGCCAGTGGTTTAAAATCTCTTCAGAGTGATTTCAGAGAACAGATATACATTTGTAAGCTCTCAAGAAAACACTACAGCTTCCTGGCAGCTACACAACTCCCAAGGAGCAAGCAGCCACCCTGGGACCTGCAGACCCCCAGGCTGGAACAGGAGCATCTAAACTGGCACAAAGCATTTCCCTGGTTTTTCCCCTTTTCCTTACCACTCCTCCTCAGAGGTTGCTTTGGTAAGGCAAAGATTAAGGATGTTTTGATCAGACTTGCCTTACTAACAGAAAGGATTAACTCTCCATGACATTTTGATGTTTTGAATTCATACCACAGAAATTTATTAATTTTTCTTGGGAGGTTGAATTTGTCTGGGAGGGATGCACAAGGCAAGAATGGGGAGGGGTTTTGCAGGAAACAGAAGGCTTCTCTAGTCTTGGAGGAGTTATTTGCCATTCAGGGGCCAGCACTCAGATTTTTGTAGGGACTGATATTTTCAACCTGTAAAAGCACTCTGAGGGAGACACCGTGTGTGTGTGTTTTCAGCATTCATGATTTCACTATTTTACTTGCAGAACAGTCTGATTCTCTCTGAGTTCATTCAATGCAAAGTTTGCTTTTGGGTAGGATAGGCCAGAAAGGCAAAACCTGTGTCCGAATTTCAGTTGCTCCCAAAAGTGCAGGCACATGAGGTCTGAGACTGCTGTGCAGCAAGTAGCCAGCTGTGAATTAACACTTCTGACACTGCAGCGTGCTAAACTGCCACGGGAAAACCAATCCTATACCTTAAACCACGTGGCACACCACTCCACAGAGCCTAGTAATGAAGGAGGACGGTATTAACATTCCAATCAAAACATCCAGGAGGAGGAAAAGGAGAACTGGTTCTTCCAGTGTCAACTCCAATTAGGAGGAAATAGAAGCCACAAATGAGAAATAAGAAGCATCTGTATGTGAAAGCATATTTAGCTTTGAAGCTGGTGTGGGAATATTGGCTTAGTCCTTACTTTCCCCAAGTGTTATGTCATCTCATGTGTAATGTTGACACTTACAAGGATTACTTATTAAATAATTCCTTTACAAACAACAGGGAATAATTCTGGCCTTTGATATAGACAGATTATGATCTCAGATGCTACTATAAAGATCTTATATTCGTCTTAACAGGCTAAGCACATTAAGAATCAGGGAAGAAAATACATGAATGCAAAATATAGAAAGCAAACCAAAGAACAAGAAAATCAAAAAAACCATGCTGAGCCACAGGTTTTAGTACCTGAGAAAGGGAAATTATTAAGAGATTAAATCAGTCCACACCAGTCTTCAATTAAGTAAAAATAGTGTTCTATGCCAATCTGGGGAAAAGGCCTTTTTTTTTTTTTTTTTCTATTAAACAGTTCTCCATTTTGGGACTGCAAAGGGAAAAAGAGAAGGCTTTAAGAACAGCCTGCAGACGTGTAATTAACCTGACACTGCCCTCCGGTCAGGAGCAGCCAGCTCCCAATTACCTGCAGGTGCTTTATCCAGGTTGTGGATGAAGTCTGGCAGGATGCAGAGACTCCCAGGCCAGCTCCGTATGGGCGCAACGCTCCATGTACACTGCTATCCTGCTCCTCCTAGTCCTGGAGCATGTTAGACTGTTTCAAACTGCACAGAGCCAGAGTTAATAAGCTTTTTCAGGCCTGAACCAGCTCTCTGTGGAGCTGACCTGGATACTGCATAACCAGGAGCACCACAGGAACACAGCACGTGGGTACCCATCACCACCTCAGGCTCCCAAGTGCTGTAAGCAGATCAGATGTCCAGACCATTGACTTCCCCGGGGCTGTTTGTCCCAAGAGGACTCATTATTCAGGCAGAGGGATGGAGGAGCACAAGCCCACCAAGCTCAGACCCTCACACCCCACCCAGGCTGCTGTGTCCATCTGCATGTTGCAGAGTGCTCAGTAACTTCCCCACCATCTGGGGCTTCCAGAACAGAAAATTAAGAGCTGGCCATTACCTCTGCCCTGAGAGGCTTGTGCTGCAGTCTCTGTTATAACCAAATGAGTGCCACAAGTCAGATTACCTCTGAAGGAAAGTCGGAATTCTATGCTCAAATCAGGCCTGAAATAGAGCTGCATTTGTTCTGTCAGGAGAATCTGGACCCAGTATCACGGTCTTTCTCTAAAATTTTTCTGCCTGGAGTCCTGAATGGGCAGAATCAAGAGATCAAAAGATCCTGCCCATTGACAGCACACCTTGACTTCAGGGAAATTGTACTCAGGGTCACCTTGGCCCAATCTTTTTTTTTTTTTTTTTTAAAGAAAAAAAAAACAACATAACCTCTCACGAGGACATTTTTCAAGCTGTCCCCATTGGAGCATCTGCTGTAACACGCATGGAGGGAAATGAATCCTTTAGAAAAAAAGTGAAATAATAATAAAAAAAGAAACAGCACTAATTTAATTTGTTTTCTCAAACTGCAAATCCTTGTACTTGTAGGTGCTTGAAGCAAATGAAACATTAAAGCTGTGAAAATGCATTCAGGCCCTTCAGTAGCACTTCCTTCAGAGGAATGAGAATAGGAAAGGTCCTTTTCATACTGTCCCATTGTCTCAGCCAGCCCTAGGTGTTCAGCCCTGGAGCTCCAACTAGCAGCACAGTATGGGGTTACCCAGGGCAATGAACGACAAACAATTTAAAACTTTTCCATAAATCTGGAAAACAAAGAAGCTTTTTATCTCTGCACTGAAAAGCGTAAAGGAGCAGAGCCTCCATCCCCAGAGCCCATTGCACTGGCGTGATCAGAGCAATCAAGCTGATGGTCTGACAGCAGACCTGCAGCAGGCAGCTCTGTTCTTACTGCGAAGAGTAATCATTCCAGAAATCCTTCCCAGTTGCCTGCTACAAAAGGGGACGCCCTTCCCTCTGAACCCCAGTATCCTTCCTGCTGGCAAAAGCATGCTGTTGCTTCTCCTACTAGTCATCAAGAGGCACAGGTCCCTCAAACCCAAAAGGTCACAGCAACACGGCAAAGGCAGAATAGGGCCCACTATTAACCTCTTCCTGAGCATTAAGGAGCAGCTCTTGCTCTGTAATAAAAGAAATCAAGCCAGAAACACTTTTTAAAGCAGTGAGTGGAATAGGAAAGTGAGAACTTTTTTCTAACCTCGAGAGTGGCACAGAGGAGAGAATAGAGACTGAAATGACTGAAAGCCTGCAGAACATTTTATAAAACAGTTATTTTTCCCCCCAACAATGGTACTCTGTCCCTGACATGAATCAAAAATGTCACAAGGCAGTTTGGTGAGGCCGCATGTGAATGCTGGGTATTGAGCTGCAGCAGCTGCAGGCAGACTTTGTGGTTAACCCTGTGAGACTTTCACTGCTACAGCTGGCTTCGATTCTGTCGCCGCATCCAAGCAGCCGCTCCTTCCCACTGCGCTGCTGTTAAAAATAATCACAGCCTTATCAGTGTCTGCAATTCATTCCACTGCAGGCATCACAGGACCAGCTCAATGGTAAAGATGTCAAATTAGGAGATATATCTGTATATACAAACTACATACAGGCCTTCTGTCTTTTAAAACCTTACATTTGGGCTGTTAGGATTCTAAAATATACAAAGCATAAAGTGACCTGAACTCAGACATGTGCTTCCTCAGGAAGCATCAGTTCAGTCTACAAAATCTTCAAGAGGAGAATAAATCATCTTTGCCTAAGGAAAACTTCTTCTTGGGGCACTTGGAATCCTTCCTTCTGACACCAGTACTGGGAGATCTGTTGTCATTCCTTCACAATCCAAAGCACTAAGATGGGCTATGCACTTGCATTTTTATCTGCATGGTATCCAGCTCTACAGCAGGACACTTTCCATAAAACTTTCAACATAAGTGCTGAAAGCTCTCTGCTTCTGCAAAGCCAACAGCAGAGACCAAAAAGGAAAGGCACTAAAGATCGATAAGTGAAAAACAAATATTTTGTCTCAAGTGTCATGAAAATTTCTGCAGTTTTTCAAGGTATTGTTAGAAGCCTACATTATTTTCAACTCACCTTATATAATTTTCTCTTCCTCATAACATGCTTTCCTGGCAGAAAAGGTAAGGAAAACAGAACTGAAAGGAGAGGGGCCATTATCAAGAAACAGAAGCCTCATTTGTATTAAAAGTTTCAGTTCAAAAAGAAATAATCTTTTAAAAAATTACTGTTGAGCAATCTGTGACCAGCTTCAACCACCATATCTTTCCCAAGAAATCAGTTTGAATAGAGGTCTTGACTAGCACCTTTAAATACATTCAGAACTGCTCTAGTGACTCTGAAGTAAGCCCCCCATTGAAAAAAAAAAAAAAAAAAAAAAAACCCAAAATATAGAATTTGTTTTAAAGTCTAATCAAAACAACTCAGCCTAGTGCAGTAAGTTGCATGCACTTCTATGCACCAGTACAAGTCTTTGCATAGTGATTAGTTTCATTAGAGTTACAGGCTGCAAGGGAGGTATATTGGACCAGAGGACTCCTGTATTAGATTGCTGTGGGGGGAATAAAAACCCCCAAAAACGAAACCAAACCAAAAAAAAAAAAAAAAAAAAAAAAAACCCCAAACAAACAAAAAAAAACCAACCTAAAAATCTTGCATTTCATCATGGATTTACACTCACACAGGGATTTACTTACTGGCTCAAGCTTTATGCACTTGCATCAGCATAAGCCCACAGCCAGGTTAACTAAGTGAAAGATCTGTTCACTACCACAGAAGTGTTTTAAAACAAAGACCTCATACTCCCCAACCTGGGATATTTGCAGGAAGTTCTGCTGGGGTCCTACTTGCTGATTGTGCGAATTTTTCCTTACAGAGCGGGTTTGGCTTGGCGTTCCATAGAAGGAAGGCTGCAGTCCTAATAAATATTCGGTGGCTTTTTGTCACTGTATGCATCACAGTCCTCTCCCAGCTCTATCAACCTGCTGACACTTCCCCTCCCACTAAACCCCCTAAAGCACATCCCAGTTCCTGCAATCCAGCCCTTCAGCAAGAACTGTCTTTCCAGTACAATTATGCAACAGATATCTTTAAGAGCAAGGCACTACAAGACACACGTCAACTTAAAGCAGAAGGCCTCTCAGATACGGCCTCCCAAAAACCACCAAGGCATGTGAACATGCATTAGTAACAGCAGTCATCCCCACTTTCTTCTCAGAGCTTTTAGCAACAGGGGCAAGAAAAACAAAAAGGCAAATTCCAATGCAATCAAATTGCTTGTGAGCACACACTGTGTGTGCAGGATGGCAAGGCAGAAAGGAGAGCTCCTGCTTCCCTCCATCACCCTCTGCTCCACCTGACTGTCTTAGCCTGGAGCATACCTAAGGGCTACAGCATAAACTGCCCACGAGGAAAATAACAACTTGAAATGCTTCATTGCATTATTAGTTCAAAATTTGTGCTAATCCACCAAATTGTGTGGGCAAGTGTAAGCACCTAGAAAACAGCCTGCCTTTGAAGAGGAGAAGTCATTGCTGGATACATACCACCTGTCATCCTTTTCATTTACTTAATCCCTATCCCATCCCTTAGCCCCATTTTCTTTACACTAGGGAAAAAAATTACAGCCCTCCTTCCCTAATTCTAATGCAAGCCTCCTGATGGCAAGCAGCATTGTTTTAATAAGCCATGACCATTTTTAATCATACAGTTGGAATATCAATAAAAAAGAGGCAGAGAGAGAACAGGAGCTGCACAAAAGGAATCAAAAGTGGAATGCAATTCCATTGTAAAAAGTGGGGATCTGCCCACACCAAAACCTGCCTGTGGTGTCCACCAGGAGGTTCCAGCCTGGGGTCAACAAATAAAATCAGGAAAAGAGGGATGGGCAGTCAAAGTTGTAGCTACAGGGTGGAGCTCCCCAGCAGCTCACTGTCTCCCCTAAACTCTCATCCTTTCATTGCCTGCCACGCACTGGACTGTGCTTTCAGCTCAAGCTGTGAGCACTTCCAGAGGATTTGTGGTGGATGTAAGTGACCCCTTCTTTTTTTTCCCTTTCTGATTTTGTCTTGGTGAACAATGTTTCACCCTCCGAGAGATGGGGCTTTGTGCTGCAGGAGCCCCTGCCTCTCACAGGCAAGGCATAGTAGAAAGCCTGACTTTCTGTGGGCTGGAAGCCTCCCACAGCCTGTGCTAAGGAGAAGGAAGGGTGTTTACCCTTTTAGCCTGGCCAAAATCTGCTTTGATTAATAAGAGCCAGCAGAATAAGCACTCTTCCACATCTGCGGAAAGGCTTCTCCTCCCTGCCTTTGGCAGTAGATGTCACCCACCACTGCCAGGCCCAGGGAACAGAGGTGACCAGCATCACCTCCTCAGCACCTTGAGTGCACCCCAGCATCAAAGAAAACATTCTGAATTGCCCAACAGCTTTGTGGTTATTCTTGAAATTATCAGGGCATCCAGAAGTTATCAGGAAGCAAGGGAGGGATCCCAAGAGTGAGAAGCAATTGGGTGACAACTGAGCAGTACTGCTGAAATAAATTACCATTCTCCTCAGTCTCACCTTTCCTTAGGCTCTAGATCAGAGGCTTTTGCCTAAATCTAAATTTTTCGATTTACCCTGTGAAATCAATGAGGCAACTCATACAAGTCAAGGCTAAGCACTCACAGGTCCACAAAAGTCAGCCTGTGCAGCATCACTAGAGGAACTCAAGACAAGCGCTATCTTTGCAGAAGTGTGTGGGCTTTAAGTTCACCCCTCCACAAGACCAAATGGTACATCTTGCATTAATTGACCATCAAATTACCATAGCAGATGCAGAGAGACTTACATGTTCTGAAATTCTACAATTTTGTTCTCACCATGAGATGCACACCAGGGACATTTTGAAAATACTATTAAATAGAAACTTACAAATATTTAATGTATGGACAACTATTTATCAAATTGTACAGTCTCCAATTTTAAAATCAATTTTCTGCTGTAACATAACATTTTACAGGAGCCCAAGCCTCATAAAGCTTCTCACAAAAACTATCTTGGTCGACTGCACACTGTCCAAAGTCAAAGCTTCATCTCAGTGAAGAGAGGGTTGTCTTGTGACAGAGCTGTTAAATCTCTGAAGAGTTAAGATTCTGATTTTTGAATAATTATTTTGACACACAAGATTTTAGTCACCACAACATTTTAACCAACTTTGACACTGTCGATGATGAAAAATCCTGTTTTTTCCAAATCTGTTCTGAAATTTCCCATATTTTGCATGCTCTGCACAAAACAAGTTATTGGGCTCGGAAACAGTCTAGACTATTTATGTTCCTAAGATTTCCTGCTACAAGTTACAGGAAAAATACATCAGCCAATCACATGTAAAGACTGCCTGAGAAGCAAGAAATTCATCAACAGTTGTAAAAGGGAAAAAAGAAGAAAAAGAAGTTATTCAAATTCACACCATTTCAAAGTTCTGCTTATGTTTCTTTATGGTAACAGGAATTACTCAAATCCATTGATGCAGCTCAGAAGTATCTGCAGAGATACCAATATCAGTAAAGATGCACTCTTGGGCCTACTTCAGTTTTTCCACACACTCTTGGAGGAAAAGTAACACAGCCCACACTCAGAGCTCAACTGATAAGTATCACTTCTCCTTGGCTATTAGTAAGAACACCAGACTGGGAAGTCTAAATGTGAATATCTGTAAATGTGTGCTTTTTTTTTTTTTTGTCCCGTAGGTGCCAAGTGCCTGGTATCATAAAGTTATGGTTGGTAGTCAGGCCTCCTGGACATCACTGCAAGATGGGTAAGCAGCAATTAAGACAGGCCAGAAATCCACTGAAATCAAGTTTTGCTTTTGAATCAAAACAACAGAAAAAAATTAACTACTCTCCATTTCAGCAGATTTGAGATTCCACAGGAAATATTTTCTTGAGACTTGCTATCTAATTTCTCTTCCACTTAAGTTTACCAAATTCCAGAGACCGTGTGACCAAGAAAAATCCCGCATACAATGAAAATCAACAAGGAAAAGTTTCCTTGCTTAAATGAGGCTTGAAAGGCAGGAGAGAGCAAGTAAGCTTTTTGTTTCTTGCTACTTCAGATCAGAAAAAGCATACATTTGCGTTCTGCCAGCAGTCACCCCTCTTTGGGAAACCCCAGATCTCTACACCTCTGCACTGTTTCCTAAAGCATCACCCACTTCAGTGGCTGTAAGAAAAAAAAGGGGGGGGAAAACTTATTTATTTGCAGACTTTTCACCCCACAGCCCCAGCTGCTCCCCTGGCACAAGCTCTGCCAGTTCATCTTCATTCCTTCCCTATGGCTGGTACCTCACCCACCCAGAAAGGTCTTCCCCCGTACTCAGCTTCTTACAGTCAAGGGGCACCCCTAGTCTGGGTGCTCCTAAAAGACCATAGCTGGTACTGCAGCTCCAGTACATTCCCCCAGCTGGGAGACCTTAATCGCAGTATTTTTTACTGGAATTACCTGGTAACTGAATGAGTGAGAAAGCCAGAGTGGAATCTCAGCTCAGTTGCCCCATCCTTCCTACCTCCTGGTCTCTGCTGAGGGTGTTTTTTTGTCTCATTAGAACAAGCATGTCCTGCCATCCATCCTCCAACCTGCCCTGCCCAGGGCTGACTAAAAGGCAGATGTGGGCAATACCCAGCCTGAAATCCCACTGGTGCTCATTTATAAGCTGCTCAGCCACAAACTTTCCCCGAAGACCACCGCGTTTATGGTGGCAGCCCAACCACCAGTGTCCCTCTCTAACAGCCACCACACATCCCACTCATTGTCCCACTGCCATTGTCCCAGTTCTCCTTCTGCAGAACAGCCACAACAGCACTTTTCATCCCTGAAATGCACCGCACAAATGGGGAGCACAAGTCAAACAAAAGCTACAGCCGCTCTGTTTACTAGGGAGAAAGATCAATGGGATTCAATGAAAGGACAGGAAGCTGATGTTCTCACTGTAACTTGTTGGTAAAACAGTGAATAGTGCTATCGAGACTGACAAAGGCTCTTTTCTTCCTCCTCTTACTTTTTTTTTTTAAATGAAGAATCCAATGAAGAGTGTTATCGTGCAGTTATCAGCAGGCCGTGAAATGGGGAACATCAGCAAGTGTATTCAACTCCTTTGTTTGCACTTTGAGAGCGTTAAACAGAAGCCTCAAAGTGCACACAGGAAAAAAAAATCAACCCACGATAGAAAAAAATACAAGAAAAATCACACAAATAAAAAAGACAAACTGCTAGGATTTTAAGAAACCCAAAAAACCCTACAAAACCAAACCACAAACGGGAACACAGATCTGAGGGGGTTTGCAACCACAGTTGTTCAGTGTCTTTCCCGTGCTCAGGGTGTATATGGATGCCAATGGATTAGCAAGGAAGAGCACGGCTGACCTAAGGAAACAGCCAACCTTTCCTTCTATCCCTACAAGGCCACTGCTGTGACAAGCCGGCCCTGAGGGCCTATACAAGCTCTACACCTAGTGTTCACATGATTAGACCCTTCCTTCTGGTACATCTCGATGTACCTGGATGCTCCAAGTTTAGTCACCATCCACATCTCAGTGTTTACTGGATACCACTAGATCCAAGCCTATTCATAAGTAAGGAGTGTGTTGTCCTTCTACAGGTAAGGTGCCGCCTCTCTTACCAAGGTCACTCCAGCACAGTGTAACAACATTCTACAGCTACTCATGGAAGCATTCTTAAACCTCTGGATGTTTTAAAAGTGAGTTAATATGACCAACATCAAAAAGCATGATGCTGGAAGAAGAGCAAATATGTGTGCAAATATCATATTTCTCAGCACCTTTGAACTATGGGAATCTGTCACGCAACCTAGATGTATGCTTTCTGCTTGTGCATTAGAAACAGTGCACCTGAATATTTAGGTACATCCCACACTTTGTGCCTATGACACGCATCACATGTGTGCATAAATCTGCAGTGTTGGTGAACAATTAAAATGCTATGATACAATTACTGCCAAGTGTTTTGCAAATACTTTTTGGTTTCCCAGGACTCCCTCACAATATCCTAAATATAAAATTTCAGACTCCACATTCAAAGTGAAGCCTTGCGCAGGGGAAGCTCTGGTTCTCCTTTAAGGCTCAAAGGAAAATTCAGGAAAGACATGAAGTTAGTTATTAGCAATGTTGTTCTTCAAAGGACTATAGAAACTGAGAGGACTGGTGTCATGGGAAAGCCAAGTAATCAGTGAAAATGTTTTTAAAGGTTAACCTTTTCTTTTACTCCTTCTGAAGAACTGTAAAGAGACTTGATAAGATTTTCTTCCCACTTGTTCTGTGCCGGAAGCAAGATCCCTTGGACCTACTGCTCGCAGTGAACCTGTTCTTCCAGTTAAAGTTTCGCATTCCCATTTTATAAATTGATATAAAGCTGTTTATCCGGAGCCCTAAACACATCAGCACATCAGTAAGAGCTGTGCTCCTCCCTGAGCACTCACTGACTATTGCAAAGCCATGGAGAGCCTTCCAGTTCACACTCACCCCCAAGGGGTCCTTAATAGCCAGGGCTACTGACATACACAGGGTATGGTCACTCCTGTTCATTCCATGGGAGCACTACTTGCTGTCCTGAAGTTGGATTGAACCAGAAGCACATGGATTGTGCTCTGTATGGCTGTAACATGAAAAGCAGATGGGACAAGTGCTGGCCTTGAAAGCGCCCTCCACCAGGCTACCCTCTGATGTTGCTTGCTGCCCACTTGTCTTGCACAAGACGCACACAGAGGGAGGAAGGCAATGCCAGGTGCCCACACTCGTCTTTGCCCACCTCTGCTTCCTGTGTTAGACCAAAAGGGAGCCAAAAGGAAAAGGAAACAATGCTGCTCTCTCAGAATTTGTGGCATGTGTCCATGCAAATGGGCAGCCAAAACTTGGTCCTCTTTCTGTTCCTTCTCCTAATGAAAACTGATAGGCCAGTGGCTCCATTATAGTGACTTGCATCAGGAATTGATAGTGTGTAGCAGAGACTCGCTAAATAAAATACCCACAATCATTTTATTTTACTTAATAAAAGCATGGCTTCTGCTAGCCTTAAATTTCAAATTCTCTACATTCTTTAGTGTAATCCCATTTACACATCACTTCAGTTTTTTCACTAAATAATCATACAAATCAAAATATTATCTTCCAGATATAGTTAAGATGCATTTTATATCTATACAGAGATAGCATCAGAAATAGCTCCCCCTTAACATCTCTGAATGTGATGCTCCTTCCAGAATAGGAGTTTACTTGACAAGGTTTTCAGCAACAGTTATTACAATTTAAGTGTATATCCTGCCTGAATCCAACAAAACTTTCAGCTTTCTACTGGAGGCATAACAGTTGAACTGATCTTTTATATAGGGGGACAAATTTAATTTTCCAGCTCCAATTTTGAAAAGAATGCCTATTCAAGACAGTACTTAAGCCTCACAGAAGTCAATAGGACCTAAACACATGTTTATAATTAACCACACGCTTAAGTGGTGGTCTGAACTGGGTGAATAAATGTGAAGTCAGTAGGTTTGCTTCCATAAGAAAGAATTACCAGTCTAGAAGAGAATTACAGAATTTGGCTATAAGAGGCTGGAGGATTAGTAACAAATGTGTCATTCCTGTAAGTAATTTACTTAAACCAAAGCCATGGCAGAACTGTTTAAAGTATGCACCCAGATTAATTTGAGGGACAGACTTAGAACATAATTATTCACCAAGGACAACCGTAAATTTGCAATAATATATGAGAATCACCAGCTGATTTTCAAATGAAATCTACAGAACTGAACATCCTGCTCAGATTTAATGAGTTCCAGCCCATTCCAGAGCTAGGTTGTGACTTCACACAGAAAATTGAGTAAGTAGCAGTGCAAGCCAAAGCAGTAATTATGGCTCCAAAAAACGAAACCAAAGAGCATGTGTAAGAGTCTCCAAACCCTTCCAAAATTATTTTTGCAGTAGCAGTTTATGAGAAAAATATGAGAAGCCATCAAGAGATCTTAAGGGGTTTAAGCCCCCAGGTCTCACTGACTGATAAGAGTCCTGTAGACTGTCAGACATTTCTCTGGGTATTCTTGAGATATTAACAATAAGGATAAATCCGTTTATTGGCCAAGTTTAAAGAAACACATTATTTCCAGGCAAGCTTATCATACACATAACTTACTCTCTTTCTTCCCAGGCTTTTTCAGTATTTCTGACACACCAATAGCTGGTACATACACATCAAATAAAGCTGGCACACTCCTGTGTTACATAGGAGAGGAAAGGGAATCATCTCCTGTTCTGTAAAAACAATCAGAAGTCTTAACAATCAAGAACACTTGGACCAAATAACCCTTATTGACAGGGGTTTTGTTTGTTTTTAAACCAGTGCTCCTATTGCACTTGTAATGCATTACAGTCATAGCTGGCTATGGAATATGACCCTCCAAACTAGACTGATACCTCTTTTGCAGGACCAGCCGCTAAAATCAACAACAACAAGAACTTGAAGGGGACACAAATGACTGTAGTCCTCCATGCATGGCAATGCAGGGCATCAGCAGCTCCAGCTCAGCTCACTCCAGGGCAGCTGCATCCCACTAACCCCATGCCAGAAGTCTCCAAGTCCCCACAGGACCCCAGGGCAGCAGTGAGAACTGTTGCACCAGGATATTTCCCTCCTCTTCATCATCAAGAGCTGCAGGGAAAACAGGCCAGGCATCTGTGCCAACTTTTCCCTTTGCAACAGATAACACTGGTCTGCTTGTGCTCAGAGAGCTGTGTGTGACTGCTCTAAGGCTGGGTAATAACCCAGCTCTGGAAGTTACCAATTAATTCACTGCAGCTATTCTGCCCTCTTTGCTTACTAGCAACTGAGTCTGGTAAATGTGTGGGTTGTTGGGCTAAGAAGTGCAGGACTCTGAGGTGTGAGGAGGGATATGCTATTTCCTCAATTTTTCCTCTGCTCAGCTCAAGGTGCAACTCTCCAGAGAGATACATAAAAAATAAATATTCCTTCAGAAGCATGTCAAATGCCTATATATATATATAAAGAACAGCATGCATGTGAGCAGGGGTGACATTACTGCCACTGAAGTGATTTACATGTTCCAGAGCCCTGGTAGGGCTGCTGCATTAAGCATGTCCATGTATCTCTGGTTTCCCTGGACAGCTTCCAGCACAGTGTCAATCCTGGAACCCCGTAGAACACGCTGCTCTCTGCCTGCAGATCCTATCATGGAAAGGGACCTGCCCAGATGTCCTGGGCTCCCAGGATAAGAACCAACCCTCCAGTTACTTAAAAAGATGTTTACCCCCAGAATTCGAATTTTACACACAGGAGGGGTTAACAGCTGGTCTCACAAATATGGGAAAACAAGCAATTAACAGTCTTGGCTTTCAGCAGATCAAGAAATACACCTACCTAAACAGCAACAATACACCAGTACCTGTTAATATGTTGCCATTCCTTTCATGACACTGAGATGCTTCTGAGGCATTGAAGACCCTTTTTCCACCACACAGGTTCAATCCTTCTGTTAAATCACTCAACATCATGCCCACCTCTGCAATCACTACACTCTCTTTGCTGAAACAACTCTTAAAGAGCCTTTTTTAAAATATTACAACCTCTGTTCCAGCTGACCCACACGATCATCATCAGTGGGTGATCAAAGTCCCAGGTACATCATCTGTTGCTTAATTACCATTGTTATAGATAGGTCAAAATTCATAAGAAATTAAAATGTTATAAATGGAATAAGTTATTAATGTAGAATCTAAAATGTGAAATGTATCTTGTAAATTGTATATATGTTTAAATTGGTTGTGTTCAGAGTACACCTTGGCAAGTCTCATGACATCTTGCTCAAGGAAGGTACTAATTAACATAAGAAGTGCAGGCAAGCCCAGGGGAGATGACCTCAGACCCATCAACCTCCTCTGATTTCATCTTACCCAACAAGAATCTTTTTCCATCTGAAAGAAGTAAGAGATAGAATCTGCTGCTCCTTAGACATTGCTGATGAGTGGACCTATTGCTGGAGACACTTCATTTTAATCATATAAGGATTTCTCAGAAAGATCATCATATGCTGAGATGAGTTACTGGAAACCATCAACCAGAGCACAAAGAGAATCCTTGGACAAATCAACATCTAAATAGACCACTGAGCACTGGGCCAGAGGATCATCAGAAGTGAAAAGGACAAAAGATTTCATAGCCAGGAGCAAGAAAAACAGTATAAAAACTGGACGCAAACATCTCAAAGGTGTGCACTTACCTCTCTGAACTGCTGGTGGTCAGAGCTGTGTATGTGTCACCCAGGGTCAAGAACCTAGGCTTGACCCTGTTTTCCTTTATAGTGGCTTATTAAAATTGTCAATTTGATTAAAATAAATTTTATTTGTTTTTATATTAATAATTTGGCTCGGGCAAATTATTAATCCGATGAAATTGACATTTCATTTATAACACCATCAGTCTAGAAAAACAGGTCGAGGCCACCCCTTAGCCCCAGCATACTCTGCCCGGTGTATGATCATCAAAATGTCATGACCATCACTCTGGGCTTTGGGACAGGTGCAGGAATTTCTCTGTCTTTTTGCTACAGAGTTTACATCAGCACAGGGTCAAAAAGCAAACAGAAGACAAAAAAGGCCTGTGCTTAACCCTGGCTTTGTAATCTGACATGCATATACTCGGTTCAGTATCAACCTCCCCAGACCAGTTCCCCAACTGACCACACTGCATTTAGGACAAATCAGAAATCTGCAAAGGAGGCTGTACATATACCCTCCCATTTTAGGGAGTTTTGCTGTGCCAGGAGTGGACAGAGAGCAGTGTAAACCCCTCCATTTAAGGGCTGATCCCCACATCAGGGTCAGTTTGCTCACTGGGCATGGGATGCAAGCATGGAGAGGGATGTGAGCATGGAGTAAGACTCTGTCCTGTGCCAGCTCAACCCGCGTGCTGCAACAAGCGACAGGCAGCCTTCACAGAGGAGCATACGCTCCAAAGACTCTGGCTGGCTTAGGATACACCAGATGTAGCTGGTCAGCAGGCTGATCAGCAGTACTTGGCACATGGTCTCCCAAAGCTGGAGAGAAACCACTGAGAAATGCTGGGAATATATGAGTTGTCAGCACCGCAGCAGGAAAGAAAGAGACAGGGATGAATGGAAGCCTCTGAGCTGGTTAAGTCCATGCTTGCAAGCACAGCTCCTGCCAGAGGACAGACCAATATGGGCAAGGAGAGTGGGACATGAGGGGTTGGGCAGCTCAGCCAAGGACATGCAGTGAGTTGGTGGCACAGCTGGCCCAAGAATAACATGATGGAAGGCATGTAAGTATCCTGGGTTCAAGTCCCCTCCCCTTGTCCCCACAAAAAACAGCCCCTGTGGCCATAGCATGCCTTTCCTCAGTTTGCTTTCTCTGATCCTTGTTGTAAGACAGGGCCCTGGCTTCCAAAATGCGGTATCTCGGTTCAGCAGATCCCATGCCCTTCCTTGCTTCCTTCCTCAGAAAATTCTGTGTGCCAGAACACCATGCTCAGTGCATCCTCCTGCCTCAGAAACTGGTGCCCTCAGTGCTGTCACTCAGCACGAGCAGCAAGCACTGGTAGGCTTGTGGCAAGTAAGGAAGGGGAAAACAAAGCAGTCTCAAGTGGCAGAGCAAGCCTCTCTGTGAAGAAGACTCCTTTCATTGGAATGCAACATGTGGCACTGGCTGCAGTTTGGAAGTAGCAAAGGGCATGCCAACATCAAAGGACCACTCATCAACTCAGAGTGGATTCTTGCAATGAATATTCTCATCATTCTTTCCTTATTTTCCTTTCTCTTCATTTTTTGGGGAAGCAGACTTCATGACACATGCCATAAAGTAAGCCAAGTCATTCCTGACATAACCTGACACCTCCTGGAGCTCCCCTGTCTGAGATGCTGTCACATCTTCTGAACAGAAACACAGCCTGTGAGCTTGTCCCACTTTCTGCTCTTCTGTAATGCAACTCTTCTGTACCCAGAATCCATTGGTAGGTTCTCCTGCAGGTGCGCAGTACCAAGCTGTTTAGTTTGGCATTGGCTGAGGAGGGGCAGGCTTGGGAGCCAGGTTGCCTCCTTTGTCTCCTCTGCAGCATCATTTCGGATGAGTGGGTCCTTCTTCAGAAGACGGATGCAGCATTAATGCACATTGGATGTATATGAGAAATGCAGCTCATCCATTAATGCTGGAGCAGCGAAACTCCTTGTCAGGGGATGCTGTGGGCACCAGGGGTTGGTATGGGTTCAAGAGGGAACCAGGGAAATCCACAGCCAAGACATGCATGGCAGGCTAAGAGTTACGATTATGGTCCTTGGTCAGGCACTCCTTGAGTCACAAATTGCTGGCCACTAAACTAAAGCTGTGCACAAGTGACATGATCTGCTGGCCAAGTCCTCCAGCTGCATCCGTGCGAGTCGTGCAGAGACCGGACACTGAGCTAGGTGGGCTGCTGTTCTCAGTGAGGAAGGAGGGACTGGGGCCAGCGTTTTTCCAGTCTCTTCTTGTTCCAGACAGGTGTCTTATCCCCTGAGGGGCCTGGGAAGCATGGGAACTTTGTAGTGCTGCCAGGGGCTCAGTCCTGCCAGCACGAGACAGGGGAGAGCGTGCCCCTGCACATGTGTTCCTGCTGCACTGTGCCGCCATCTCCCCTGGGGCAGCCAGGGCTGCAGCTCCTGGAGCCCACTGCCTGCTGGCAGGAGGATAATGTGGATGTGTAACACTAATGACTGGCTGGGGCAATTTATCAAAGCTCTTTTGAGGCAGCTCATGAAGACAAAAGAGAGACTCAAGACATTAGATCACCAAATTTAGGCCCTGGCCCAAACTTTGAAATAAAGTTTCATCCAAGTGAGAAAAGCAAGGGAACGACACAACTCTGTGCATGCACACATGTGTGTGATGGCAGCAACCTCCCTTTGCTTCAAACCACCACCTCTCACAGGGGATGTAGCTGCCCAGCAGGGTTAGGCACATTTAGAGGCTTCAGGATTTGCATCAGCCATTGGGGTCTTTTATGAAGCAGAGTCAGTCAACTTTAGGATGCAGCCCTGGGCTATTGCCATGGTCCCTCCCGTGTTGACTCTGGGGCTGGCAGGCTGAGCAGAGAGGCCAAGGATGGAAAGGATCATGGACAATATACCTGCCAGACAGCTTTCTTTTGAGTCTCTGCTGAGCACATTTAATACTGCAGCATTAGGAAAGAGCCTGTGTGGCACATACAGGCTGTTACAGACATATAGAGCAGTTTTCTGACCTGGTAGCAAGCACAGTGCCAGTGCTTTTATATAAATCTATTTATTTATTTATTTATTTGTTTGTTTGTTTATTAGTTTATTTGGTTAGTTAGTTAGTTAGTTAGTTAGTTAGTTAGTTAGTTAGTTAGTTAGTTAGTTAGTTAGGCTACTTATTTACTTGCCTCTCCCACTTTTGAACAGGATCTTCTTCTGACTACCCATTTGTAATAACCCTGAAATTCAGGAAATGGTATGTTCCCACACTGCAGACACACCATTACATCAGACCAACTGATAGGAAATACTCCCTACACTGCCAGCACACACAGACCAGCCCACCCAGGCTCATCTGGACAACAAGGACCCTCCTGGGTCACACACTCACCGCAGCCTGGACTGAAGAGACCTGTCAGTGTTTGGTACACGTGCATTGCTATGCTGTGGATGAAAGCAAATCACAGGCTGGATAGCCTCAGCATCACCAGCAAAGGCTCCTGCTTTCCCCACTGCCCCCAAGGGAAAAGACACAGAGGTAGTGAATTTCATTTATCAGTCAACTTGAGCTGAAAAATCCTATATCCTCCCTGGTGGAGGAGCAGGAGCAAAGGCAGTCCAAGATGAGTCAGGAAAGAGGTATATGGGGGTGATGGAAATAGCCTGGAGAGCCTTTCACTAGTAAGGTTATTGTTCTGAACCTGGACCTTATCAAGTACAGTCACTACACAGTACTTATTTCATGGCCACGAGTTGGTTGTTAGGTTTTTTAGGGAGCAGCTGTTTGCACTATTAAAAATACCACTGGCAACCCAGGCCATCTTAGCAGAGACACTGAGGATTTAATTGGAAAGGACATCATAAATTTTCTCCTTTTGTCAGTCTAGATGATCTGCCTCAACCAGGCCTAAGGCATATTGATGGAAAAGCTGTTGCCATCCTACCCTGCATCTAGCAACTTGAGTCGCTAGAGTGATGAAAGCAATGCATCAGTGATTGGTCTCAGGGAAGTATTTGTTTAAATGGTAGAGAATCCCCAGAAAATTATTAGCTAACATCTGCTGAACTGCTGGCAGCTTGATTTATCGCCCTGTTTAGAAATCTGTATATTTAGGAAAAAAAATTAAATTAGAGCTGCTATGTCAAAATATTGAACTAAGGGCTTTGAGCAGCAAATTTCTTGCTAGTGCTTTTTCATAATTATGCTGGCCATTTTTTTGTACAGCTCCTTCCCTAGCAAACCTGGAAGACTCCAAAGGAGCCTTGTTCTGGTAACAGTGAAAGGTAACATGTTTTTTCACTAGAGATTCAAGTGAAGTAAGCTTCAGACTCACATCACTTTATCTTTGCAGTATTTCCTACTCAGATGTCTATCTGGTGTTTCAGCTCTGGGACAAGACTCCACCTTTGGAAAATAAACTGAATATAGAGAACTGAGGTGTTAGTTATGGAAGTTTTTCTAAAGTTTTTGTCTCCCCTTCTTTCCTCATCTACCACACAGAAACTTTCATATTAATCTCAAAATGGCAAAACACCTCTAAGTCTTGATCAAGTCTCTGTATTAAGGAAGTGGCTAGGATTTCACTTCAGAGAGAAAACTTTTGAATTAATAAAATTTTTATACTTTATTGCCCTGGACCTAAAAGGCACTCTGTGCTTGCTACTCTTTGGCTTCAGCAGACAAAATATAACTGTAAATGTCACAGCTATAGCAGATATTTTGCTCTACTAGGGGCTATTCATCTTTACCCAAAATTTTCTAAAACAGTTATCCTTCAGTTCTGTCCCACTTAGCTATATTTTCATTACTTTTTCCCATATAAATATATTAAAATCATGAATATATTACAATGAAGGACATTTATGTAGTCTGCCTATATCAGACCATGCATATATTTAGTATCTCTATTCACACACTGCATAAATATTGGTTTGTTTAGAAATGTAACATGTAAATACACTACATTGTGTTGCTGTTTCAGTTGTGAGTACACTGTGAGCAGTGAGCAGCTACAGAAATAAGGAGAATAAAAGTCAATATTATGATCACTTTTTTTTTTCCTGTTTATCCAATAACCCACAGTGTCAGAAAGGTTATAAGGCATCCTCAGCTGTTAGTGTGAATTCACACAGTTCCTGCTGTACACATAGACTTCACTTACACTTGTTCTTGCCCTGAATTCTCAGAAATGTAGTGGTCAAGGATCTGAGCAGATGGCTAGAAATTTTCTCTCTACATAAGTAGCCCATAGCACCCAGGACACTGCCTGGACCCAGAGCTTGCCTTAGGAATCAGTAGAATCAATGTGGGACCAACACATCCTCACCTGACACCCTCCATCTGCTAGCAAGGCTTCACCAGCCACCTCAGCTCCCAGCCCTGGTCACCCACTTCTTCCACCAGCACCCATCACTTCACAACACCCCCCTGCTCCCTAACTGTACTGAGCTGCAAAGCACCTCCTTGTTGGGGTACCTCTCCCTGAGGTCCCGGGGGAGGGAGCCTGCAGTGTACGGGTCTGCCCCTGTCCCTGCTCCCATGTCACGTGTGCTCTGTGCCTGTCTTCTGATTGTTTTTTGGGGGCTGCCCAGGCTTGGGAAGAAGGGGGGAGTCTCGTGATTGTGTGGAGAATCAGCCATGGGACCTCAGCTATGATGGGGCTGGAGTGAAATAAACATCCATCAACATCTATAGAAATATCACTTCAAATTTCCTTCCAACATTCATCGCTATTTTATACTTGTTGTAAGGATTCCCCATTTACAACACGACCTGGGGCACCAGTGTTACCAAAATCCCTCCTTTTCAAGCCCAAAACTTGGGCAGGTACAGGGAAGGTGCATTTCTACCACACATGGCATGGGGAAGAGTCAAGCTGGGCATCAGGTGCAGACAAGGGCCCGCAGGGTGGAAAGATTCCCCCTCAGGTAAATTTGCACCAGTAGCCTAAAGGCATGGCCTGCATCCCACTGGTTTATGGTTGCTCTGCACGGTGACGGTGGAAAAGGATGTCTGTGGATATTGCTTCTGACTTAGACAGATCACTGCAGCTACAGAGGCTGTTTCTGAGCTGCATTTGCCTATGTGTGCTGAGCCTGGGTATATGCTCTGTGTTCCCATGCTACAGGGGCAAGCCCCAAAGTAATGTTTAGAGAGTATCTGTCTCTGACACTGAGATGAGGCTGGTTATTAACTCTCAGTCCAGTCTTAATGGTATGTTCTACTGTGGGGCAATTAATGGGCACAACACACCCTAAGGGAAGAAGATAGCAAAGAAAAGGCTTTAATCTTACTGTAAACTAAGCCAGACAAAGCCAACACTGCTCCTGTGAAGGTGGAGTACACTTGTGGTTGATATAACCATTGAGACAAGCACTTCTAGGAAGATGAGAACTTTGTGCCAATTCCATTTTTCTGAGTTCTTTCAGGTTTTGTTCCTTCAGTCATGTCTTGCCTTTCCAAATGCCGAGGACTGAGCTCAGAAGAATCCAGCAGTAATTAACACACAGCACAGAGCTCTGCTTTCCAGACGAAGGTGAGGAAATGGGCTCGTTTTTATGCAGAGAGCACAGAGACAAAGCCAGAGTCACACTAATGAAGACAGGAAGGATGACGAACTCAGACTCAGGAAAGTGAATAGAAAGCATCAGGCTGAAACTCAGCAACAGGCTGAAACTCAGCAATTTTATTCTTGTTTATTCTGAAACCAAAATTGGGATTAAAAACATGTTTTTAGTAAATGACACCCCACCCCTGCAGCCCAGCAGCGCTCACGTGGAGAACAGATAGCAGGGCAGGATAAGTCACCAGCAAAATAAGCAGCTGCAAAGGATGGTAGAGCCTCAAAGACTCAGCTCAACGCAAACCCCCTCAAGAATGGGCAGAAGCATCATGTGCCTGGTTGAGAGCTCTCCATGAGGCTTATAATCAATAAAACATAAGAACAATAAAAATCAGGACAATAATTTGTGTGTTCAGCTTTTCATTCTGGCCAGCAATATCATAGAGCAGTGACCAGCAATCCCGGTCATAAAATACAACCCAAAAGAGAACTTTTTTCCTTTTTACTTTTTTCTCAGCTGAGACACCTACACCTCACTTACCTCTCAAGCTCCCTCTGCTCCAGCAAGCAAGAGTTGGCAATTCTACTGTAGGCATTAAGGTCCTGATCTTGCTCCCAGCAAAGTCAAAGGCAAAATTCTCATTGTATAAAGGATCACAACTAATTTCCTGCAAGCTCAGTGAAGTTGTTCGAGTCAGTTCCCAAAACAAGCCAATGCATTTTAAAAACCACAGCTGGGGGCCTACTGTATTATAACGTGACCCTAGAGAGGGTAGAAATTGCTGCGAGGTGAGTGCTCACAGCTATTGTTTTAGGCTGCTGACTCAGGCAGACAAGGCTGCCTTGTTTCGCATCTGAAAGGACTTTTTTATTTGTTTCAGGACCACACAGGCTAGAAATGGCTTGGAGTTGTTGGTTTGTGGGTGGAAAGAGGAGTGGGAGGTTTCCTCCATCAACACAAATTGTGAGGAAAATCAGAGTATACGAGAAGCAGCTTTCCAGTGCCTCAGAATGGTGGAAGGCCATAAGGGCCAGGGCTGCCCATGTACACCAAGGCTGGAAAACAGGGTTCCTGGGTGGCAGGTGCAGCTGGCAAATTGTTCCTAGGGCAGTGGGGTAGTGGGAGTGACCTTCTGGAGAAGGTGGGAACCAGATCAGAAGGGACTGCACAGGAAAATGCTGGGGACAGCCAAGCTTGGAGAGGAAGCAGGGGCTGCAGTAGGCGTCATGCAATTCCTCTGAGCCACTAATAAATGCCAAAGGGAGTTGAGCCGGGATGCTGATTAAGGGATAGTGGAAGAGGGAGTCTAATGATGTACCCTTGGACTGTGAAAGTCCAGAAAGCTGGTGGCTGGTGAGGTCAAAGCCATAGTGTACCACTGGCACAGCCCACTCCATGCTTTCTCCAGGTTCCCCCTATCGAAGAAGGGAATGGTCAGTTTACTGCAGGCACGACTGCAAATGTTGCTGAGGGAGCTGTCACCCGAGTCTGTTTGACCGGTCCTGAATTAGTCCCCACTTAAACACAAGCAGAAATAAAATAAGCCTATCACTTTTCTATCAGCAATTTATGGAACATTAGAGTCTGAACTGGCAAAAGTCCCACTTCGCTGAGAGCAAGATCAGGCACTCACGCAGCACTTTGTGTACAATTACTTTTAATTCGGCTCAGTTACCAGTGAACTATAATATCTGTGAGAATATTTAAATTGATCATTTTGTCAGTTTTTCTCCTTACACTTGGTCTGCCTTAGACACTTGTCACCAATTTTATTTAATTAGCACCACAATTGTATTAACACCACTTTTTTTTTTTTTAAATTTAATTATGCTCCTGCAGTACCCCAGCTTGTTTTGTGCAATTAGCACTCTACTTTCATACAAATTAATCTCCCTGGAGAACAGCATCGAAAATAGAGAAAAGAAGAGACCTCATTTAATGAAAATAACAACATCAACTGACTATATATGTATATAGCCCTCATATGTTGCCAAACATGCAGTTTGAGATTTGTGCCTCTCGTACACATGAAATGATCAAGCGGTTTTCTCTGCAGTGAATTGAGTAATTTAATTTTGTCAAGAGCTTTCTGTCCTGGTCCTAGCACAGAGACTTAACTCTGTCTTTTGCCCTATCAGGCAATTTAATCTAAAGAGGACAAGAGGAAGACTGGTTCCCTGTGTCTGGTAAACATTTGCTTTATCACGGAATGTAAGAGTGCCTCTAACAGCCCTTTCTCACTTCAACTGCAGGCACAGAGAATTTGAGCCAAATATAGGGTATTTAAAGCCCCTGACTACTCAGTTTCTGTGATGGTCTTTCCATGCTGAGGTTTATTTAGTGTTTTGATTTCCCTCCACATAAATGGACATGAACCTGAACCACTAATTTGTATTCCATTTGGCATATATATGGAACAGCAAACCAGCTAATTCCTGAGGCAGTGGAAGAAGCCGAACAGACCAACTTCACTCACTATCCATCCTTGTGCCATGGTGCCTGAAGTAAGCAAGAAATATGACCTAGGGGGGAGTGTTTTGCCCAGCTATTTGCTTCAAATTTTTTTCCCAACTTTTATATTAATTTGTCATTCCCTGCACTTAGAAGTGTTTCATCAAACAGAGAAGCTTGTGGAAAGCCTGTGTGAGAGAAGAGTACAGAGCCAAAGGGGTGTTCATGCACGTACACAGTCAAGGTGAGGGGAATGGGGTGGGATAATTTATCTGGAGTACTACACCCAAGGGACCAGCAGAGTATGTGGGACAGTCTGCAGCGCCAATGTAATGAGAAGATGGTAGGTGTGATGGCATGGTGACCAGCCAGGTAGCCCCCATTCAACACTCAAAAGCTATTTCTGGGTTCTCTGAAAAAAATCAGAGAAATTGGACCTACGGTGGACACTTGAGACCATCACCAAAATCACCAGTAAAACCAAGATGTGATGCATTTTTGCATGTTTTCACCAGCTGCGTTTCATAGGAGCTGATGCCCTTGCCACTGCCCTCAGAGACTGAGCACAGCAGCAGACTTCTCCAGCCCCACCAGATCTGGCAGGGTGGCAGACTCACGTCATCTTCAGGCATCTCTTTTAGAGATGCCTGTTCTTGGAGCCCCAGCTTATTGCACGATGAACTGAGGGTCCACGGAGCAATCCAAGCAGGCTTGGCTGAAAGCTTTCTGGTGAAAAGGAGAGGAAGGAATTTGTGCCTGAAGCATGTTCCCTCACACTCCTTTCATCCCCAAAGCCACTGTGTTTTTCTGCCAGCCTTCAGAGGGGTGTGTTTGAGGAATCCCATATTGAGTAGCTCTAGGAGGCTTCTCCTGCAAATGTTATCTGAAGCCACATAGGAGCTGGAAATAACTGCATGGAAGGGGAGTTTGGGCAGCTCAGATATTATCCCAAATCCTTTTTGTCCTGTAGAATGGTACTAGAAATTTTGCACAAAGATGTGTATACCGTTTAATCAGAAATACTATAAAAATACCCTTACTATTATGGCTTCCTTTGCTTGCTCAAACTGTGATGGAGAACAGATACATTGAGAAAAAAAGGCACAAATAGCTGGTAAAAAAACATGGAGATGAGTCAATCAGCTACACAGAACTGAGAAGAGATCAAAGACAATGATTAACAGGAGTATATCTGGGGTTTGGGGTTTTCAAAGCATACTCTCAGCCAGCTTAAAGTGAAATGCAATGTACTACAACCTTCTGTTGTGTTTTAGAGCAAAAGAAAGTCCTGCTTAACATACATCAGCAAACTACAGGCTCAGTATTTCTTTTCACATCTGACTTCTTGAAACTTTACCATTTAGATGGTCAAACAGGCCCTTTTGAGCATCTGATAACCCAGCCCCAGCCCAATCAAACTAGCTGTCAAAGAAATAAAAGCCCAGGACTTGCCTGGACATCTTCTGTGTTGTGAGATAGCTGGACATTCAAACAGTGCCAGAGTGACACTTGATTTCATTCCATTGCCACTAACCTGGTTTTTCTGGTTTGGCATTTTTTTGGCTTTAGGTATATAAGACAGAAGGAAGTTGTTTACTTGGTGACAGAGAAGCTTAAAAAGGTAGGAAGACTTAGAGTCTTGTAGAAAAGCAACCAGAAGTTAAGTAAAAGTCTCCCTCACCACCCCTAGATACTTGCTGAAGGAGACAGGAGCTGTAAACAGCTTGGAAAGAGCAAGCTGCAAGCGGTATCAGCACCATTTATGTGTGGATGAGCCATGGGTTCTATGGCACAGTCCTTGCATGAGAGTTGCCCTATGCCCATAGCGGAGGCAGAGGGGCTGTTGCCTGCCCACCTTGGGCAGAGACCCGCATTTCTGAGCTGTTCAGATGGGCTGTAGAAGCAGGACATGTCTTCACATGGGAAATCAGGAAAGATTTACAGCCACTTTTGTCTTTGTGTTCCTCACAGGCTATGCTGCCATTGGGCTTAAATCAGTCTCCAGTCCTTCTTTCTCTGGTATCTGATATTGGCAGCTTCTCCCTCTGTTTTACAGTCCTCTCCCATCCTGCAGCAGGTTTGGCAGCATGTGTGTGTTAAAAAGGCTTGTGCAGGGCTTTTCTGCTCCTGGCCAAGGTACAAACAAAGAACCCATTTTCTCGGGTCAGTATGAAACAATTCCCGTGTTTCCTCCAGCAGCAGTGTTATCTTTCCAAGCCTTGTTACCTGGTGTGTTTGAGTGGTCCAGTGAAGGGCAAAATGCCTGCATGCTACTGGCAGAGCACCAGTAGGACCACCTGGCACCTTCAGAGGTTGCCTGGGTATTGACTCTCCACCTTCCCCTATTTACACCCTCAGGGCAGCACTCACAAGGATGACCGTGCCAGCGTTGCCCTCCCTAGGGGTGCTTGGTGGAGGAGAGGTAGGATTTCATCCCTCTCATCTGCTTTCCAAGCTGAGGACGAGCACATCAACCCTGCACTCCAGGCAGCTTGCTTCCCAGGCCTTCCTGAGGGCGCCGCGAGCACTAAGGGCTCTGTCTAAGTGTTGCAGTTTAGCTGCAATTATTCCCAGGGGACAATCCATAAGGGCCTCATCTGTCCTGGCCGCCTGCCTTGGTCACAGGCAGCAGTGCTCTCAGCAGCAGCAGAGGACTTCCAGTGCACAGACACAGCCATGCCAGGGCTCCATCCAACCTCGGCGGTTCCTCCAGCGGGGACAAGCTGCTGGGTGAACGCCACATTTGGAATCCTGTGCCAGAGATCCCGGTGTTTGTCACACGTTATCACAGCCCCTTCTTCCCCCTGCCCTGCAGGTGTTTGTTCTTCTGATTGCTGGGGAGGCTGTTTCAGATGAAGCCCCTGTGCCCAGGAGCCTTCTGCCACAGGGTGGGTGCTCCACCGCTCGGGCACAGGCCTGGGTGATACCTCCAGCAGCAGCGTTTCTCCTTAGCACATTAGAGCCCCACGGGCTGAAAACCCCTTGTTAGCTCTTGCTGCACGGAGCAGTTGATAACTTCAGCAGCAGCACAAGTTACTTTGGAGATTAATGACACGCTCGTTCAGCTTTGTCCTTTCTATTTGTTAACTAGTTCCTTCTGCAAATAGTAAATACAGAGGGGGGAATAAAGCCCCAGTCCTATTCCCCAGAACACCACTGTGAGGAGACAGGATTAGAATGACATCAAGTGGCTTTCAGCGTGACTTTGTGCAGTGTCAGGGTAGACATTCATACTGCAACACAATTACTCAGTCAATCCCACACCCTGTGAAGTCAATGGATACTGTGCCAGGGACTTCAAAGGAAGAAGGATCATGCCCTCCTGTGCATTTTAGGGCTCTAACAGAGGTTGCTAAAAGCAGTTTTTAAACAAAGTAATCCCATTTATTTTTCAGAGAAGCATGCAGAAACACTAGACTTGCTAGCTGCCAAGGGAATTCCACTTTTTTCCACTTAATTGTGCTCCTAAGCAAAACGAGAAAGAAAACTAAGATCTTTTTTTTTAATCTCCTGCAAAATGAAAATTCAAAAATCTGCAAAGCTCAGTTTGGATCAATGAAAACCTTGTTTTCCAGTAACATCAAAACATGCTTTTTTGGTTTGGATATCTGCTTCATGAGAGATTATGCTTTGTCACAGAGCATGAAAAATGAGAATTTCAGTGACATTTTAGTTAAATGGGACACCAGAATGCTCCAGTCTGACAAGGTCTGTAAGGAATGTCTGGACCACATTGCAAGCTTTTCGTTCTGATGTGTTTTATTTGTAACTGAAATCCAGAATTAATTGATTTTTCACTCCCTGATAGAGGAAAAAAAAACCGAATCATTTGAGTAACTCTGACCATCATCTACAAACTCACAACTTGCCTTGAAGGAATGTTTATACAGAACTAATGAATGACCAACAGATACTACAGGCTTCCTACAGACATAAATATTAGATATCATAAATGCTCATATGCACACAGGTGTTACAGAAATTGAGAGAAGCCCATTGACCTCCTGTCCTCTATAGTAATTGATTAACCATACACCAACCTATCTGTTTATCCTGTACTGACCATGAGTCCAGCTTACTCTATTGATAAAACTTGCCCCTCACATAAAGAATGGCCATTTGTGTGAGAATTACTTTGCACCAGCACCCAGTGTGACATTTCAGATGTGAAGGCCAGCCTCCACAAAGGCTTTCAGAGGATCACTGAAAGGTTTGAATTGGAAGGGACGTTAAAATTCATCTATTTCCAACATCCCTGTCATGGGGCCCATCCAGGGTAAAGTGCCCCATGAGTACCAAGTGCAGTACCAGGAGGTGTTTATACCCCTTCTCACATCAGGCTGGGCATGGTGCTGGAGGAGATGACAAATGCGAAAGGGATGGGAGCAGTGGGAAGATTTATGCACTACCAGGTCAGGAGGCTGGTAGTTCTCACATTGTCCCACTTAATGTATTGTTTAAAGGCCACTGCTTGAGCTTCATCTGTGAGATGCAGAGCTCTGATGACAACCTGGGACACAGTAATTTATGTACTTCCAATACAAAGAGCCAGCTCCTCCCAAATCCCCCTTTCAGATACTTCTCTCACAAAAATGGAAACAAAAGATGATTGCAAAGCCTGGGAGGCTGTCAGGGCTCTGCTGTTCAGAACAGCCATTTCCTACCCAGCAAGAAAAAGAGAGCCAGAGAGGGAGGGCAGCAGAGATAACATGCAGCACAATTTATTGCCCCAAAACAACCTCCTCAACTAAAGGCACAACTGTAATCATTGGTGTGAAAATACACTCCCTGCTAACATGTGAGTGTGATTTACAGCATTGTTTCATTCCCAGCAAAAGGGCTTTTGGCAGTCAGGAGCGCTGGACACATCAGCTCCAGGCTGCAGTGCATGGGCCTGTGTGCAAGCTTAGAGGGGCAGCTCACAGAAAGAGAGGTGCTTTCTCCTGACACTGCACAGCCACAACATTTTAAAAGGCATCCCATTAAAACACAAATGCAATTATGATAATGGCAATGAAGGACAGTGCACTGAAATAGTTTTAATTTTTGAGATGTCCCAATGAATGTTTGTGATTTACAGAAATCTTAAGAAGCTTATTGTATTAGTTCTGTTTCCTCAGTTAAGCAAAATCGGCTTTAAATCACTCTTCCCCAAGAGAGGAAAGTGGAAAGCATAGTTGGTGTATATTAGAGAAGCTCAGATTTTACCAAAATCAGTTTAACACTGTAATTTTACTACAAATATCTGCTAACTGATTTAAATGGGGCATATATCAGTTTGAATTGAGCTCTCACAGAGGCTTGCTTCAGTTATTACAGAAAAAAATAGTCAAGGAGACTGCCATCTATTCTAACAATGGCTGATGTTATTGTCACTTCCAAACAGAACAAGACATGCCCAGCTCAGAGTTTGATCTGCTGCTGAAGACGTGAGATGTCTAATGTCATCTTTCAAATTTAAATACCAAAGGCTTAAAGGTGGGTATCTTGAGAAGGGATTGCAACTCATGCCAAGCTTAAAAAAGAGTCCCTGGCCAGATTGAATTCTACAAGACTTTAGCTTTCCTAACCCAGTCTCTGCTTTGGCAATTTCTCTGGAATTCCTTTGTGCTGATCTTCAGGTGCTCTTCTGCTGACCTGTGATCCTTCCCAGGCTCTATGCATCTATAGCTGGCACTGGCATCAAACTAGTAGGGATGGGATGGAGTGAGGCTTCCCTGCCCCAGGAACTTTAAAGGCCTCCTCACCAGCTTGGCAAGTCTGTGGCCAAAGTTGCCCCACCTCTTCCCTGACAGATGGACACCATCAGCCCCCAGATAGTCCCCTGGTCTAAGTGGCAAACCCCTGGCACCATTCCTGTAAGCATTTGTTGATTCACCAGATTCAATTGACCCTTTTAAACCATTTCCCTTTGACTGGGTAGACCAATGAAAATACTACCTGTGCTTCAGAGTCCTTTATGTCACAGTAACATGAACTGTCAGAATTCTTCATGATATGTCACAGACAGGTGTCAATACTTTTGTACAAGCAACATGGCTCAGGTCAGTAAAAATAAAGCTACTACTCACAACTTCATTTAACAGAGTGAGGAAAAATTTGCACAGTATAAAACAGGAAGTAAAGGGCAAGGTGGAGCTCCATTTCCTAATTCTCAGTAGTCCATACAAAAGTCTCCGTACATTCCCCAACGAAGACCTGTTATTTCCAAATCAGCTCATATTGTGGCTAGTTGTATAAATCTTATTTTGCTGCAAAATTATTCTCATTTTTTTTGCAAAAGGGGAAACAGAGATTCAGAAAGACAAAGAAAGGGAAGAAGAGCCTTGCCCAAATTCCAAGGCTGCACTTCAAAGGATAGATAGCATGCTTCCAGTCCTAATGGACATATGCCTTATAAAAATTACCCATACAAGCTATTTCAGAAATTTAATGGCTGTCTGCTACTGTTATCATTAGTATGGAAACTATTTTACTCCCACAGGTAAGTAATAGCAATGTCCCTGAAGTGCAACATCAAGAGGCATCAAGCCAAATTTGCTAAGAGCGTGCAAAGAGTAGAGCCACAACTCCCTACCATATCAGATTCTGGTCCAGTGTTTGCCATTGTTGCCTTTCTCTAGATATTTCCTGCACAAATACAGTCGTGTGTCATTCACCCTGAAAGTACTTTTCTTCTATTGATCCATTTATCATTTGTCTTTCTTCATGAAAATACAAGGTGATTGAATAATTCACAATTACTATTAGAAACAGGTAATCATCTTGAATGAGCGAATTAATGGTTTATTCAATGTTAATAAATCATCTGCTACTTCCTCATATATGCCATGGGAAAAGCTTCAGAGATGCCTAGAGGGTCAAATTCCCTCATCAGTGGCAAAGACCACAAAGAAAACTACCCACATTTGAAGAAACGTAGAGGAGGACATGGTAAGGTTGGGTTGCCATCCAGGGTCGGCCGTATTTAAAATGTGAGAGAGCTCGGGCAGATGCTTGCCATGTTGTTTCTCCAGGCTGCTGGCAGGTGAGGGACGAGAAAGACACCTGAATGGCATGACTGGGTTCCACGAAGATCCTAGTGCTTTCCTACATCATTGGGAAACACCACAAGAATCAAAGAGACAAACACCAAAATGAGCACATGCTGACTAGCAGTTAACTGTGGCCGTCAAAGATGAGTGGTTACATGGACAAGCCTGACTCAAATTAAATGAGGCATTTATTAGCTTCTATAATTCTATAAAGAAAAGTTTGCAGAAAATTATGGAATCGCCTAAAAAACACCAAAAAATTAAAATAGTGTTTTGTCTTCTGAATGAGACCATGTAAAACAGGCAGGAATAGATATATATCTGCTCATGAATAAGAAACTTCACTGAAGGTCTCAATGGATTCAAGAAAAAAGTGCTGACAAGAGCCTACTGACATATAAAACGTGTGCTATTCAAAACATCCAGATTGTTCTTCTTTTGCAGAACATTTAGCTCTGCTTAAGAGCCTCCAAAGAAGAAAGCACAAAAAAAAAAAATGGACAAAAAAGCCCTGCTGCCACGACTACTTACAAAACATTCCTTGCATGATGCCAGCTGACTATGGTGGGCATGGCAGCAGTGGGACACAATCATAACCATGCTGATCTCCCATGCAGCCAGGGAAACCAAATCCTGCTGCTGCTGCTCACTGAAGAAACAGGGCCTCTTCTTCCTCCTCACCAGTAAATTGATGCCTGCTGTTGGGAAGGCAATGGGTGACTTACTAGAGGGTGAACCAGTCGTTTACTCAATCCCACTGTGCTGCACAGGAGAGCAATGCTCATGTGTTTACACAAATGAAAGCTGCACTGCCTTGGACTGCTGCCGAAAATGAGGAAGATATTTCCACTCAAACCTTTTAGACTAGCTTTCTTTTAATGTTTTAATTCTGTTGGATGACTTAGTCCAGCCCGCAATTTCATGTTTCTGGAGGTACTGTAAAAGTATAAAATAAAAAGACAGGCCCTATCTCAAGGAGTTTATAGTCTAAACACAAGTCAAAATGAGAACAGATGAACATACTAAGTAGGGAGCACGGTTGAGATTAACCAGGGATAAGATACAATAGAGGAAGAACTGGGGATAAAAGACTCAGCCCGATGAAACCCATACATAAGTTGGAGGAAGATAAGAAGGTCCTCCAAAGGACACACTGAAGGAGATTAAAGAGGTAGGAGAAGAGGCAGGAAATGATAGCACTATGTAAGCCAAAGCAGAAGAAGTTTTCCAGAGGAGCAGCACTGTCTCAACTGGGGCACATTTTTCAGTGAAAGTTCAGGGGTATCTTTTGCTGCAAGCCATCAGTGGCAAAGGGATTGTTGGTTTTGGGGTTTGGTTTTATTTTACTTTAACAGGGATAGGGCTTGAGAGATTCCCTAAAGCATACTCTCTTAATAATCCTTTTGGGATTAAATAACTCCAGACACATTTCCCCAAGGGCTGGATCCCCTTTCAGTTTGGCAGGCTGGATAGGCAGCTGCAACCTCTCCCCACAGAGGGAGAGGGTGTTAACTATCTCCCTGCCACAGATTCTGTGCCATGCCTGACTTCCCTTAGCCAGGGACCAACCAGAATTTTACCTCAAAGCCATCTTTGTCATGCAGAACAGCAGAGGGGTGTGCCATCATCCTGTGAGAAGACAAGGATCCAGAGGACTTTGGCATACCCAGATAGGAAGCAGGGGAGCAAATGGCCAACAGAGTCTGATTTCCAAATGCCAAGCTGAATGATGCAATCATGGCTGCTCCAGAGTCAGGAAGGGAAAAAGAGCAAGCAAAATATATGTGTAGATGAACATTTCCTTCTGTAATACACATATATTCAGGATATTTAGACTGTACTAAACCTCTGGAAAACGAGACTTGTTTTCCTGGGATGTGGAAAAGAACAGAGGAATCTGCTCTCCTACCCTGACAAGACAAAGTACTCATGAGAACATAAAGCCATACCACCTAATCAATTTACCCAAAATTGGAAGTGTCCTGTATGGGATGTTCTGCTGCATGGCACGAATGCAGTCCATTCCCATGGATTTCACAATATATCTCATGATGAGTCAGTCTGTAGGAAGTGCCTTGAAAGCTGAACTTCCCCAGTTCAGGGACCATCAGATTTATTTCTGTATTAAAAAAAAAGCTTGTACTTGCTTCAGTGAAGAGAAATCCAATCTAATCCAAGTTAAAACCTCCTCTGTATTATTTTAGTCTTTCTATTAGCAGCTTTGTTTTACCTCTCCTTTCAAGAAGAAGAAGCTCCATCTTACAACATGCCCATTTACTCAGTTTCACTATTAAGTGTGTAGCTAACAATGAACCTGTCCAATACCTGCTAGGAGAAGGGAAACATGACAAATCAGCAGTGGTGATACATTTCATTTTGCAGGGATGCGATGGGTAGTGGAGCAAGAAATCACCTACCAAGTCAGCAAGGGAGAATTGGAAAATGATCCTTGTGCTCCCTCAACATGATACCTTGAGGGAAGTAGCTGGGATAATAATTCACGCAAGTCACTAAACTTCATTAGTTGAAGAATAAGTAAACATTGGTAGAATCTGACCAGACTCTGCTCTTTGTTGGTTTCATTCGGAGAGCTCACAGTACTGGAAAACAATGGAGCAGGAGGCATGTTTTTCTGATCTGAACTGGAATGTCCCCACCACATGGGGACTCACATCTTTCTCCTTCCTCAAGCCAAGCTCCCATGCAGTGTGCGTGGGAACTCAGCTATTGCTGCTTCCCCTTTGCTGCCAAAATGGGGCAACATCTGCAAATTTACAAAAAACTTGAGTTAAGGAAATAAATGTTTCAGCAACACCAGCCATGCTGTGTGAGGTGTCATGTGCTCATGGCCCAGCACACCAGTCCTCTGACTGATGTTCCCCTTATGGAATGCATGGAAAGTCAGCATGAGCCTCATACACCTAAAGCTATGAGGCTATAGCTTCCTCCTGGTCCATGCTGACCAAAAAAGCTAGGATTCCTTTATAGGGGGAGGTTTTTACCAGCTCAGCTGATTCTGTCTGATGTACCTTTCAGGAGTCAGCACACTGAGCCAAGAGGGGGAAAAGCTCTGCATGGGAGAAAGGACGGGCTGCACAGGGTGGTGCAGGTGGACAGTGCAGCCTCCATGGCACCAAAAGAGGCCCGATGCCCAGAGCTCAAGCCATCTGGTTTGATGTGTGAGGATGTGAGTGCTCAAGGACACAGTGCTGCCTTACTGCAACAGGGTGTGCTCAGCCTTGCTTCACGTTATTGAATCCCTGCAAATAGCACGGTCTTGATGAAAATGGCAGATATATCTGTTTATCCTCTGTGGGCACAGAGTAAATCTAATTAAACTTGGAGGCTTCCAAAGTGCCATTAAGGCAAATTGGTGAAAGGTATTAAATTACACTCCCCCAATTTTCCTGTGGTTTTGGCGTCCCCATCCAAGGGACAGGGTTTTAGAGCACATAAACTGATGGAAAGTTCCTCAATCTCCAAGGAAAGATGGGAGAATGAGTGGTCTGTTCACATTTTCCCATAAGTATCACAGTAGCAGCCTGTGAGGAAAGAGTTTATTTTAGGAAGAGCTATTTTGAAAACTAAAGTGTCACATCCTGGCTGGCTCTTCTCATGGTGTTACTATAATCATCCAGTTATGACAAGCTTAATGCAGAAAAAGCAACCTTTTTTTAACTTTCTTTCTTTTTTAGGGAAAAGAAACAATGTAGCTAGCATATTTTTGGACAAAGGCTGTCATTTTATTTCTTTTTTGGTACTCTCTTTACTTTTCCCTGTCATCTAAACCTATTTATAAAGCACCAGACACTAGATCTAGGAACTGCCTGTCCTTTTTGATGCAGAAGTCCATGCTGGCAGCTCTGCCTAGCACTGCACACTTGAGAGGATTTTCTGAGTCTAACACAGCAAGCGCTTTTCTGGCTGGCATGCACTCTTCTGAATTCCCCTGCTTTCACCCAGCTGTGGCTGGGGCTAGGAAACCACAGCTGATGAGAGCTCAACATCTCCACTATACAAGTGAGCCCTTTTCAATGTTGAATGGAATCATCCAAAGATCAAAATTCTCCCAGAGGTACCTGTCTCCCTCCCCAGAGTGATGAACTCAGTGGGTAGATGTCTTGCTGCAGGATCTGAGCTGGACAAGCCGAGTCTCAGCTTAGCAGGCACTGGTACTGGGGTGTGACCAGGCTGGCTGGTCCTGATGGTGCCATGAGCAGCAGCAGCCAGGTCTTACACCTCCCTCCTCTGCCCTGCTCTGCGGGCTGGACTCTAGCTGAAGGCCAGAGTAGCTCAGAGCAGGACTAAAAGACTGGGTGCTTTCATTAAACAAAATTATTTTCACAGCTGGAGTTGAAGCACAGTGGCTCATTCTGATTTAAACTGCATTTTCTGTGGAGCAGACAGACAAACAAGGCAAACAGAGACTGCATCTTCTCTTGCACTTAAGTAGCCCCTGCCTTGAATTCAAAGGGCATAAGTAGGAAATTGATATGCTTTCTAATTTGTTGGAGAGAAGATAACTCTCAGAAAACCAAGGAGACTTCTCTCAATTTATGGGAAGCAGGCGCTTTTAAACACTGAATGAGCGAATGTTGAAAGAGTTCTGCCTATAGAGCTTCATGCATTTAATATTCAGAAGACTCACAGGAGATGCTAAAGTGCCCTTAGCTCAGAAAATTAATAAAATATTATCTCATGAGTGAACTTCAAAAGCTTTGGCAGTTCCATTCATTCCATTCAGATAAGCAGCCAAAATATTGCAATATCCTGCTAACCTGATGTGAAACATCCAGCTTTCCTTGGCCAGTAACATTAGGCGGGAAATGTGTGAACAATCTTTATTATTAAATATTTAGCCATTTCATTGCTCTGTTGTGCCTCCCTATGCATGGATCCAGTAATTCCTGTTTCTAAAGGTGGATCTAGGCCCAGGCACTCAGCTGGGCTTTGATGAAACAGCCATCCTGAAGACACAAGGTTTAAAGACTGCTTTTGGCAAACCTTGCAGCTCTGTATTTAAGGCATGGCTTTTCCAGACATATCTCTCTCTGGGGCAGGAGGACCCATTTGGTTGGTGGATAAAATTACCAAGTCTGCAAAAGAAGTGGCAAGAGGACACTCTGGAGAGAGCCTACACTTTGGTGGCTTTGTATTCCCAGCTGTCTCAGGAGCAGCTTGGACAGCCTTGGAGCTGGGCTCTCAGTTATTTTATTCTCCCTTCAGAGTTTGGGGATTTTTTGTTTTGTTTCCCTCAGACTCTTCTTGCCATAACAAATTACGAGTGATGCTAGAATGTGAGCTGTTAGTACAGGCTGAACCCTTTGATTTTGAGCCATCAGGTGGCCTTGCCCTCAGGCCAGTACATGTCAACATGTAGGGTTCATGCTCCACAGCACTAAGGCCTGGCGTTTGCTGAGGATGCAGTTGGGTGTGGAGACACCTCCCTGCCGGGAGGTCCTGGGGGAAGGGACCCAGGATGAACAGGGTTTGCCCCTGCTCCCTGCTCATGTGTGCCTGGATGCTGTGTCTGGATTGGTGGGTGGGGATTCCCGGGCCAGGGAAAAGTGGCAGGAGGTCCCATGACTGGAGAGAGATCACCAGCGAGCGCGATGCCACGCGGCCAGGAGAAATAAACATCTCTGAACATCTACCCCATATCGTTCCATATTTCATTTCTACACATCCCGCGGTAGAATGCTGGTTGAGAGAATTCCCCAACAACAACAGATGGGGGGACTAACCCTGAGATCCCAAATCCACCTGATGCCTGTAGGAGTCAACACTAACAAAGTTTCTCTCTTCCGTGCTGCAGTAGCAACTGACTCAACCATCAGTTGGATGACACATCTCAGCAGCCTACATGAAGGGTGTGTATCAAAAATAGTGTGGCCAGCAGGACCGGGGCAGTGATTGTCCCCCTGGATTGCCACCGGTGAGGCCACACCTTGATTCCTGTGCTCAGTTTTGGGCCCCTCCAAGAAAGCCACTGAGGTGCTGGAGCGTGGCCAGAGGATGGAAATAGAGCTAGCGAGGTGTCAGGAGCACAAGTCTGATGAGAAGTGGCTGAGGGAGCTGGAGTTGTTTAACCTGGAGAAAGGGAGGCTCAGGGGGGACCTTATCACTCTCCACAGCTGCCTGAGAGTGAAACCAGGTGGGGGTCAGTCTCTTCTCCCAGGCAACCAGTGACAGGACAAGAGGACACAGCCTCACGCTACGCCAGGGGAGGTTCAGGCTGGACATCAGAAGGAATTTTTTCATGGAAAGGAAACATTGCTAAACATTGGAAGGGACTGCCCCAGGAGGTGGTGGAGTCACCATCCCTGGAGGTGTTCAATAAACAACTGGCACTTAGTGCTAGTCTGGTTGGCAAGGTGGTGATCAAAATTTGGTCTTGATGACCTTAGAGGTCTTTTCCAATGTAAATGATTCTGTGATCCTGTGAACACCACTGAATGACAGGGTTACCCTGGTAGCATAACTCAGGACAGAGAGAACCTATGTTACTCACCTTCTCTACCTCCTGAATGCCATTTCCCAGCAAACACTGGGATAGTTACTTCTCTCCAGTTTCTGCTGGAAAAGAATACAGTCTTAAGCAATGGTGAATACATTTACAGAAACTCCCCTGTCCATGACTGGATGCTGCTTGGAAACAGAGAGAGATCCATTTCTTGGCCACCACTTCAACAAGAGGCACTAACAGCTAAAACCAGCATAATCATAGGGCTGTTTGGTTATCCACATGGCATCAGTTGTCTCTGTTAGACCAGATATTCACTTCACCCCAGCCCAGACTGACACTCTCATCAGTGTAGTCTACAGACAGAACAAAAATTAAATCCCTCTAGGATCTGATTCTCCTCTCATCTCTGCCACCGGTCCCTCCATATGAGGAAGGGAGCCCAAGGGAAGCTTTATTAGTCTGTCGATGAACTTAAAATGATAGCGCTTGCAGGACTGTCAATCCAGCACAAGTGATGAGTTAAATATATATATGTATTTTTATATTTAATTGCCAATTCATCAGTAGATCCTGACAGATGGAATCCTTGCATTTCAGGTCAACTTGACATCACCAGCATTCAAAGGTCCAAGTGAGCATTGCCAAATTTAATGAGCTGCAGTAACAATGTCTCCACATTATTGGACTAATTACTAGCTTCTGAAAAGAAAAGAGGAGAGAGGGAGGAAGAAAAAGAAAATCCTCTAAACAGATGAAACTTTAATTAACAGCATTTTGAGACATTACTTATTATGGAGCAAATGCCACTTCAAAGTGAAAATAGCCTCTAGGTGGATAATGGATCTAATGAAAGGTACAGCAGTCAATTTAGTACTAAGCTGCTTCATATATATGGCTTTAAGTCTTCAGAATAACCAGACTTCATGGCAACAGCCAGCGCACACCGCTCCTCGTGATGCAAAGTCTCCAAGTCTCTGTTCTCACCAACCATGGACCATCCAGAACAGTTTGGCATGAGGGCAGCCTGCTGCAGGTGGATCCCATCTATCAAATCCAGCTGGAGCACACAGTCGCTTCAGCTGGTGGCCAGTGAGGCACAGGCCTGGCAACTTGAGCAGCTTGTCTTGAATTCCCAATGCAAGATTTTTACATTAAAAAAAGTTATTGTGTTCATTAAAAATAGTGGCTACAGCCTTGGACTTCCAGGTTGAATGGACATTTTTCATTGAAGCCAGAGCAAAAGTTTCACGTTATATTTGTGAAATTAATAATAGAATTCAGCCTTGAATGAAGCAAATGTGAAACTAATTTCTTCAAATCAATTTTCAGCAACTTCTGTTCTTCTCTTTCTTATGCACACACACACACACTCACACACTCTCATTCATTCGCTTATCTAAACAGACATGGAAAAAAAAATTAAAAATCCCAGCCTTCAAACCAGTCAAAATATTTTTCCTGTGAACTGAGGAGGAAGAAAAGGAAGAGGTTTGTTGCTATTTCTATTTTCAAATGCTGAGCATTGCTCAGATCTGCCGTGATGAGTGACCATGTAAAATTGGCTAGATCAGGTAACAGCAGGCTGGAAAAACCTTTCCTTATTCTTTAGAGACTTTCATGAATCTATTCATACCTTGCCCACTTCACTCACCACTGTAACCACCTTTATAAACCCCACTGATGGGAACTGCAACCACAGCAGCTCAGAGCAGGCTATCACCTCTCTGCAATAAATTCCGATGATCCAGGAAGTGTAAATCACACCGTTTTGTGCTGGAAGAGCTCAGCTGATATAACAATATTTGCATTACATTTAGGTGCATTTCCCAGACCGGGACCTACAGAGTGGAATTCAGTGCTCACTGCCATCCTGTGCAATCTTGCAGGATTCACCCACTGCCTCCCAGGCAGGAGGCAGGGGATGATAAACCTTGGCATTGTCTGGCTGTACAGAATGCACGCTTGCTGCAAATTGAGCTTGATTATTGCTGGGAGGCAGGGAAGGGGGGAGAGGGTGGGAGGAGAGGGATCAGATTTGTTTAGGCATAAGGACATATCTCAATTTACTCCTTGGTTTTCTTCCCACTCCTACCCTGGTAGGCCCATTATTTCCCACTTCAGAATTAGCACCTGTGCCAGCAGAACATAAAGGCAATGACTAAGGAAAGCTGCAGTCTCTGCCCTTGGAGCATTTTCTGCCCTTATGAAGGGACTTTAGTTGAAGCCATTTGGAAACAAAACAGCAAGTGCTCTGCTGACAGTGTGTGGAAACACGGGGGGCAATAGGAATCCATGTTTCTCAGGATGCTGCCAAGGCACAGGCTGGCAGGGTGAGTGAATTCCACATCCCCATCCCCAGACCCTGCTCTGCTTTGCTCTCCTGCTCACTTTCAGTGTTGCCTCTGGTAGCACTGCTCTTATTGCCTTAGGGTAACTCTAGTCATGCATCACAGCTTCTTACTTTGTTTTTCCCTTGCATGGCACTCTGTCCTTCCCAAGCAGCACATATTATGTCCCAGCAAGCACCAAATCAGCAAAATTTCTGTGCTTTGGTAAAGACCCAAGACCACACCTACAAACAGGCTTGTCAGAATCCAGAAATTTAATAGCCTAGTATGGAGAGTTCACTTTCACCTCTCCTGCCTCCTTCCTCCAACCAAAACTTAAAAAAAAAAGAGGCAACAGCTAAGAAAGAGGCTGGTGGCTACGTTTAGCTGGAACAGGATTTGAGATTTTGAGGGGAAAACCCCTGGCTGAGAAGCATTTGGCTGATGCAATTTGAGGAAGAAATAGGCTTCTACCTATCAGAAGAGGGATCCTGACATCAGTGGGTATGCAGCAGCTCAGTTACTGAGAGGAGGAGGATCACAGGACCCACAGACAAGGTGTACAATAGGAGAATACACCACAAGGCCTGCCTGTGCTGCAGAGGGTGCCTTACTGGTGGCTTCCATGCTGCTGCGCTTCACTCAGCTCACAGGGTACTGTGGCCCTCATGGTCATCCTCTGCCTCAGCCTCCAAAATAGTTCTTGAGAAGGTTCTAGTCCTTAAGCTACAATTTTCCATGTAACAACATAATGATTACAGCCACCATTTAGCAACATGTGACTTGACTCCAAGCTCAGCCCGAGCCTCTTGCCCAAGCCATGCCAGCCCAGATTTGACATAGGAACCCAAGATTTCCTTCACTGCCTGGGCTGGTGGCTTTCATAAGTGTTCATGCCAATGCTCTTGGGAGCTCGTTCCTCTTCCAGCCATGGCAATCTCTTCCAACACCCTCAACTTAATTTTGCCCATGACTTTTAGGACACCCTGAGCACCATAATGGAAGCCTGCATGGCAGCCAGTGTGGTCCAAGCAGCTGGTGGGTTTCCAGGCTCATGGTTGCCATTCTTTGTTACTGTAAATACCCTAATTAGTTGATAATGCACTGCACCCAACTACCTAACCTCTGGTCTGTTGTCTTTTTCAAGGCTGTGTTTTTTAAAAAAGCCCCACCAACTGCAGACTGCAAACACCTTTCCCAGCGTAGCACTCCTTGCTCTGCTCACAGCTGAAGGCAGTGCATGAAAATTCTGCACAAGCAGTGGGTTTGAGTGGAGAGCAAGACACAGGGCTGGTATCTCCTTCAACCAGGCCAAGCAGGTATATCTACACTGGCCACTCCCTTTCCCTGACCAAGAGCTGGTGGGAAGTAGGGGTCTCTGGATGAGGAGATCTGTGGGGTGTCCTGGCAGTCCCTCAAAACAACCATGCAGAACCTCCACTATTGAGGTACCTTCTCTGCAAAGAGAGGAGGTCAAAACTCACCTGGGAGGAGCACTGAGCCAAGCAGGCAGATTATGTGTCTTAGCAGGTATAAGCGGAGGTACTGCCATATAACCAGGCAGACTTCAAGGCCTAGGATAGTTAAGAGTCCTGTACTATAGAAATACCATAACTTTCAGCTTTCTTGTACTTTTTTTCTCCCTTGGCTACACTCAGATACAAACTTCTCACAGCACAGAAAAAACAACACGTGAACAGCCTTCTCTTATTCTCACTCTTGATCCTTAAAAGCAAAAAACCAAAAATTCAAATTACTCTCCCTCACAGAAGAGTGAATGAGAGAGATCCCCAGTACAAAGTGTTTCTCCCAGTCCTCTGGTATTAGTGAGGCACAGTCCTGCAATCCGGGTATGAGGTTTAGCAGCTGTTTGCAGAGTTTCCCCCTGGACCATGGTACATATTTCAAGCACCTCTCAGAGGCCACAGGTCTGAGACATGGTTTTGAGTCTTGTCTAGTTAGCTTTTAATTCTGACTTGCTATGAAGAAGGGTGACGGAAAAGATGGATCAAACAGATGACCTTGACAAAGGAGGTGCCTGCACCTTGGTTTACTTCAAATCCTTGAAAGCCTGTTATTGAAAGGAAAAAAACTGCCTAAAAGCCCCCCAAAACCCCCAGTAATAAAAAGCAGCTAATGTATCCAATTTTTCTGGCCAAAAATTAAGGCACTGTAAGGCAGGCTTTTTAATGGCTATCATTCCTCCTGTGTTATTTGAAGATCCCCTTGTAAACGGGAATCCTGGGTCTGTTTTGCCATCTGTTCCTTCCACTCCTGCCTAGGAATCCTGAACGGGTATTTATTGTATATGCAGGTTCAGTGAGGCCCACTTACTATAAACAAATACTGCATGAAATATGGTGGGGCCAGCTTTTTCTACAGTGCCTGTATTTATGAGGAAACAGTATAAAAACAAATATGTAATCTGGAAATAAACCTGTTAAATGAATAAAAAGTCCTATGGAGCAAAACATAATGATTAGCAGAGCCATTCAGGGAAAGACCCTGTTAAAGGAACGCATCTGCTGTCATCCACTTTGCTTTTCCCCCCTGATAAAAATCCATTTAGAAGCAGCCATCAGAAAATCATGGGGGAAGGGATAGCAAGAAGGAGGAGATGATCCATCCTAAAAGCTACAAAGCCGACCATGGCACTTTTGCTGGTTCTTGAAATGCCTCTTGAGTTCTGCACCCTGCTGTCCACCAAATATAATCCATGTTATTTACAGCATGTACTTGGTACAGATTATAGTCACTCGGCTGAAGGGGGAGAAAAAGGGAATAAGAAGTAATAATAAAACGGAAAAAAAAGAGCAGGAAAGCAATTGAAGGCCAGCATACTGTGCTGAACAAAGATTCAAAGAAGGAACTTGCAGTGCAACATGTTTGTGCACACACGCATAGAAAATCATATTTTGCTTTTGACCAATTGCACAGAGCAAAAACATGGGTTATGCAGAAAAGCAGCACAAAATAAACCTGCTATGGAAATATAAATCAATCAAGGCCTCTGATTGCCAGCTTCTCCCATGTGCAGCATCGCTGACTCAGAGACAGGAAGGGCTATTCTAGCTACCTGTTCTTACTCACTCTGTATTTACAGACCTCAAGTAAAATCACAACCTGCTCCACACCCACGTCACCCCACCCACGCAGCCAAAGCCAGCTACAGAAGGGCAAGGAGTTGCACTTGTTGTCACACTCTCTCCCCATGATTTACATTTGCTCCAAGATGTTTTGGGTATTTCCTGTCTCAGTTTCTGCTTTCCACTGTGGGTTGCCTGACCCTCCCCATGGAACCTGTTATTAATACTCCAGTCTCTACTGACAACGCAAACAGAGCAGGTACAAGCTGATGCAACTCTGGAAAGTGCTGTACCAAACACTGATGCAACCCGCTGGAGAGCTGCGATTACTCCCCCAGAGTGTGTGGGATGAGGATGCCCTGCTTGCTCTCATCTTGACTCTTGCTTTCACCTTTGCCTGCCAGCACAAAACCTGATGTTGCTCTGTAACTCAAGTCTTCCCAGTCTGTGGCTTGGAGGAGCTCTGGTTGCGCCCTCTCGCCAGCTGTTCCCAGGTGAAAGCATTACAGACAATGTGCTTTTCCTTGGTCACGCGTGTGACTTCACGGCCAAACTGAAGTGCATTGCCTTGCTCCTGTTTTTAGCATCAGGGTCGTTTTTCCTCTTACCCATCAATCAAAGTAAAGCAATAAAACCTTCACCCTCGTAGCAAGGAAGACAGAGCCCAAGCATTGACTGGAGAGACAAGCAGCAGATGATGGGCCTGTGGCTTCGCTTCCCCGTCCAAAGCATGGAATAAGGTGTCATGTAGCATAATTTGAGTACTAATTGGCAAAACAGGCATAATAATTTGCTTGAACATGCACTATGATGCTGATGTATTGTTTGAAAATTATTAACCAGCATTGACTTGCTGTCTTCAGTGTATGTGAGCTATGCCTAAAAGCTTAATGCATTTATATCACTGCAGTTACTACTACTGCTCACTGACACACTTTAGTATTTTTATTGCTTTTTCATAGCTGACATGATTCTGATGGTATGTAATTAAATATTTCACAAAGATAGGGTCTGATCCGACAACCTTTATGCACATGAATGACCTCATTATATTCAGTGCCTCTACTCATGTACCCAAAGCAGTCAAGGCTGGGTTCCTACTGCTACAAAAATAATTTTTCCCCCTTCTGTATTCCTCTTCTAGGATTTTGATGGAATTAATAATGGAGGGGGGGAAAAAAGACCCTTAAAACTCCTTCACATTTATTTTGTGCATTGAAACCTTCACACAGGATTTAAAGAAACTACAAGAACACCGTTGTGGCAGTTATGCTTGGCCAGGGATGGAAAGAAGTAAGAGGTTTTGTTTTATCAGAGACTGAAAGACATACTGCTTTTTAGTCAGCCTGTATCTCAGTGTGGTTTCTTGAGACTTATTAAGAGTTGGAAGGGGGGATTTTTTTTCAGGTATTCATGACTCGCTATAAAGTGTGGTGTATTTCAGGCATGAAGGGGATTGCCCAAATGTTTTTTTCTTTATATTACTTGCAAAACATGTCCCAGTCACATGCTTCCTTCAAACTGATACACATGTAAAATGCTCATGCACTAGTATCTTACAGACTGGGAATATCCTGCTCCCCACTGACATATTTACATGTTCACGGGGACGTTTTACTTGGCTCCAGCAAGAAGCAAATCTGACCCAAAGCTAGACTGGGAGCTGAAGACCTTACTTCATTGTAAAACCAGCTTTTCAAGTTTGGATTCAGATCTTCAGCCTTCAGGCAGACTTGTCCCAGCTGCATTGTCATCCTGGAACCTAATGCAACATATAGCTACTGCTCCAGAATAGCAAAAACAGTCAGACAGGAGGATAATGGCACCAGTGGATCTTGGGATTTGAAAGCTTGGATTCATTTAAGAGAGACATAAATAAAATACTGCAGCCATAACCAAAGCAGAGGCAAAAAAAGAGGGCATCTGGGCCACTGTGCATCCCAGGTAAAACACAACCCTTAACAAAACTTGGCACTTTGCAATACCTCTGCAGCTGAATGAAGGTATCTTTCTCATTTTCCCACAGCAGGGAATGCAGGAAGGCTCTGAACACAGCAAGCAAGACTCTCTGGTCATTTTATGCACACACCCTTACTTTGCTACTTCATGGACCCCCGAAAAAGTCTCTCTCCCATTTTTGGGCAAAAAGAAAACCAAGTACAAGTTTCTGAAAACAAACAGACCCTTTAAATGAAAGTCTACAAAATTATTAGCCTTGTATGAGGGCCAATAAGTTTCATAGTTACACCTAATCTGGGACTGAGAGGGATTAACCCCAACCACAGCCAAGCCCAGGCAGGAAGGAGAAGGACAGACAACCTGGCTTTTGGGGAGCTCCACTGGATGAGCAACTTTGAGCATCACTGAATTGCAAGCCATGACAGGAGGTGAAACCTTTTTGGCACACAAACTGCAGGAGAGCTTTGGTGTCTGGACAGGAGTACAAAGACCTTTACCAGTCCTGTTCCCACAGCATGGGTCACACCACAGGTGAATCCCATCACCAGTCCAACCTAAAGTTAAACTCCAGTCATGGCAATGATCACAAATGTGTTTTGAGAGTCAAACTGAAAGGAAAAGAACAAAAAGTTGCTCATAAATTATTTGATGCAGCAGTCTCAGTCTGCCAGCTGCACAGTTCGGGAGCATTACCTTGTCCATCAGTTAAGCCCAGAAATGGGATGCTCCTTTTGAAATTCATCATCCTTGAATAGCTGGGCTCTCTTCCTCCACTATCAACTGTTTTTCCAGGATCTGTTTAGGAAAATTAACTTACCACTCCCCTCCTAGCTTGCCCATCTTTATATTTTGGTTGATGTGGGGAAACAAGTCTGTCAGACCTGCACCTCCTCTTCTTCCCTCCCTTCTGGATAGAGTGCAAGTTTGGGTTTCAAGTCTGCTTTCCTTGGACTGACATGCTCTGCCAAGCTGCCATCAGGGACAAAATCAAGAGCAGTGAAATGGCAGGAGAAAGCTGATCCCACATGACACATGGGGGAAAGGCAGCACACACCAAGGCCTCTGGAAAACAGACTCCTTCCTGGCTTTCCTGCTATGTGCACATTTATGAGGTTTGAATAAAATTCAGCTGAAGCATGCAGGCCAACGACTGCTTGTCCAAAATTAACTCAGTTGCTGGACTTTTGTCCATTTAAGAGTCACCTGATCTGTCTCTGTGTTGCCTAGGTTAAGTAAGCCCTGTCAGCATCTGAAATACCTCAAGTAGCATTAACCCTTCTGATGGCACTGGAATGTTGAGTGAACTTTTCAAAAAACTTTAAAGCATGATAAAAACGCATAGATCAAGACACTCCAGTGACCCCAGCCCATGGATGGGTTACAGCCCTTTGACTAGTCGGGAATGGCACTTAAGCAGAAGTGGGCAGTTAATGAGACACAAGGTTTACTTGCCCATGTGCACCTACGAACATGAACATATGGATTTCTTTTTTATTTTCTCTCTTGACCTCTCAGAAGGGGCATCAGACTTGAAAGTTGCCACCTGGTTCTTGTGATTATTTCTCCATTTAGGGATTAAACAACACCAAAACCCATGTGCATGTATTTTTCTGTTGCAAATAGGCAGCACAGATAGTTGCAAAGCGAGGAGAGGCGTGTGTGAAAGAGGATTTCTAGTGACCCAGGGGAAAAGAAATAAAGGGATGAGTCTGGACACGCCAAACAGCTGGTTAAACTTCAGAGCTCAGTTTAAGACTGTTCTGAGACTTGTCTATCCACAGCAGAAAGAGCACTTTCTCCTCTGCCTGCCTTTGTTTTTGCACAGCCCCCCCAACACCACAGGCTGTAAGCTGCTCCATGCAGCAAGATCTTGTCTCCTCACATGAGTGAAAAACCAGCATGTTTATAAACACTGGCTCTGGAGAGAGGTACAGGGGCCTGGTCAGACAAGTGCTCAAATGCTTTTAATGTGTTACCACTCCTTTTTTTCAGCTGTTGCTGGCTACTCCCATCCCCCTGGGCCAGTACACACTGCTAACCCACTGCGGTGCAACCTGCGGTGGAGTTGTTGAGCCCATCTCGGCACAGCGCCAACCCACCACTGCCTTCACCTTGGCTGGGATCCTGAGAAGAGGCTGCAATACCTACTAATCATAAACCCTGTTGATTAAATCCACCTAGCTATTTCATTCAGCTATAAGCAGGGGAGAGGGCTGTCCTGCAAGCAGCTCTGTCCTGTAGTCCAGCTGCCTGGCCATGCACATGAAGCCAAGGAAAGAACTGGGTCTTCATCTATGTTTAATTTGCTGCTGGTCATGGGATTTCCACCTGCATGTCACTGTGGTCTGACATTGCCAAGTAGGAGATTTTCCAGGATGACAGCAGAAGCTGAAAACTTCCACCAAGCCCTGAACAAGCCTGTTAAAGCCTTCACTGAACATATGCAGGGGGGAGTAAGGGAGGACAGACCCTGTTTCTGTGCTACAGACACTCTGTTTCATGCCTTGGGAAGAGGGTATGTCAGGATCTCAAGCACAAGTCCAGAGCTGTTTAGAAAATGAAAACCAAAGCTCCCTTGAACATCTTTGTTTCTATTCTTAACCACAATTTCATTTGCATTGATGTTTCCTGACCAATTCTCTCCTCAAAATAATTGATGGGGAAAAGATCAAGAGATGTAATTAAAAGAGAAACAAACAGAAAACAAAGGGAAGAGGGTAAATGGGCATGTGACTTCGGGTCAGGAAAGGAAGAGGAGCAGGTGGTAGAACTGATGAGGGAGATTTAATGAACTGCAATTGACTTCAAATAACAAAGGAGGAGGAATCTAATCCTACTGTTGGATCTGTACACATATGGACTTATCATAACAAACGGTAATCAATCCATCAGTCTTAAATTAAAGATAAGGTGGGCAGGAAGGAAGGGATGGAATTTATTCTCTCCTTCCCATTCCTCCCTCCACCAAACAAAATCTGTTTGCATGTGTCCATGTCTTTGTTGCCAGAATTAGCATCTGTCATCTCTCCATTCTCAACCAAAGCAGTCACCTTCCCATGCTCCACTATGCCACTGTGGGCAGGCCCCTTTAGAGGCTTCCCCAGGCATTCAGGATCCTAGTTACCCTGATTCTGCAGTGTATTTCACTTGACACTGATCAAGGCTCAGTGGCCCCAGAAATATGCTTGTGGGACTCCGCGTGTAAACGCTCGCTGAGCTTGAATCAAATGCACATCACAGAGAGTCCTGTGTGACAGAAGGCAGAACCACCAGTCCTCAGACCTTCCAAGAAGACTTGCATCTGCAATACAAGAATTTTTCCTCTTTTGTATCATTTTTGCCCTCGCTTTCTCATTCTACAACAAGCTGCAGAAACATTCTGGGGTTTATATGTTACCTCCTTGTTTCAAGCTGAAAGCAAGTTCACTAGGATTTCTAAATATATACCCAGGTTTTATGAATCCTCATTAAGTTTTCTAGGATAAAGTTTCTATTTTAAGGTCTGTATCATCCAAAGAGACCTGCACAGTTGGACACTCCTTTCCCATACATTCAGGCAAGCATGTCTGTGCACATGGGTTTTTTTGCAGGATTTGCTCTGCATTTGGCCTGGCAGGAAGTTTCTCCCAAATAAAATTCTTCTAACCTGGTGTCTCCATGGTCAGCAGCTAGTATGCATTTCTCCTTGAGCCATAGGCAGCAAATGAAATTAATGAAGATCACCACTAACACATGTTTAAAAGAGTGAAAGTTTGTTCTTTCCAGGGTTATATCAGGAACTAGGAAGTACAGTTTTTTCTTCCTGCCTTAACCTTTCCATGTAATTTCCCAGCATGTTTCATATTTCAGTGTATTCCAGGTATTCCAGAAGGACACTGCCAGTGGAGCTGAGAGGTGGTAGAGAAGGGGTACTCAGACATGTAGAGTGGGACCTATATGGAGCTGCAGTGTGGGACAAGGGCTGGGTTCCCAGGAGAGTCTGGAGCTGGCAGAGGGAATGTGTGGAGCCCTTCATTTCCAGAGGCATTTCCACCACAGCTACTATTTGAACAAAGCATTTGTCAATTCAAATAACTCAATCAGATCTCCCAAGGAAAGGGCAGGGCAGGCACAGACGGACAAGGACACGATGTGAGCCCTGACACATCAAATCAGGAAAGAGGGAAGAGGCAAGAAAACAGAAATTTGTGAAATAGTCACCAAAGTTAAATTTTTCTCCCTATTTACAGCTCTGCAAGAGGAGCAGGAAGGACACAACTCAAGCACCACTTTAACTATAATCTTTCCCACTTCCCTGCTGGCTCAAGTCCTCTTAACCTACTCATTGATGCCTGATATTCCAGCTTCACAGCAGCTGAGCAGCCCCCATCAGAAGCACTACTGTGGTTGCCCAAGCAGAAAGGAGCATCCCTCATCCACCACATACCAGCAAGCACACAGCCCTCTCGGTGGGGACATACTAGCCTGAGCAGGTTCCCCATGCTGAACTATTCCTACCTGGCCATCAGGAGAGGGACTTGGCCTGTTGGGAGGGAATCATGAGAATTTGGAATACTGCAGGCATACACCAAGGAAGCACAGAAACACTCAGCAAGTGCTAAGCCACAGCAGTGTTGTGTCTGGACAATCTAGCTTTTGCAGAGTTCTCCATCATTGTTTTTGTTGCCTCAGACTTGGGGACAGGGAATACCAGTGACAGAGAGCATCTGCTCTCCTCACAGAATAAGCTGAGTTGGAAGGGAGCCATGAGGATCATCAAGCTGAACTCCCAGCCCTACACAGCACCATCCCCAGGAGTCATCCCATGTGCCCAAGAGTATTGTCAAAATGTTTCTTTAACTCTATCAGGCATCTTGTCTTTGTGTCAGGAATAACCTGAGCACATTGCTGCCAAGCAACAGGATCATCTGCCATCTTGTTTTTGTTTCAGCAGCCACATGAGACAGAGTTGAACACCTTTTATGTGTTAACCACCTTCTCTTTTTTTGTACTTCTGATGCTAATATTGTTGCTGTTGCTGTGTGTTTGTTATTCCATTGCTGCTTGCTTTCAGTAAATTGTTAACCTCAAACCATAGCCTGCCTTTGTTCCTCTCTCAGTGGAGGGAGGCAGGAGGAAGAGGGAGTGACTTATTTGGGGTTTAATTCCCAGCTGTTTTTTTAAACCACCACCCATATCCTACATGACACTGCACCTGGAGCATGGATTTGCACTTCATGGGTGTGGTCACTGCTCTTCATGTACCATGTGGGCTGACAGAGAGCTGATATGGCACTCCATCACCCCCTCCGGCAGAGGGCTGATGAGGGCTGCCTGCCCCGCGCTGCAGCCTGCTGCATTCCAATCTCATTTTGCTTCCACCAAAGGGGACGAATCCTCTCAGCCCACCGAAATGCGAGTACAGAGAATCTCAAGAACTATCACTTATCACCACTGGCTCTTCAGAAGGCAGACATTTTCCAACAAGAACACAGCACAGCATCACTCCCCTCCTCCCACAGGAACAAACACCAGGAGAGGGACTCCTGGAGGAGCCATCAGACACATCTCCCCATGCACACATTAGTAAGTCACCACCTCACCACCCTTTGCATTCTTCTGTTGGCAACCACAATTTTTCTCAGACTTTTTGCTAAAGGGCTTCTTCTCTTGCTTATTGTTCAATGGGAGGCTGAAGCAGCGTGTCAATGGCAAAGGAGGAGGGAAGAGGTTGAAGTGAAGATTGGTGGTGCACAATGCCCCTCTCAGTCTGGCAGTTTGGGGATCTCTCTTGTCTTCTTTTCACCTACAAAAACCTGGCTGCTTGCCACAGCATAATATGGCAGCAGGGAAAAGAGAGGAAGAAGGCTTAACTTTTATTTATTTTAGTGCAATCATTAGGATTATGTCAGGGGGAAAAAGCATTAATACATAATCTTTTCCCTGTGCTATACAACACTGGCTGCTTTTAATTTAGAATTAAATTGAAACACTCACTCAGAACAGCTTTGAACAGCAGCCAAGGCCTTCTCTTGTATTGTGTGAGCAGCTGGGTAGCCTTTCCACTCTCTTTTTGGTTCACAGTGCCCTTTTCTGAGACCTGTGCTGAGGAATGGTCACTGAAGATATTTGTCACCCTTCCTCAAGTGCCAAGGGTCCCCCTGGCTTGGAGCTGGCACACCAGCCAAGACAGAGGGGGAGGCCCAAAACATGTGAGTGAAGCCCCCAGGAGACCAAAGTTCAGCAACTAAAGCTGCATAGCTACAAGTATTTCACAAATTAAAGCAAGAAGGGACATATCAAAAAGCACACCGAAAAGCATATTTCTTAAAAATGGTAAGGAGCAGTGATTTATGTTTTTTTTTTTCCCAACAGCACATAGTGTTTTGTGTGCTTTGTCGCACATGATGGGGCAAGTTCACACAAGGAGGTTTGGAGGTATAAACAGGACAGACAAGGCTGGGTGGGGTAAAGCCAAAGTTAGTTAAGTGAACTGGTCATCCTGTTTTGTTCATACAATAAGCCTGCTCCAGACAGTTCTCACCAAGCTGATGAGAAATGTGCCCTGGTTCATTCCCTGTTCATTTTAATCTATATAAATACTAGGTTTTGTCAGGCTAAAGAATCCAGTGCACACTCAAGCGCTTTCCTTAATTATTGGTATTCACAGAAAGAAAGAGTAAGTTTAAAGGAGGGGGGAAAGAGATTGCCACCCTTTCAGGGCTGCTGTGAAGGGAGCTCTGCTTATCACAACAGGTGCAAAGGCCACTCACAAAAACAGAAGCAGTTCAACACTGAAAGGCTAAGAAATTACTTATTCTCTTTGTCAGCTGCTCATACAAGCAGGGTAAAGGCTACTCAGAAGGAAAGCAAGAGGGTAGGAAGACGGGAAAGAAGGGAAGGAAGGGAAGGAAGGGAAGGAAGGGAAGGAAGGGAAGGAAGGGAAAGAAGGGAAAGAAGGGAAAGAAGGGAAAGAAGGGAAAGAAGGGAAAGAAGGGAAAGAAGGGAGTACATGAGCCCACAGGTTGGCAGGAGACTTTGGAATATATATTGACCTTAAAAAATATAGATTAAAAAAAAAGCAGAAACAAAAAACTACATCTCCTGACACAGCAGGAATGAGCAGCACCAGCAGGCAGGGGACTGGGAGAAGTTTTAACAGTCTACCACTCCAGCTGAATGGTGAGGGGAACAATGCCAGCTGAAAGCACAGCATTCCTACCCTTGCACCCCCACAGAAAGGGGCTGTACAGGTCTTTCTGATGACTCTCTCTAATTACACATTCTTGTGTATGGCAATTCACGGCCAGTTCTGAGAATGTCCTCATTCCTTGTCAGAATGGTGATTTGTATAACACACCTAGAGAATCAACATATTGGGGGAAAAAAGTTATGTTAAAAAAAAAGAAAGCAAGCTCCTCTGAAGATGACCCCACAGTTTTCAGGGTTACTGTTATCCCTTGGATTGTTAACTGGGTTTTATTTCTTTCACCCTTCAAAATAAGGCATCAGACTCAAGGAAACTAGAGTTTCATTTTATAACACCCCTCCGTTAATCCCTAGATTTCTCTCAAGTACTGCATAAATTTCACCCTCTCTTCCTGGAGCTCACAGAGGTTGTTTAACACCTGGTGCATCTTATTTTCCAAGAACGATGGTTGTTTATTTTAACCCGGCCTGGGATGATGTGCAAACCAGCCATGACTGTTAGATGCTGAGTGCTCCCAGAACCAGATGGTCAAACCTTCCTCTTTTAAGACAGCTGACTCAAAACCATAAAAGAAAACACCAAAAATGAAAACAATCATCATTGACAACATCAAAAAACACCCTGTGGTGAGGAATAAAGTATTTCAATGTTGGCACTGTGAGACAGAAAGAAACTCAGAGGAAAAAGAGTGTTTGATTTCCAAACCCTGAAAGTTAAGCATGCAAGGAGGGAACTTGCTCATCAGAAAGTTTCCATCAGTGGAAGGTAACAGGAAGAATTCCCTAGCTTAAATATGACAGATGTTCATACCTCTGCTACCCAGAACTAGTAAAAACCCCCTGTAGCTATTATGACTGCCCTGCTAAATGAAAGGCGAGTTAGGAGTACTAATAAAGCACAGCGATGTGAGCTGCCACTGCCTGCACCTGCAGGTTCTCTGGTAGCCACTTCTGGCTTCACAGTTTACAGCCAAATGCAAAGCACTTCATTTTAGCCCCATGAATAGTCTCTTGCCCTCCTCGTGGTTCTCCTCTCCTTCCTAGACCTCTCCCACTCACAACTAGTCCTGATTTAATTGGGCTGCTTTGCTCTAAGCCACTGAGGGGGCATTCCTGGCACACACTGCACCTTCTGCACAACCAAACTTGCCTATGGCAGGTTTGAGGCAGTGCAGAGTTTCTGTTCATAAAGCTGCTCCAGCCTAACTCAGCTGAGAAATTCTACTTTGAAGGTTAAATCAGTCCAACACCAGGTTTCAGGCAATCCTGTTTATGTACACCTGACAGGTTTGTTCTGGTTTAATAGAACCAGCTCCTCCCCTCCTTGACTGGGGGAAAAAAAAATCAACATACTTTTCCACACTGCTGTAGTTAAAATGAAAAATAATTTTTAAAAAAACATCCACATCAGGTTATGAGCAGAAACAAACAAGATGACAAGATGCCACAAAACAGCTTGTGAAATTCCCACACACGTGTAAATGTAGAGTACATAGAACCACAGAATGTTAAGGAATTGGAAGGGGTCTTAAAGACCATCTAGTCCCAATCCCCCCTGCCATGGACAGGAATACCTCCCACTAGACCAGGATGCTTAAGGTCTTATCCAACCTGGCTTTGAATGCTGCCAGGGTTGGGACATCCACAAACTCTCTGGGCAATCTGTTCCAGTGTCTCACTATCCTCACAGTAAAGAATTTCTTTCTAATCTTTAACCTAAATTTCCCCTCTTTCAATTTGTACCCATTAATCCTTGTTCTATCACTACATTTCCTAATGAAGAGTCCCTCTCTGGCTTCCCTGTAGACCCCTTCAGAAACTGGAAGGTTGTTATCTCCACAAAACCGTCTCTTCTCCAAACTGCGCAGCCCCAACATTCTCAGCCTTCGTAGGGCAGTGGCTGGCATGCAGGTTCTCATCCTGGTAGACATGAGGTAGCTTTTACTTCTTCCACTGTCTCTCACCTCTCTAGAGGAGAACAGACACACAAACTGCCTAAGGACCTTAATAAAACCAAATCAATTTCTTTTTAATCATCATAAGAAATAGAGAGCCATGCAAAAACAAGAGATGCCTGTATGCTTTTCAACAACTACTTTTCCTTAACTTTACTACTAATATTCTGTAAGAAATATATGATTCTGACATGAAAAGACTTTGTGAACATTTCAAGAAAGACAGAAAGCCCATTTCACACATTACAAGGAGAGGAAGGGCTTCAGCCTTTTCCACAGTTTCTCATGCAATTTTCTACAGTTCTTAAAAACTGTAAAGTCACAGTTAAAGGATATGTGCTCTGTAAAATCATAGAATCATTTAGGTTGGAAAAGACTTCTAAGATCAAATCCAACCATTACCCCAGAACTGCCAAGTCCACCATTAAACCATGTCCTTAAGAACCACATCAACATGTCTTTTAAATTTCTCCGGGGATGGTGACTTCATGACATCTCTGGGCAGCCTGTCCTTCCACTCCTGTGTCTGTACTATTGTAAACTTAATCTAAACATAGGACTAGATTTAACAGAAAAGATCACTTACAAGGCTGTTTATACTTGAGCTAAAATTAGGTTTCAAGCTAAGTTAAACTGCAAAGATTAAATGCACAGCCAAGGCCTCGGTGCCTTATGGCACTACGTTGTAGGAGACTTTCCAGTCACATCAAAGAGTTTTGCGTAAGGCTGCTAAGACTCACTGCTGCTCACAGCTATAGGGCACCACAGGTAGAAAACTTGAGTTCTCCACCTCCTTCTGCAAGTAAGCATTCACAGATGGTCACAGCAGAAATAATTTCATACTTTCATGAAGTATATCAAGATGTATTGTCATTTAGAAACAAGTCCCCTAGTGCACATCAGGTAAATAACACAACACAAAAAGTTTAGTAGACCATGCTGTTGAATATGCAATGTCTGCTCTGGACTGGGGATGTTCTTGATGTTGGCAAATTCCCCTGGACAACAGGCCTGTAAGATTCTTGCCACCTCTAGACAGAGACCCAACGTAGATATTTAATGTCACGTGCCTGGTACACACAGCACTCATTCATCAATGTCCCATATGCTGAAAAGTATTTTCTGTGCTAATTCACAGGGATGGCTGTTAATCCACCATCCCTTAAAAACCTCAGCAAAATCCACTTAGCTTCAAGTCAGGCATACTTCAGAAAATATTTGTCCTCTCTGCACTGGGATTGAGAGAGATATACAAAGGAAGGGGTGACAGAAATGCTAGAAGTCTATAGCAGAGCTTGGGTAAAACCTCAGAAATCCTGTAAGGATGTGGAAGAAGTCACAAGCCCTGCACTAAGGAGAGCAACTGGTAATTAAAACCTTGATACAGCAAGTCATTTGAGTTTATTTAAATAGGTACTTAAAGATAAACGCAAAGCATTTTGCTCAAACATTTTGAGGAATAAGATCCTTAAGGAAGATTAACAAGTCTTTAATAACACTTGTGTTATGAAATGTCATTATAATCAAGCAGTAAATCAATAGTACAGTAGCACATGCTGTGGATCACAAGGGCTGTGTTTTGCAGAACAAAAGAAAGGGCAACCTCCTCATGTTCTGTGACAGCGATACAGGTTATATATACCTACACCTTTCAAACAGTGACATTTTTGGTACCTCTACTCACCCGTGAGGCCATCTGTCTACATGGGAAGGTGTAGCAATTTTTTGCTTTGAATTACATAACCTTCCAAGCAGGTTAAACGCAGGACCCATCTCTGCCAAAGGCTGCCCACACCAGTGCACTCTCTTGCTTCACATTACAGCTCCCCTGGCCTCCTCCCCGTGCAGCAGCAGTGGTCAGACCTGGCTCAAGGCTGCTTGGAGTGCTCAGGGGGCAGATGAGTCACAGATGCTCACCCAGCTCAAAGCTGCAAGGAGCCAGCTGTGCCCAAGTCAAAAAGACAGAGGGAGGATGCCCAGCCAGGGCCAGTGGAGGGGGGTGAGGGCAGAAATACGGGAGCAGAGATTTAGCCTAAACTGGAGCTGTCAGAGCTACATCCTGGTGAGTGAGATAATACATGCATTTCCCCTGCCTGGCCCAGACTGAATTAGCACATCTGGGGCCCACATTTACTGCCGCTTTGGAGCGCCTCCACCATTAACACTAAAAACATATCCTGGAGGACATCAGGGCTTGAGATGAAGGAGGTGAGAGGGGAAATAAGACACCTTTCCTCCCTCTTCACCTTGTTCCTCCCTCCTCCCACATGGCTCTGAAGCACTTTGCAACTTGAATGCTGTCAGTCTCCGTATGGGAGAAATGTATTTATAGAAACCCCACTGCTGTGGCTCAATGCTTTTATGGGACCAGATGTCAGAGGACACGAAGTTGATAAAATAAAGCACAGTCCAAGAAAAAGAGTCAAAATTATCTGCTGCCAGCAGTGAGAATTACTGCTTTTCCAACTTCCATGGAACAGTGCCAGTTTACCTCAGTAAGAAGTGGGGTTGGCAAGCAGGTACAGACATGAATAATTAGGCTGAGTAAGCTGTCCGACCAAGAAGACATCTGCCCTTCACAGGAGAGATTTTTCTGGAAAGGGTTAATGCCTTCTCGTTTGAATTACTGTGTGGCAGCTGCAGATGACATCAGATTTTCGGCCATACTGTTTTATATCAGCATAGATGAAGCACTCAGGGAAGACTAAGCACTGCTTGAGACTGTGATCAGAGCAATGGTCAACATTATCACAATAAATAACATCATTAAGAGATTTCTTGATCTTATGGTTGTGTTTAAAAATAGGGATATCTTCAAAATATCAGGTTATATGCAGATGGAGCAAAAGGCCTCAGACACCTTTCTGGTAATCAACCCACAAGGAACACACAGATCCCAGCCACATATGTGAAACTCACTTGCTTTCAACTAAAGCCAGCAGCTCAGGAAGATGCCAGAGTATGTAACCAAAGGATCCATATAGCTGTATTTTGGCACTATGCAGCAAAGCCAGGGAGAAGTAGGTTAATTAAAATTTGTCTGTCATTTCCATTTCCTGTGCATGTCTACAAGACTGTTTATTCTCACCATCTGAAAGAGATTCTCACCATCTGAAAGAGATATTAATTGCTGCTCTTGGTTTGTGAGAATAAACACTACAAGAGATCAAGTTCCCTAGTGAAGCCTTCTCGATTTTGCTTTTAAACCCCAATGGAACAGCTTGAAAAGGCTGCTTTTATCTGCACAGCAATTGCCTTAGGATGCAAGCCTGGGGTGAAGTCCATTGCCAGTTGTCCACCAAAATTTTGTTGACAAAGACTAAATCAGCATTTGCTGCCCATTTCTATCAGTCACAGCTCAATGCAGTAAGAAGATTTTGTCCATAGATTAGGTTTAGTGTATTTGCTTCAAATAATCCCCTTTCTTCATCGCTTGTGCCAGCACTGTGGTAGTTGAAGGGATTAGAGGCAGGTTGGATCCCAAAACAAGATCTTACACACAACCTGGAGAGACTCAGTATGGAGAGAATGCATATCTTAGCTCATCAGTATTTCAACATTGGTGCAACATCAATGCTGACATGAGGCCAAACAAAGACTGTGCTGCTGCACAGCCCATGGCCCACCTTGGAGCTTGCTTATCTCCTGGCAGCATAACACCTTGCAGTAGCAGAGAGCACACAGTTTGGTGGTGATTTCTACCCCCATACCAGAGATCACTGGGTGTTGCAGTCAGTAACAGTCCAAGGCTAGCACAGAACCCATGACTGGTTTGATGTCAGCATCACTTCCATTGTGTCTGTAGGGGTGTTTTTTAAGTCCTGTGTGCTTAGACTTGTAGATCCTGACAGCATTTGTGATGTGAATGTTTCCCCTTTGCCAACATCACTTCTTTCAAAGCCTTCAGAGCAACTACAGCAAAAAACAGTAATGTGCTTCAGCTGGATGGACAATGTCAGTCCCTCAACTCCGGGAACATGAGGCCAACAAAACCAGACAAAATACAAAACAAGGCGCAACCTGCCTACTGTCAGACCCCAATCCACCTTACAGCGATGCTG
>JACBWW010000011.1:22430847-22490408 GCA_020086605.1 Lanius collurio | reverse complement strand
CACAGGGGCCAGCACTCCAGCTGGTATAAATCTGTGGTACTCTGCTGATTTACACCAGCTGAGCATCTGGCATCAAGACATTTCCGACTGCTTATAAAAAGAAGAGCAATGTGGTGTGCTACTTATAAATCTCTCTCTCGAGTCAAGACTGTGGTCCTCACTGGTGTCCTGCTTGGCCGTGTTGCCCCACCTCATCACATGGACACAGTCAGGCCCACTCTTGGCCACTGTCACCTGGAGAAAACAGGCACAGGATCCTTTCTCACATCAAATCTGTACAAAATGGAGGTGGGAGAGAAGAGGTGAAAAATCCCTGCTCCTTCCTCCAGCCACACAGGGAGGATTAGCTAGCCAGGGTTTATAAATTGCCCTGAAGGGGTCAAGTGCAGGAGTGATTGGTGTCAGCTTCTCAGCACCACACTTAAAAGTCGTCCAAAGGTTGTTGTTAATTTCTCTTAGTAACTGAACAAATGAGAGCTGGTGTCCAGCCTTTGGCTTGCAAGGGCAAGTCTTGGCCCTGTGCTGCCATCCTCTATGGTGCCGGAGGCATCCCCTGGTCCTAGACAGGTCCTGGGAAGAGGCAGCACAGCCAGCAAAGAACACCCACTTCCAGCTCAGCCCCACTGTGCCCCACCTCACCCTGTGCTTGCTCAGCTTTCTAGCCCCTTAACTTAATGCAGGGGGATGTCTTTGCCCCTGAGTCTGGTGGGACTGGTGTGTGCAGGGGAAGGAGCATTGGGGCTTGCTTTCCCCAGTCCTCACCACTTCCTGTGGCTCAAGCCATGTTCCTACCACAGCCATTTCAGCTCCATTCATACTTGCAGTTCTTGTTAGCATTTTCCACAGGGACAAGTGGCAGGAAGGTGGGCCATCCCCTTTGCTTTCTTGCAGACCACATTTGTGCCTTTGCACCAATGTTGTTCCCAATCTTTGCCTTGTTTCGTTGAAGAAAAAGTTATTCCCTTTATAGCAGCTAAGAATTGTTCTTCAAAATTGTCCAGCACTCAAATCTTCAGGCTAATTTGGCTTCTAAACTGATTTGAATTCCCTTTCTTGTCTGTCCTTTATAAGGAAAATCTGAAATTTATACTATACATATTTCATTTATATTTAAAACTGCATTAGTTTCAAATACAGTTTCAGTGAGAAGGAAATTAAAATAAAATTTTATATAATAGAAATATTTTTGCATTGTGGAAATATTTATTCTGATCTTTCTGCACTCTTGTGACAAAAATTACTAAGCCAAGATAACATAAGATCATCCATCTGGCAGCAACTGCTGCCTCTGAGACAGAAGAAGAGGAATTGTCTTAGGTGAGAGCAACAAAAGAAAAATAATTTACTCTGCCACAGTGGAAATGGTCAGTCTGGATGGTGCCACAGCCAACCATGGGGCCAGGATATAGCCCCTGTCACAGTGGGTGGCAGATCTTGCCATGGGTAAATCTGGGAAAGAACAAGAACCTGAACCTGCAGCCACCCCATCTTCTCCAAGGCCACCAGAGCAACTTCTTGCAGCTCTCCTGTGGACAGAAAGCCAAGGTATCGTCTTCCCTCTGGATTCCATGATACTGGGGCAGCTACACACTGCCAAAGGTGGCATCACAATGCTGACCGCATCACTTTATCAGTCCTGCTTCCTCAGAGAGGCAGCAAGATATTTGGCTTTAAAGCATATAAGGGTGCAGCCTCAGCCCCGTGTTTCCTGATGTCCTTGGAAGTTTTGCCGCTGGCTTTAACAACCAGGCAGTGGTGCGGGGGGTGGGGGGGGTGTCACTGTGTGGTGCTTAAGCGGCCCCTCTGGAATCACAGCCCTAGACTGCAATTAGTGCTGATTTATTCTGGGTGACTACAGTTCAACACAGACCAGTACTGGTCTGGCTGCCACAATTCATCCTTGAGATTTGCCAGTAAAGGCAGCAATTCTTTTGATCTTCCTAACAGAGAAAATTGGAGAGCATACAATCAGCCTCTCTTTCTTCCCCACTGCCATTTGGATATGACTGCAAGTAAGTCTGAGGGGAAGTTCGGCTTGGAGCAGGCTGCTCCTCCAGTCCTGCTGCCCACAAAAAGTCAGAGCATTTAAATGCTCCCAACTCCACCCCTGAACATGTCAGACATGTGGGAAAAAGATCTTGAAATAAGAGCGAGGGTATTGCCTGGGGCAGAAAGGATGGAGTGATAAAGGAACTCATGGTATCATTTGACTGTAAAGCAACTTGTTTTACATAGATAGCACAGCTCGGTCTAGCAGGAATCAAGGCGTGACTAAAATTATTGTCTATGACCAAGCACACAGCAGGGTGAGCAGAGAGCCCAAATCTGTCCTTCCAGCTCCTTTCCCTTGGGGCTGCTTGTTTGCTGCTCCTCTGGCGCAGATCAGAGGGGGCCACGGCTGGGCTGCACTGCCCCAGCTCCGGACAAACATAGTAGCAAGTGCTCAGCAGGATACAAAGAACATTGTCTGCAGGAATGGAGGGGTATCCAGGACATGTATCCTGTACAAAGGATCCACTGAGATGGTGGTCGTTTATTCAGGCTGTCCATTGTCCTTGTCTTTTGAGGTGTTTTCTGTGTGCCCTTAGGCACTCATTCAAGCTGCAGACAAGATGCGATCGCATGACAATAGTCACTGTAATGACAACTCTTCCAGGCTGAGACTGAGGGATCACAAGCCCCTTCTGAAGAGGGACAGGTGGAAAGAGAAGCCGCCATCCCAAGCAGGGGGTTAGGCAGCGAGGCTTGAACAGAAGCACAGCCACAGGAGTGGGGTGTGAGCTCCTGCAGCAAACTCACAGCAAATCACTCCTGTCCTCCCGCCCCCCAATATGGTCGTGATTATGGAAAAGCAGGGGAATACCAGCCGTGACATCTGTACAAACACGCCACAGGAAACCAAATTGCAAAGACATCAGCAATCAAGACCAGACTCTTGTTTTGTTAGTTCAGATATCAATATCCACTCAAGACAGCCCCGAACACGGCTGTAATTGGCACAGCAGCGATGGCTCCCAGGGCAGTGGGGAAGGTGAATAGGCCAAGGTGGGCAAAGAGCAAACCTGGTCCTTCTGGGATCCCCTACTGTTTCAAGAACAACTTCTGAACTGTTGTGGAGCAGGGCATAAGTAAATTAGTCTGAGGAAGTGATGTGTCACACAAATATGTCCTGGTCAGGGTCATTCACTGGCCTTTTCACTTGACATTCATCCTGAAGTTCAAGCCAGGAAGCTGCCAGAGAAACCATTCAGCTACAAGCTCTTCTCTCTTCTCCTGAAAACATCAAATAACCAAAACATCACTCACAACCAGAAATGTGCCAGCTGTTCCTCATGAGTCGTGCAAAATACAAGGCACACTTTTCCCACCAACTGTGATAAAAGGTTGGATTGTTTGTTTGTCCGTTTGCCTCAATGTTTAAACATTTATCCTATAGGGGATTTCTTCTTTGGAGGTTAAAATAATGAAAGAGACCAGATTTTTTTGAATAGTTCACCTAACGGGGATCAAATGCTCTGTTCTTGCATCTTGGATGCCAGTTAAACATCATACTTACTATAAGACACCCATTTATAATGCAAACATTAGCATTTAGCACACATTTGCTCAGAAAAAACAAGCCCATGCAAACTGCAAATATCTCAAATTCAAAAACTCCAGGAGAGTCTCTTTAAAAAACTTCCAGGAGGAGACTTCCTTTAATGCTCTGAGTGCCTTGAAGTCATACACAAATTACCAAGCACATAATAGTATGAGTAAACTGAGTAGCTTAAGAAGTGCATGTGATCTCATTCACATGGAGGCAGGGGGGGAAGAACCCTGACTTTCTACATTAGAAGACAATGCAAAAAAACCCAAACCCTAGCAACAAGGCTGCACTTTCCTTCAGGGGTCTTTCACTATCTTAGACATTCTAAAAATAAGGGGAAAATTCTGCTTTTTCTTCTTTCATCCACATGAGACATAGCATCTCTTCTGCATACTGTATGTCTCTATAATGCATCAAGCATTAGCATATACAGGCATGAAATACGTTATAAGATTAATAATAACAATACCTATTTGTTGCTGAAAATGCATTCTTTAGCATCAAGACCTCAAGTAAGTTAGTCACTTCAGCAAATATCTAAGAACATCCTGAAAACAGGGACTTGGGTGCTTTGCCTCACTGGGCCCTCAAGACATAATTATGAGCTTTTATTTTATCAGCTCCCAAAATCAAGAAAATAGTGAACAAATGTAGAATTCACTGGATTTCACCACATTCCACTACACCAGAAACAGGGACACTCATTGAAACCAGCAACAGTTTAAAAGAGAGAAGAAAAACTCGGGTTTTTTTTACACAGCAGGTAATGAATTTCTGGAATATGTCCCCACCTTGTCTTCTTTCCTGCTTCTCATGGGATAGAAGCAGTGCTGCTTATCTGTTAATCTTTCCCAAATTTTAGCTATCATCATTCCCCAAAGTAGGGAAACTTGCACAGCCAAGGAAGGAAATCTACCTTCTGCAGAGAGAAATGTGGAAAGCTGAGTCACTTCAAGAACTAAAAAAAAAGTAGTGAAAAATAGATACAATAATATTTCTCTCCTGTTTTGGATGCAGGGGAGGGAACCTAAAAATAATAACAACAACAACAAACCCTAAAACCAGTTTGCTCTAGTTATGATAATCCAGGCATAACATTTATATGAGAACATAAAATACAGCACACAGCTGCAAGTAAAACAATATGTGTGCTCCTGAATAATGGGAAATAGCTTGCCAATAAGGATATATTTTGAGCAAATGAAAGATGACCTGGAATTGACTCTAGAGTAACAACTTGATTACTTATAAAAATAGGAGGTAGGGGAAGAGAAAAAAGTAGAGGAAGCAGTGGTTGGGAAGAGCTTATGTTATGTGGTATTTGATGTATTTACTTTGAAAAGTTTCCTTTTGATGAATAATAAAAACAATGCTGTAACAGCCATCTTCATGCCAAAAAATAAGATTGGCTAGGGATTTTACAGCTAATGTGGCTCTACTCACCCAGATTCTTCATGTCAGAAGGCCACGTTTAAGCTCAGATTGTGAAACTGAAGCAAAAGAGATCAAATAAAGAATGACTCTGGAGGTGAAAGGAGAGAAGAGCATGTGGCACAGCTCCTTGAGAAAGAGCTTACTGGCTCTCCAGCCTGTAAATTGTTTCCATGCTGGTGTACACAGCAACATGCTAGTGTGCCTTGGAAGAAACCCAACACACTTCCCAGCTAAAGCATTTCTTTCTTTCAATATCCAAGGTGAGCTCAGTGTTCATAAAAGCAGAAGATTTCCAGGCTTGTTGGCTGAAGCAATCTACCAACACCTGTGAGGCATTTAGCCTCCAGGCTCTAGGTCCTGGCAGAGTTGCCAGGTATGTGGAAGAGGAGGAACAATGCAACCCCACGCCAGGTTATTGCTGGGAAAGCTTCTTCTGTACACTTGCAAAAGATGTGGGAGGAGTGTTGTGATGCAGGGCCCTGGAAAAAGCCATATGTGGTAGCACATTCCCCTGTATCTACCCAAGTAATTAATGGCAAGACTCCCTCTGCCTTGTCTGAACTCCTCAGCCCTCATCCCTAAGAGACTTCAGGGCTAAGGAGGTCTCAGCGACTTCCTGGATTCTTGTCTTTCTGCTGGTGCCAAATGCAGTGGTAATTTCTGGAATAGAGATGGTATAAAGCAAGAGAAAGAAGTAGAATCAATGCATTTTACATTATTTTTGAGCTTCTTTATAATTAGAAAGAAACTTTTGTGGGCTTCTTTCAACCTGTACTTGTACGTTGTGATTTCACCCCTGTGAAATAAACATCACTCTTATCCTTGTCCTTCTCCTTTCTGATATGTGTGACCTTTTCCCTTTGCTGGTTCTCTCCACTTCTGGGTCTTTGCCCATGTCTCTCTCTCTCTCCATCCTTCTGGGACATTTCCTAAATTTTAAATATCAGCCTAAAAAATCTTCCTCTTTAGTTGAAGAATACAGTATTGATGTCAATTGCAACGTATTTCTGCCTAGCTCAAAAGCTGAGGGACTTCCTTGAAAAACACTGCAGACAATTGGTTTCATAGCAATGAGGGAGAAAACTTCAGGCCTTGTCCTGATTTCCAGCTAATCCAAGCTTACATGAAAACTCCCTGTGACGCACAAATAAATATTTACTATATGAATTTAAGCAACATTTCCTGCTTTGCAAAAACAAAGTCAGTGTTTGAGCTGGACTTTCTGTCAAGTAGGTTTCTGATATACAGTGCTTATTATGGCATCCTGACAGGTTTCTTCTTCACTTTCTCAGCAGGACTTGTTCACAGGAAACAGAAGGACCAAGATTTATACATTCAAAGCAGCATTTTGTTGCTTTACATGAGTAATTCAACAAAGGTCAAGCAGTGAAAACCAAAGAATGGAGGAGCAAATACAGAGCCAACACAAAGAAGTGAACCCGATTAATTTTTCCCTTGGAAATACTAGAGAGAGGATTGCTTTCCTTGGAGAACATGAGTTTGTTAACAGAGATGTTGCCATCATTACTGGGATGACTAAAATGTGGAGTGGAACTGCTTCATCTTTTATACAGTTCTGCGTCCACAGAGGGGAAAGCTTTTAGAAAGCAATAAGCCAGCAGAAAGTCATAGTTATTAATCTGAGATATTTTATCTCTTTTCTCTGTCTACATCTATTAGCCGTGCATGTGAGTCTTCAAAAAAAAATGCCTTTCTTATGTCCTCTTCTTACACACCCCTCCTTTGTTCTTTTATTGGTTTAAGCTGTAACTTAGCAGCTCAAGAAAATCATTCCCATTTTTACTACAAGTCTCTATAAATAATAAGTCATACATATGTTAGGAGTAAGAGCAAGAAGTAATTATTTGCCAAGGTCTGTCTTTCCTAGCAAAGAAAAAGCAGCCATCAATTGTGTAGGGTTTTTTTTAATAAAGTGGGTATCATCATGTGCACTGAGGAGAGAAAGGCCTCATCATAAAGAAAACAAATGGGAAGGAATCTGTTGGCACCTTGGCTTCAGAAAAGCCATATTTCAAGGTTTTTTCCACCAGTAATTACTGTGGTGTGGGGAATGGGCTCCAAGTTCCATTCATTCTCAAATCACCAAAGATCCCTTATCATTTCCCTTGACATTAGGCTTCTTTGTTGTTTTATAGGAGGATATGGGATTTCCTTGTAATTCATTCCAGAGGTCTACCTGCACTCTCCTTGAAAGAGGGTAGTTGATGAAAAAAAAAACTCCAAAAGAGAAATACAAGTCACATTAAAACACAGATTTTCTTTCCAGTCCCTGCATACACAGGGAAGAGCTGGGAACCCAGCAGCATTCACACAAGAGTGGCCCCCAGGAGCAGCAGGCATGTCTCCTCAGTGGAGCCTGCTCTCTTTGCTAGTATCTTCTTCCCTTTTCCCCCCCCATCAAGGTTGAAAAGGAACAGCCTAGTTTCATGTACTACTCCAATCTTCAGGATCTCAAGGAGCACTCTTCCTTTCCGGAGTCAGAACCTATTTAAGCCATCTACTCTAATGTGGTTTGCTATTTAGGCTGTGAGCCTTTCTCTTTATTCTTCCCATTGGCCACACTGGGGGGGATGAGGACCAATGGGAACTGCAAAGGTGTGTCAAAGTAGATCTTTGTCTTTCCAAATGTAAGTTTCTTTGGTCTCCTATCAGCTGCCATTTCCTATGCTTCCATGGAAAACTCAAGTCAGAGAGTTTCCACAGAGAAACACCCAGCGTGTCTCTCCAGCATTGCACCAATGTCTTTTTATTTTTGATTTCTTTTTCTTGTTAAATTTTACATCATTTTACAACATATACATTGCTGCTACACTGTGGCAAACTTTCAGCTAGTAAGGAGGAAGCTTTTACAACTGCGTTTCTGAAAAGGCTCCAATTTATTTCTCATAAAGATCCTTGGGATAAAAAGCAGATTAACATTCAGAAGTAAGTTAAATGAAAAATTGAGGCTGCTCACAGGGAGATATTAAAGGCTGATTGGCACAAAAGGGTACTTTCTGGCAAACTTCTTGTAGCACTGAAAGAAAAGGGTCAAGAGTCATCTGCTTAAGTAATGATCTCCAAGGCAAAAATATTGGCTGGCCCATCCCATAACTACAATGGACTATTATATGTATTTTCTATAGGATGAATACATCAATTATACTCATCATGTGGCTTCTTGAACATGCTTAACTTGCTATTTCCTTTTATTCAATGTGATAGCACATAATTTAATACAAAGGCATACATGAGAGCATTTTATACCTTCTCCCCTCTGTTTTAAATTTTGAGAATCAGCGGTTTCACTATGAATAATTTAGAGTGAAAAACTTTCAGAACTGAGGGGGCTGGTAGGACATGTCTTTGTCTGTGAGCAAAGTTCTATCCACTAACCACACTTAGGCAGGATGGGAAACAGCTTTGCCAATCAATAGAGCATCATAATTCGCCTCCTAACAGGAAATGAGGACTCTGCAATAATGCAGTTTTAATTTTAATGCAATTTAAAAAAAAAAAACACCCAGTACCAGATGCTCATCAGAAAACCATTAAATGTTATTACTATATGCTATTTCCCTTAGGAACTCTCATGGTTAAAAATCAACAATAAGAAGCAGCCTATACCCTTTTACAGTGAATCTCTCCAGCTGCAGTTCAGCTGAGAGGTCTGACAGGTCACAAGGTTCATCACAAGTTTGATTATTTCTCAAATGGTAAGACGAGATGAGGATAATGGCTATGTTTTTACAGACCTTCTCACCATAAAGCCACTCATGCTCTCCTTCCCTCAGCCTGATGAAAAGTGGCTCAAACACAGCCTTGTGTCCTCTGCTTTTTTCACTGTCCTTTCTTAGGTACATGTGCTGTTTCATTTCTCACCAAGTACTGAGCACTGGCCCTTCCAGATACAGGTGGCTTCCTGCAGGAAAGCAACAGCATGCCTCAGAGGATAGATGGATGGATGGTGTCTCAGTTTGACACCCATTTAGGGGAAAATGCTCTGGAAGGAACATCACCTCCACAGAAGGCAGGTTTCAGCACTCCCTCCCCCACTGATACAAAAGGAATCTCTTGGATAAAAGTGAAAAAAAACCATTTAACAAGAAGAGTGCCCACATGACACATGGCAAAAATATTAAACCTCCTCTCTGTAGAGAAAGCTGGTGGATTTAGAGTTCCCTCTGTAGCTGGCTCGGCCCCTCCCGAGGTCCGAGGCTGGGATGTGGCATCCCTGCAGCCTCCCTGCCGGTCCATGGGGTCCGATGACCTGGTTCTCGGATCACAGCTAGGCCAAGCAGTTCCAGAAGAGGAAGTTACCCAAGGATTTTGGTATGCTGGTAAGGGAAAATTTCTTGCCTCAGCTAACAGGCTAAAAGCAGGAGGGTGTTCCCTTGGCTCTGCAGCAGTGAGAACGCAAGGGAGTGTGTGAGCCCTTGAGCACAAACTGTGCTAAAGAATTTGCCTGGCTTCTCTCCCCCCTCTTCTGGACCCAGCTTAAAGCTATGGGACCCATTTCTGGGCATAAAGCGGATGATAGTGAAATACAGTATTATCATAAAATCACCCCAAGACAGATGGATGGATGGATGGATGGATGGATGGATGGATGGATGGATGGATGGATGGATGGATGGATGGATGGATGGATGGATGGATGGACGGGTAAATGGATGGATCTCCAAGCAGGGCTCTTGCACCAGCAACCCTGCTTGGTTGACACTACTCTCCTCCTTCCCCATCAGATCACAGCAGGAGCATTCCCTTTCACACCCCACTCTACTCTCCTGGCATGGAGTCAGTGCTGGAAAACTGGTTGTGTCAATGCTCCAAGATTTAATACAACAATATACTTCTAGAGTTTCATTCACTGGTAGTTCAATAGTTTTCTGGGAGAAGGAACCAAGGAGATAATTTTGTCTACAAAGCTGTTGCAAACTAAAATCATGGGAAAACTTGTTGCTGGTTTCTTGGAGAGTTAAGTCAATGGTTTACCAAAAACTAGGAACTTGAGAAAAACTACAGCTTGTGTGGAGTTCAAAACACAGTGATCCCAAAAAAGCCTTATACTGACATAAAATTATCAGTGTATTTTTCAGCTCCACATACTCAAAAAAAAGTTAATATGGATGACAAACACCTCAATTCTGAGTTTAGGGAGATCCTTAATTCACAAATACAGATCTTCTCAAGCTTTTATAAGGTTTGGGGGACTAAGACAGCAATCATAAAAAAACAAACAAACAAACAAACAAACAAAAAAAACCCTCACAATTTCTTTTCCTCAGCCTTCAAATGAACATGAAACGTATAGACCCAACAGATGGCAGCTGTAATTTCCTCCTATAATCCCTGAGAAATGGAAGGTTAGTATACTGCAGGAAAAGGGAATGCTGAAACCTTTCAATATTCAGGAAAAACAAAAAACGGGAGCCAGGATTCTTAGCATAAAAGCACAGCTACAAAGACTCTCTTCTTAGGAACTGGCAGCAACACAGTACACCCAGATCACAACCTGGACAGACAGAATTGGTTTGCAGTGCTAAAGAAGCATCTGACACTGCTTTCTGTGAGGAGGCTGATGTTGAAATAGTACCTGCTTCTTTTTCATAGCAAACATCTTTAAGTAGTCAGGTAAGTAACCCCAGTGCTGCAATGAGAATGCTGAGAATCTTCTAGGAAATTAGGCCAAACAGCTACAGCACCTCTGCACTAAGAAGTAATTGAGCACTTTGATATGATAATTGATTATAATGCATTGATTAAAGATGACAAGAGAGCATACACTCTCCAGATGACTTTCAAATTACAAAACCACAAACTTCAAAGCTTATTTGGACTCACACAACAAAATAGATTTTGTTATTTACAATGTAAAAAAAATGTACCCTCTTAAATGAGGCAAGAATTTTAAAACAGTAAATGGTGAAATGGCACAACCTGAAATAAGGAAGTAATCAATGCTATCAAATGGCTTCAATCTGTCCTGAGGACTCTAATCATATCCAGATGATAGCATGGGACTGATTGGGTGTCTCTGGCAGCAATTCTTACCAAGGTCTGATTATAACAACGACAATAGGAAAAAGAAAAATTTGTTGTTAGAGGGTGGTTAAGAAGGCCCGAAGAAATGTGCAAACAGTTGCTTAGTTTGCTGTAAATCTATCTGGTCTGGTGGATGCAAGTAAAGGCAGCAACTACTGTTGGTCATTTCCAGCCACGCTGAGATGCTTTTCATAAATTCAGCTAAATACACACTGGAGAATAGTTTTACTTCATGGTAAAAGCAAACCAATTTGCAACCACTTGTAATTTCTACAAACTAGCAAATCATCAGCAAAGCATCTTGACTTGCTTCCTGGATTTAAAAGCTTTTTGAGGCTCTCCTTAATTGCACATTATTTTAATTGCCATGATTCTACCTCTAGAGCTGTAAGGGAACCGTGCATTTGTTGCTATTGATTTATATCATCATTCCAGACATGTATCAGGACCATGTTTTCCTTGCCATAAAAAACTTTACAAAGATATGACCCTGCACAGAGAGCTTTATCTAAATCTGCATGACCAGAGGCAACAGGTGGCTACAAGAGAGCAATGACAGCAGAAAAATTTTACAGTGCTCAAAGGAAAGCAGAGGGCTCAGTACAAAGTTAGGACTTCACTCCTATCACTGATGCAGCACTACATCTCTAGGCTGAAACTTGATACCAGAGCATGCAGCTCACATAAACCAAAATTTGGAGATCAGCCAGCATCTTCTGAAGTTTCTTTAAGGTTAATCAAATTTCCCTAGGCAGACTCTGCTTTTCTCAGTTGTTTCACATTGTGTCTGAATAAGCAATCCCTGCAACACAGCTTTGGTGCAACCAGGTGAAAGCAGGTGTCTAGAGCGAAGCTGGGATTCATCCATATTGGGAAATCAAAACAAAGCCCAAGAGACACAAAGTCATTCAATTCAAGTACAACTGAGAACCTGGAGTGACGCAATTGCCAAAACTGCACTTTTAATTTTTAACGAAAAGTTGCTTTCAGGATGAGCACAGAGGAGACCAGTCACAAACCATGGAACACTTGCTGCTTAGCAAAGGTACAAAACAACCACGTAAGAAGAGTTGTGGGTGCAAGTGACTGGATCCAACTCACCAAGCTGTCCTTTGGCAATGCAAGCACCGCTCTCTCCCTGGGGGAGAAAGTGCAGATATTTTGCAACATCTTTATACCAACTGTGTGAGCTTTAATTTCTTCATTCCACAGTGTGCTGCTTCTAAGCTAGGTTATAGGTTAAAGGTTTGATTAGGGACAAGAGGTGAGACAAGAAGATTGAAAAAAGTATTTACGAAAGGGAAGGAAAGTCTCACTCTTCCCACTGATAAAAAACATTATCTTGTCTAATGGGAGTGTACTAGTGCTGGTCTATCATGTCCCCAGCCGGTTACATCTTTGTTTCAAAGGTTTGCCCTGTGGAGTGCCATTCCTCAGACAAGGACACAGCGACCTTCACAATATCCAATGAGTCAGAGACATTTGGCAGTGAGGGGAAGCTTGTTCAAGATGAAAGGAAAAGCTGAAGCTCCTAATCACAAAAGACAATACAGTTTTTAAATGCTTCCCACCATACGTGTGAGAAAAACACCAGAACTTTATTTAAATTCACATTTCTGGCTTGATGGTTACAATTGCTGGAACTTACTTCATGAAATTACCTGGAGTGAATGTCATTGAAGAGAAAGACACAGAGTCAGTGTGGTCACTGCATTGGTTATGGGGGCAGTCCTGGCAGCTGAAATAGCAGGCAATGGAACAGCCAAGGGATGACAGAAGCTAACCACGTCAGGTGGTATTCTCCACTATCTCAGCTATCCACTGGTGTGCAGCAATATGAGAGTGAATCCGTACTGGAACAACTCTCCCTCTTCAACCACAGAAGGAACACCACTTGCAATGAGAACCTACCTCTAATTATTCCTTTCTCACTTCATTCTTGCTTCAGTCACACCTTGTGCAACTCAGACTGAAATATTAAGTCAGGAAAGATCTGCACATCAGCAAGGTACCTGTGAGGCAGGATGAACCAGTCTGCCCATCAGTCACTGCCATTCCCCAGTCACAGGGAAAGCATCGGTCTCTTCCCTGACACGAGTACAAGGATTTACGTGTCATGATTATTGGCAGTTTTCAGGCTTATTGTAGCAATTAATGCATGAATCATGGAAAGGTTCCTACTTCACTCACCAAGGCCATAAAAGGCACATTGTAAGGAGGGAATCTGTCCCGGGTGCCTTGGGACAGATTTCTAATCCAGGTTAATTACAAATACACCTGAGTTCCTCCTGTGGCATCACTCAGGCTTATACCCCTCTCTGCCTCCTCATACAAACTGACTGCCAGATTCCCACTGAAGAGGATGCTGCCATGCATCCTCTTCCCTAGGAATCCTATCAGGACTGCAAAAGAATCTGATTGCCTCTTCCACTCCTGCTTTTACAATACCATCCTGCTGTGGGAGGACCTATGAAGGAATAAATGAAGGACCTGCCCACCCCACCCCTGGGGCCTGGTGAGCCAGTTTTGTTGCTGGGAGGAGAGGCAGAATTGCCTCCTCCTGTCCTGTGCCTCCCTGTGCTGAAAACCCATTATGGTTATGAGGCTGTAAGTCTGTACTGTTTGCAGGCTGAAGGGGAATTAATGCAGCTGAATTTGGAAGGACAAAGAAAACCAGTGTTGTACTATGATCGATGGTCATTGATCTGACACTAATTACTAAAACAAAAAAAAATTTTAATATTGGAATTACATATAATCAGTTGATTATTCATTCTAGCTGGTTTCTTGATGTATTTGACTCCAACTACTAGCAAATATTTCTTACTAAGCACAGTGAAAGGTAATCAACCGAACGAAATTGCTACCTCCTTCTACCTTTGTTCAGCTTAGCAATGCACTTTGCATGAGGAGATGCTTTGCATGAGGAGCTTTGCATGAGCTTTGGGATTTAGATCCCTAATGTCATCTCAACTAATGTAAACATATAAAACCCTCTAATCTTTTCTTTAATAAAGCTTCTTACAGACGTCTCAGAACTCATTGTGTCTTGTGAAAGTGAGTCAGTTTCCTGTGTGAAACAAAATTTTAACAGGTCACAGTCCCCTGTTTTCTATTCTCTGAAAGTTTCTGATGTTGGTTTCTGTATGAATGCATCCTTAAAATGCCTTCTTAACCTGGCCTCTGGTGTCCTTTCTCAGGGGTCTTTCTTATCCATTTCCTTTGGACCAGCCCCAACCTTTACAATTTTTCATTGAAATGGACAGTGCTTGGAAATTATATACCTCAGGACAGCGTGCCCAGTGGTGCTCACAACCCTTCCAGGAGGGCAGTGATTATTGTTGCATGTAGTCACTGTCTCAGACAGGTATCAGAACCTGAATGATCTTGGTGTTCCCTTCCTGTCTTCACAAAAACATTTTTCTTCCTCAGCTCTCTTAGCCCCCCACTGCCCCACTCAAACCCTCAGAACTTCAAGAAGGAAGAATGAGATAGGAAAAGGGGTGAAATCAGCAACAAGGGTGCTCCAATAATTGGACCTGCCCCCATTTTCCACACCCAACTCAGGTAAAAGAGGCTTTGCAAGCTCTGCACCATGTGTCTGCTCCAACTCTCGAGAGTCTGTGGAAGGTTTTGAGCTTCCACAGGAACAGAAGCTCTTATGATGGGCATCAACTGATTAGGTAGATTTCATAAATTTCACTGAGTATTCTTAGTAGGAAGGCACCCACAAGGATCACTGAGTCCAACTCCTGAATGAATGCTCCATAGAGAGATGACAATGATCACAGCACCACAGCTGTAAGAACCATCTGAAGCAGACAAGGACAATAGACTAAATTTCTCACAGGGTACAGAGTGGTTGGAAGGGGAAGTTCTGCAAAGTTGTAAACTCCGGAAAAAAAGTGAAAGACAAAACTGAAAACAAACCTCAGAAATCTTTCCTTTGAGCTGGAGCTGAACCATCGACCTAAGGATTAATTTTCAGAGACAGCCTACAGTCCTCCCTCTATCAGCTGAGCTATCAAAGGAAGGTAAAGGAGTGCCAAGAATGAGTCAAGACTGATCAACAATAGCCTTAGGCTCTAATGGGCCTCCATATGTATTGCTTTTCACAACAGCAAAACAGTTTCCAAAAAAAGGCACAAAGCTAATTCTCCCGCGAAATTGGATTTTGGTTACAAAACTGCCAGTTTTCTTTGCCAAATAGTTCACAGCTCTTGTAAGACTGTTGGTGGTGGTAGTGTTAAGGTTGGAGTTCTTCTCGTGACCCATATGAAATCTGTCTACGTCTTGACAAAGAAATTTGCCCACTCTTTGGTGACCTTGCCACATTTCCTAAGTTGAACTAGGAACAGAGGGAGACCTCCCCTCCACACAATTCTCCACAAGAGTTCTCCAGCCAAATCAAATAACAAAATAGCAAACAAAACAGTTAACACCTCCCTGGCAGCTCCCATAGTGAATGTAGAGTAACAGAAGAGAAGGACAGAAAGGAATAACCACTGTGGTTTCAATTCAAATCTCTCCAACTCCCTTAGTGAATGTAAGACCCCTCGAACACAAATGAGGTTCCAATGTCTGGCATTGCAACCAGTGGCCTCCCCAGCCCCTGGGGAAAGAAGCCCTGGAGGGCTGAACCCTTTATGAATCATCTGAACACAGCAGCTCACAGCTGTGGCAATTGAAAGCAAACTACACTCTTTGAATTATAGTGATTCACCAGCATTTGCCTGTCTGAGCAGCAGGGTGGGGCACAAAGCTGTGAGCAGACACCCTGTTTGCCGAAACCATACCATCCTACTTGTGATGGGAGTGTGTGCAGCAGTGTTACCTCAGTGCCCTACAGCATATCCATCCCTAACCCACGCTTACCTCCACCTCCTCCTTGTGACTCAACCCCAAACATAAGGCTGCTGCAGAAAGCCTGTAGCAAGCAGGTTGGGGGGAAGTGATTATTCCAACATATTCAGGGTTTATGAGCTTGAATTGAGAATGCTGTGGCCCACCTTGGCTCCTTGGTACAAGGCAGGCATGGACATCATGGAGTGAGTCCAGTGGAGGGGCAGCAAGATGGTGAGGGATCTGGAGCACAGGGTGGAGGAGGAAAGGCAGAGAGAGCTGGGCTTGTTCAGTCTGCGGAAGAGATGGATGAAGGGGGATCATCCTGCAGCTCCCAAATGGGAGACTATGGGGAAGGCAGGGCCAGGCTCTGCTCAGCAAAGTGAAAGGTGACAGGCATGACCTACCACCAGAGAAATCTTGTTGAGATATAAGGGGAGAAAATACCATGACTGTAAAAATTTTCACCATTGTAAATTTTGTCTGGAGGGCGGAATTTTCGAGATTGACTGACACGGTGCTGAGTAATATGACCTAACTTTAAAGTCTACCCTATCTGGAGAAAGAGGTTGGACCAGCTGCTCTTCAGAGGTCTTTAGCAAATGAACACAACAGGGATCTCCATGTCAGGAGGGTGACTCCACAGTGCAGACGGACTCACAGCAAAACTATCACCATATACATCTGTTTGGAAAATACAGCTCTTTGTCTTAACAACCAAACTCACACACACATTTTGTTTATTTTCATACTAACAGACATCTTAATGCTCCTCCACTGCTAAACCACCATATATCTCAAAACAAACTCAATAAGATGTCTCACTGTTTTTGTTTGTGGGATGTGGAGGCACCTTCCTCTGAAATCCCCGGGGCAGGGACCCTGCAGGGTACAGGTCTGTCCCTGTCCCTGTTCCCATGTCACATGTGCCCCATACCTGTTCCTGATTGGTTGGTTTGGGTGCCCAGGGCCCGGGAAAGGAGGGAGGGTCCCATGACTGGGTCTGCCTGGGAACTCCAGCCATGTGGCTGGAGGAATAAATCATCTCTGAACATCTAAAGAAATATCGCTTCATCTTTCCTTCCAAGTTCATTGCTGTCTTATACATGGTGTAAGGATTCCCTCATTACAACAAATGGTGGAGATATGCTGGCAAACGATCCCTGGAGAAGATAATTTGGTGATTCATGAGTAACTTTGGATATCTCTTCTTGCTTTCGTTTTACTGTCCCATATCTGAACGATGGAGGACTCATGGCTGTCCGAACCACAAAGAGACATTTACCTTAAACTAAAAAAGGTTCTTGAACAGCAATATGTAGATTTTAGCTTAATTCAAGCTCAGAAAGAACTAAGACACTTTCTTCTATGTTTCTTGGGATTTGGTTCTTACCAAGGACTTTTGGAAAAATGTTTGGACGCAGTTAATTTCCGAATCAAAAAACATGCCCATGCAGGACTATTTCCGTGAATATTACCTGATTACAGAGGCTGTTGAGCAATATCAGCTGTGTCCCACTGCTGTATCAGCAGTGAACGCGTGGTCGAGCAGCGCACGCATTGCAGGGGGCTCCTTCACCACCCTGGAAACTGGGCAGCCCCGGCCACGGGCACCCTGTGCATTGCGGGCAGCAGCGAGGGAGCTCCCGTGCGTGGGAGAGCCAGTAAGGCCAGGCATGACAGGAGCAGAGCCAGCGGGGAGACCGGAGGTGGCGGGAGTGGAGCCAGGAGCAGCACAGCGGCACGGGCTCGGCGGTGTTCGCCCTGAGGCAGCAGCGAGGGCGGTGGTGGCTGAGGTGCGTCCCAGCGATGGTCGCCCTGCACCGCGTGGTGAGCGATGGTCCGAGCCCCATGCTGAGAAAGGCAGCGGCAATTGTGGCAGTCTCTATGGAGACCGCGGTGAGCCATGCCAAGCCAAGCCAGGGCAGCGTGGGGGCGTGAAGGGAACTGTGCTAGCTGACAGACACACAGCCGACAGCAGCAGCAGTGGCAGCAGCGGCGGCGGTACAAAGCCACTAACACGTGAAAGCCTTACAGGGCGCAACCATGCAGCTGCATGAATGCCCAGAAAGCATGGAGCAGCTGCGTAGAGCTCCAGAGCTCAAGCAAGCACAGCGCCAAGCGGCAATGCAGAGGTGGCCGAAGGCGGAGCAGCCGGCAATGGCGGAGTGCAGCAGCACGGCCAGACCAGACCCACACAGCCCCACATGCGATCCTGAGGAGTCAAGACCCCGCAACAGGAACGCGCTGGTGGCCCCAGCCCCAGGGGTCCCGGCTGTGGCAGCTCCGGCGCGAGAGCAAGAAAACCCGAAAGTGAAAGCAAGAACAAAGGAACTTGGAAAAATGAAAAGTTTCCACAGCTAGGGTTTCTGGAACTGTAAAATGTATAATGTAAAGAAAAATTACAGTTTCTTGTTGAAAAACAATACTGGAGAAAATATTTTTGTCCATAAATCCGCTATTGTAAAAAATAACCCCAAAAGTGATGTTCCAAGCTTAGAAGAAAGAGAAAGAGTAGAATTTAAAATTGTACAAGGAAGAAAGGGCCCACAGGCCGCATGTGTTACAGGCCCTGGGGGTGTCCCTGTGCAAGGTAGTAGATATGCTAGACAATATCCCCATAACCCCTATACTTTCCCCTATCCCACCTTCCCCTTTTATCCCATGCCCCTTTATCTCCCATATATGCCCAGCCCAAATTTCCCTTTCTGGTCCCCTCACAAAACCAAGCCTTTTAATTTGCCATTAATCCCTTTGCAATGCTGATGGGGGGATGAAAAGGAGGGAGGGAAGAAATTAACTGTCATTTTCTAAGATTCCAACAGGTACAAAAAGGAAAATCCCTTCCTCAGTTTCCATCTGAAGCATGCTCAAGTCCTGTCTCCCTTCTGATGCCCCAAAGAAAATCTGTTTGGACATTTGGGGACTCAAGATAGTGGCTTCCTTTCCTTTGAAATTGTTTTGCTGTTTATCCAACTGTTTCCAATGTTATTTTATTTAATAAGAAAGGGTGAATTGTGGAGGTGCCTTCCCCTGAAATCCCTGGAGGAGGGACCCTGCAGGGTACAGGTCTGTTCCTGTACCTGTCCCCATGTCACGTGTGCCCCACACCTGTTCCTGATGGGTTGGTTTGGGTGCCCAGGGCCCGGAAAGAGAGCAGGGTCCCATGACTGGGATCTGCCTGGGAACTCCAGCCATGTGGACTGGAGGAATAAATCATCTCTGAACATCTAAAGAAATATCACTTCATCTTTCCTTCCAAGTTCATCGCTGTCTTATACATGTTGTAAGGATTCCCTCATTACAACAATGGGAATATAGGAAGGTCAGGAAATATTTGACTTATCTACAAAGTACTGTTGCAGTTTCTCAGATGCCTAGTCCTGGGACCTGTGATGCTTCAGTCCCAGGCTGTGACAGTCACTTACCCACCAGCAACACATCAGCTGATGCTGTAAAGAAAAGCATATGGTGGAGAGAAAGAGAACTGCTGTACCTGAAGGGGCAATATCTGCACTCTCTGGGGTCAAATGGCCTAGGAAAGAGGACCAATATGCAAGAATGTGGGGTTAATCTTGTACTGGAAAAAGAATGGCACAACAGATAACAAGGACTCAAGCTCCTAAATAAGAGCAGATAGCATAGCCCCAGGCATCTAATCTGTTCCAGTTTGGAATTCCCACAGCATTTTCAAGGGCACTTCAGGCTTCTTTCAAGCCAATTTAAGCCCATTGTCATGAGTCTGCCTTATCTGAGTTACCTTGCACAGACCCCTTAAAAATAATTCACTACTTCTCACCCACACATTCAAGGACCCCAAAACTGAAAATTAATGTTCTACCCAGTTTAAGTCTTTGGTACTGTCATCTAATCCATAGGTAACAATACAGACTTCAGGGCTAGTATTACCATCTCTTTGCTGTCAGAAGTTGTTACTGGTGAAGATAACCATAAACAATTTGTACTCTCCTGTAAGAAATCAGTAGTGGTTAAAGTCAAGATAAAAGTTCAAATGGATCAGATAAAAAGTGGATGCTGTTACTATCTATGCATGAACAAATGGGATGCAGAAACCACAGTGTTGCCTTGACAATAAAAAGCATTGGAGATCTCTTTTTGTGCAGCTTGCTAGCAGTGATATATGGGTGATTTGTGAAAGATATTCTCCTAAACTACAAATGTACCCTCCAGGGCAGTTTTTCAAAGTAGATATTCCTAGGAAAAATTAATTAATATTTTCTTGATTTTTTTTTTTAACTTGGTAAGCTTTGAATGCTTAACAGAATTAAAATTTGGCATGGAGTTCATGAAAGATCTCTGATTATTTTGATTCTTTTAACTGATTAAATGAAGATACTAAGCTTTGAGAGCAATGTGACTGGAGCCCAGAGCTGTATAAAGGGAACAGCTCACCTGTTTCATGTGGTGTAGAAGAAGATGAAAGGAAAGGATGTAGCTTGAAAGTAGGATGGAGAGCAGCCAGAGGTAAAGCAACTAATATCTGGACTGTATAATTACACTTGGTAATGCTATGTGTTTTGTTAAGCACAGACTAGCACATGATGGTCTCCAGTGTTTTGTATACTTACAGGTCGACTTTCTAAGGTTGCCTTAAATGGTTTAAATGAGTTTGGTTTTGCTTGTTTTGTTTTGTTTTTTCCTAGTGAAAAGCTTTTAAAAATCTGGTTCATTCTGAGGGACTTTCAGGAATTGTTTTCTTTTGAGGTGGAAATACACACATGCCCTGAATATGAGCATTAGGCTGGACTTGTAATAAATTTGTGAAATCTCTGTGTTCACTTTATTTCTGTCTGGTGTGTGTTACAGGTCACTGGTTGACTGCTGTGGGTTCTGCACCACCAGCTAGCAATGATCTCAGGGTATCTCAATTTGGCAGCTTTGTTCTATACTCCTGCAACGGAGGAGGAAGTTTTCCTAAAGACTACTACTCATAGCAACTTGAATTTAGAGTCTGAAGTGTCAGGGAAACCATCATCTCCTTCTGGTCTACCTGCTAAAATTCAAGATAGAAATCTCTTTAGGCCAGGAATTATCTTTGTACTTAAAGGCTGAATAGCAGCTGGCACAACAGACCTCCAGCCCAGGCTCTGTTGTGATGTAAATAATATGTAGGACTCCTTGGGCCAGCTTCAGAGACAACTCTAATAATGTCAGTGTGAATGAATGCCAAGGGGCAGGAAGATGGGAGCAAAGAAAGAAAAGAATTGGGAGAGTACATGAAGGTTTCAATAAAGGAAGTTTGATTGCATCGCCACAGTGTGGGCAGCATTTCAGGATACACAGAGTTTATAGGACATTACTTACAGCTACCAGGGTTTTTGTGCTCAGAGAATCCATTTAATACTTCTGAAGCTGCTCTGCTATCAGTAAGAGACTTCCAGAGGGAAGTATCCTTTGGGTATGCAACAACTGAGCTGTGTATGCTGAAATTTGCTACATAACAACCTTATAGGTCTTGGGGTAGTTTTAATAAAAAGAAAATATTATCTTTACAGGCAAACTGTTTTAATTCCATTTTCTTCCTTTGTATGGCGGGTTCCATAAGCAATTAAAGTGCAAAAGTTGAAGTCGCAGGGCAGTGCCCAGATATCACATATAGATTGCACAACTCAGTAAGGATGATACAAGTGCCTAAGAGCTCACCCTATCAGCAGGCATGGAAAGAAGTACCCTCCATGTAGTTATCAAACTATTCTTCAACACGTTAAAAGTTCAGCCATGTTAAGCCAAGTTATAAAATGCAGCGAGCAGCCTCCCTGCCCTCTCTCCCACACGGGGTTCCAAGTCTTGCCCTTCTCCTGGTGAAAGACAAGACTAATAATGTGTGAGCTTTTCTTTGATGATGATCAGCCCAGAAAGTTTTGATATTTGGGTGGCAATTAACTGCAGCTGGGACATGACATTACACAGACACAATGTACTAGCTCCTAGCTGTTGCAAACCATAAGCCATCAGAGAGCCTGACCCCTAGGTAGGTTAACTTAGTTTCCATCCAACCAGTACCACGGCACACGGTTTGTTTGTGTAAGTTTTTCCCTCTGTGTGTCCTTACTACTTTACAATAGCTGTTGTAAAGGCTGTGGCCTCACTGGAGGCTTTGGTGGCAGCAAAACCCTGCATCACTTGAAGGAGGACAGTAGTGCAGAGTACAAAAGTGGCACTATTTGGGACACGGGAGAGCCCACCACCTCCTATGACTGCTTCCCTTCGGGTGGCAGTGCTTCCACCCAGCCACCTCCCTTCCCCGGCTCATCAGGCCTCTCAAAGTATAAAAGCCCTAATGAAAATGAAACATGCATGTCATATAAAACGAGGAAAGGCTCAACTGCTGGCAAAAAAAATAGTGTGAAATTACAGTATCAGTGTGAGAGGGAGAGATACGAGCCCTCATTCCCCAGGAGAGAATTTGAAAGTGCATAATTTTCTCCATTCACAAGTGGCATTTAAGGGGCAGCTTTTGGAAGCTAAGAGGAAAACCCAGAAGAAAAAGAGCCCTTACAAGTGGAATGAATACTTCTGCCCTAAATATTTGGGACCCTTTTTTAAACCATACACTTGATTTAGCATGGGGAGATGTGCATGCACAGCCCTGATGAACTGGTGTGGTTCTTAATGTGTTTTTCTACCCACAGCTAATGCTTTATCTAGTCTTTCTGAAGACTCAACATCAAATACTTTAGGGGTTACAAAAAAACTCAACAACACCAACAAAAAAACACCAATAAAAAAACACCAACCAACCAACCAAGAAAAAAAATTAAAAAAAATAATTAAAAAAACCCAAAACAACAAACTACGATACAACTCTTTGGCTGGTTTTTCTCCTCATGGAAGAATTTAGCAGTCCTGGGTAAGGAGAAGACTTGCTTGTGTCAGGTCTGGCTGTGGTAGGGGATACTTGTCTCTCACATTCACGAGAATATAATTTATTTTTAAAGAGCACTTTAATATAGCATCACAATATTACCACACATCTTGCTTAAGCAAAGAATTTTTCCAATCTATATTCAGTGCCAGATAGAGTGACTATAAAATGAGTTACTGTACCTTAAATTTATGACTTGGCTATGGTGACAGGAAGTTAATTAGACAAACTCTGACCATGTCTTCTGGGTCCAAATCCACATTACTTGGACATATAAGAATTACCAGCTGCGTGAGAGCTCATGTTTCTGGAGGGACTTGGTTTTAAAGGATGAAATAACAGGTAAAGGAGTGAAGAATGACAGCCACTGTGGGGCCCAAATCAGTGAAGCAGCAGCATTTAAGCTCTTTTCCAGCTAGACTTTAACACCTCATAGCGCAGCCAGAATATGTTAGACGCATGTCTGAGGCATGAATGCTGGCTCAGACCACGTGTAAAACTAAGCTCTAAACACAGTTTGACTTTTCCAGGTTATTCTTAATTTCAGAGAACAGCGAGTTGGAGCCGATTGCACACACAGATCCTGATGGAGCAGACCATATATTACACAGCCCATGACGTTACTAACCTCCTTGAGTCTGGCAAACTGCTGGGCCTTAATAGACCTGGACCTACCAGGATTCAGCAGGCCAGGCAACAGCAGTATCAAATCTAGGCTTCACCTCAGCTATAAGAAGCAAAACCTTTGGGCAGGCATAAGTGTTTTTCTGATGCCTCTTTTGTAAACATCAGAGTTCCTGGGGAAATTATTCTGGAGAGCAACTGTCATCGTATTAAAAAAAAAAAAAAAAAATCTGTTCTGTTCCCACTTCTTTATCAGGAGCTGAGCTCCAAATTATGCCCAGATATTATATGGTCCTGTTTTGTGGTATTCCCTCCTTTACATATTCAGAGCCAAACATTTCAGATATCACTAAATATCAAACAAGGAGTAGGGCAGTGTTAATATTAAATTTAGTTTCAGGTCAAAATATCCTTTCTGAAAGGGATGAGCAAACTTCAGAAGGTAAGAACAACCACCCAAAATAATGGCTACATCCCTACAAGCTGCATAATTCTTCATTTTTCTTAGGTTAAGCTTGGATACAGCAGTCAGAAAGGAGCTGGGCCAAGGGATCTTATTGCTACAACTTTGTACATGTCATTTGTATTGCTACAGGACTCGGGGACCCCAAATGGGGATTAGCGTCCTATTGAACTAGGCACTATAAAAACAAACACCACACAGAAAGTTCCCTGCCCCTGAGAGTTAATCTTTGGCCATTTCTCTGCAGCATCTGGGGATACAGTAGGGCATAAGGAAGTGTATTAGGGCATACTGCATGGATTTCAAGTAATCTTATTTCTGTAATCCTTGCCCTTTCTTACCATTGCTTCTCTTCTGTTTGTTAACCTATCTTACCATTCCAGTTTAAATTTAATTTGTGAGCTTCTTGGGCAGAGCTCTTTGTATCTTTTCATTTGTTGTTTGGTTTTTTTTTTTCCTTTTCCACAATTTTGAGCCGCAAAATATAATATACATGATTGAAAACATGAAAGAAAACTTCCCTCCATCCCTAATAAAAGAAATCAATATGATCTATTTAAATGTGCATCTCTGAAGTGTTATGATTTTGTGCCTCTATAGAGCCTAATGCAAGCCTGTGGACCAATGAGCAAGACAACCGGTATGGCAACACAAATAAAGAAGTCTGGTGTACATATATATATACAACAAGTACTTCTCCAGATTATATGCAGGCAAAGGAGATATATCTATAAAATAATGCCTACTGGTTAAATACAGAAAAAGCCACTGGTATACAGCATTGTGATTGATAAACTGGATTTGCAGGACCCCATAAAGACAAAGCAATGTGACAGAGTCAAGGGAATACAGTCTCAGCCTCTCCAGGCCCTGGAATGAAATGCGGTCATTCTCCCTTGTCTACGGTCTTTCCTTTTCAGGCCAGCCTCATGCCTGCAGCATCCTCTTCCCCTGCCTGCAGCCACAGCAGCCTCAGTTCTACCAAGCGACTATTTCTTGGGAAAGGAAGGTGCTGGTGCATAGGCAGTTTCTAACCTTTCCTAGGGAAGAAAGACTGCCTGGTCAGAAGAGGTTGTAAGGCAATAGTTACAGCAGTACAGTAGGTCCAACAGCTCTGCCTCCATCTGTCTATCCAGCACCTTACATAACTTATTCTTGCACTAGAAGAGGAAAAGAAAGAGGCATTGTTGAAAATTTGTTTAAAAGGCTGTGCTGAAGAACTATAAACAATAGGGTATGTTAGTTTACACGGACAGAGTAAGGAGGAGGGTACAGACAGTGTAATGGTGCCATTCACTCCTGCTTCCCCTCCAGGCCAAGCGTATCCACCCGACTGCCATCTCTAAATACAGCGGCTCCCGCTGCTGGCTTGCAAACCACAGATTTACTCTGCCCAAGCCGGCGGAGCGTGTGATGGAGTCTCCGAAGAGACAAAGGCTTCCCTCAGATTTCACTCTGCTTCTTCTCCCAAGCAGCAGGGAAAGGCGGGGTTCGGAGCTTTGGGAGGTGTATCTGCCAGCAGGCCAACGCTGCAGACCTTGTGAGCGCAGCCTGCCCCGGCCGAGCCCCGCATGCCGGCAGAGCAGGAGGTCGGGGGAGCCCCTTCACACTTCCACAGCCAAGGCTGTGAGCTATTTGGATTAGATGAGGAATTTCAAGTGGAAGCCATCTGAATGTGTGTGTGCGCATGTGCTAAGCTGAACTATGTTTAAAGAAAACAAATGGCTTCTTACAGTACCTCTGCAAGGTCCCATTCTAAAAGGGAGCATAAGTAACTCTCGTTTTTCCTGACACTTCAAATTTAAATGGGATTATGTGGGGTGGGGGTGGGTCCTGAAAGCAGAGAATCACGAAAAACCCATGACAGCAACAGTATGAATAAATTGGCAAGATACGCTGTAAATGGCTCTGATGCTGAACAAAAATAAAACAAAAAAAATCATATTGCAGCCATTTTAAGACTTCTGCTTCCTTCTTCACCCCTGCCACTAAGCAGGCTTCTTCAACATGTGACAAGAAGAATTCAGAGGGATGCTTGCCAAGTGTTTTCTGACCCAAATCCTAGAGGTATCCTCCATCTGCAGCAACAGACAGCTTGCTGTGGTCTGTCATTACCTTCTGTTTGGTTTTCAACACCAGCTACCCTAGTTAATGAAAGAAGATGCAACCACTGAAGACAATGAACAGAAAAACTTCAGCAGCATTTCTGGGAAGCTTAGAGGAAGACTTCTCTCATCTTGAATAGGCCAGAGTACTGGACAATAACGACTGAGGCATGCATACGTAAGTGCATTGCTAATAGCAAACTCAGATATTCGGAAAACAAGCTACATAAAGCCAGGTGAAGAGGATTTAAGGACAAGAAATGAAAGGCAGAGCTAACCATTCACTTTCTGTCACAACATCACACCTACCCAACTTGGCCCCTATCTGCAGGCAATAAACGTCATCCCTTGAAAGAGCCAGGCTGTCAGAAATATTTTTTTTCCTTGCAGGACTGACACCCAGCCACACATCCATAAAGTTCTTTATGTAAATGTTTGCATGTGGCCCTTTGCATCTAAGGTTTGTAGCAATGCATGGTATTTAGCAAAATGCCATTCTCCTAAAGGGCAGCATATTTTTATTCTTATAATTTTAGCATGGAAATTAAAACGAACATATTTTAACATGGGAAAACACTTTCCCTGAAGCTAGGCACTGCTGCTTCACTGTGCTGCTGCTGGTGGTCTGATATTTTTTCTCTGCATATTCAGAAACAATTCAAATGTAACAAATGCCCATTTACCTACCACATAAACACGAATACTTAAAATCCTTGTCTTTGATAAGCCATTCTCCTCTTTAAGGATCCATTAGGCCAAACATGAATGAAGCCTAAAAAGCTACTTAAAGCTTTTGGAGAATTCTCTGGATTTCTAGCTTCACATTTCAGTTACTTCGATGTTTGCATTAAGATGCTTGTCTGAGTTCTGCCCTGCAGGATTCAGAAAAAGAAAAATGTTCCTTTTGTACTGAACACAACTGGTAGGTATTTAGCTATTTTGTGTGTATTATGACAGTACCATCTGGCATTCATCTGCCGGCTACCTCAGGAGAATGTCCCCTTCCTACTTGCCTGTATGATGCTGGCCAAAATGACAGAGTACACCAAAGGTTAACTTCCTGTAATGTGGTCTCTTGGCTTATCTTGAGTAAGACAGTAGTTCCTTTATACTCCTAACTTTGCATTTCACATGCTCTCCTGCCTGCCTGGAAAACAGGGTCATAAAAGATTCCTACGGGTCAGACACCTCCTAATTCGAAGCCAGGGGTAATCCTAACAAACTTAGTAACAACAATGTATATGGCCAGTTGGCACTGCACATGCAGAAGGAAATGTGAAATTGAAATGGAAATTTGCCCAGTTAGGTTTGCTCTGTTCCACTAAAAAGCTTTGTACAGTGGAAGCATAAACAAACCACTGCTCTTAGAAGTCATGGTTCACCTGCTGACTCAAACACTTATGTCTGTCAACCAGCATGAGAGAGGCCAAGGGGACTATCTGTTTGGGTTTCTCTTTTGGTCTTAGCCTAATTTATCTTGTCAGTTCCAAGATCTCCATTCCTTTCTTGAAAGGACTATAAAAGAAGTTTGGCTTAGCCGTGCCCTCCAATTATTTGATTATTTTTAAGCAAACAAACAAGAACTTACAATGGACCAGTTCAGATTGCCTAGTTCAGCTCCCTAGTAATTCCTAAAGCTATTTTCATCCTAGCCCTTTCCTCAAAAGGCAGTTCCTTCATCCCTTTGAGGATATATACTTTAATACTCCCAACCTGCTTCTTGCAAACAGCCTTTTCAAGAGAAACAAGCCAGTCTTGAGCAATTAAGACCTATAGATCTCCCTTCACTTCCTTCAAAGCCATTGTGGAGGTGCAGCTGAAACCCATTAAATTCAATTGAGCCCAAATGGCCCATAAGTCATATGGAAACTTCCTCTGGGCTTTTAACAAAGAGCCTTGCTTTAAATTCCAAATTACAAACAAATTCAGTGTGTTCAGCTTTCACATAAAACATAAAAATTAAAGAAAACATACAGAAGAAAAGTTGCATCAATGTAAGAAGGCACAAGCACTTACTCTCGTTCTGCAGTTACATTCTTCAGTTAGAAATATCATATTAATTCATGGAATTAATATTTTCTTTAGTCTGGACTGGGAGCATGCTTTATTCAGTGTGTGACAAAGTAAAACTGGTGGAATTCATGACCCTATTCTCTCTTCTGACTTTTCCCAACAATGGAAAAAATAATACATATTCACATATATACACATAACATGATGTGTATATATGTATAATTAGATTTTATCACATATAGCTACCAGACTAATCTCAGGTTCCTCTATAATAAGTAGATAATAAACATTTATAGACTATATATACTCAACATTAAGTATTGCTTTATTGTGGGTCAGGTTTTTTATCAAGTTGACAAATTTATTAATGTAGCTTTATATTAGCACTCTCAATCTGTCTAAGATTAGGGATCAATATATGTACTGCAGGATCATAAGCTAGCTAAACACTGAAAAGATACAGGCAGATACTGAACTTGAAAATCCTACAACAAAATTGTTCCATAATACATCTGTATTCAGACCCCCCATGGGACTGGCATCCTGTAAAAGCCTTAAAAGAGGGTTAATTTCACCCTAAGGGCTCTGAGAATAACTGGAGACCCAGATCTTTATGACTTTGTATCAATTAATGTTTTTTACATTCTTTTGAACAAGAACTTGATGAAAAATATCCTGCTCTACCTATTCTATTTGTCACCCAAGTTACCAGTCATTAGAAGTATCTGAATCAGTTTCAGAAGTGCAGTGGAGTGGTATTTTCTGAAGGTAATGGGTCTGAGAACGCAGACACGCACATGTTCCCGAGGCACATGAAATTGAAACGAAAGGCAGCGGTGGCTTTTGCTTTCATGGCTAATCAGGACAGCGCCAAGCACTGCTCCAAAATGTAAGGGCTTGGTGGTCGATTCCTGTACAGATCCAGTGCCTTTGCCATGGTGGGGCAACATTCTCCACAGAGGGGGCCCAGGGGGAGCAGGGCCCCGCTATCTGATGATGGACTCTGTGGTCCCAGCCTGCAGTGACTGACACATGGACTTTGCCTCCTCCCCATACCCCTGTGGCAAATCCATTCAGGCAGCTTTGTACAGACCCACTCGCAAGGGCAGTTAAGATTATGACAATTAAACAGTCAGCTCTGTTTCTCCTATCCCACTTCCTTCTCCTCTCCCTCCCCTAGCCCCTTCTCCCAACCTCCTTGCGCTGCTCCCTCTGTGACAGCCCAGCACCACTTCAACTCACTGAACTCAGCAAAAGCAAACACTTCAACGCAGCCTCATACAACAAGCAAGAAGGATGACAGTGCAAGGAAGGTAGGACTGTGAAGCCAGGAGCAGAGAAAGGAGAAGCAGGATTGAATTGTGGCAACAGGGAGCAATCTGCTTCATGGACCCACATCTGAAAGGCATCAAGTTTGTTAAATTAGCAAGAGAACAGGATAGCTGAAACGTGTTAGCCTGCATCTAAGAAAAAAAAAATAGAAAATAGGTCAGCATAGTATATTTTTATATACATCATGTACTATGTATAGTGCATTATATATATTTTATAGATGTAGCAGCTTGACTCTCACCTCACTCCTTTCTCAATATCTCCAGAAATTCATTGGTATTTAAATCTCACTCCTGACACACTGATAACAGAAACTACGGAACTTCTAAGACGGATACTGAGGTCTGGGAATATTAAACCGACAGCCCATTTCACAACAATGAATTAAGTAACACTTATTGGGAAAGTTTTAGGGGAGAGAGTGGGAAGGAGAGCAACAACTGAAAACCTAGAAAGGAACCTGTTTGACAGAAGTATGTTCTCTGGTTTATGTTTTTTGAATTGTCCTGAACTGCAGATTCCACAGGAACACTATAAATCTGAAGATTTGTGGGCATGTTGAATTTTGAGTAAGAAGGAGAAGAAGAGATTTGTTCATTCTCTGCTAATTCCCCACTGCCAAGCAATAGCAAATTAAGACTGCCTGAGAAACCAAGTGTGCTGAAATCTCTTCTGGTGGATAAAAATTATCTGAGGACAAATTCATCCCCGTAGCTATAATGTGGTTGCCCTAAGCTTCACAACCCTGAAAATGGCAAGAATAAAGTAATAATAAGATTCCCCCAAAACCAGAAGCCAGTATTCTAGCCATGTGGAAGGAAATAATCCAGTATAATTCAACTGATGTTTAAGGGAAAAGATGGGAAATCTCGGGGTGGGTCTGCAACATTAAACACACCAACAACACCAAATGCAGACATGCCCGTAGAGCCAATGCATCCCCATCTCAAGCCCACCTCTGACCCAATTTGTCTTGAGCTGACCCAAATACAGAAAAACACTGGCACTTGTCAGTCACTGCCAGGATACTTTTGTTTACAAGGTAATTCATGAGTGCTTTTCAAAACACTGGGTTTTTTTCTGAGCAAAACCAACGACTTCTAATTTGAAAGAGGATTTAAAATGGTTGTGATTCACGGGGATTTATGGATGTTTCCCAGGGAGTTTCAAAAGCCTGGACTTTCATCCCACAGCTCCCAGGAAACGCAGTTAAAAGTCTCCCATAGGTAGTTAGTTCAGCGTGTTTGGACTGGCAGGGTGGGACAATCACCTGGCAGCCTCCGTCTCAAGGAAAAATCACCTGGTAGCCTCCATCCCAAAACCTGTGTGGGGCAGAACCCTTACAGATGCTTTCCAAGGTTGTGCCCAAAACTATTCTGCAGCGTGGCTGGGACCAGCATTAACTTGGACAACAGTTACATGCCATTTCCATTTCTGCATGTTGCTAATTCACAGAGAAACAGGATAGGACTGGAGACCAACAAAACAAACTGGGGAATGGCAGAGGGGATGCTCACTTAGAGGAACAAACATTAGGAAATTTCTTAAGCCAAAAGCACACTGATGGTATCATTATTTTTAACCTAAGGACTATTTTGTATTAATCCTGATTTAGCCACTGAGATTTTCAGCTCCAACTGGTTACAGTAAGCAATGCGCTGGAAAGCCTGGGTGGGGCTTTCTCACCCACCTGCCTCACACAGGACTCACTTCCAAGGGACCTTTAAATGTCAGTCCTTGAGCAATAGGTTTCATACACCAGAGCCAGTTGCCTTGCACAATTTGAAGGGAGACCTTCTGTGTTTTGCTTTCCAGCTTTTCTATTCACCCTGAATTGCCTTCAGTGATAAAGCTAAAAAACCCCACCCTTGCTTGTTATCCTGACAATATTTAATTCTGACAGCACATTAAGTATGCTTCATGAAATATGCAACCCAGTGACTAATGAGGTATTTGCACGTAAGGGCCATATACAGTAAATTGCAGGGCAATAAAAGTAAAGGAAAACCATGAACTGATCAGCCAGCTGTTAAAATGATGCAAAGTGTGCCTTATTAAATGTGTTGTGCTATACCCAGATGCTGACTAGAGCTCGGCCCTGGCTCCCTCAGTAAAGCTTTGCCTTAAAAAATCTATAGGTCTTCCTTTCTGTTATCACACATTAGCTTTCTGCTTTTCAAATACTGATGGAAGTTCACCTCTCTGCTGTCTCCCTCCGTTCTACTCATCATGTAAAGGGAGCACTATTTTGATTTTATGCATGAGATTGAGTCTGCTCCAGTGCTAAGCGTCCTATCAGCATATGACCAAGTAGCAAAGCTGACATTTTTGCCATGATTATCCACGAAAAGTGTTTCCTACCTCTGATTTACAAGAGCCCTATTCATGAGAAATGATTAATAGCTCACTAGTGCTGCCAAAAAGCACATAAATCTAGACATCCTCTATGCTCCTGACATGCCACTCATCTTGTAGATATGTTCAGATCTCTCTCTTCCTCTCTCCCGCTTATCTATGTCTGATCCCCAATGGGCACACGCTCATGCTGATTAGGCAATACAGTTGCTGACTGGGACAATTTTAGGCTTCTATTACTGATGGCACCCAATTAGAGGCTGTAGAAAGTGGTGTCCTTCCTGGCTTGTACTAGACAAGCATGATTAAGTGTTAAATGCCTTCTAAATTAACAGGCAGTATCACCCATGTGTCTGTTACAACCTATCAGGGTAAGAAACCAGCTCCATTGCCAAGTTTTCTCTGTTCACAGTCAAGTCTCCCAGGCTGTAGAGTAATAGAGCCGAGAAGAGGGCAAGCTGCACACAAGCATACACCTGACTCAGCTGATGCTTAACTTATTCAACAAGGTTTCACACACTTGGCATTAAACATGCTTGTAAGTGCCCCATTCAGATGCAATAGATTTAAACAAGCACTGTCTGAACCAGGGCCCACAGTATCATCCTCCATCCCCTCACCACCCCACCCCCACCACGGCCTAATAAAAGCTATTTCACAGTTCTTGAGCATCCTTCTTCTGAAGATCCTAGAGTGTTCTGCAATTACTAAAAAATGGATCATACCACGCCTACCCGTTTTATTCCGTCATTTCAATGGGGCTGCTAGCACAGCAACACATGCACACACAAAAAGTAGCTTATTGTGCCTAGTGTGTGAAGAGACTATTCAAGGTTGCAGTGCTTTCCCTACATGTGTCCTCTCTGACACAAACCTTTAATTGTTCAATCATGTTCTACTTTACAAATAATACAGGGTACAACATGCCTTTTCCTCACTGACTTTGGTGCAGATAGGTTACAGCTTGCCACTGGGTATTATTTCCCTATTCACAAGGTTCATTGTCGTTGCAATCCAGGGCATTTTTAATTTAAGATATTAGCATCACACCTTAGAATCATGCACAGCTCCCACTGACATCTCTGGAAATTCCAGCTATTATCTCAGCTGTAATAGTAATAATAATAATAAAATCAATCAAGAAAATAATTATAAAAGAGCACTTTTTTCTAGGTATGTTTTAATAAACTTATTGGCATCCATGTTCTGCTGAGTTTTTCCCTTCTTAACTTCCTCATGAGTAATTACTGGTCCAAGCTTACAATCAGGAGTCATCTTTTGAATGCACCCACCCTGAATTTTGCCAGATCACACATTTTCAACAGATCTTGTTTGGAGTCATTGAGCTTTAGTGCTGCACAAACTACTTCTCAAGTTTTCTCTGGAAAGAATTGCAGCAATGCAAAGGGATGTCTTGTCCAGTCAGGCAGTCTTTACAAGTGTAAAGGCTGCTACATTCTCCGTATACCTGACCTCCAAGATATCTGTTCCTTTTCCTAAGTAACAAACAAGCTTTCATCAAGCTTCTCAGCTGCTTCTTTATAGAGCAAATAGAGGCCTCTGTAATTTTCTTTCCTGTGACAAGGTTATTCCTGTTGCTTCTCTGTCCATTGCATCTCAAACCTTTCAGAAGCAGAACATTTTGTCACTCAGAATGGTTTGCCATGACCTGGTGTCAGACCTGTATCGTGCCAGGCTGTTTGTGCAGCTCTAGCCACAAGCTACATCCCTGAGAAGGAAGCAGCTGATGACATGAACAGTGGTTCATTGCAGCTGTATTTTGTGCAATGTTGTTTGTAAAGTAGATAACCACACAAAGTAAACAAAAACCAAACAACAACAGCCATTTTTGTTGCTCAGCATGCCCAAGCCTCCCTGGCCAGTGAGACATAAGAGCCAAAGGGCCTTGACTCCCCCTTTGCTCCTAAGCCATGCTCACAGCTTCTTACCTGACATTTCTTCTGCTGCATTTGGAGCAGGTCTCTCAGATTGAGTAGCTGAATTCAGCTCAGCTTTTGCTATGCTTGCTTATCACCTTCCTACAAGCAGCTAAAAACATGTTTAAATGTTCCTATCATTTAGCCTGAAGGAAAACTGTTTAGCACATCTTTACCCAGAACCCAGACTTTCTATAGATGTAAGAACCATCTGATGGCAGCCACTAACACTTTCCTGTATAAAAAAATAATCTTCTAAAAGAACAGCTACATGCAAAGTAAATAGAGAATTCTTCTATACAACATAACTTGCTGCCCCAAGTGCAAAAAGAGATGTTTAAAACAGTAAGTTACAAACAGTGAAGGGTATTTTTCACTCTTATTTCTGTAATGTGTGCAAAGCAGAGCAGTAAGGACAAGGTGTTAATGTTATCATCTTCCAAATGGCACAATCAAGGCAAATGGGAACTGTGATAAAACCCCATCTACTGGGTATATACCCACCTCTCAGCTTTCCAGACAGCACAAAACCTTTGTTCTTTACAACTGTGCTCAATAACTTAGATTTGAGGAGAACATACTCATACAGACTCACCTCAAAAGTTTTCCATGTGTTTTTTTCACCTGTCCAAATCTTTCCTTGGCCATTTCACTGGGAGAACAACACACCAACTTCTCTAGGGTAACGCCCCTTGGTAGTGCACGTAGGAGAGTGGGTTTGGGGTTTGCTGCACTATCTAATTAGAGATCTCCTGACAGCTCATCTTCACTAAGTTTCATAATTATGTGAATGAGCATCAGCGATCCTCACTCAGCAGTTCTATGGGAGCTTTCTCAGCAGACACCATTTATCCTATTTCTTTTACTGTCATTCTTATTTCACCATTTGCAGTACTCAGAATAGTTTTTAGATACCCTTTTTCCACAAAAGGTGTTGTTTGTTGCATTGGTGACTCATACTGAAAGCAGAGCAGAGAGGAATAAATGACATTTGGGGTATTTCATTACAGCCATAACCTCAAAGGGAGGAGAAAAAAAAGAGAAGTTTAAAATAACTTTTGTTCCTCTCATTCACAAAAACATACTGACAAATTACATATTTGTATTCTGGCAGTAGACAACATATTTACAAGAGCTCTTCTGCCTGTCTCCTTTTGTATAATAAAATGCTCTTATTCAAGGTTCAGGCTATTTCAAGGGTTGTTCAATATAGACTTATTCTATGGTTAACAAATGCATGATTTAACCAAGGAATGCCCAGAAGTAAGTGTAGGAATCAACACTCAGCTTGACCTTTTCCTCCTTTGGCAGGTGCTGTACTTTCACAGACACAAATACAGCTAGAATAACTCTCAGGGAAAGATAAGGAAAAAAAAAAAAAAAAGAAGGGAATCATTTTCATGGATCATTTACCCTAACTTTTCGAACCCATTTCCTACCTATTTATGAAAATAAATATAACACAGCATTTAAATTCAAATTAGTGACTTAAAGAACCATGATACACTGAAGTTTCTTATGGCACTGTGCATTGTTTTGGTCATCCTTAAATCAAAAGAAAGAACAATCTGTCTAGCTGAAGTTCATTATGCCATTTTGTGAGTAAAGAAATGAATGGATATCAGTACCCAGTAAGACTTGAAATGTAGGAAGCAACTTTCTCTACCACTGCTCATTTTTCAAAAGCATGTGTTTAAACTTCAAACACTTAATGGGAGCAGTGACTACTCTCATCTGCTTGGCATAGTGAAATGATACCAAATAAATCGTGACATGTTTGGGGAGAATTTTATCACAAAATATTATGCACACACAGTCTTGATCCTTACACAGTTTGATGAAAAAAAGCTCAAATGAGTAACATAAGAGTTGTTTTATTTTCCTTAAGCTAAGAGAGTCTTGCATGACCTGAGATCTATTTTCTTTACTTAAATAAAGAAACTGAAAATCCAAATCTTGATCTTTCTGAATAAATTAATGCTAATTAAGTAAGGAAAGCAAAAGTTGGGTGGTTCTAGCATGAGCAGAATCAAAGCACATCCCATTATTTAGCTAATACAAGCAATTTTGTTAAACAAACTATACTTTTGTTCTGTAAATATTGGAAGTTAGGCTTTGGACAGATGTTCCCTGCCGTATACAGACATGCTAGGGGAAGGTTAGAGCCCCAGCTGTTGATCATCACTTCTTTGCAGAGGTTACTGCCCCCTCACATTGTTGGCAGAGCTTGCTTACAGAAACACTACTGCAGCCACTTGAAGTTAAAGTGAGTGGCACTACTATTTAGACAGTTTAAGCTAACTAGCACGGTGCTGAAAGAGTTCGTGCCTGTCTGTACCTTTAAACTTACAGTGTTCACAAGACTGCAAGTTCTCACAACTTCTTGTCAGGGCAGAAGCTTTTCTCACCTTTTTCTGTAGCACCAGCGATCAAATCCCCAATGCCATGCTTGTATATTTAACCTTAAGTGCCTCCTAATTAAACACTGACAATTGTGTTAAATGTGCTAGCCAGCTACAGTCCTGTTTCTCCTCTATCCTTCTGCTTTGATTAGCTTTCAAATCACTTTTGCGAGTCTGTGCTCTTTGAAACAACAATCAAAATCCGTGTTATTTCACTGTGCAAGGGCATCCTGCAGACCTATTTGACACGTGAGGATACACCATCTCAGGATACACAAAATGCAGCTCTGTTGAAGTGATATTGGAAGGCACCAGGCAGAATGTAGTATGTTAGACATGCTATGATGCTCTAGACAAGTTCCTCACCTTTCTTCACTATTTTCTCACCTACAAAAGAGTGAAACTTTTGTAGTATTCTTTGAAATATGAGTGAAAAGTGCTATGTGTTTGTGTATGATAACTGTTGTTAAGAATATAGATCCACAATTCTAGTGGCTAGTTAGAAAAAGAAAATGCATAATTCAATAATTTAATCAACAGGTAATTAATATTGGTATGTGAATATTTATGACAGTATAAAGCAAGGATTATTTTCTCACTCTTTTAAAAGTAATGTGTATCTATGAGTAAATTCCAATATATCACCGATTAAGTGATTCATTGAATTTACAACTGTTTTTTAAGGGATGTTTCCTGGTTTTAATTCCTGGAAGGATACTGATTAGGCTGCAGCAGGCTATCATTCACAGCAGGCTATTTATGTGGTGGTGTCCGTAGCCAAGTGAAACTGGTATGTCTAATACCTTTTCCAAGAAAAAATATTATTTTGCCGAACAAAACAGAAGTCATCCAAGGCTTTAAAAAAAGGATTTTCTGATTCTTTCCTTCAGTGTGGAATGACTTTATTTTCATGCATTTGTCTACCTCCTCTACTGCTTGAGTTACAGATAATACCAAGCAGCAAATACGCCAATAACCATATTAAAAGAGCATTACAGATACAAAGTCAATCACTCAAAACTTACAACTTTACAAGATTTCCCAGACAATTGCATTTCAGGCCCCTTGGCATACACACTGCATGCAGGACTATGGATGGCATGACTATTTTTTCCCAAAGCCATTTCTACCTTCAGTGAACAGACTAGATGCTAATTATTAATACATGAATATTCAGGTTTTGTTTTTAATTCTTACTGGTCTCCGTGGAACACCAGAAATACAGATGTTTATTGACCTCTACTCAAGACTTGCTACAAAGACAGACTTCTGAACGTCTGCTGACTTTTTTGTGATGCCATCCTTGTACTACTCGAGTGTTTTGCAAGCAAGAAATCACCCATATGATTCTGTGAATGGGATGAACTTCCCCTCATTCTCACAGGTGAAAAGATCATGTAATGATAACCTGGAAAACATATCGTTATTAAGTAGTTTCCCTTAAATCTCCACAATTAAGTAACTTTCCACCACATCCCTGCTATGTTTTAACAATTCTCCTGCCAGTGCACTAGGTCATTTGGAAAGCCTGGACCCTGACATACTGAGACCCATTGCTTCTACCTCCCAAGCATTGAATTCTTTCTCCAAATCATTGGATATATGTTTATTTTTAAGACAAGCAAAAGAACAACACATTTTTCTTAAATTTGTTCTCAGGGAAAAAATACCCACATTTTTTTCAGAATTTTTAGATATTCTTCTAGATGCAGTCTCCCAATCTGTAAATTTTTAGTCCAAATAATATACATTTGACAAACCTATAAGCAACAAAAACAGGGTCTTGTGACAAAAAGTGTCAACCAAGCTTAATTATAGGTGGTATTCACAGATTCACCTATAATTGATATCTCCTAAAATGAGTCTTCTGGTAATTCAGATGAAGCCAGCAACACAACAACTCTCTGCATACCTACACAAAAGACTGTGCTAAGAGGTCTCATTCATCCTCTGAAGATCTGAAACAAACAGGCATCAAATTATTTTTATCATGCAATCACTGTTCACAGCCTCAGCAGAGTACCTGAATACAGCACAGAGGCACAAATGAGCATCTAAAGCATCTAGAATGAGTATCTAAGCCCCCTCCTTGACATTCCTACACAGGAACCAGTAAGATGGTGAATTATTGCCCCATAAGGAAGACAGAAAAGAAAACTTCACTTGCAAATAAACCACTGCTAGCTAGCTTGAAAGAAATACGTGACTGTGACCCAGCCAGCTCTTACCCTGGTGAGTCATGGCTACATCTGTCCTGATATGGCCAGCAGTAATTACCAGACATGTCTTCTCATGGTCGACACTACTCCATAAAGGAAAAGACAAGAATGGAAAAGGCCTTGTCCGTAATAAACTTGGCTCTGTGTCATTGTAAAGAGCACCTTAAAATGTGGCTGACGTCTGCATCCCCTTTTGTCTTACCCTGCTAGTGTTTCTAGAGCCAGCTTTTCTCAAGCTCGGTTTTTATGTGTGTCTATGGACTACATGAGTAAATCATTGCTCTATCACAGCTCATTTACTCAACATACTACAAAATATTGTAGTCCCATAAAGGGCTAAGAAATCCTTGATGATTTGAAACTCTGTAGTGTACTACTGCACTTAGCAGAATCACTGAATAATAGTAAAATAAGATCTGTCATTAACTGAATAATTGTTTCATTTCCCCCCATGGAAGCAGAAGGAAGCATATAAACAGTTCATGTCTTTTTATGGAAATGAAAACTAACACATTCGACTAACTAGGGGCGGTTTTCCCTTTTTTAAATCAGAAAAATATTTTTCAGCACATATTTACTTTTTCAATATTGTCTTGACATCTGTTCTTAAAAAGCACAATAGAAGGCTTTTAACTTCAAACTCTGATAAAATATGGTAATGCTCTGGTTTTCCCTGCTGCAGAACTGCCAAGTAATAAGGATTTGCATGACTAAGCTTCTATTATGCTGACATATGTAAAACTGAGGAACAATCATTCTTTCTGGTTTGACAACACTTAGAAGGGAAACACTCCTTTTACTCTCCTCTAGGACATGTTGGGCCCCAGACAGGACGAACAGCATTATTCAACCAAACCAATTTTTATATGGACATTTAAATGCTGAGTTCTCTTGAGCAGAGACACTTGGATATCAACTTTACTATGTGAGCTAAAGGGCGATAGGGGTTTGACTAACACTTGCCAACATACAGTATTTCATTTGACATGCACATAACTCTGCCACACCATTCAGAATCTGCTTCGTAGAACTTAAATAAATGTTCAGTTAAGCTTCTTGGAACACCTTTGCAAAACTCCCAAATCTATGATTAATATATTGGATGAAAACAGTACCTAACTAAAGGATGAAAATGTTAATAAACATTTTCAAACTTAGGTGCTTAAGGTTATTTTCACACTATTAACTTCCACTGGCCAACTTTCCTTTGGGAGCAGCATCTGCAGGTCTAATTGACTTGAAGTGACTGTCAGGTGCTCAGCTGCCTAGAAGGATAAGATTTATCAGTCTAATTAAAAAATGTTGCCCTCTTTCAGAATGAAATTTCTCCCTATTTACTCACTATCTTCCATGGTACTGTGCAGTACATCACCGCTTAGATTTCAACAAAAATCACAACAAATTGCAAATAAAATGTAATTCTGAGCTAAGGTACTCAGGAACATGAGTACCATTTCTTTTCTAGACACCAAATCCCTACCACAACTTTCAGCATGCATCTTCTTGAATGGCAATAGACTCAGATGTGTGTATCTCCAGCCTATCTAGGGCATCTAGATACCACATATAAAACAAGACATAGCCTTAGCATTTCTACTGAAAAAAAAAAAAAAATACGGTCTATTTCTGAAGATAAAACTGTCAGCTGCAAAATGTTCAGAAGCTGGCTAACAGAGTACAATTATTATGCCATTTCTTATTATAACTATCCCCTAGACAGGGTGAGTAGCCTGTGGAAGTCTTTGAGAAAGAAGCATTTCCATGCTTCCATAGGATGCCCACATTTGTAAAGATGCAGAAGGAGAGAGAGGATTCAACACACATCAATCTCAGCCTCCTGAAAGGAATTAAACGGACTTTGAATGGTGAGTCCAGCTAGACCAGCAATTAGGATTTTTAACATATAGATACTGAAAGTTCTTGAATTGTAATTAAAGCAGGGAAGTGGGAGGAAGAGGACACTGCCACAGATCCTGAATGCATCGCTGTTGTCATTGCACCTTTGACAATTCATTGCTGCATTCTGGATAAACTTTCATTAATGGTAATCACCAGCAGCCCTCTTCAGCTTAGTTTTGTACATAATGAAGCTTAAATCATTGTGTTATCTGCCTCTTTCCGTGTGTTTACCTCTTCCCACTCCCTCCCTCTCCCCTAGCCTCCGTCACAGAAAACTTTCTGAGCTGTTAGCCAACCCAAATCAGTGATTGAGCTGAGGGAAAAGCAGGCAGAGCTCAGCTAGTTGTGGGCACATACAGCACTGAGCTAAACACATGCACACTGCTCTTTGCAGAACAGAAGAGATGGAGAATGGCCAACGTAGTGCACCAAGAAAGGGAAGGGACAAGGGACACCATGCCAACAGAAACCATGTTTTACTAGTCACACACAGACTGATTTCTTTCTGTGGTGATTCTCCCCTATGTGGTCTGTTTGTGTTTTGTACGTACCCACTGGTAGCACTGATACTGTCAGAGCAGAACAGGTGGAAATGCTCTGATGAAAAGACAGACTCTTTCCTAGTGCCCTGTTGGTGGTCACCTGGGACAAAAGAAAGATGGAGATGACACAAGGAATAGAAAAAAAAAATCATAATTATACAGTAAGGAAGTAATCCATAGTGTCTTTCTTACCCAACTATATATGTACATACAAAACTAGGATAGTTTCCTGCTTACTGTTTTTTCAGCAACTCACCAAGTATTATCTTAATGCCAGGAATAATAATTTCCATTAAAATTTATTAGTAGGCAGCAAGTGTCCTGAAGAAGACATACATTTCCTTCCTTTCTCTTTTTTCCCTTCCCAGAACCACTCTCCTCAAGCAGGGAGTCTTTTTTACTAGCATTTAAGCTGAGAAATGCCACACTTGCAATCACAGGAAAATCAGATAAATAAGTATGGAATTAACCCCTGATTTAATTATTTGGAAATACTGTCTTCCTGATTAATGTCTCCTTTGGATTATCTGATGAATGCTGCAGTTAACTAACTTTCTTTTGATCCTCCTACTGTGATAGAAACGATGGGATGGCGGGGGTGGATAATTATTCTCAAGAAGATGAGAGTATCTGATCCATACTAGGAATGCTAAACTCAAGTAGTTCCTTCTCCAGACTCCTACTACAAACTATACAGATGCCAGTGTGAAGCTGTTTAGCCAGTTTCAAATTGGTAGATGTTCTCATGTTCTTGCGACACCTGGCATACGGTGAATGCATTGAGACTTGTAAAAAAACAGTGATTCATTGTTAATCATTCAGAAAACAGCCAGAGATTCATGGTAACCCTGTATTTCTGGAAAAGTACAACTACACCCCAATTTTTATCTGTTTCATGAGACAGAAACGGCAAGCGGCGTTGAGAACAGAATACGAATCCTGTTCTACAGAATTTTGGGGAGTGTATTACACATGGTCAGCTGTGCAGATCAAGGAGTGACCTCACAGTTGTGAGACTGGTATGAATTGTGCACTTGTCAGTGATGGGCTCCACCATGCACAAGCATGGCATTCACGGGTTTAACTGGAGGTCGTCTTTTGCACTGTAATGGCTGAATTCTGATCTCCTAGTTTGACACAATTACTTTTCACAAAACATACTTACTTCACATGTGCCTACTCCAGGAAAATAGTGATTTGTCTTTGCATAAGGAAGATTTTTAAAGTAATTTTTAATCAAAAACTTGCCATTTCACTCTTCCACCTGTGATTTTCCATAGTTAAATCTCAGAGTCTGAATCTTCACTTTGATCTCCAACAGGAAGGCATGTTAATTACTTGTCTTGTTTAAAATCACTGCAGTGCTGCTCCAAGCTTAGCAGGAGAGATGTTCAGATTCAGCAGTGCCTGCTACTTTCTGTCTTCCTGTCTCATCACCTCTGTTTAGCATCAGAAGTGAGCCAAAGGGAAGGCTGACCCTATGGAAGAAGTGGACCTCCTAAAAAACAAAGAAGGGGTAGGCACAGTGTGTAGAGGATAAGTGGATTGAGGAGGGAGTTGAGCAAGTCTTTGGCGAGTGGAGGATAGTTGGGAGAGAACATGTAGAGGCCAGTGTGGAGTGAAGAGCAAGGAAGTGAAAGCATGCAGAGCTGTGCAGTGGGAGGCCAAAGCAGGTGAAGGATGAGCTGAAATGTCCATTCTTGGAGCTCTGAAGCAGAGAACCTGCCCTGTGCTAACACTGAGTAATACAGACCATTCCTCCAGGCCCCAGGCTGTTCCCTCTGTCCTGCAAAAGTGGAACATTTCAGCATCAAATTATCAGTGCAGCCAAGGAACAAGCTGCCCTTGGGAGCAAATGCAATAGCACCTGGGGCTCTCTTCATCAGGTGCTATCCCTGAGATGGGAAAAAATTAACTCCTAAGAGACTGCATGTCCACATATGGCAGATAGAAAATGTACAGCTAAGCATTATAAAGTCTTGGATCAAGCTGGGTAAGCCCCCGTGAATTCTGGGAGAGCTGTGGATTTGAAACCATACACTCACTGGGCCTGGGCTCAGTTCTGCTGTAAATCAAAAGTGAGGAAGCATCACCAATGGATAAACAACATCATAAATCCTGTTGTTTGGCTCCTCTTTTCATTGCAGCACAATGCATGCGGTGACCCAGTCACTGAATAAAAATGTACCCAAAAAGGGGTAATAATCTTTAAAATTGTACTCCTCTCTGTTCGTCAATTACATTAATAACACACTCAATATGCCAGCAGACAGAGCTTTCTTGAAGTAGATGAGATCTAAGTCTGTTTTTAACAAATTAAAGCATGCCAATAAATTAAGGTGTCCTATTGGGGCCAGCTGTAAACTGCACCCAGGCCAGCAGAAGTGCTAGTAACCAGGAGTAAATTCAGCCTCTATGTCAGGAGCACTGCCTGTAATTTTTTGTTCTTTGTTAACAATGCAAAATATTGATGTTATTGTTTAAATGTATCTTCCAAAAAATATGGGAACCACTGGAAAATAAAGAGACAAATGATGTGATAGGGAAGAAATTTACACTGAGATCAGTTAGTTATACTGCACTTCTGTACTCCCTGGAAAATGTAAAAAGCAGACAAGTTACATGGGGCAAGACAGCAAGAAGCACATAAGGCTGGGTTTGTTCAAAACTGCTTCCACAAAGCTATATAGCTATCCAATCCAACTTCACATCTGCTTCCAATTTCATAGTCTTCTGTGTCTTTGATGAAATCACAATTTTTCCCAACAGGAATTGCAGCACAGTTGAGCAAAGAAAGGTCTATTGATAAATCTAATGCATCTTTTAGAGAGTGTGATGCTTCAGGGGTTTGGCAGTGGAGGGGGAGAAGGGTTTTGTCTCATAATGTTTTGCTGCATCTCTAAGCTCTCTTTACATGTCACCACCTTCTAACCTAAGAGGCAGTCTATTTCAAGCCAGACTGAACTGCCTAGTTTTTTTTTTATTAGGGTCTCTAGGCATCTTAGACACTTGCCTCCATTTAAGCTGACAGTCTGAGATTTTTTTTTTAGCTCACATTTTTAAGCAATGTGCAGCAGAACAGGTTCAAATCCACTTGACACTAGCATGTCCTTTTGACACCCTTTCCAAAGAGAGCAGCAAAAAAAAGAATAACACATCGATAATAAATAATGCTTATTTTATTCCGTTTCTTTCATGGAAGCTCAAGAAAATTCCTTATCCTACTAAGAGCACCACTCAGATAGTTTTTACAGTAATGCTAGCCCTAGCTATGGTCTAGTTCACATTCCAGCTACTTATATTAAACTCTTGGTCCTTTCAAAGTTAACAGAAATCAACAGGGACAAGACACACTGCTCATGTTTCAAGGCGCACAAAAACTTTGGGGTCTTGTCTGTCATCAGCCCACTATTTTCTGCTCTGCAGCCTTGTTGTCAGAAACAGTCCCCAGGCTACGCAGGACACATAGCTTTTCAGGGGGACATGAAAGATACTATAAATTGCTATCCGACACAATTGAGCCTGAAATCTGACTTGGATAAGGATGCAAAATTCCACTGAAGTCAGGGGCCTGTGCTTATTAATGTCAAGGCTTCATTTCATCCATTAAAAAGTGAACTAAGTCAGCTAAGCTATGCTCTGTGAACTCTTGTGGGATTTCCTGCCTTCTTAAGTTACGTGTTTCCAGTTTGCCTAGAGTCCCGTTTAAATGTACAAATTTAAAATAAATGCGTTACTAGGGACACAGGATAGTCTGCCTACATTACATGATGCTTCCAATGTAAAAAAAAAAACAACCCACAGAAATATAAAGTATTTAGTGTAAAAGAACACCTATCCTCCTAACAAACCTGTGAAGAAGAAAGGAGTTCCTACATGAGATAGGAAGGTTAGGTCAACTGTAGAACAAAGGCCTTAGTGCTCATCTGGCCTTTTTTGCAGAGTAAATCTTTGGGGATTGTAGCAGTTAACCTGATGCTCAAGACAGACCAAAAAAAAAAAAAAAAAAAAACCAACCCCAACCCAAATAAAACCCCACAACAAAAAACAAAGAGCCCAATAACTTTTTCCTTTCCTGCAGCCTAGACAAAGCCACGAACAGTGCAATAGGAGTGCTAATTTATTTCACATAGTTTCTTATTTCAGCACCTGTCTGGGGGTCTGTGGAAGCATTGGGACTGGCTAATCCACTGAATGATCTTTAATCAGACAGTAATATTAGGTGCTAATAGCTCTGATAAAGGGGCTGTTTAACCCAACTGTTAACAGAAAGGCGTGCCTGCCAAAACGACTATTTCAACAATGCATTTGCCAGTCATATTAATTAAAACTAATTCCTTGCAGGCCACAGAGCCCACAGAGCAAACCCACACGGAAAATGTCTAGATTCTACCATGACAAATCACATTAAAGAAAAAAAAAGAAAATTATCCTAAGGCAATGAAATTTGTCTCAGAAAATATACTCTCTTGGAAATTCTCAAATTGTAAATTCACAGCAAAGCTGAAAAGGCCTTTAATAGAGTCTTCTGAATGTACAACTATAGATCTTTGGCTCTGTCCTGTGACTTCATAGAAGTCATTAAAAGCTTCTCATAACTCAAATACAAAGCATTGAGCCTTGCTAAAGGTCCTGAGGAGACAGTCATTTGTGTGTCATTCAGATGACTTTCCAAGACTAGAGTGGTTTAAGTGAAGCAGCAGAGTTAAGTCTCCTAGGCAGGTTAGCAGTATTTTATCTTTTTATATTTCCAGAGAGCTTATACAAATTTTAAAAATACATTTATCAGGCTATAAAAGGGTAAATTCTTAACCCTCTGCATACAAATTTCAGGCATAAAATTTATAAGTTGCTCATCTGGAAAATCTTAGTAAGGATTATATAAATGATGTCTATTCTTCAGAAGTGTTTAGTCTGCGGGAAAGTGCTTATCTTTTCAAAAGTCCCAAAATACTAACAGGAATACACAACTTAAGGGCTTCAGTATCCAAATTAATCCCCAGGGATACTATAGTTAAAAGGTAAAATGCAGTCAGGTTAACTCCCCAACTAATTTTCCTCTGGACTCTGTGAATGGAGAGACAATTAGTAAACAATGAGAAGCTATTATCTATGTGGCTGTACAGCCCCAAAGCTGTACTCAGCTGTGATAGCATCTGCCAGGACCTGTAGGAGCCATAACCTGGGAGGACAGAAGAGTGTTATGAAAAATCACACCCCAGAAATCTGTGCAATGTTCAAATACTCCTCTATTAAAATGGGAGCAGTGGACATAAGCTTCCAATATTGATGTGTTAAAGTTTTCTTGCTAGCAGATCAGTGCCAAGTTATGTGTATCTATCTCCGGGGCAAAGAAGATTAAAAGCCATCTGGCCATACTCCTGGGCAATCTGCTCTAGGTGACCTGCTTGAACAGGTAGTTTAGACAAGATAACTATCAGAGACCACTTCCAGCCTCAATCTTCCAATCATGAAACTAAAAGGAACACCAAAAAAAAAAATCTATTAACACCTACTCAGCTACCTCACTGAGAAGTTAACAGGAAGTAAGTGGGGAGCTTTTTTTTTCCAAGCTGATGCTGCAATGTTTCTGGAGCTCCATTCACTTTCAGCAGTTAGTAAGGAATGTGAGAAAGCTTTCCTTTACAGGATTTTTGCAAACCTTTAGCATTATCTTAATGCAGTTTTGTTAAGTGAATTATTTATTAACTTAATACTCTCGTTGATTCACATAAGGAACTCCCACAAAAGCACTAAATTGGGCTTCTGAATGCAAATCAATAGCAAGCATTTAAAGGAACATTCTTCCTTTGATGCACATAGGAAACTCCCGTGAAACAATAATAGGAAGTGTACAAAGGCTTATCTTGCTAAAAATCGTGCGAGATAAAGACAACTTTTTACTATATCGGTTTTGGTGTTGCTACTGAGGTCCTTTTTTAACCTGATTTACATTATACATTACTGAAAGTTAGTCTGGACTCTGTTTAAGCTTTCTCACAGAATATAATTTGTTCTCTGACTGGCATTACTAAGTTCTTCCGCAGTTTCTTTGAAAATGCATTTATTCTGGAATCACCACTCACTTCATAAAACAGGGTATCTGTTACAGGATTTAAACATAATCTCTATTCTGAAATAAAATATCCATACAAGAGACTATTTTGTAAAATAGCTTGTCCCACAATAGCTATGTCAATTATTTTCACCGTTTAGGTATGTTCTAATCTTAGCTGGGCAGAATTTTAAATTTGCATTAACAGAAAGCCAGGCTTTATTGTTTTATTAAGGTTTACAAGCCAATCACTTCCTGGTTCTTAGTAAATTTACAGCCCAATATTCAACGGACTGTAAATTGCTAAATAGACTTAGGTTAGCCAGATACTGCGTTGAGCTATTTTATTGTTTGGAAGGCAAATTCATTTAGTCCTGGAGTAGATTTTTTCCCCAAGGAAAATGCATTAAAGCTATTGGAACAGAGAATTTAAAGAATCTTTGTGTCTCTCAATAAGGTTGGGCAAAAGTTGACGCCTTATGGAAGTAACTTGTGTTAGGAATGTTGTTCTCACATATTAAAAAGAAATATTATCTTTGAAATTTAAAAAGCATCTCAATTTTCCAGAGTCTTTTGATTCGAGAGACGTCAAATTACTTTGCACTTCTTCTTGATACCAACACAATGCTGGTAAATCACGGCTATAATCTTCATGTGACCACAACGAAGTATCTGTACTGATAGAAACATTTCAAATAGCAAAGGACAGGCAGCTGCTAATCACCATAGCAGAAGGTTTTAGACAAAGGACATTCCTTTGACAATTATTTGAACTATGGCACTTAAACTGGTGCCCATTTTCTTTGTCACTTTATCCTCAACTTGATCAACATTCCAAATCCTGCCCGAATTCTGTATGGATCCCAGCAATAGCTAGATCGAAGACATTAAATTAAAATCCACTTAATTTAATGCAACAAGAGTGGCTTTGTGCTCAGGCTTTGCATCCAGTCATTTATTTTCTCCCTGTGTACAAGACTTTGCCTTTTAGAACAAGAACCTCTCATATATCTCCTCATTTTCCACAACTGTTGTTATGGAATGAATTGCCATCTTCACACAGGCATTGGCATCAGTAAATCTGATCACAGATCATTCTTTTCAATAAATATAATCATTCCACTGCCCCCGTCAAAAAAGGGGTGCAACACTGAGGAGAGCTGAAAAGATGATGAGATGGTTATAGCACTTTTCCTATGAGGAAAGGCTGAGAGAGTTAGGATTGTTCATCCAGGAGAAGAAAAGGCTCCAGGGAGACATTATTGTGGTCTTTCAGTACCTAAAAGTGGCCTATAGAAAAGAAAGGAAAAAAACTTTTTAGCGTGGCCTGTTGCCACGGGTCAAGATTAAGGTGATGTTTTTAACTAAAAGATACAGATTAAAAATAAGGAATTTTTTTTTTTTTTTTTTTTTTTTTACAGTGAGAGTGGTGAAACACTAGGACAAGTTTTCCAGAGATGTGGTGGATAGGATACCCCATCTCTGGAAACATGGGAAGCCAGGTTGGATGGGGTGCTGAGCAAGCTGATCTAGGTGAACATGTCCCTGTATATTGCAGGGGGATTGGACTACATGACCCTTGAAGGTCCCTTCCAACCCAAACTAATACATGATCTCCCTGGCCAATGAAAATGCAGACACACCCACACAAACACACAGAAGAACTTGTTTAAGACAGCATTCATATACTCTTGGGATCACCAGTGAATTAGGCCTCTCTTTAGACTGGCACAACCCACAACCCCTTGTTCCTTCCTCTGAGGCACAGAACAGTCTGCTGTCTAAGGCCATCTGGACAATTTTACTGAACTTTGGCTAGTGAAGAAACTTATTTATCACGCTGACCTTCCTTGTTGCCTTATGCTGTGTACTATTACTCCTAAACTTTCTAACGGATTCTCAGAAATTACTTCTGCCCGCATAGAGAAAGTGTCAGAAGGCAGATTTTCTCTGTACCTGTCTGGAATAAATAGTGTACTTAGGATCAACAACAGTTTGCAGAACCTAAACTGAAAGACTGACTCTTACCTATTTCTGCCAGTATAAATATTTTCTGGGGTTATCAATCCCATCTCTTTCTTTTAATGGAATGTTTCAACATTGTGGTAGAGATGGGAGTACTCCTCTTTGGCAACTGGAAGTTACTTTGTTTAGAAAGAACTATATTTGCTTTTGTTTTACAGAGAAAAGCAAGTATTTCATGGCAGTAAGTCCTCATTTTAATGGATGTTCTCTTTCAGGGATTATTGACCTGTTAGAAATTTCTAGCTGATGGTGAAGAAGGCAGAGACCTAATGCAGGAAGATGGGAACAGATCGGACAATTCTTGTTTGTAACATGAGCCTCTGTACCACGACTTTCAGATTACAAGCATACAAAGCTATAAAGGAAAAAAAAAAAGAGCTTCTCTGGAAATGAACAAAAGTAATGTGAATTTCTCTTACTAAGATTCTTAGTAAGAGAATTCACTCTCTACATTCTTGCGCCTACCACATTATGGCATTACACCCCAAAAATTGATTAGAAGCAAGGGAAAAGGTATACAGCTTTTCAGAAGCAGGTATATCCATGAAGAGAAGGAGAAGGAAGAAAATTTGACTGGTCAACTTACAGTCCTACTTCTGGATTCTGCAACCAGAAGCACTGACAGAAATTTTCTAATAGAATGATTTCCTATCCAAACATTCTGGACAGAGACTAAGGATGACAGGCTTCCTGATTCTTCTGGCTCTACATTATCTTGCCAGGTGAGCAACAGGAGGCTGCACTTCATTTATTAAAATTATGAAGCATGCCAAGTGTGGAAATGGTTCCATTTTCAGCAGTTGATTTGTTATAGAATGTAACAAAAGACAAAGTTATTGCAGAGTGTGCTTTTCCCCAACTCAATTTGAAAACCTTTCCCAAAGTCAAGCTTTTCCTTTTTCTTAGTCATTACAGAATATGCTGATGTACAGCCCTCTCAAAAGAAAAGTTCCATTGACTGCAACAATTGGAAATTACACAAATAATTTCATGCTGTGAAAGGAAACCTTTCCAATCCTGCCAAATTCCATTGTCTTTGTGACCTCCTGGGCTTTTATCCCTCTGGCTAAGGGAGTCCCAGAGGAAGACAAAGGCAAGGTGCTCATGGTCAAGCACTGCCATTGTGCTAACAACTCTAAGGTAACAAATGAATGCCTTATCTTAAGTTATCATTTCCTTGGGAGGGTTGGCTGTATGGGTGGCTCCTCTTCCAGGAGGCCTCAATCAAAGCAAATCAACATATTCTTAGAATTAACATACAAAATCTAGGGGAACACCAGGTGTCCTTACATTATTCCCTCATTTCAGTAGATAATTCTGCCTTCTGTAGTAAAAAACCCAGACTCCTTACAGTGTAAATGGCAGAGGTGGTACACTCACGATTTAAGCACACTCATGTACCCATGTACCAGTGAAATATCAAAGAAAGAAGACCGCCAAAGACGGCAGAGGCAAACTGTGGTTTACAGTTTACTGCATGCTTTGGCTAGAATTTCAATACTTTTGATTCCATCTGCCCCCTTTGATTTCCAAGATGTGATTTTTCATATCTCTATATACAAATGCGTGTGTAAATTGGTATTACAAACACTTAAAGGTTGTGTTGAAAGCTGTCCTACTGCTTTTGTAAGAGTATATTATGAAAGTCATTGCTTTCTTTTTCACAACCTAGCAAAGAAAAAATATACATACATATATGGGTAAACATTGCGGAATCTTAGCACAATTCAGCTGCTCTCCTTTGTTACTTGTTTCAATGAAAGATAAATTATGAGATCCCTGTATGCATTTTGAAAAGAAAAAAGAATATAAATATTTAACACAAATATTATACCTACAATGATTCCGTGTGATAATTGTAGATTTTGATTCTGAAGTTCTCTAGCTATTTCCTACTGCAAGATATTTCTGCTAAAGTGTGTATCACAACTGTGGAAGTAATTCTGAAATTTTCAGTAATCTGTTAATGAGAAATAGTCTATTTCTAGCCTTATTTTGTATTCCTGCTGATGACAGTAGATATATTCTCCAAAATACACTGATAAATATTACAGCATTGCTTATTTTATCAGAATGTAAATACAAATGAAGTTGTATAGTTTAAGAGACAAATGTAGTTATCCTTAAAGAAGGCTAGTTTCTGTTTTAGCATTTTTCTGAGGTCTAAGCTGCTTGTAAGACTCTGCAAGATCAGGGTCTTTGCCCTGCCTCTCCCTTTTCTTTTACGGCGCGACTGCCTTACACAAAGTGATATTCGTATGCCAGAAGGTAGTGTGTTTATGTAGCAGTTACCCAGACCTGACAAGTACTGTGGTGTATTTCTTTTGAAAATTGCCCAGGGTGGGGTTATTTCGCCTGCTTTGACAAATTCTACGAGCACTATCCGCATTATGCTGTCACATCTACCTTGGGTTCATCAGCATCTTATTACCGATGCTGTTGTTTTCCACCCTAAATACAGTTTGGAGAAAGCAAGGACTCACACAAACAAACCTATCTTAGCAATCCCTTTTAAAAACAAAGCCTTAAACAATGACACTGTGCAATAGCCTTGAGTGGTTTGGGGTTGTTTTGTGCTGTTGGGGTGTTTTTTTTGTTTGTTTGTTTGGTTTTGTTTTTTTTTTTTAATAGCTGTGTTCTAATTCTTCAGAGAACAGAAAGGGGAGCTTTGAAAAGGTGCTAATAGACCTTGAATTTGCAGCAGTGTACTTCACAGCTAACTAAGCACACTCCCACTTCAAGCTTCGGCTGGAGAAAAAATGAGGGCAGCACAGAAGTGAATTAAAAATCATGCAAACAGTCCCAGCAACAATCAGGGCAGTAGCAGCTTATAAGATCAGCCTCGTTTGGCAGGATGCCCGTCATACCATGACCTAAGAGGGCCAGGGCAGGAGGATATCTTATGCCTTGCAAAAAGAGGATGGGGCGAGGTGCCGGGAAGAGGGGTGGGAGCAAAACAAACATCTTTTAAACCTATGTTGAATTAACTTGTTTTACAGAACACTGACAGCAAACTTCTAGGTATTTTCAATGTGTTTGGAGAGTTCTTCTGTAATTTATTTTATACTGTACACAAATATTCTCTCTGGATCAGCTGTCCTACTCGGTGAGATTACTGTTGCAATGCCCGTCCTCCTGCCTGGGGGTATTGTCCCCTCAAATCACCCAGAGATGCTCATGTGCCTTCTCCAAATGAAGCCGTGGTTCCATGACGGTCTAATCCGATGTAAGCTGGGGCTGCCACAGTCCCTCCTTCCCCAGCTGCTGCCCTTTCCTGGGCCGGCAAGGATGCTTGTCTGGTCTCCCACTGAAATGGTTCAGAGAAGAGAGAACTAACTTCAAAAACCTTAACACTGCCCTATTAGTTCATCTCCCTGTGGAGTCAAACAAGCACCAGCACTGGTGCAATCCATGGGGTGGGGATATACATGATTCGAAGCCAGGCTGTAACTGCTCTGGTTTGGATCAGCTTAGGCCATCTTGGAACCGCACTCCAGGCAGAGAAACCCAATTCCTGCTATTTAAAAAACTTGTGATGATCTAGTTCTTTCTGCCTGGCTCAAGTTTCTGAGCGGTCCTAAAAAGAGCTTCCTCATCAGATCAGAAGGGGTGGGCAGCCTCCTCTTGCTATCAGCAGCCCCTTCCTCAGACACACCTGCACACAGGGTTTTGTGAAATGGCCTTGTGTGATCTGTGAAGGCCAAAGGGAGCTCCTGCATTCCTGTGGCAGGACAGTCATTGAGGACCAGTCCTCTGTGTTAAGTCAGGAGAAGCACATCTCAGGGTCAAAACCAACCTCCCAAGATCCCACCAGCCAGAGCACTCTGGGCAGCTGTGATGAACTACCAGGATCTACACCTAATGTGACAGATTACTTGAATGGCAAGGAAAGCTGGTAGAGACATACTAAAGTCTCTCTGGAAATTGATATAATTTCTTCCCCTTTTTGAAGTTTACCTTTTTTTTTAATCAGATCCTGAGTAGAAAGGCAGTAAGCAAAGTGGTTCAAACTCCTGACTTTTTGCACACATAATTACATCTGATGTGTGCATACTGGTGAGGAACATGCAAAAGCAAACAACAAACACACAATTAAAACAGTTTTACTATCTCCAAAGGTCACCTGCTTCTTTATAGTAGTAGCTGTAGAACAGTTTAGAGCCAAAACTCTGGAGGGCAAAATCAAGGATACAAAAATTAGCCACTAGAGAGGGAGAATATCCCACAAGATATATTGTGTCTTTACTTGAAAGGCGAGTTTAATTGCCAACTCTTTCATGGTCTTCCCTCAACACTTTAGTTTGATGAATATTTAGATCTGCTGTACCCATACATCTGTGAAGAATACATTCTGCAAAGTATCGTGGTGATAGACACAGTAGGAACTGAAGATGCCCAGACAGCAGAGTGATGAGGACTACGCAATGTCATCAAGAGATGAAAAGCACCTAACTTCAAGGAATGGACTGGGAAAAGACCGTGAGCTTCTGAGGAAACAAAGGGAGGAACCAGTTAAATTGGAAGAAAATCCCGAGGCCACCTTTTAGATGCCAGACTTGGTACTGGGAAGCACGTCTCCACCTACACCTTCCCAGCCTGTGACATTTTCCTTACAGCAGGGCATCTGAATGTTTGAGTGATGTAGCTTGGGAAAGGAGATGGAGTAACATTGCTCAGATTTCAAATTGCATGATGCAGGAAAATACCTTTATAGTCTGAAACTACTGCAACACTTTCTGGAGGGGGAAGTGAATAGAAAACATTTATACAGACAATGGAAAGAAAGAATGGTAAGCTCAGTAAGGCAAAAGTTCTAACTTATATGGTTGCAGAACTGTTTACTGGACTGAAGACACTAGAATTAACATTTACTTACTTTTAGAATAGTAAATCTGCTCAGCTTATTGTCAAATACCCACTTGTTTACCAATTGCTTGACTGTCAGATGCCAATTTACATCCTAAATGTCTTTGGGTTGAGATCACTGCCCTGTTCCGGAGGTAATCCTGTGGCCAGCAAAGAACTGTCCCTTAGGTGCACGTCATTTGTAACATAATGGAGATTTGCATGCTCTGTCTTAAGATGAGGACTCCAAACTATAGCAACACTCAGCCAAGAATGTTATCTGTGGCCTGCCCCACACCCCTCCCCTAGAAAAAAAACCCATGGATCGACTTCTGCTTTTCAGTGATTCTCTGGAGAAATATCAAGATCTTCTCTGCCAGTTGCAGATGTGTTCTATTTTTTTTCCTACATCAGATTATGAATCACTCTAAATAATAAGGAAAGGCTATTCATTCCAAACGGGGAAGTTCTCACACACTAAGTGATGATAAAGCATTTCATCCATTTGCAAAAAAAAAGGAGAAAACACTACCCACAGAACTGCAACATCACATCATCTGCACTTTGCTGAATGTTCACAGAACAACATTGGAGTCATTGAAGTGTCAGATAGTGATTTCATCATGTGTCAGGCCTCCCACTAATAAATGATTCATCTTTCTCAGTACTGACACCTCAAAGAAAGAAGAAGAAAGAAATTAATAAACTTTAAAGTGAGAAACACTCTACTGATATTATAGTTCCCAAGTAAACAGACGCTTATGCACATACAAGGAATGCGTGCATCAATAGAATGTAACCTTCTCTTTATCTGAAGTGTACTTTTAAGTTTTAAAAGTGAATCTCTTAAAGAAAAAAGATATCATGGGATTCCATGTCGTCCCGGTTTGAGACGAATTCGGAGGAACGTCCGAAATGAACGTCCTCCGATAGAAGGCAGGTTACAGGCATGCCTCCCCCACCAGGTTCGGGAAGAATTTTCCTCGGAGGAAAGTGAAAGGAAAAAACCGATTTATTTAACAAACACAGTGCACGCAAGCATGGGGAAGGAATAATGGTAAATAATAAAACCTCTCGTTGTGGAGAGAACCTGGGTAGATTTTGGAGTCCTTTGTGGGTGTGTCTTTGTCGTCTCCAGAGCTGAGGTTCGGCGTGGGCCCCCCTGGGATGAGGCATAAGGTCTCCCGATGATGTTCTGGCGTTGCTGAACAGTCCACAAGAGAAGAAAAAGACACCAAAGGCCCAGGGGAAAAAAAAAAACTTTCTTGCCTCAGCTCGCAGACTAGCTGAAAAGCAAAGGAGTTTAACTCTCCATCTCTCTCCTGAGAAAAGGAGCCAAGAGCTGAGAAAAAAGCAGGAAGATGCTTTCTTAGGCTCTGTAGCAGCCAGGAAAGCTGGGGAGTGTGTATCTGTGTCCTTGAACACAAAACCGCTTTGAAAAGTTCGCCTGACTTTTTTTTTTCTTTCTCTCAGACCCTGTTTTAAAGGCACAAAAAGGCACAGGATTCATGTCTGGGCATAGAGCAGGTGATAGCGGACACACATCATAAAGTCACTCCAAGACACATGTGTATTATACCACCACAATACAAACTGAACAAAAATTGTTCAATTTTAAAATATGAGATTTCACACACCCAGCTTTGTGTACTGAAACTGGATTTGGGAAGAAATTTTTTATGGTTTACATATAGGTGATTAACAAAACATTAGTGACAATAAACCTGCCCCAAACTCTGAATTCTTTTACAATTGTAAAAGAAATCGAATTCGTCTTAAAGGTGATGAGGAATTTACATTTTACTCTAATGAAAATGGGACTGGAAAGAAATCTGGCATTTTAATAGGAATTTACATAATAATTATTTGATGCTTCATAAAGCCAGAACATCTTCCATTGATGACAGTAGCTCTACTGGATGAGCAGGACTAACTAGAAATCCAAACTTACATCTCTCAGAAGAAATGAACTTAAATACAGACCCAAATGGGGCAATGTATTTAGCAAGATACTGCCATTATTGCTATAACACTGAAGTTTGTGAAGTCTGAGTTTTTTTCTATTTTATCAAAATGCAATAGATACACAGAACACTCAAATTTCCTCATTCTTTGTAAAAAAATAAATAGTTAGGGGAAGAAAGTGATTTTAAAAGTATCATAGCTGGAAGAAAAAAATAAAGCTGTAACATGAATTTAAACCTTATGAAGCACTAAAGAATCCACATGGGAGAGAGACCTAACAAATGACCCCACTGTAGGAAAAAAGACACAATTGTAATTCACTATGAAACCATGAGGCACCAACCTACAGAAATCCAGGCTTTGCTGGTTCTGCCACTAATGGAGCTCCTTTGACTGTAGATTTTTTTCTTCCCTCGTCAAAACAGCATCTATTATAAACAAAACACTTCAATCAGTAGACTCAAAGCTGGAGTAGCATACAGATACAGAATTTATCCCACTTGATTCCTCTCTCCTGGAGCGGGGAAAAGAATTACAGGAAGATGATAAAGTTTGGACTTGGAGACCCATTCTCAGCAGAAATAATTAGGCTGGTAGGAAAACTGCTGGGGACAGAAAAAAGCCACAGGCCCCTGAGGTCTCATGTCCTACCTAAGCAGGTACTTATTTCTTTGTATCACTCTGAATATGTATACCAGAGTTAGCAATATGATGAATAGAGTTCTTAGAAGCAGTAATACATAAAAGCAAATTATTCTTTGCTGTTACCCAACCTTTGTTCTGGTAGAAATAATCTGGGCATTCAGGGTAAAGATGATGTCCAGTTTCTCCATCAGTTTGATTTAGCATGACCTCTTCACTGTCAGCAGAGGAATATAAAAGATGGCAATGAACATTTGTATGTAAGAAAATTTACATGGCTGTGGGGCAGGATGCCTGGATGATCAAAAAGCAAAGAAAATACTAAATACTTAAAACACTTCACCATGAAATCGTTTTCTTCCCTTTCCCCCACCCTCCCCCCCATGTTAAATCAGGTAGAAAAGTGTGATAATATTAAGGCTTAATCCAATTTAAATAAATTATTTTCTTGTAAATGTTAAAACAATCATTACATGCATCATTTACCCCCTCTCCTGCCCATAGTCTTAAATTATGCTCCATTATATCCAGATGGAAAAAATATGTACAAAATGTTTCTAAAATATCTGAGTTTTTGTTGTTGATTATACTCAGAGGTAAAAGTCACTAAGGAGTCCTAGCAAAAAAAAAAAAAAAAAAACTTAAAAAGCATGATGGGATTTTGTGTAGCAAACTTAATTAAGAAATTTCTTTGCTAGGTTACCAACAACATTTTATTACAAGCTTAAGGTATAAGATCGTTAAAGCTCTCTGTCGTGCTTGGCAGCAAAGAAAGAACACATGCAAAGAACAATCTTGTTCCTACAATTAATTACAAATGTACAAATGAGTGATATATCAGGCCCTGTCTACACTGCACAGTCGTGCATTTATAACCATTTCACCATACACAGTTATTAAATTCTTGCTTTGCATCTACAGTAGCTACATACCACATCACAGCCACGGGTAATTATGTTTATTCATGCACAGCTACCACCAGCCAGGACTGTATGTATGTGTCAGTCCATTTTAGCAAAATCTACATCAAATAACCAGTAGTGCAGGTCTCTTCAGATAGCTTTTTTCCTTTTTGAAGCGGGCAGACTGGAAGCAAGATAGGAAAAGGCAAGCTAGAAACGCATGGGTGGCAAAGAGCAGGTGGTGACATCCAGCAGGCTTCAGCCACGGCCATTCTGGGTCAGTCAATGTGGTGACAATCAGCCAACTTAGAATCACTTAGCAACCCATCCTGTTTATCTCACAAATCCTTATTGTCCCAAAAAGGGTCTGCCACAGAAGCAGAGAGAAATTCTCTCGCCACTGGCAACACAATGGCTGAGGAGGAAACACCTGGGCACTTGGAAGCCCCTGACTGCTGCTGGGGACCTCCACCTGTGGTCTGAGGATTGCCAGTGGAAGAGCCCTGCAAGAAGGCTTCTGCAGCACACCAACCTGCAGCACACAGGACAATGAGCAATGGGACACTGATGAATTCTCAGTAGAGAAGTCCATCCTAAACCCCACCCTCATAAGTTCAGTTCATCCAGCTGAGCTACTGGATCACCATGTGGTACCAAGTCTGGGTCTCCAACAAAAGCAAAATACAGGCAGCTACAGAAGAAAGATCAGTTCAGAGTACGTCCATTAAAACACTGAGCCAAGTCACAAACCAAGCAGAAATCCCTGCCGTGACTACGAGGACACAGCACCTACACACACTGTAGACACAGACCTCACCACATTGCTCAAGGCTTTTAACACTGATCTCACAGGCATGATTTAAAACACTACTCTTGCTATTCTCTTCCAAGGCTAGCAAAGGATATTTTGGTTTAACCTCAAGCCTTCAGTTCATGCTTCTCCCTAGGAACATTTGTTTCACTCGGCTGTCCAAAGTCAGTCCTAGCCAGAAGACTGAATAACATCAGTCTCACTGAGAAGTGTGTCAACAAACCCAAACCACTGGAGCTCTGAGCACATTAATTCGCCAGACAGATTACTGGTTTATAGAGGGAATTCCAGTCTTTGACTCACTGGTCCATAACAGTGTTCCCACGCCATTCCCTCATCCAGACAATTCCCTCATCCTGAACAGTTTGCTAAGGAAGCCTGAGATTATTTGCTCCATGCAGAGAAACTACGACATACAAACATATAATCATATAGTGATGAGATGCTCCAGTTCCAAAAGCCATAAATTCTAAACAAGATTATCTTGGGTTTAAAATTCATCTTCCCATGTTCACAAGATGAGCCATCTCATGGCCTGGATAGGCAAGCTGACATATTACAGTTTATGTGACCATATGTAAGGCACACACTTATTAGAAAGGGCTATTAGGGCTGTTGCCCACACTTTTTGTGACAGCTGCAGGAGTCATATTCTCCTGTCAACTGATGGGAGAATGGTATAGGAACTCCATATGACAAGCATATTTTTAATTTACTGGCAGTTTCAAAACTTTTAATTAATGAACACAACTGACTGGGTACATGCACGGTGCAAAGCTGGCAAAACTGCCTTGGGTACTAGAGGCAGACTTGGCTCTCCGCAGGAATTTACCATCTCAGATTAATTTACCATCCAAGGGAAAACCATCATACTTTTTAGTGGTATAAATGAGCATATCCAGACCCCTCTACTTCATCAGCTAGACTGCCAGAGGCACTCAGATTGGCTTGTTCAAAGCTAGCTTTGGTACCCCTGCAATCTGCAGCACAGATCGAACCTCTGTTTATCAGAAATGCCACAGGTGGAGCACCTCCCACATCCCTGTCCCCTCTATAGAGATGCAGGGACTGATGACTGCAGCAGATCTGTCATAGCTCAATTGGAAGAGGGAAGAAAGAAGGTGCCGGTATGCTGCCCACAAGGACCTGCAGAGCTGCCTGTGTACTGATCCTGGGGAAGCAATAACCTGATAGAGCTCTATCCTGCTCTCTTGGCAATACACAGGCTTCAAAAAACATGTTCTATTGTGACGAAATACTCACTGTAATAAACAAACTTTAATAAAACAAACAATTATTAAAAAAAAAAAAGGCCAAATCCTCTCACACAGCATTCCTCACAAGCCAATTACAGAGAACCACTCTCCTGGGCCAATGAGCAATCCCTTCCCAGGCCAGGCACTGAGCAGGAACGGAGCCTGCTGCAGCTGCTAGGCAGGAAGGGCTGGGTCCACTGGGGCTTTGAAATGAAACAAACAGCTTGCTTGGCAGATAGCTATTTCTTCATGGACTGGTCAGCAGGAGGGATCATGGAAGCTGGCTGGCTGCTGGTGTGTTGCATCCACGTCGGTGAAGAAGGCAAGTCTTCGGCTGTACTCGAATCCCTTAAGAATTTCAGAGACCAGAGAC
>JACBWW010000011.1:22321485-22415293 GCA_020086605.1 Lanius collurio | reverse complement strand
TCCCCCCCGCCTCCTCCCCATTTTCGTTTTTGGCAGGGGCGGCGGTGCCGGCGGGGCGCGCTGGCGGCGGCGGCGGCAGCAACAGGTTGCCGGGGCTGTGACGGAGCCCGCGGGCCGCCGGCCACGCCGCCGCCCGGCCAGGTTCGCCCCGCTCCCCGTGACGTCACAAAGGGACGGGCCTGCGCGCCGCGGAATCTTCGGCTCCCCCCCCAGCACTTCACACCCCCCCCGCGCCCGTGACGTCAGAGCCGAGGCGGGGCGGGGGCGGGAGTTGCCCCCGGGGCAGCGCTCGGCGGCGCCGCGGGGGAGGGAGGCAGGGACAGAGGGGAGGGGGCAGCCCGGGCCAGGTGAGCAGGTGAGCCGCCCTGCCGCCTCCGGAGTGGGAGGAGAGCGCTGGTCACGTCGCCTCGTAGCGACACGCGTGGTGGCACGTCTCTTGCCCGTGACCTTCGGGCGCTACGGCAGCCCGGCGGAGCGCGCCGCCGCCTCCCCCCTCCTCGCTGGTGCCAGCGCAAGCTTCGCCTGCACCCCGAACAATGGTCCCGGTGTCGGGCCCTGCTCCCCACCCCGGGTCCTTGGTACCCCCAGCCTGGAGGTGATGGTCCGCCGTGAGGAGTGGGGGCACAGCCGCCGGCCCGTCCGCCCCCCGCCACACGGGCATCAAGTGTTGCTTCGTGGTCCCGCTCCTGTCAGGCCACTGCGAGTTTCCACAGAATCATAGAACGGTTTTGGTTGGAAGGGGACCTTGAAGATCACCTAATTCCAACCCTCCTGCCTTGGGCAGGGACACCTTCCACGAGACCAGGTTGCTCAGAGCCCCATCCAACCTGGGCTTAACCTGGCCTTGTATCAGGAGCAGAGCCTGTTCGGGCTGCTGCCGTTTTTTTCTTTTCAGCATTTACGAAATGAATTCTGTAAACAAGGTGGTGAGAACAATGGAGTAAAGCCTCCGTGTTGTGGGCTGCCGTCGTGGGGCTTTGCTCCCTGTTCTGTAGGTGCTCTCAAATGAAAGTTCTCTTAAACTTAGGGAGCTTTATCTTTTGAGATTGGTAACCCAGGAATGAGGAAATCCGTGTATGCATCTTTTTTTCCTGTGGTTTAAAAACGCTATCGCGTAATTTTTAAAAGATCCATGGCTGACTCATAAAACTCTTTCTTCTCACTTTACCCTCCTCCTTCTCAAACATCTTTACATATCAAATATTGCCTTTTGGCTCCAGCCTCACAAAACTGACAGCTTTGTAAAGCATCCGCTGAGAAGCCAGACTGCGTTCAGTATGCGCTTGGAATTAATAGTTCTTGACTCAAAAGCTTTGAAGTCTTGAACGTAATTTCACAGGTGCATTTTTCTGACCATTTTTGTGATGCCGAGTAGCAAATTTTCTGTTGTTGCTGTCTTAGGTCTCAGAGTATCAGACCTGGATTACCGCCTTAAAATACCTGCATGGTTCTGCCACGGTAGCAGATGGTAAAGTATAATTAAGGAGTAATGTCACTACTGTCACCTCGTGTGATTTGTGTCCTTGTCCTTGCAGAAGTAAAAGTGCTGTAGTCTGCCATGAGGTGACACGCTTCACCTACGGATGGCCTGGTAAGCCCCTCAGACAGAGGGCCAGCAAGGCCTGGCCAGGATTAGCATGCTGCAGACATCTGAGAGCTCCTGTGCCTGCTGCAGCCTTTGAAACAATACTCCCTGTTTGGGTGTGCTGGTGTGGGTTCAGGGAGTTTGGGGCAGGGGGGCGGGGGACAGTGACTCTGCAGTACCACCACTTTCTTCTGCATCAGGGGTGTTTGTACAGGAGCCTGACCCTGGACACACCAGGGCTTCAGCTGGACCTGCCTGCCCTGCTTTTTTTCTTGCGAGAGCTTGTTAATTTCTGTCTTCCAGGCGCACAAGCAATGACAGGCTCTTAAGTTTGACCACTTCCTACAGAAAATAATGTAAATAGGTTGCTGGCAGCAGAGACAGTATTCAGTGTATGTTGCATCTTATTGCACATCACCTTTTGTGACTTTCTCCTGTTCGGTCTCTTTCACACTTGCAGTAACAATTCCAGCAGCATAGCACACTCAAGTCTTACTTTCTTTTCCGTGTACGTAAAACTTAGGGATGCTAGCTGCACTTGAGATCTGCTTTTGGGTTCCTCTTTACCTCCTCCTGGTCTCTTGAGACTACAGTATTATGTTGTAAGTGGCTATAGGATGGTACATAAGTGCATGTACCATCCTATTAAAATACTTTATTTAAATGAATATTTTGATATCAACAGATGCTTTGCCCTTAGATACTAGTGGGCTCTTGCTCACTCTTGATGGTCTGCAAGCCAGGAGTGTGTGTAAGATCCTGCCCAGAGCAAATTGGAGTGAATCAAAGCCCCTGTTTCTAATGTTCATTAAGCATTTTCACCTTCTCTTGTGAGGCCTACTAAGCCACCATTAAAAACATATTATGTCTTCCTTTTCTGTAGATATAAAGTAATAGCTAACGTTATGCATATGCTAAAGTGTGGTATAAAAGTCAGCTGATTCTGTAAGGCAGTAGTATTCCCTCCATTTTATTGTTTGATGAAAAAGAAAGAAGCCTAAATTACTTGCCTGAAGCTACATGCTGTAACGGCAGCAGAGTTGGAACTAATCTGTATTTCTGCTGCCTTCTCCAATATTCTGTCCTGTAGCTTACAGGCTCTTGCTACAAGTCATGGTATCTGCTTTATAAGGTGTTATAAGTAAGGGACCAGATTACCAATTTAACAATTATCCATTTATTTTGTACTACATTGTAGCTTTGCTTGAATGTAATTTTGTACTACATTGTAGCTTTGTTTGAATGTAATTTTGTGCTTTGCTGTAGCTTTATAAGTTAGGATCTCTCTTGCAGTTTAAGAAAGAAACCCACACGTCGTTGTGAAGAAACCAGCTTCTTATCAGACCATACATTGCAACCCCCCCCCTCCTTACCCCTTTCGGAGCTGACCTGCCTGGAGAGTAGTAGATAAGGAAAAGACAGAAGAAAAAAAAAAAAAAAAAAAGAGAAGAAAAGGGGCTGAATATGCAAACTAGAGCTGAAAAGACCCCTGGGAGTAAAAAAAACCCTAAAAATAATAATTTAAAACGAGCCAACAAACTTTTAAGAAAAATGAACCAGGCTACTCTATAGGCAATTACTACCTGGCCAGCTTTTGAGCTGTCCAAGAAGTCACCGTAACAAAAAAGTCTATTGAAGCCACTGCCCTGAGGACAGCGAATTAGCACCATCGCCTTCGTATACCCTTGGGTATACAGCCACGCCTCGTGAGGAACGCTTGAAGGCCCGGCTCTATCACAGGGAGTGATAGAGCCGAATTTCCTCCTCCTCCAAGTCGAAGCTGGGGGCAACGAAGCTGGCCGGAGCCCCCACCCGAGCTGATCACTTTTAATAAAGGCTTAAAAAGGACCATCAGTCCTGCCCTTTTTATTTCATAAGGGACTACTTTATGCAGTTCCAGCTTTCCTCAAAACTTTCCCCCTCCCCAGTTCAGGTCTGGACTGTTAGATTAACATTATATTTTTAACATAATAAAAGAGGCATTTCAGTAGGGATACTTATATTATTTTTCAAGAGATGATCATACCCTGCAGCTGATAGAGACCAGTTGATACTGTGATGACTCAGCTGTAGGAGTATTACATTAAGTAGGTCAATTTTTAAATCTCATAGTCTGAAGCTAAAGAGAATCCACGTTTAAAATTTTTGTTTTGTGTATACATATTTCTGTTATTTTCTGGTTTGAACGCAAGTGAAAGTTCTTGAGGAGGCGGGAAATGTATTTGGGGGTTGATTTGGGGTTTGGTTTTGCCCATTTTTGTTGTATAGTGACTGAATTCAATCAACTTGATGGAGGGGAAAGACCAGCTGCTTTCATTTCTAAAGTTTCCAGTTTGCAGCAGTCAAGTGAAAGGAAGGCTTTAAAGGCAATTTTAAAGTAGGGAAAGGAAAAGCAGAGACACGTTTATTATTTTTTATTGCAAGCACCCAGCTTTTGTGTGATCTAGCAGATGTGGAATTTGCAGAGCAATACATGCTTCTTCGAAATCCAAATTTGCATTTAAAACATTTTAGTTTCCCCTCTTAGTCCTTTGCATGGCTTTCTTCCCCACTATAAATGTAAACCAAGTGTAAATGATGCATTGTTTGCCTTAGTGGGCAGACAGTCTGAAAACAATAGTGCTGATGGATTTGACTGCCTCTGTGTAAGATTAACGGGACATTAAAATTCAAGTCTATTAATGCAAATTTCAGTGTTGCCAAACCTGAACTTCCCTTAAGTGTTTCCTGGTGCTGTTGGCCCTAAATGTCCCTACCCCACAGGCCAAAACTTTAGCTGAAAGTTTTTAACCTCTTGTTAGGACTTTAAAGGAAAGGAAAGGAGTTTAATGTCCAAGTGAATGATGGGACGTGGTACACACAGACTTTTTATACTTAACTACCACTTTTTATTTAAAGCATTTTTAAGTGGTGGGAAGCCATCAGGAAACTTAAAATCTGCAAATTGTTTGTAAAATTCAGGTCTACTATGTGAGGATTACTTGGTACTGAAATTCAGATATAGAAAATAATATGATTTCCAAAATGTATTTGGTGTTCTGTTAGATCCTTGCTGGATTGATTGTTTTGCTGGCTCATTACTTCTGGGAATATTGGATGCAATCCTTCTTGGTTTTTAACGAGCAGGTTTTATTTGGGAGCTCTTGGTTTTCATTTGGAGGAGTGAGTTTATTTCAGTCAGTCACAAAATGTTTCCTCAATGAAGCAGTAGGTAGAAGGTTTAAAACCATTTGCTGTTTCACTTGCTCGGGTTTCACACTTTCCCTTGTGTAATGACATCCTGTTCTGAAGTTGTTCCTTCAGTAATCTGACAGAGGCCTGGTATTTCCAGTGGTGGGCTGTGGGAAAGGAATAAACCCTTTAATTATAGCAGTGAGGTCTTGTTTGAAAATATGCTAGCTCTCCTCCCCTCTGTGTGTCCTGTCTTTTTGTCTGACTCTTCCCTGTGCAGATGAGGGACATGAAGCTGTAAAATGCTGCTGTTCAGGTTGCTCTGCAGAGGTGGCCATGATCAGTGGTAGAGCTGAGCAGTGACTGGGACCATTGCCATGCCAAATGCCGTGTCTTGAGGCTCAGGATCATGGCTCCCTGGACTACAAGCAGATGCATGCTGGGAGTGCACCCCATCTGCTCCTGTGCCAAATTTATTGGCTTAATTTATGCTGCTGCAGGAAGCGGTTCAGAGTGACCAGCCTGGCTGAGCATGGAAGCAGGGAAAAAGGCCCAGGTGGAAATCATCATTCCACTGGTACGCATAGGGAAGATGTAAAGCTGCTTCAGCATTTCTGCAGCAAATGTCTCATCCCGGACTGATGTGTCACAAACAATATCCCCTGTTTTTATCTGGTGCACAAAAACCTCCTTTTATTGGGTGTAAAAATGGGATTGTCTGATTAAAAATAGACGCTGAAAACAAAATGAGAAAGCTGAACTAAGATCTCTATATACTTTCTGCATCTAGGTCAGGCCTATGGGGCTGGAGTAGTTTCTGGTAAGGTTCAGTTTAGTGCTTGTAGGATTGCTGCGGACGGAATCGGACATTTTGACACTGCTAAAATCATCTGTTCAGCAGAAATGTGATGATGCCCCCAGAAGAGTTCATAATTGTATCACTTGAGGGGCATGATTTAATCCTTTCTAAATGTCTCTCCTCTGTAATCGGCGTCGTCTTTTCTGCGTGGCTTCTTGCCATCTTTTCTGCCAGGTTCTTCCCTTGATTTGCTCTGCAAAAAAGGCAGACTTGGATCTGTGACTGAGAAGAAATGCAAATAATAAGAAGTTGAGAAACTGTGGCCTGCTGCTGCACTCCAGGAAGGTTTGTGGTATTTGAGTCCCTGTGCTCTGCTTTCAGTTCTTTCAGCTCGCCTTGCTGGTCTGACATCTTTTGGATGACGCGATAGTTGCTGGAGATTAGCGTATTTTGGCACACACATGCTATGATGACTGGCTAACGATATTTACAGCGTTCAAAAATAAACCACGGGAGCTCATTCTGACATAATCTACTAATCTTAGTTTTGCACTTTGATACTGTGTTGTCTGAGCCAAGTTAGGATAACTATATATTGCAAGCAATTCATTTTTAGCTTTGCTTGCAGATGAGTGTTGAAGCAATGCATGCTTTTCAATTAAAAATGATGGGAGTGAATTTGGAGAAATTATCAACTCTTTCAACTATATGCTTATTCTGTGCTTATTTTTGAAACAGTTTTATGTGAGTGGGTAGAGATACATGCTCCACGGTATTTCTGGATTTATTGTGTGCTGGCATTTTGATGAGGTTATTTTTTTCCTTCTCTGCCCATAAGAACAGGATGGTCTTCTCTGCCCTTTCCCACATTTGTATGTTATGGGAAGGACTTTCTTTTTTTCTCTTTGAGGATTGTGCTTTATTCTTTTTCTGGTTTAAAAAAATTATTATTGCTTTGGGTAAGCTTTAGTCTTGTGGTAGGCATCTTGCTAGTCATGCTTCATTTTGAGGAGTCTAGACAAGAGAGTAAGCTTTAGAGGCTCCTCATTGACAGGAATTTAGTTTCCCCTGGACCTTAAACAGCTCCACTTAAACAGCTAAATAACGATTTTCTAGCTACGTTTTTGAATGGCCTGCATGTTTAAGAATTGCAGTGAGGAACTTGGCGATGTAAAGCCTGTGAATCAAGTCAATGGCAATGTACACATATTTTTCAGGTTGCTACTATTAAAGTGGACAGAAACCTTGAGTCTTGGACAAGAGTCTGTTAAATGTCTCACTCTTTGAGATGCTTATCATTATTTTTATTAGTTGTTTCATTTAGCATATAGTTTCCTGTGCTGTTCTAAAACTATTAGTCTTTATGCCCACAAAGTACAGTCTAGAAATTCCATTTAGATTTTTAAGATGCTGCAGGCTACCACCATATGTTTATAACTTTTTTTCTTTTTATAAGGTGTACCCATTAGGCAGATAGAGGGTGACTTTAGAGAAGGGATATGTTTCCTTCTTTCTTGCCTTTTTTTTATTTTATGGATATTACTTTCAGTCACTTTGTCCTGCAGTTCTTTTTGGTACATCAAAGTTGTAAGCCACATCTCTCAGATGCAGCCTGCATGTTAAAACCCCCAAACCACAAAATTCCAACCCTGCACTTATGCCAGATGAATTAACTTCTTAACTCAACTTGAGCTGAAAAAAAACCAAAAACCCAACCTGCTTTTGTTTTGATTTGAGCTCTACAAAACTTGATTCAGGCTTTTGAGTTCATAAAACTCAAAATCAAGTGAAAAGGTGGTTTTCTGTTACTGTTTTTTAAGTTGACTGATAACTAAGCTGGTGTTGCATGTGGATCCTTGTTGGGTGATGTTCCAAGTGACCGGTCTTAATTTGAATGTATTTCACATAAGGATCACCAAGATGGACACCTGAGATGTGGTTTTCTGATTGACAGTCACTTTTTTACCCCCCTCTCAAAGTGTAGTGATAATGATGATAATTCTCATTGCCACCTTGCAGACTAGTAAAAGCTTTTCAGATTTAAGATTAAGGTACTAGTAGCAGAAGGATTTGCCTTCATGTTACAGTCTTGCTTGGGTGTAGTGCAGCTTTTAATAAATTATTGGAAGAAATACTGTTCCGACTAACTTCTGCCTTTTAGCCACAACTGAAAGGGACATTCTGTGGTCTCAGACAGAAAGCCAATGTTAATTTTTTTGTTGTAGTTATTCAGCTTATAATGGGGACATAGAAATATCGCTTCATAAGACAGGCAACTTCATGTTACTTAAAAGCTGGACTTAGGGCATGTTACAGTTACTGTAACTTGTGAATTATTTATAATTTGGAAGAAATAATGGTTATCCTAATGGCAAATAATTTTGAAGCAGCTTTTTTTTAAAAAAATGTTGCAAATCTGTGAAGCCTTGAACCACTAAAAACAACAAAATAAGAAGTAGCTGTCAAGAGAAGCTGTCCTGTCCTTTTCTACTTTCCTCCCTTTCGTAGTCAGTGGTTGAAATGTCCTGTATATAACCTATGCATTTTGCCTTCAGTAACAGTGTTGTGAATGTGGAGACCAGTGAGGTGCCTAGTGCTATGTTTCTGTGATTACCCTAAGTCTACACTGCACTGGAAGAAGTGGTTCAGCCTTCCTTCTGGCTGCCTCTTCCCCTTCCTTTCTGCAGGGTGATGTGTGCCAGGTGATAACTCCCACTGCAGACTGGGGACTTTGCAGGTTAGAACTGAACTGATAAAACGTGGTTGATTTTTAATGTGGATTCATTTAGTATTGCAGTTTGATGTAGCTGGAAAAATACTTGGTCCTGGGAAAGTGTTGAGGGACACCCAGTGAAGTGGCAAGGGAGGGGTAGGATTGCATCTGTTAGCAATAGAGTGAGTTTAAACGGGATGTGAAATTATGACTAAATAGGAGTCAAGATACATGTTTTATTCCGTAGCAAGCAAAATTAGCTGTCCTTGTCTGTTCTAAGAGTTGTTCGGATTTAGGTTTTGCTGTACTGCCTTACTGCTGGAAGCATGGTGAATATTAAATAACATTGAAACACAGTTAGGCCTCACAGGTGAAAATGAAGCTAAAGGTGTTTGTGCCTGTGGTGATGGCAGTGCCATAATCATTTCCAAAGTGCTAAAATCAGTTCAAATAGAATTCAAATGTACTACTGTTACAAGTTATGCTTGCTTAGGTAGGATTTGAACGATTTTATACTTCAACAAGAAAGGTAAAAAGAGGAAGAAAAGAAAATTATGATAGTTGTGCTGCTGAGGCAAAGTTCCACTCCTGAATGTGGTAGAAGAACTATTACTCTTTTTTGGTTCAACAGCCACATACTACTGTCCCATATGCAAGAACTCCACTGTGGAAGTGAAGCCAGTGTACTGTTCTATTTGCTACATCTTAGGATAAGGACCTGCTTATGTAAGGGAAGTTCATCCAGAAATTTCCCATGGCTTTGTTTTATTTTGTACCACTTAATAATAAGTTCAGATAGCTTCTCTTGTTAAAACTACTCATGTCTACTGAATGTGCACATGAACTGAAGTGCTGATGTATTCTTGCCCCAGGTTCCCAAGAAGTCTGAGAAGGCCAAACCATGTCAAATCAAAAAGCTACAAAAACCAAAGCTTCCTTTAATTATAGGAACAGCAGGATGTGGCATCACATGCCTTTTTCTCACCATTGAAGCTAGCAGTGGTGACCCTGTGAATCATTCCTTCGTGGTATGGTGCTTTGGCCATATCAATACAGCCAAAGAGCTGCATGTGAAATAGGGTCACTGAAATTACCAGACTTAAAGAGTAGTTATTCACAGACTGTTTTTTATTCCACCTTCTCATCTTTAAATGGTCTGGTTTCAGTGCAAGCCTGCAGGACATTTTAGTGGCACAGTTAAGGGAGTAGCGAGGCACAAGGACCTCTTTGCCTTTGCTGCGGATTAAAAAGATGTCGAGTTGGCACCCTCAGTTTCGATCCAGCGAGGCACTGGAGCACGTGCCTGTCTCAAATGTACGAATACTCTTACTGACGTCAGTTGAAGTACTTGGAGCTTATGAGTTAAGCACATGCCAAAGTGCTTTTCAGGGCTTGAGATTTTGCTGTTCCTGTGTAAGAGTGTGTGCAAGTATTTGCAGGCAGGAATGTTAGTTTGCTAAGAGGGTGATAACCATTTAATGGTCTTAATGGCTTTATGAAATGTAGTACTACCTGGTTTTGTTTTTTTTTTTCACCTGAAACATTTATGTTTTACTTTTTTTTCCAAACTCTTAATATTTTATTTAAAGGTAGTAACTGTTATTTTTCTTTTCTTACTCTTCATTATAGTGTGCACAGTATATATGCACAGTATATAAAAATGCCAGTGCTATGCACACATATATGCATGTGTGCATAGTACTGGCATTTTTACAATTCACTCCACTCTCTCTTCTCATCTTCCACTGCTATGCTTTTCTGTCTCATTTCTCTGTTTTTCTGACTGATCTCCACTGTGACTGTATCCACTTTGTCCCTGTCTGAGGAAATTAGCTCTTACAAAGTTACTGCCATCTCTTTGCAAGGAAGCGAAACAAACTATTGTTGCAGTATTGTTTTCTTTTCCTGAAGGCCAGATGGGGAGATGAGACAAGGTTCATGCAGCTTGTTTGGGGGCCCAGCTCCGTAGGAAACACTTTGGTAGGGGAGGGATTGTCCTGTTGATACTTGTGTCTCAAGCCTGTGGGCAGAATTGGAGTGTTGGTTATAGAAAATACTAGCTGTGGTTTATGTTTTGGAAGGTTCAACAAACTGTTAATGCACAAATAGTGTGGAGGAAAGCAGAACGTTGCCCTTCTCATTCTCTTTTACAGTCTTTTTATGAACTTTTGGGAAATCAAATCCTGCTGATGTGAGCATTCAGGAAAAGCTAATTTCATATTTCACATACATTAAAGGCTTTTTTAAATAAGCCATTAATATTCATACTTTTTCAGTCAAGAGCAGCATTTTATGACACGATTGACCAATCATAAAAACCACTGCATAGCTTCTGTTATTGAAAGGAGTTCTGTAATCTTTATTTGAGTATGATCTTCCAAAATAACTAATGATGATCACATTTCTTCCAGCCTGGGTGACAGACCAGGTATAATGATTTCTGGACTCTGTTGCTTTGGAGAGCAGGAATGCAGTTTTCGGGAGAAATATGCTGAGAAAAGTATGGTCTCTTAAACTCTTCTGGGTAATATAATTTCTTTATCTCATACTTAGTATTTCATTATCATAGTACTTGAGCTGACTCCCATGAAAGCTGGTTATCTATCATGCAAAAGAAGGAAATGTGTTTATGATGTAAGTAATTATGTGTGTCTCCATACCCCACACCCCCCCAAGCACATTTTCTTATATACTTGTTGATTCCTTTTCCTTTCTTGGTGTAATTTTATGCCTGTTACTCTTGCAGTCAGGGATGCAGTGAGATTAATTCCCTGTAGGCATTTTGGAAACTACTGGTTCGTTAATTTGGATGGAGGAAAGTGAAGGGGTAAATTATTATTTCCTTTTCTTTATGCTCGCTTTGCTCAGATCCTCCAGTGGTGGGCCTGTCATTTTTTCCCCCCTGCAGACTGCCCATCTCCTAAGGCATTATAACCACCGCTGTCCTCATGCCCGATGACTTGTCAGGCCATTCCTGCTAGGCTGTGCCTCCTGGCCCAAATGGGACCAGAAGCAGCATTCCTGCACACATGCCTGTCTGTACCTGTCCTGCTTTCCACTCTGCTGTAGCATCGAGTTGACCACAGAGATTTTTTGTTTGTTTGTTTGTTTGGTAGTTTTTGTTTGTTTGTTTGTTTTTCTTTTTGGAACTTTTTTTTTTCTGGCTATGCCTTTGTTTCTTACTTTTCTTTCTCTCCTTTTTGTGTCCCTGTTCACTTTGCATAACACCAAGTAGGTGGTACTAAATGGCTGCAGGACTTACTGGTTATCAGCAGTCTCAGAATCTGTCTCCTTCGCTTCAGAGGTGCTTCAAATCTTTGTCAGTTTGTTGCCTGCACTCTACAAGCATGACTGCAGCTTCATCTGGGGCTTTGTATAAGAGCAGGAGCATGCTCAGCTCTGGAGAGCTAACCTGCCCTCCAGCAGAGTTTGTGAAACCAAGGTTAGTATAATGTGAGAAAAATAGCCAGGATATTTATCCATGGTTGGAGTCCTGCTTGTCCTGAGTTCTTGGGTAGGTCCTACTCTGTCTTAAGCCATCTTGGTGGTATTTTTGCTGCTTTTACTAGTGTGCTCTCCCTCATCGTTGTGTTGTGGTCATGTCTTCAGAAGGTCAGCTACAGCTTGTCTGATGGACGTGGTAGTGTAGGAGGGATGTGCTTCTTTATCTTTTACAATGGAAGAATATATATGAGCACACTACACTGTTGCCTTTGGAAGAAGACTTTTAAGGTATCTGTTGAGTCATGCTTTTGAAGGTGTTCTGAAATTGCTCCCAACTATCCTCTGCTTAGGTGATTTATCACCATTCTTCTGTTCTCATGGAACAGTAAATTGCATCTTGGCTGAAAGGTTATCCTTTCTTCTTAAAAAACTTCATGGTGCTGTACTGCTTCTTCCTTAATTTCATACTCTCCAAATGTCCAGGTATTTCTTCCCCACAAGAGAAGTATTTTAGTCAGGAAGCCATGTGTTACAGAGCTGAAGCAACACAGTGTGGTGCTTCACTTTGAAAGGTCATTCCTCTATGGAAGAATGCCATTAAGATAGTTTCAGCTGGTTTCAAAATTTCCAATCCATTGACTTTCTCAATGATTAAATCATCTTCAATAAAAGCAAGGATCTGCAGGTGATCTGGGGGATTTAATACATAGTTTAATTTCAACATATGTGAATAATGCTAAGCCTGTGCATAAACTAGTATCGTTAAGGAGAACAAAATAATAGGTGATCTCTTGAGGCAATCCTGTGAAACAAGAAGCAATATCTTATAAATTTTTAAGTTCGTAAGAAGGAAGATTGAATAGCTGTCATTATTTGAGACAAAGGCTGTAAGAACAATGCTAATACTGGCTGACTGATGTACTGTTCAGCTTAGAAAGTAGGACAACATCTAGTAAGGGAAATCTCAGTTATAGTGAACTTCTTATCAGGGCTCCTAATCCTGTCATAGATAAGAGGATATAAAACTGTCAAAAACCAGGATTTTAAATCTGCATCTCCCAGGTTGCTGTAATTTACATGGCTTTTTTTTTCCCCCCTTTTTGTAAATTGGTTTGATTGTCTGTTCATGCAGGAAGTCTCTAGAGAGAAACGAATACAATTGCCACAATGATGCAGTCTTCGGGTTCTTGAGGGTGCAAGTGTCTGCTCTCAGGGTTACCATCTCAAAATTGTGTCTTCTAACACTGATGTATTTCATACTTGGTTCATGCCACAGCATGAGAAAGTTGTCTGGAGCAAAGTGTGGTGCTATACAATCTCATTTCTTATATTTTTCCAGAGCCTGGCATGTCTAATGTCTGTCGAAGTAAACTTGCTGAGCTATGGTGTTGGCAAAGTTGGTAATCTCACAGCTCTCTCTGTAGAAGATTCATGTGTCTGGCTCTTCCTGGACTAGGCTGTAGAGCTGCTTTATTGTCACTTGTGAAAAGTGGTTCTGCCCACGTTTTCTCAGTACAGTGAGTCTCCTTGTTATTGTCAGTTTGACTTTCTGGTGTGGAAGACCAATGCAAATATTACTAGGGCTTAATAACAACCTGCCTTTGGATGAGTATTACTGTTGTGATAAAAATGATAGGAGGTTGGTTGCTCATTGATTTGTGCTTTTTGGCCATCTTCCAGGATGAAACTAACTTCATTACGCAAGAGTTTCAGAACACTGCAGAGTTGTTCATTTATTTCCTTCAACTGATATCGAGCTGACAGCTTGCCTTTGGAGGGTCATATGTTCAAAAGCTGCCAACTGGATCTTGCTTCATTTTAGCCACATGTGACACAGAGTCTGAAGTGCATTTGGTCCCTAATATCCCTCCTCCTTTTTTTTTTTTTCCTACTTAATTTTTTACCTTTTGCTCTCTCTTCCTTTTCCCTCAGTTCCTTCTACTGAAAATAAAAATGGCCTGGGAACAGAGGCGATGCCACAAATAGAAGGAATTAGGGTTTTTGTTGTTGCTGCCTGTAATTTTGGTTTCAGTATGACTTTAATTTCTCTGGTTAGATAGTTCTGCATTGTGGAGAAATGCATGTGTTTCAGAAATGGTAAATGGAAGATATTTTTCATCTTGCTATTTTTGCTAACCATGCTCCTACCTCTAAGTTGGCTGCTTATTTCCAAATTGCTCCCCGTGACTTTTGTTTTCCTCCTCCTGCTTCATCTGTGCTGTTTCTCTTTGGGTACCTTTCCTTGGTAAGCCTGTATGAAGTTGGCACAGGGGAGTCTATGCACTCAGCTAAACGAAGGAGAAATGGGGGGAAGACAAACCACGTGTAATATATGCCTCTGTACTACTTGAAATCAGAAAGTGTATTTCTGTTGTGGTACCCAGAGAAATAGTTTCCTCACATTCAGTAGTTGTGAGGACAGGCTTAAAATTTTTTCATGTCAGGGGAGTAGCACCTTGAATTCTTCTAAGTGTTTCATACAACTTAGATTTGGGTTTTTTTAATGTCTCTATGCATACCTGAAAAATAGATTTTTTTGTGGTTCAGTGTTAAAGAAGTGTTCTTAATAATTAAGCAAAATGAGCTGAATAGTCTGTTTTACAAAGTAGGCAATTTTTATTTTGATTTCTCTGGCCTCTTAAATACAATGTTAAAGCACGGAAGAATAGAGTTTCAATTTTGACCCAATGTATTCTGTCTGTGAAAAATTTTTCAGTTCATTACTTTCAATTTTTTTTCCAAGTAATTCTTGATTCTTTTTTTCAGTACATGTTTATGTAGCTGTAAAGTGGAAAAATAATACCTAAGTATTACTATGCAGTGTTAAGCTGCTTGCTTTAGTCTTGAAAGAAACAGTTCTGTTAGAGGAAAGCACGCATATGTCCATTTCCTCCAAGATTCTGTCTCAAATTCCTTCTCATTTCAAGACTCATAATTTTGATAGTTGTTTTAAATTCATACATATGTTTATACAGTTATTTTATAAAAGTTTGTCATATATTTTTATAACTTTTATGTGAATTATTTCTTAATTTTGCCTTGTTTCCTGCTTAAATGGTATTCTGTAATTACCTGATTCACTCCAGTTGTGTGTAAATGAAACTATGAAATTTGTTGTCAATTAGCAATCAATGTGATATCCATATTTTTAAATGTTATAAATTGCCTATTAAAGCTAATTTTCCAGGGCATCTCTATCTCCGTTCTTAATGTAATGCAGAATATTTTACAATAATGCCTAGGTTAACAATGATAGTCTTGCTGTATTGTGCAAAAAAGGCTTCTGTGCAGACCCAGCTGGGTTTCAGGCTTAATTCATTGCTCTATGGTGGGATCACCACAGCTGCTGTGGGGCCTTTACAAATGCAAAAAAGCTGTCAGTGTTTGTTTCATCAGATGCATAAGTGATGAGGCCAAGTTGAGGAATCCATTCCAACGCACGGTGTGCATGCTGGAGGCATTATTGTTTACAGAATTAGTGTCTTAATGCTTTAAAATACATGCTGCATGTTTTACCTTAGAGCAAAATATTTTAGGAGTAAGATGGTTTAAGGATCCTCTGCTATTTGGTCCCTGTTTCTAACAGCATTTGCCCTGACTCATGTAAACATGCATCTGAATTACTGGACTGTACCTACCTCTGACATGAGTAATTCAGTTCTCCTGTCCTGTGCATCCTTTTTGCTCGTACTTTGATTATCGTAAGCAGTCACAATTAAATAACTGCACAGCTTTAATGCAGATTTTTGCCCCCCCTTAGCTGTCAACTGGAGGAGCTGTGCCGTCTCCTATGGTCACCAGAAGTCAGAGTACTTCTTTTGGCTGTCAAGGCTTGAACAAGGTTCCTTCCAGCCAATTAGCAAGTAACGATGATTAGTTTCAGAGAGGGCTGCTTAAGAATGCAAAGCATGCCTCCGTGCTGGGGCCGAACACACAGTTCCTCTACCAATTCTCCTTTCCTTTGCTTGCGGCTCCAGAAATGTAACATGAAGTAGGGCTTTTGCTTACATGATGCCAGACTGGCTTTTGGGGGTGAGGGTGGTGGGGTTCAGGTCTTAAATTGTTTTTCTGTGGGAGCACTCATGTGATCTTTCAGTCTTTGTTGCAGTCTGTTGGCTGTGTGCGTGAGGTTTCATTAGGGCACACCAGCCTTCCCGTATCATGTAACTCCACCAATAATAAGCATTGCAGGAATTTTAACTAATGCACCGTTTAAGCCGTTGTCGCTATGATTTTATTAAATGTGCTTGCAGCGTGGAATTTTGCTAATGCTGTACAGTGATCTGTTATGCAAATTGAATGTAAGAATGGGCTAGTTGGGGATTTGTTGTCTGTGTGTTGGAGACCTGTCTTGTGCATTTGGAAATGAAATGAGCTAAACAGTGTTGGTGCAGACTGCTGCTGAAATGTTCAGGCAGCCTTTGCTTTCCTGGTTGGGGGTGTGGTATTGTCACCCCAAGGGCCAAGTTAGGTTTGCAGGGAGGGGTGCATGTCTGGAAGCATGCTTGCTGCTGGTGCATGCTGGCCGTGTGTGGGTAAGCTGAACAACACGAGCGTAGGAAACCTTAGGAATAGTCGCATACAAATTAGATAATGAGATTTTTTCTGGCTGGTTGACATGGCCAGTCAAAGGTGTGTTCTTGCTTAAGCTCATCTGCCATAATGCAGGCAGATTCCTCGTCTGGAGCAAACGATGTTTAGCTCAGTGCACGACTGGTGGGATCCATGTTTGTTGGCAAAATTGTTGGCCTGTGGCTAAAGCAGCACTTCTCCAGGTGTGATGTGTGACAAGGATACTCTTGAGTCTTGCCAAGTGAAGTGGGAAGGCGGGGAGTTCAGCTTCTTTTCCAGATTTGCTGCTTCACTGAGGCACATGAGCTGCTGTAACCCCAGCAGACGTGAGAGTCACCTCCTCCCTGCGCTCATTGCTGCTCTCGTGGCCTCTATAATCTCTCGGCTCAGGCTCAAAAGGCAACCAGCCTTCTCCTCTCATGCTGTTCCAGGGAGCAAGTTGCTTGCAGCTTTCCCTCTGTCAGCACTTTGTAGCTAGAAAAAGCAGCAGCAGCCGAAAGAACTCCCTACCTGGCAGCTGGTGCCCTACGCCCCTCCCTTTCCCGCACCTCATTTACAGTCGCTGTAAGCACTGCCATTTATTTCCCTTGGAGTCCCTATTTTATTATTTGCTGCTGGCTGTGCGACTGGCAGCGGTGTGGGAGGGCTGCCCTGGGGGTGTTGAGCTGAGGTGTAGGGGCAGCAGGCACTTAGGCAGGACCTGGAGGAGCTGTGCCAGCAGTGCTGGCTCCATCCCTATGGCCCATGGATCGGGGAAGAAAGGCAGTGGGCTTTCACTGCAGCTGATAGATCCTCAGCATAGTGCTTTCTCACAACCGAGGTGAAAATGCACTGAATGGTATTTAAGGAGGCTGTTTTAAGAAAAAGTAAAACCTTTTTGGCAAAAGTCTGTGCATTTTTAAATGTGTAGGCCCTTAGGCCTTGCTTGGCCTCACGGTGCAGCAGTTTGTCTCTGAAATGTGGATGGAAATTAAAGTGTTTGAGCACATCATGGGGCATTTATATTTTGGGGGCATGGTGCAGTTACAAGCAGCCTTTGGTGAGGCCTGCACAGGAAAGGCTGAGCTGGGAAGCTGCTGGTTTTGGTGTGGGCATGGAGTGGTGGATGGGCAGCTACTTTTATCCCCCAGCAGTGGAAACATGGTTTGGGGAGAGAAAGGAATCCTATCAGGCAGAAAAGAATGTTGGAGCACCAAGAGGGAGAGGTTAGTGCCCATGATATGGCTGTTCCCATGCCCTATTCCTGCGCTAAGCAGATTGCAGCCAAACAGGGATGTGAATTCTGTGCTGTGGGTGCCCCTAATAAGAGGCCAGATTCTGTCCTAAATGCCACAAGTACTCTGTTAGGAGATGGGAGTAGTGCAAATATGTCTCCTGAGGTCTTCCTCCCATTTTCCTCTCAGTCTCTGGTGTTCCATAGATCATGTGGCAGAAAAAAAAGGAAATTACTATTAAATTCAAAAGGTGGAAGAAGCAGAAAGGGAATGTGACTTTTTCCTCTTTTCCCAGGGCAGGCTTGTTAGCTGACTGCACTGTCTGTTCCAGGAGCAGCTACTGCTGCATCCCTGTCCTTGCTTCAGCTCTGAGTCCCATCTGACCCTTGAGTTCAAACTTAGAGATAGAGCTGTTTCATGGGAATATTTTAAAAGTTAAACCAAACTAGGAACAGTACAATTTTTCTTTTCTTTTTTTCACATTTTTGAAAAACAGGCATTGTTGTAGAACCAGGCTTTAGGAAAACGCAAATTTTGAGCCAAATCATCTTTGTGGTTTTCCTGTTGCCCTTTGGGTTTCTGGTAAAGTGCCAAATCATGTTGGTAAAGAAAACACTTTAGTAGTTACATAAAAACTTGGATACATTTAGCTGTCCTGAAAAATGCAGTAGTAATGTTTTAGGTGTAATAAGCATTTTTATGATTCTTATTAAGTTTGCTCCCCCTACTCTGATGTGTTAAGCCACTAATGAGGAAGTAATGGAAACTGGGATTCCAGATTTTTATTTTGACTCGTAAATGCATTGGCTTTGGAAATAGTCTTGCTCTGCTAATGGGAATGTTCTCTGTGCCAGTGTCAGGAATTTATTTCATGATAGGAGGCTGTGTAAGCAATTGTCTCCTTTGCTGGTGAATTGTCTCTTGATGGAGATTCAGAAGAGCTTTTTTTAATTAGGCTTTGTTTGAAAACATGGCTCAATCTACTAGCTGAGGTAGGTGCTACTTGCCCATGGACTTTTTACTGTGTTAATGCAAAATTCCAGGATACTTGCTTTGTAGGCATGATTATTCTATCCTGTTTGTATGAGAAAAAGACAGTTGTGCAGTAAGAACATAGTATTTTGTATTAGGAAGTGAAAACTCAAGAAGCACGTGGTTAATAACAGTTTTTCAGAACATCCTACTGGAAAGCTGGATTTTGGATGAGGAATGTGGAGGTAATGTGCTATTACTAACAAAGCACCAAGGCTTTGGAGGCAATGCATTTGCGTTGGGAAAGCAGTGGTGAGCTCTGAAAATCCTGACATGAGCTCTCTGAGGAGCCACGGCTTCTCTGTTGCTTGATACCCACCCTCGCTGGTGTGCTGGGCTCTTCCTGTGGCAATTGTAAGGCAGGGGAGAGCTGCTTTTGTGCTTCGGTTGGCAGAAGGCATGTTAATATGTGGCCGCCCTGTCTGCTTTTCTTTTAAATAGCTTAGCTATCGTTCAAGGCTGAGGGAAGTACAAAACAAACTCTGAAAATATTTCAGATGCTTTAATTAAAAGTGGTGGAAGTGGAGAATTAGAGCTGCTGCTGTGTTAGGACGGCTTATTCAAACATGCAGCGTAGCCAGTTAGACTGCAAGGTGGAAAATGCTAGAGATTGTGTATCTGAATTAAGCAATTTTAATTTGGTCTTTCATCTCTGTCATTACCGAGGGATATCCTGCAGGCTGGTTTAATGAACTCAATCTAGAGGTGTGTAGAGGCACATCTCCTTGCTTGACAGCAGCAAGATGGCATGCTATGACTGGCAGACATATCTTCAGCTTGTGTAATTGTCTGCTCTTGTCATATGATGACAAATGGAGCGATGATCATATTAAACAACAAAAAAGTTCAAAGTAACACGAAGGCTCTGAATAAACTCTTGGAATCAAAGAGATTCTCACATTGACAGCATGTCAGCATGGGTATTTTTAGCCTGAATTAATGCAGCTATAGGAAACTCCCCTCCCCCAGAGAAGTATTACCGTGTGAAGTTAAATGTCAATCAGAATTTTTAGGTTAAATTCTCCACTTCCTACAGGTGTGGGTGCTTGTCTTGTTGGCACTCAGTCTGTGTTGCACACACAGGCAAGGAGAAAAGTGTCAGGTCAGGAGTTTAAAAAAATAAATAAAGTAGTAACTAGAGTTTGTCTGGAGACTGACAAAGCTGAGTTTTTTTGAATGAGCGTCTTCCAAATCCAGATGCTATAAGGATGAGATCATGCAGAAAAAATTCATCAGGAACTGAGCATAGTTGGGTATTCTGGCAATTATGTTTGAGGATAATATAAATTCTCTTCTTTCCCTTGTATTTATCCAGTTTTTCATCCCACCCTGGGTGAAAGCTAATGCACTTCTCTGCATTATGGTACAAGATTTTAGGTTTTGCAGAGGAAACTGTCTTTCTGATAAAGTCTGAAGTCAAGTATCATTTTTCCTTTTGTGAGTAAGAGAATTCTGCAGAAGGGAAGTACCATTCTGAAAAAACAGGGAAGTTGATTTAAAACAAAATGCAGTATTAGAGCATTAGGAAACAGGAGCTAAGGGGACATAAGCTTCTCTCTGTGGCCCCTTCTTCCCCCTATTTGCATTAGAACTGGGACTGAATGTAGTTAAGCACAGTGGAAAATAAGTGATACAGATTTTCAATTTTATTCAATTCTTGGTGCTTGTAGTTTTTCGCTTTGGTTGTTTGGTATCTCTGTCACAGTTTTAATTAAGATTTCCTTTTTTTTTTCTTCTCTCCATCCCCCCCTCATCTTTTTTTCTTCTCATAGGGGAAAAACCATTTTCAGCATTTAAAAAACCACATATATTAGCACCTGTGGCCAGATAAAACTTTCTCGTCTGAATGCTTTATTCATAAAAATAGAAAATTGCTTTACTTCTGGATTGCCATTCCTTGTGTGGTATCCCAGCCCTACAAGCACATTTTAAATGCTTTTTTCCAAGAAGGCTTTTTAGCAGCTGCCCTGGAGCTGGGTTTTGTTGCCAGGGTGGATGTGGGGAAGTACAGAGTGCCCAGCCCAGAATTCAGCAGCACTCATGTCAAAATGGGTCTGAAATACATCCTTTTTCCTTACGCATAAAAGCCTTTTTCACTTGTCAATTGAATCAGTAAAGTATCAGGAAAATGCTTTGTCTTTGTGATACCTGAAATATCCTTAGTTTACTTTTGAATTTGAAGATTTTTACCATGGTAGTCCTATTGTGGTTTAATTGTAATGAGAATAGAGCTTTGCACATGTAGGCCTCAATTCTCAATTTCATCAAGAAAGTAATCTTAGTCAAAAGAGTGCCTATATAAAAATAGCCCTGTAGAACTCAACAGTTAAACTTGTGTGAAATATGTCACTTAACGAAATCTCTCTGTGTCAAGTCTATTAACTGCACTGACAGAGCTAGTTTTTATTAGCTGTTTTATTCTTAACTGTGCAACTTCCACCTCCTGCAGAAACTACATGTAGCTACTGCTTTGGTATGTGTATGAGTAAGGGCATATCTGTATCAAGAAAATGTGCAACATTAGAAAACTTAGGTATGATTCTGTACCTAGTTTTGGATGCAGTTCCTTTTCTATTTATTAAAATGTGCCAGTAGAGTATTTTCCCATACAGATGAGACAGAAAGGTGTAGGTTTCTTTTTTGACTAATACTCATTTAGCATTGAATAAGCCTGAATCTTAGAGTTGTTGCAGTCTGCACAGCTGCAGAAAAATAATTTTACTGTTTTTGTACTAGTATGTTTAGATATAAGAAGCCGTGGAGAGCCATCAAACATGGACTCCACATTGCTGCCAAAGCTTCTGAGTATAAACATACCTTAAGAAAATGTACTGTCTTAACCCTATTCTCCTTCTAGTCGAGATTAAAATTCAGGAGTAGAGTTGATGTAGCTTAAAAAAGGAATAAAGCTAATTGGGCCTACTTGCTTGTTTTATGGCTTGAAAAATAGGCAGTAGATTAATCAGAGGTGCGATTCAGCATCTGGACTGTTCATGCAAAGACGACAGGGAAGATGGAGATAAATTGTAGAGGGCTTTAAAGTGTGAAACAGCAGAGAAAAGGGAATTAGTTGAGAAATGCAAAGATAGAAGTGACCAAGCTAACGCAGTAGTTATAAAAATGATTTCTGTGAAATATTCTGATGGGATTCATCACTGTGGAGTAAAAGAATATTGCAGTAATGGGGAAAGAAAAGAGTGAGAGTCTTTCACAAAGCATTTTGGCACTGAGGAAGATTTGTGTCTCTGTGACATTTTGCAGGAAGAATTGGCAAGATTTGTCCCTGATATGAGCACTAGTGCCTGCAGAGGGGTGTGAAACACTTGATAGCCATATTGTATTTTGAGTGACGGTTAGTCAGGCAGCAAGTTGCAGCCTTTTACAAAACTATTCATGCAGTTGTGTGCAGAAAGGTGGGGGCTGGTTCTGCTATGAGTCTCCCCAACAGTAAGGGGAAGAGATTGTCAACTCTTAAAACATCTGTCTTCATTTTGACTACAAAATGTAAATGTTTGGAAGTGATACAGGCAACATCTTTAGGAACACTAGAAAATAGCATGTTTATTGTGGTAAACAGACTTACATCTCAGTGACCATTTCCATGTTGGTTTTAATCTAGATTCCTTTATAGGCGAGCTGGTGGCTTACATGGGGTGGATGCTATTGTTGACTGGCTTGCCGGCGCACAGTCAAATGTTCTTGGTTAGCACCACTCCTTAGCCACTTCTCTAATTGCCATGTGTTGAGCAAGATGGATTACATAGCATCTTTAAGTTGAGCAGAATAAATTTGGAGTTAACTGTGGTGGAAAAGGATGCATCTTTTCTGATCAGCCTCTTATTTTCCCTATTTCTGTTGCTAATAGAGAGTGTGTGAGTGGATCCTGCTGATCCTGAAGCCATCTATGATGGACCAGGGTGATGTCAGTATTTTGTGGAGAATCTCTTCTGTAGGCAGCTTTGTTTAATCGGAGTCTCAGTAGCTGGTATGAAGTGGCAGGATTAGTCCTTGCTGTGGCCTACAGTGGAGAGGTTGAATGCCTGGAGGCTGTAAGCAGTACAGCCCAAATGCCTCTGCTACCTGCGTCAGTGTCATTTTTAGAATTCTGAACTGTATGCTAAAGAAGAATAAAGTGAATGTAAATGTATTATTGCTCCTATTATAACACTTCAGTAGGATAAAAAGAGAGAGAAAAACTTCAATAGCTCTGATGATAGCCTGCCAGAATAAATGTTGGCTCAGAAGCAACTGTGGTAATGTAGCTTTTTTTCTAAATCCATTTGAGTTAAATGAGAGTGGGGCCAAGCTGAGAAATGAGTTTCTGTGTAATGCTGGCTCTGCTGCTTCCAGGGTGCTCTGGATCTGCCATTTCCCTGTCCTTTCCATCCCTGCCCTGGTCTCAGCAGAGCTGAGTGGGTCAGGTCAGGGCTCATCAGCAGCAATAGGGTTTATGCTGTGCATGACACTGAAGGGAATAAGTAGTATCTGAGCAGGTGTGATTTTGCACTTAAATGTGAAGCTTACTAGTAATGTGGTAAAATAATTTTAATTTAAAAAAGTATGGTGTGAAGAATGCAGGTTGGCATGGGTGTCTGATTCTTTGGTATCTGACTCTGGCTTTCCTTCTGAGTTCATGAGCACAGGTTCAGCTTACATCTGGTCTTACAGCTTAGACTCTTCTTTTAGGCTTGTATGAATAGAGAAGTTGTTTATAGGCAGCTTCTGAAATTCATGGGGAAAATACCATTTTTAGAACTCTAAATTTGAAACGCATATAGATGTGGCTTAAAATCTTTGTTATTTAGTCTCTTTTGGGATTGAAGGGAGAGAAACGTCTGTAATGAAGGCAAAGGGCTGAATTCAGACTCTGTGGGAAGATTTTCTCGCTCTGGCTGTGATGATGGCTTTACCCTCACTGGGCAGGAGGTTTGCTGTTGATTTTCAGTTCCTTTTAAATGATGACCAGGGAAGTCTGCGCTAGTCTTAAAAAATGCTTAGTGCCAGTTTTCCTGCATCACAGGTATAAAGTATGGGAGGGTGTAGCCGAAAGGAGAAACTTTCCTCAAGAGGCTGTCAGATGCAAGGGTAAATGTGAGACTGTTTGGTTTAGGGTTAAATACTGTGATTGTCCTAGCAAATGCTCTGGTCACCTCTGTTTATCTGTACTTAGCAACCAAAAGACACCTTGGAAATCAATCAGTTACAAACCCAAGCATCTGATTAGAAACGAACAAAAATTGTAGTAGGCCTTTTAAGGTTAGACCCGTAGATGTTGCATTGGGCTTGACCCATTCCTAGCTAGAAATAAAATGCCAACAGAAATTCCAAAGATGCCTTTGATCTTGAATCCATGTTTGAAAATTATGTCTGTGATTTCCTAATGTCTAAGCACAGGAAAGCTGCAAGAACCACAGGTGTTATACTCCTGCTGCATTGTAGTTTTGGTCCACCTTTCTGTCTTAATCCCACTCAAATTTCAGTTAATTGGGAGGTGAGGTCTTAAACTGATAGAAACTGGCAGTTGGATTTTAATGGATCTTTCCTGAGTACATTCCTCCTCATGGGATTCTTTGCTTTTACTTCCTTGTACCAGCTTTTGTACACAATGCTGCAACATAATTTTGGAGGGGAGGAAGTAGAAGAATAAGAAAGGAAGGGGCAGCTGAGAGATATATATGCATTAAAAAATACCGCTTATATTGTGGGATATTTAAGTTGAAGGTAGTAAATATAGAAAATTAGATAATTTACCTTAGCATCATAGAATGTTGCTCTTTAAGAATTAGTTGTGGTGGAGAGGATTTGTTAGGGCTGTGCTGTTGTGGTATTGTTTAATTTATATATGCTCCTTCCTAATAAAATGTGTCAGTACCATTGTATGTTGGTTTGGTTTCCTGCCTTTCTCTTTCTCTTTACAGTGTTCTGGTTGGAGACAGGATTACAGTCTTGGGAACCTCTGTTTTGCACATGTCTGTGCACTGCTCACGAAGAAGCAATCACTCTAACTCATAAATATGTGCACTCATCCTCCAAAGACATATAAAACATATTTGAGCTATAAGGCTATACAAACACGGAGCAATGCTGATGACGACATGCAAACCACAAGGGGGAAGCTTGACTGGCTCGATCGTTTTAGAACCTGGAAATGTTTGCATAGCCTTGTTGCTTGGCTGCGTTTCTTCCTTCATAGATAGATGGATAGTTGTGTATCAAAGACTTGAGTGAAATGCTTTCTTCAGCTGTGTAATATGTTAAATCCTATCCTGTTGTTCAGCTTTTTAGCCTAAACTCTGGTTTTCTAGTTTTCTTCCATTTACTTCTTACATCTGCAAAAAAACCCCCAAGATAATGACCCAAGGAGCAGAACTCAGAGTCTGATTCTTGGTCTGTAACAGTTCTGTTAGAAAGTGTGTCTGAGAAGCTGTGTAACCTGGAAGAGATGCCTCTGGGTGCAAGCCACATGCAGCTTTGTAATCAATGCATTCCTGCACCAGAAGCAGTTTCAGGGAATGCTGGATCCTGTGTGGAGTGAAGCTGGACATGATTATGGCCAGAAAATTACTGCTGTGCTGTAAGGAAGACACTGAATGAGTTGCTTTAAAAAAAAATTTTTTTTCTTTCCTTTATGTAACTTACTTTCTCAGATTTGCTTTCTCAGATCAGAAGAGGAGAAAAGTTATTCTAGTGTCTTTTATACTTTTTCATTCTATTTTGTGTGTTAAAATGATTCAGTAATACTTCAACTGCAAACAATATTTTTTTTTTCATTTCTTTTCTACCCTCCCCCATGATTACAGTAGAAGTTTTACTTTGAAAGTGCTACTTTCCCTACCTGCTGATTCTGGTCTCCTGGTGATGATGGAAAAATTGTTTTTTCATAGCCATGACTTCACACAAGTCCAATACAGAGGAAACGTCACTTCAAAATTTTACAAATTTGAGATTGCGCATCTTGAAGTTGAGGGGTGTGGTGGGGCCAAGGACTAGCCTGGTTTTTGGACAAAATATGGGTCATTGAGGCAGATTTTGATTTGACTGTGTTGTTCCTATGCCCTGTCAGAAATGACATACATGTAGGTGCTAGTATGTTATCAATTAATGTATGATTAAATAGAGGATTTGAGAGCGTATGTTCTATTATGTGTGATTTCCTGTGGTAACGATGCCAAAATTCATGTTGCTTACAACAGCCAGATGGAGTTAAAGTTGGTCCTGGCTGTGTCTAAGGTATAAGCCTCTGTCTCAGAAAAATAACAATTGCAGATATTTCCAAACAGCTACTGTTGCTTGTCTCTGCAATGGGTAGAAAGAGCAGCTTTAAAAAGAATTCCACCATATGTTGTACAATGAGACAGGACAAGTGTCATGGGGTGGCAAAAATTGTTTACTTGGTTTTGTGGCATGTAAAGGCAGGGTGATTTTTTTTTTTCTGTACATTTGGAGCAGCATTTGATCTGTTTGTCCTTTCCGAGTCCTGCAGGGAAGTGTGACTGCGTCTTTAATTTCCCCTGGGCGCAACAGCCAGAAATTACTTGTGTAGCATTCCAGCACTGGAACTGCCCCTCTAACCCACTTCCTTCCTCTGCCAGGCTATAAGCGAGTGTTGTCTGTCTTGTCCTTCCAAAGGAGATGCAGTGGCAGCGATACCTGAGCCACAGTAACTTCGCCTCTTTTCTCGGTGACCCCAGGGTGTCTTGGGTGGTGGACTGGACCTAACTGGGCTGGGCTGTCAGCTGTGCTGTTTCACTTTTAATGATATTTCATAAAGTATTTATTACATTGTTCTGCCCCCAGTTGTATTTACGAATGGAGATGAAGCATTGCTTACATGCTTCTCTTGACAGACGTGTTGAATGGGTTAAAATTGATTGCAGTTTCCTTTGAAAGTGTTTTTGCTTTTCAACCATGTGTATCATGAGCTGGTATGGGGTAAAGACAGCTCATTAAATTTTGCTGAGTATGTTATGTGACTTTTCATTTCTGTAAGTGTTGAAAGGGAGAGCAGAGACAAAATAGCACAAAAAATTGCCAGAACCAGTCAACTGGAGTTGTGAAAAAAGTTATATTGACATTTTCTGTGGGAGTTTAACTGTTTTGGTTGACTTTGTATTGGTGAAATTGAGTGTTAGTTGGGATGTTTCTTTCTGTGAGGCCTGTACCTTAACAAAACTTTAACTACTGACACCTGGCACTGCTGAATACCTGCTCCTTACTGACAGGACATCGGGTCCCATCCCTGCAGGGCTTGTACCTAAAGGTCTCAGAGCATGGCAGTTCATGGGTGTTGCATTTATAAAATCAGATTTGGGTAAAAAAAGCCATGATACAATGGCTTTGCTGATACCTTACCTCAATTTAGAGACAAAATGATTAAAAATAAAGCATGCTTTATTGTAACAGCTGGATTTGAAAAAGAAGAATTTGACATTGTTCATTTATATTTTGTTTCTCTCTATACTGTGAAATGTAGACGTAAGTTTGGGTGCAGGCCTGTGTTGGGGAAAATTTTGCTTGGTGTCACATCCTGTAAATTCAGTCTAGAGAGTTTCTTAAGCAAATAATGGGTAGATTTAAGTGACTAAAGCTCTATGTGCTTTTGAACTGAGGTCTTTTGATCTTAAAATACAAAGAATTAATTCCTCAGTCTCTGAAAAGAAGCACAACATTTGCTTTTCTTTCCAACTTGGCAGCTAAATGAAGGTGGTGCAGTCAAAAGGAAGTGGCTACAAATAGAAGAAGCATATTGGTTGTGAATCTGCCAAAGGTGGCCAGCTGTATTGCTATTTTCAGCTAATTCTATGCACTTAATCAGAGTTTTTGCTTAAATTAAAGACTAAAGGTATATTTAGTGATCATTAGGCCCTCCTCTGTAAAAGGGTTTGTTCCATGGTTTAATAATGAGGATGACAGAGAAACAGAAGGTAGCCGGCTAACCATTATTGTCTCTTTTTCTATGCTAAAATTTATCAGGCCTCTGTGATCCTTAGAGGTTTTAATTTGTACTTTGACATAAATGCCACTTTTGGTAGAGCCACATCATTCAGATTCTTGACTTTTTCACTTTGGTGGGATGATTTCAGAAAGAGTAAGCCGTAGACAGCACTGTACAAAAGCTTCTGTGAAAACTCCTGCTACCACATGAGCTAAATTGAGCTAAATACCCTGTAAGTAAATCTTTCAGTCTGGGTTTTCCAGCTCTTTCTGGAATGAAGGGTGCCTGAGGTCAAAAGGCTGTTGGTCATGCTCCTAGTTTCTCAAGTTTTTGGAAATATACTTTGCAAAACTGTTACTGAGGGAAAAAATAAAATGGAAACCAAATATACAGGTTTCTTATCTATATATGCAGTATTTTAAAGTTTCTCAGAGACTTAGAGAAATTAAAAAGGCAAGCAAAAAGGGGTGGATTTGGGTTTGTAAGGGCTACTAGGAAGGTATACGTAGAGCATTTATATATTTAAAAAATGTTAAGTCATTAAAGAAAAACAGTCAGCAATTCCTGTCTGTTTTCTTCTGTTTTGGTTCTTTTTTTCCCTCTTGTTTAATGCTTTTATCTTTGTCTTGAATTCCCTGAAGGGATACTTTTCCACTGTCCTGAGTCTGGAATGTACCTTCTAGGTTTTGAGCCCTACAAACATTTGGGTGTTCTCAGACACAGCAGGGTGCCTTAAAATGCTCTGAATAAGATTAGTCTTATGTCACAAGCTAGCAAATTCCTTGTAAATGTGAGCAAGGCAGCAACCACAGCGTGTTGGCATCAGTGGGGGTGATTCATGGCACTCTAACCTGTCAGAATGAAGTAACACCTTTTTGGCCGTGCCTTTGCATCATTCCTGCTCCTCTTCATTGGATGGGCTGTCCTTAGCATTGGGGTCTGCTTTTGACTTCATTCCTACAAGGGCACATAAAAAAAAGGAAACTACCTCCCCCATGCAGCAGCACAATAAATATCCTGGAAGGTCTCAGTCCATAAACTCTGTTATAATACTGCAGTTTACGATTATGTTGTTATTTGTCAAGAAAACCATGAACAAATCTTTTGTAAAGGAATGCGAGGCACTAAATAGGGGAACTCAAAGGCACCAGTGCATTTCAGAAGGAATTTTTTAGGAGGTTCGTATTGATCGTCATGCACCACAAGTTGAAATGGGTGATCTGTGGTGTGCTGGAAGCGTGACTGAGAGTGTTTGCACTCTGCAGATTTATTCTGCAGAGATGTGGGTTTGGTTAGCACGGCCTTAGCGCTGTTACAAGCTGTTGTGGTGTGCTGCCTTCTTAGTAAGAAGTCTGTAGTTCTCAGGAATGCTCCCTGGACTCAGAGGGGCTGGAGAGATGGCCCATGGCATGTGGGACAGGACTATGGGAATTGTTTGACCTGTGAGCGTTCATGGGTTGGTGCCCAGTGAGGCTGGCATTTGCTAAACAAACGCACATCTCTTACCCACATTTTTGATTATGGGAAACATCCCTTGAGGAAATACAGGCTTTTGACAGCCCTGCCAGGAGCATGAATGTTGTTGGGGTGGTTGTGGGTAAACCTTTGCAGAACAGATGTGCTGAACTACTTAAAATCAGTGAATAAAGTGCATGTATATTCATTTTAACTTAGCATGTATTTCATCATAATAGAATTGAGTGTTAGACAGTTTGGCATTCTCTAATAGCTGGTTAGCAAAGTCTTTTCCTTCCATCAAAAATATTTTTCCAGTTGGATCATCCTCTGTTTATTTATTTGCTTGTGTTTTGATCTTGAAAGACAAAATAGCTGTTTGCACACAGCAAAATAGCTGGATATAGTTTCTTGAAACGTGTGCTGAAGTATTTCCTGAGATTAAAGCATACTGGTAACAAAACTGCTCTTGACATGGGCAAGACAGAGTCTGTGGACAAACCCTGGAGCCGAGGTGGCTAGGGGACAAACATCCTTCTGCGAGGCAGCACTTGAAGCAAATGGCCGAATAGGAGAAGATGGGTTTTCTTCCCTTGCTGCAGCAACTGGAATTAAAATTAATTTTAAACAGCTCCCTTGTCTTTCAAATCTGTGATGTGTCTCCCTTTACTTGGAAGATCTGAGAAAGCAGGCTTTAGGAAACAAAAAGCATTGTTCCCTGTAACGAACAGTCAATTGGTCCGTCATGGTTTTCAGTTGTTTCAGTGATTATGCTTGTGAAAGAGATTAAAATACTTCTCTTTTATTATCAGCAAAGTGAATTCCCCTGCTGCTAACAAAGCGTGCCTGGCCCAGCCTGCCTTGGGCTTCCCTTCCCTCTCTGTTCCCCATGTGCTTATTCCTGTTCGGACTGGTGTGTATATGACAAAATCTGTTTGAATGCAGTATCTTCGTGGTGGGTTTCATTTTGCAGATTTCTCATTTCTTCTAGACTTGCTATAATTGTATGGGGAGCTTAAGAAGAATTTTGCTTCTGTATTTATGAATATTTTTTGAGCATTCTTCATGTTAGTTAAAGCCACAGAGCATATCAGTGAAACCATGTTCTGAAATGCAGTTTATAGGTTTGGATGTTTTTTGTCTTTTTTGTTTGTTGGTTTTGTTGTTGTTGCTGTTGTTAATGCATTTCTTCCATCTACTCTATGAACACAACTTTGGCCAGGAATGCTTATTTTTTATATTTGGGTCTATCTTTTAACCAAAAGCTCTAAAGAATATCTTTTTTATATGTTGAGGGACAATAGGTGACTGAGTTTTATCACACACTTATTTCTCATCTACCACCTCTTTTTTATACATGCAAAGCAATCTGAAGACAAAATATAGATCTACTGTCACTTTTAAAATTATTTTGACATACTCACTGCCTGTGGTGTGAGTTTATTCCCAAACTGCAGAACAGATGTGTGTAGCTTAGTGAAAGCAAGGACTGTGCACGTTTTGCATCACTGATTAATTTGTGATCGATCCAGGAACCCTGCATTTGAACAACCCAGTTTGACGAGATGCTGGGTGCATTTGTCCTGTGTAGAACCAAAAACTCTCCCGATCAGGAGACCCAGCACAATGCTCCCCTTAACTGTGTGCAGTCAGAAAAGTTATGACAGCATTTAAACTACAAATTGCTTGGTTAGGGACAAAATTTATGGACCATATGAGAGATGGAGGAGCCTGCCTGTCCCTGTCCCTATTGGGGTTCAGAGGAATGGTGTTGGGGTTGCATGGTTCTGAACCCAGCTCTTGGTGGAGGTGCTACCCCAGCATGATGTCAGTACCTGGGAGTTTGGCAGTGCCTCCTGTAATTAACAGCACAAGGTCCACATTCTCTGCTTGGGACAATTTTGAGGAAAGGTTAATGCTGCCCAGGCCTGTAAACTTCTTGCTAATGAGCTGTTTGCAGCAATACAGCAAGCAGTTTAAGTGTGTGGGTTCAGCCAAGTGCAGTAGAAGGTTATATAATTAGTGCTAATGTTCGGTACAAAACACCCCATCGATAGATATCAGCTCACTTATCTATTATGAGCTATAGCTGTTTCATGAATCTAATAAAACATGAATTTTTAAGACAGGGTAGTGAGAGTAAGGGGAAGGTGGGAAATTAGATTAGAGCCTATAAACATAAACTCTGGCTTCTCTGCTCCTGTCCAAAGCAGCATTTGGACTTGTCTTTTACAGCAAGCTGGGCTTTATATTTGAGCAGTAAGAGCCAGGGTACTATCATTCTGGGAAAGTCCTTCAATCAGTCCCTTAAAGAGAGGAGTGTTTTTTCAATTTCTTTTGCTGAGATCTAAAGTTTCTGACTCAACTGTAGTGAAAGGTTTAGCCAAGCTATTACTTAGTGTTATGAAATACTGAGAATCCTGCACTGGAAGGATAAGCATTGTTCTGATCTCCTCTGCTTCTGTAACATGTTTCCGTGATGTACACTACAACTGTCTGGTCACTGTCTCTGTCTTCTTCCTCTTGTGTTGGAAGGCAAAAAGTCATGTGTGGAAAGGAGAGAGGAAATGGTTAAGTGCTGACTACTTCCATGATAAGAACCAAACTTTGGTTTGCAGAAGGATGAGGAAAGTCCAGCAGTCCTGAATTGGGTTGCTCCTGGGGCAGCTGTGGCCTTGGCAGGGTGGGGAATGGGCTGCAGCATGAACCTGAGCTGTACAATGTCATTCAAGCTGGTGGTGAAGGGGGGGACTGCACTGTGGTGGCAGCCGGGCAGAACTGAGTTGTGGGGAACATTTTTTGATTTCCTGATTCTAGTGAAATTTAAAATCTCTCTTGAAACTTTTTTTTAAAATGGTATTTTTTATTTAGAAAGTAAATAAAACTTCAGGAAGATTAAGCATATTCCTGGAAGAAATGGAGTAGCTTCTGAAATCTGGAACATGAAGTAAAGTCGCTGTTAAGGTGCAGGATTGGTAAGCAGGAAGAAGGGCTGGGGCTGGTTTCTGCACTCGTCAGAGCCTTTAAACAAGGCAAGAATGAACACACTGTAGAGTTATAGGATGTCTGAGGTTACCTGCTGTGAAAGAGCAGATTAGCATGCTGTGGTATTTTGTTTGAGGTTTCGAGAAATTATCATATCCGGATAGCAAATCCTTGTATAGAAATATACTGCTTTTTCTTCGTGAGATTGGTTCCTTTATCCCGAGGCATTTTGTCTTCCTCAAGATGGAGTTTACTGAAACTGTCTTCATTCAGAAAGTGAAGAAATGTATGGTATGATTTTTTTTTAAGCAGCCCCATAGTCTGTAGATATGTAATGTTTTCACAACACAAGGATTAACAGATGACTAACTGTATTTTCCTTTTGCTTTTTACAGCATTTCATAAATGCTGAATAATTTCCATAGGATGCATTGTTTTCATGCTGCTGGGTAGTTCAAGTGGAAAAATGCCAGGTATCGGTAACCTACCTGGTATGCACAGTGCCTTGAAGTATCTTCAGTTATATTTAATATAAATACTGTAGGCCAGTCACCATCTTGGAGGTCCTGGCTGTCACTTCTGCCATGCAAATGCCTGCAAACACTTTGTTAATTCTCACAACCTCACATGTCTTGAGAGTGGAGCTGAAGGCTCTAAACACCTTACTCCAAAGTGCTGTGAGAAGGACTTGCCTCTTCAAACCTGGCATGACAGTGTACTTACTCTTGAGCTGGGGTGATGCCTTTAGCTCCTTAGCTTATTATGAAATAAACTGTTCTTGCTTATTTAGAAAAAAAGGAAAACTATATGAATTTTTGATTATTTTTCATTTTTGCTGAAATTCTTTGTTATATTCTTCAACAGAATGATTCATTGTTTTATTCATGATACATCATCTATGCAGAAATGTCTTGATTGCATTTCATAAGCCCACTAAATTGGCCTCACAATGGGAGAGAGTTAATTTCTCATCATTAGTGATGTAGACCCTCACCAGCTGGGGCATTTTTGTTATTACTTCATCAGCAGTGTTGCAGTGGCATGGTAGTGCTCAGTGTTACATGTAGAGAAACTTTCATTTTCTCCTCTGCCAGTACTTGGCTGAGGGGAATAACAGTCAGAGTTTGCCACGTTTTGTTAGTAGTTGCTAGCTAACTTTTGTGCTCAGTGCTTTTCTCCTGTGGGTGTAGGTAGTCTTGGGGGATGCTGATAGTCAAAAAATGCTCCTAGGGAAGGATACCCATGGTAACTGAAGGTGGAAAAACAAACACAGGGCACAGTTGTAGCTGGTCGAGCATCATCCCTGCAGTGTTTTGCAAAGGTAAGGGATCTCCTTGTTTGCTTTTTAGTGCTTCAGTATTCTGAATGTGTTACAATGAAAAGATTAAATATTTTAAGTTTGGGGCTTGTTTTTTATTCTAATTCTGAAAGCTTATGTTATTGAGTGAAAGTTAAATAAGTTACTGTATTTGGGAATATTTGGTAAGCATCATATGTACTGTAGAGCCTCCAGGCTTTTAGGAATAAGCTACTTTCCAGGACCTCTGATGACATCCAGATAATACATGATATTGGCCAGGGTAAAGCTGCTTCTTTTTAATAAACTGTTGCAAATTTCCACTACTTGCCTTGGAGAAAACCTGTCTTTTGGGAAATGGAAATTTATTTGGGACTTATTCCAAGATAAGGTTATGTTCAAACCTTTTCTTGAGTCTGGAATGAAACACAGACAAGAAGAATATAATTTTAATGAGTACAAGATGACTGCAAAGTGCTGCTCTGAGTTCATCAGTAAATGAACTATCCCAACACCAAGAGCAGTATTTGGTTGTTTTGGCTCCATTGAAGGGTTGTTTAGGACCAGCAGTTTTTCTGATGGATAAATGTGCTGAAGCAACTGAGGGCAGGAGCTGGGGAGTGTGCACAGGTGAGAAGGGAGAGTTTGACTCCTGTTGGGAGAGATGTGATGATCTGATGTATTTTGATGCTATGAAAATGGGTGGTGTGGGTCAGATTAATCAGTTGCTTTGGTCCACAGAGGTGTCTGGGGAGACAAGAGCAAGTAAAGAAAGGAGAGGTGGGATGCATGGCATGACGCTGGGGCTCATTGGAAGGGGAAGGAAAGGGAGGAGAAGGGTAAGAGCAAGCAGAGGAGTGAACCTCACCATTTGGCAGCAGGGTTGTTGTACAGCCTCGAGGGGAACTTCGTCTTAGGGATTTTTAAAAGCCTGATGTTTGTGGTATGGCTCATCAGGTCCCTCAGTTTGAGGGTGCTCACTGGACTTGGTGGACAGTCCATGACTCTGTCCTTGCCTGCTAGCTCTTCCTGAAATCCTGCTACATCCTGCAGCCTGATGGGCAAGAGGGGGAAGAATGCCACGGGAGCACTAGCTATTTCCAGTTCTTGGTAAGAAAGGATAAGCAGATTGAGGACGATGGGGGAAAATAAAGCAAATTTTTTGTTGTCGCCTGCTTGCATTAATGAGAGGGGTTGTGAGGTGCCTGTGTATGAGTTTAGATTTTGTTAAGCCAACTGATCTGTAAAAGCAGAGAGTAAATCCATTTTCCCCCCACTACTTTAGTAATTGGCAGAAGGCAGAAAGTCATTGTTGACTGAGAATAAACAGATTTCAAGCATTCCTAGACTGAGAAACCTGCTTAGCTTTCTAAAATCGGTCTCCCTGGTGCTCTGCTAAAAGCTTAATTGGCTGACATTTTGTATGTGAGAGATTTGCTCTGCTGGCCTAAATTGAGTTATTTTGTGTAAATGTTTTTGTGGGGTTTATAAAATATTCTACTCAGAACATACATGTGTGTAAACTCTGGACTGTTTCTTTTGAAAGAGTAATAACGAGTACTAGATGTTGTGGCTTTGGCATACAGGGGATAATTTAACATGGAATTCAGTTTACACTTCTAGTTAACCTTGTTAGGGCTAAATACCTGTTTTTTTCCCCCTGCAAAACCAGCTGCTAAGATACAGTCTTCCTATAATTACAAAAAAGGATGGCTCTGCTGGTCATGCTAAATATTGGGGATGGAGATCCACTCTTTTTAAGCATTCTTTTCTTAACTCTGTGTGTGCTGCAGCTTCATCATAACAGGTACAACACAAAGCTTTGCAAGCGCTTGAATCCTTTACAAGTCGCCCGGTCTCATTAGGAAGGCCACTTTTGCTGCATGTCTCCAGCTTCAGCAGTGACCGAACTGTCTCCTCCTCTCTTCCTTACAGTGCTCGAAAGTCATCTCGCACACTTCCTCGCTCTGTTTTTAGTACATTGTAATTAGTATTTTCATTCAAGCTTTAAAATTCCTTGGAGGTTTGCCTAGGAGAGGGCTGTGCACTTTTAACCCAACTGCAGAAAAGGGATCTGCATTGTATTAACCGTGAAATTTGCAGGTCAGCTTTGGAATTTCAATATTTGGTGTTTATAACTTGCAGCCTGGTTTGGTCTTTTTTATTTCGCATTAATTTCCACCTCTTGTGCTCCCAAATGTGACTGTGTTTCTCTCCTTTTTCAATTTTTTTTTCCAATTGGAAGTGAGCGCTTACTCCATCCAAATACATGAACTTCCTTGGCAGGGATCAGCAGACCCGCAGATTTGCTACTTAGGGCTTTGTTTATTGGTGATCCGGAATGAGTTTAAACATTAAAATTTGTTTAGTTTTGGATATGACAAAGGCTTCCCTTGAACCTTTTTTTTTTGCATGCTGTTAGCACAGTAGACATGTGTAGTACAATAAACACCCCCACCCTGGATTTAGGTGTCCAGCAGTCCGTGCTCAGGATGGAGGAGCCTAATTTCTTAGGAAAACAGTGCATGTACAGTAGCTTTCTTTCTGTCATCCTGCTCTGAAAACCTATCTTCTAGTTCCTAACCAGAAGAGGATTGGGAGTATTTGAAGGAGTTTGCCAATTCTGTCTTTTTGAGATGGAAGTGAGCTAGCGTGATCCTGAACTGGTGGCCCTGTGAGCAGAAAGGCAGGCAAAGCTCAGCAGTTGTCTCTGTGTTCCAGTGTGTCTGTGCCTCATGCCCAGAAGCTGGGAGAGATGGAAGATGTCATTGGCGCAGCCAGAGGAGCAGAAGAGCTTTGGGAGCAAAGGCTATGCAGCCAGGGAAGAACCCCCCTCCTCCCATCCAGCAACCCCAGCTCAGTTCTGCCTTGCTGTTCCCCCCTTATTAAACTTCAAGTGGACTTCATTCTATTCAGATGTCATGGTCAGAGGGGTTGAAAACAAAAGGCATGGTTGAAATGCCGGTCATTTTACGTAAGATTGAGGCTATTTTAGGAAAATGCTAATGTCTCGGAAATTGTCGAAGGTGCCAGCTGTGTAAAAGAGGGCTGAATGAGTCAGAGAGGCTGGGCTGCGGTGCAGCCCCAGGGGAAGGAGGGTGGTGCGAGGAAAGGCTGTGGTGCATCATTGCTGAGGGGAAAAGAAGAGCTTCCGCCAAAGGTTGTTTTGCTGCAGGTTGTGACTGTGTGTGTATTAAGGCGGTGGCTACAACAGGCACTTTTTATAAACATTTAATGGAGGGTATTCACTCTCTCTCTGTGTTGGTCTGTGCCCTAGCAGAGTGAGCTGGTCCCCCATTCCTTCAACCGCATCTCAGCCTCGGAGTGATACAGCCTGTCCCTGTGGCTCACTTGTCAGGAAATGCTTTGGTGTTGCAATGTGCAGGAAGCAGTCCTTCTTTGAATGCCAAGGCAGCACCAAAAAAACCTCTGTGGGGCACTGTTTTTCCTGCTTCGTTGTAAAAGAGTCCTGTGGTACATGGCAGCCACCTCTGGAGTAGGTGGTCATGAACGTTGTGAATTTGTGGCTGCTGTCACTTAGATCAGGAAATAACACATGTACCTAAACCAGTTAATTATTCTGGGGTGCATGCTGTTTTATTCACTCCAAAAGATTAGTAATTGGCAATACAGTTTTTGAGGTTAAATGGTATGTCTGAACCAGACTGGTAACTTGCTTCTGCCTAAAGGGGTGAGTTGTGTTCCCTCCTCCTTCCTCATCAGCTTCCAGTTGCTGGCTTCTACTCTGCCCTTTGTATCACCTCAGCCCTTCATCTGTTTGCACAGCAAACATGATCAATTTGCTGATTTGTTAGACAGCCAATCAAAAAAAAAAGCAATGAGGGAGGAGCGGGGATAGAGAGGAAGGTGTTGGACTGGCTGACAAGGGCAGGAGGTTGCTCAATCACGTTGTCTAACCACACCCTGGGACAAACATAGTCTCTCTGGTTGTCAGAAGTCATCTGTTGGCCTTTCACTGTAAAGGCAGCAGAGCCCAGCCAGGGCACATGGGCTGACTGGAAGCAGGGATTGCCAAAGTGAAATATCTGCCTCGCTTTGACCCTGATGCACGGCTGTGCACGCAAATGTGATTTTACCCAGTTTTCCTTTCCAGACTCTTTCTATGAGTCGTGTCTGTGTTGCAGCTTCAGTGGCTGGGCATCAAACCCAACATCCTGGATGAGCCAGAGGTGTGAAGGTGGAATCTGTCCCAAAGTGGTCATTGCTCTGTAGATGTTACAAAGTTGAGAAGTATATAGTAGAGAATATTAATGACCTGATGTAGTAGAGAATGTAATTTATTCTAGAATTGATAGTTAGATATTTCCCATCAAAACTAGAGTGGTTTATATTATGGAAATAATGCCAAAATCTGAAGACTAAAGTATGTTCACCCTGTAAAAAATACAACATTTTGTGTTGTTTCCTAGAGGATATTTTGACGAGGGTTATGTTCAGTGACAGCAAATAGGAGTAGACAGGGTCATCCACTGAGTTGATCAGTCACACGAGCCTGAGAAAGTGCTGTTGAGACTTTGGCAGCTTCTCCATGTCAAGAATTGGTTGACCTAAGTGCAGGCTAGGGAAGAGTGTAAGGAAAGGCTGCAGGACTGACCTAACTGGTAGCAAATGGGGTGTTACTGTAGTTGTTATAAGGGCTTCCTTTGTATCCAGAAAGTACAGCTTGTGTCGGTACGTTTTGATAACACGCTATTTAAGAAAATGAGTGAGCTGGGATTTTGCCAATGTGAGCAGGCTTATTTTCTTGATAAGCTCCTGGAAGCAGTAACTACATAAAAAGAGAAAAACAGGAAAAGTTAACAGCAGAAGAAAGTTTCACTCCATTCACATGATGTTGAGGAACTTCTAAAAACTTTATTCTGCAATTTTGGGGTCTTTTGTTACTTTACAAAGGTTGTGTTGCATTGTGTTGCCTTTGGGACTCAGTATAAGCACACTATAAGTGCTCTGGTGCCCATTATACGAGAGGCAGACCCATCAGCTGGGCAGCCTGAGGTTGATATTTGCAGCAAGGACATTGCTTGTTTGGGAGGGACGGCGATAGTGGATTGAAATTGCAGAGTAGTTCAGGTGAGCTTACGTGTGTGGGTTGAGGCGCCTGCACTTTGGTGCTGAGGGCCCAGCAGGAGTGGACTTTCCCAGATGAGGTGTAATAGGAGCAGCAGTTCACTTGTTACCAGCTTTCTTGGAGGGCTTTTTGGTTGTGATTGTGGTGTATGGGAATGGTGGGTGCCAGGAACAGGCTCCTACTACCCCAGCAAATTACCTGGCTGGCAGCCTGCTCATAGCCCTTTACAAGAGATAGCCTGGGGCAAGGGAGCAGACAAAAAAGTGGGACACTGACTTATTCTGTCAGTATGGCTTTCCTTTGTCTGACTGGTACCCCAAGAGATCTCTGGGTGGGTGGGAACTGACTCTGCTACCTGTGTGTGTGCTGCAAACAAAACTAATGTGGTTTATGTGCTACCTAAGTGTGGTGCTTCCAGCACATCCACATGTGTAGGTTTGATGGGGTGGGTGGGCTTGGCAAGCTGGGTGGCTTGCCCATCACCAAAAAAAGGTCTCATAGCCTGCCAGAGGGAGGACTCAGTAGAGGTAAGGATTAGCTGTGGAGGTCTTGTTTGGTTTAGCATTTTGAACTGAATGGTTTCTGCCAGCTCCTCCCTTCAAAGTTTTCAATACTTGTGCAGTGTCTGCCATGAAAAGATCTTCGAGGGTTTCGCAGACATTTAAGTCCTTGTCATACAAATTTTGGCAGTCAGGAAGGAGTGGGACCAAATAGGGAGTCCTGCATGCGCAGCAACTTGCAGGAGGTTGTATGTAAACAAGGCAAGAACTTTTCCTGGACCTACTCCTTGTTCCTGGGGTTTTTGTACAGGATCTTCTCTTCCAGCAGTTCCTCTTGGCTGCCCCACTTAGGCCAGTAGTCCTCTTCTGGGCAGAGTGAGCTGGCTGGGTATGCTGGCTTTTGAAATACAAGGTGTTTTCCTTCCTTGTGCAGTTGACAAGCTGCGTTGCAAGTAGCAGACCTATCATGGCAGTCTTGCTCTCCCCACCCTGCTTGGCGTGCACAGAAAGGGGCTGAGATGGAGGATGCTTGGAGGAAATACTTTCTGTTCACTCAATGCTTTGTATTAATTGTAAGTGGCAGTGTTGCAGTAGCTAACAAATTAGATGCATCCTCCTTCTACTTCCTCCATGGTTCCTGGAATAGACTCTGAATGGTGTCTTGTCTCAAACTGTGGTAAATCAGCCCGGAACAAAGGCGTTATGAACAGGACTACCCACAGATGTCATGGGAAGAAACGAAAAATTGCAAGGCTTTACTTCTGTGCTATTGTTGCAGAACTTCTTCTTTTTCTCTTTCTTCGTAAATGATTCAAAGCTCTAAGGAGGGTAACATCCCCTTTTTAAAACCTGCTGTCAAAACAGAAAGGAAATGTACAATGCAAACAAAAAACCAAATTCTGTTTAGGTAACAATGACCTGTCTAAGTTGTCCACGGTGTGTGGTCCACAGAGCCAAAGTAGCTTCTGTTTAATTTATAATACATATGTGCTCTGCAGAGTGCATCAGGAAAAAGGAAAAGGAAAAAAAAAAATCCAAAAAAAACACCCTTATGGAAGAGGGGGGATTAGAAGCAAACTGACAGACTGTTTATTACGCAGCATATAACTTACCAAATGGCTTCATTTTTCTTAGTGGTCCAGACTTGTCACTTCCATTTGGCAAACTCCAACGCTGCAAATTCTGAAAGCAGCTATTATTGGCTTCTGCCTGAACTGTGCTCAACTCATATAAATTTGATGTCTGATCTTTTATATTGAGATTAATAAATATTTATCCAAGCAGACCAAATATCTCCAGATCTTTCCTACAAAATGTGAATTTGAATGCAGTGCAAGATTTTCAGGTAGGTATGGTATTGCTTAAATGTGTATAATTTAGTTTCACACATTTATACCTTTTTTTCCCCCTCAGTACCTCTCTGTTCTGCAGTGTTATATGTAGGATGCGTAGCCAAACATATAAGCAAGGACTGTTACTAGATAATCGTGTTAAGAATGTGCAAAATGGGGTGGCTTAATGTGGAGGAGAACAAACAAAGTAACTCTTGCTCAGCACAGCATGTGCCTTTTTCTTAGTTAGGACCATTACTGTGGTATATTAGGTGTGTTAAGAGTTTATATTGTCTTGTCAGTGTACAACTTGGACAATCCTACTGAATTAGTCTAAAGAGCCTTCCTCTAATTCAAATTCATCCTCTCCTTTTGATGGTTTTTCTACATAGACCAGCCATCACATAGCATGGTGTTGTCATTTTACCAAAAAGCATCTGTAGAAAAGACTGTCAGGGTGCTGTTGGAGGGGCACTGTGCTTTTTGGTTTCTCTGATGCTCTGTCACTTCCAGTTCTCAGATTTAAGATTGGCTCCCATCATTTTATATGTGCAGAAGTACCTGGGAAGTAACTTGGGGACTATATGGCAGCTATCTGAACAGTCAAGCACGGGGCTTTTCCAAGGATATTTGGTGTGGCAGGCTGGCAAAAAGTCCTGTGACAGGCATGCTGTCTTGTGGCCAGTCAGTCCTATCTCCTTTAGCACTCCACTGGCCTGTCCAATCCTTCTCCTCACCGGAGGATTTACCACTGCTTGGTTTAGAAAAGAGGGGAAGGGTATGTGTGGAAGAAGTGTGTGTTGGCAGAGAAATAGGGAAGAATACTGTGGATCTTCAGAGGTCATTGAGTATTACTCTGTGTTTTGCTCGCAGTTTTCTTCTGCCTTCCAGGAGGTTGCAATTAACCCTCTGCCCTTTGCCATTAACCTCTTAAGGCCATTCCTCTTAATTCCCAGCTGTGTCTTCCTCGTGCTTGTTCATTGAGTGTTGGGCAAATGCGGTGTTGGAGATACTGTTCCTGGAAAGACTTATGTGTGCCTCATTCTCTCTGTAGAGTACCTCAGGTTGGAGCTTGGGAGCAGAGGATGGGAAGAGAGCACATGCACGGTCCACCTTTCCCAGGCTCTGGTCCAGGAGGTATTACACTTTGTCTTGATGGAGGTTTCAGCAGGCAGTGAATCACATCATTGCTTAATACCTTAGAAGCTGAAATTTTCTGCTGCCAGTTTTCAGGCATCCGTCAGCCTGGCTGATTGATTCATCTTTCCTGCAGAATGGCTGGAGATATTTAGATGAATCTTCCCCATGTTACTATCAGAATTAACAGGGAGATTCAGAGTGTACTGAGCATTAGTAATTTGCCATTCTTTTTTTATTTCTTGCTTTTAAGATACCTGTCCCATTGCCTGATAAAGGAATTTATCTGTAACACCAGTTCTGTCTGTATTCATAATTCTCCTCTCTGGTCGTCCCCTGTTGCTTGTGAATTTTCAAAGATTTTCCTTTGAAGTCCAGGAAAGCTTTTATTTTAAAAATGTTCTGAAGAGCTCAGAAAGGGTGAACCTTTTGGTCGACATTCATAGGCTATTAAACTTGTCCGTTATACCTTATGTTGGAAGATTTTGTTTTGATCTTTTGCACTCCATTCTCTCCATTCTCCCTTGTATCTGATGTTAAGGGAGCCGTATTTGGCTTTTTCCTTTATTTTGTCCTAGGGAAAAAAAAAAAGCTAATGAACAGCAGCAACAAAATAGTTCCCAAAACATCAAGTCAAAACAGAGTCTTCATTAGTTTTGCTTCAGAAAATTGTGGTAGGAACTTAAATGTGTATTGAAACCTCTCAAACATTTTACAATAGTGGGAGGGATATGGAGCCTTCAGTGAAGGCATTCATACTCCTACGCCTTCATCAGTCACCAGTGGAGGGGGAAAAAGAAGCACGCAGCTGTAGATTAAACTCCACTCTCCTAGTTCCTGCAGCTTTAGTCCCACAGGATAGGCTGCTGTTCTGCGCTCTGTAATCACCAGGAGCCTTTTAGGGAGAACGAGACCTCACATTTTGTGTGTACTTAAATATAAATCCACCCTCCAGATTTTCTTGACAAGGTTTCTTTCTGTATTGCAAAGAAACAAAGGGCATAATTTAATTTTTCTGTAGATGCTGCCAATTGTCTTTATCTATGCATGCTACCTTAAAGGCAGATTTAGAGGGAAGGCATTTTGGCATCAGTCAGTGTGAGTCAGCGAACCTTTCCATCGATTTACAAGTTCTGACAAAACCTGCTTTTCAGACACTGCTTTTGATGCACGCCAGGGCTTTGGTAAAGTGGATTTCTTTCTGTCTGGCAATCTCTGTCATTAGAAGAACCTGTTGGGAGAAAGAGGTTTTTCTGTTGCTTCAGGACAAAATGCAAAACTGGCTTCTTTAATTTGTCCCTATGGATAATGTGGAAGTTCAAACTGACCCAGAACATTTCTTCCATTTTTATTTCTTCACTTCTGGGCAAGCACTATGTCTTTGCAAAGCAGGATTTACATAATCTGGATGTTAGGACAGATGTCAATTTTTCTTAATGTAACTTTCAAGAACAGGAATAACAGAATGTTCTTTGCTCTGTTTTGGAGCTAAAAATATTTATCACATCTTGTTTGTTGTGGGGTTTTTTTTGTTGTTTTTTTTTTGGGTTTTTTTTTTTGTTTTTTTTTTTTTTTTTATTTGTTTTGTTTTTTAAATGAAATCAGAATATTTAATCTTTTGGTTGGCAGCACTCCTGGCATTATTAGAGATAATTTGATCAAATGCATGTTCAATCTAGGTCAGAAAGAGTTTCATGCAGCATAACAGCTGTTACCTGCCATTTATTCACTGAATGCTGGAAATTGATGTGCTTTATTGGGCCAGCACAGCTCTCGATTGCAATGTCCTTTAAGTTAGTTTCCACAGAATTTGATTTAAAATATGCATAACTAATAAAAGAGCTCTTGGAACGGGGTATGTATTTAAAACCCTGTAATAATTTGTTTCTGGTTGGAATGAAAGCACCTGGCTAGTTTATTATAACCCATTACTAACTGCTCCTGTTAAAGACATTCCCCGTGCAGTGGGGGTAGGATATGCAAGAGCAGGGAAGCAACTATGGGAGGGGTGGGAAAAGTTTTAAATTCTGTTCTCTGAGTCCTGATTTCTTTTGCTAATACTTATTGCAAAGGAAGACTGCAAGGTAATTACAGAGGATTTGATTCCAAACAAGTATCTTTATCAGTTTTTGTATGATTTTGAATTTCTGTTAACTGATGTGCTGCTAAGAGAAAAACCATCTTTTTCCATTAGGAGAAACTTTGTGGACATTACCTCTGGTATGAATAACAGGATTAGGACAGACTTTCCCCCCTTTTTTCTCCTCTATTTCTAGTTGTGCCAACTGGATGCATATTCTTTTAAAAATCCCTTTTCAATGGAAACATCCATGTTTTGCAACAATTCAGGAACAAATACTCCTTCTCTTGCACTTCTGTGTCTTGGCAATTATCCTTAGAGGCCAGTACTGTTGTCGTACTTAGTGGGCTTTTCACTATTGTAGCAGGGGGGCAGCACTGGTATAGCTAAGCTTGGTACTCAACTCCAGAGCTTTGGAGCAGATGCTTTGGCCATTGCTTGGCTGTCTGGCTGCCCAGGCAGCCCACTCTTACTTCTACCACCTAAGCTGGAAAATATGTATCTTTTCGGAAAACTACATCTCTGGCCATAATAGGAACTTAACACCCCCAGCTCTGACATTTGTTCCCTATGCAGGTCTGGTGAAGGAATCTCAGTAACTGCCCTGGGCAAGGCTGCTCTGCAGTTCTAGTGTCAGTTAAAGTTGTAGGTAACACACCCAGGGTGGATACAGGGCATGGTGTGGAATGGCTGCGGGAGTGGTGGCGGGCAGAACAGGAGTGCTGTCACGTAGTATTGTCATGGTGACATGTGTGGACCTTTTCACACTGATTTCTCTTCATTGCACTGTGAATTAGGAAAAAAAAAGAAAAGGTAGCAATTCTCATACCAAAACGTTGTCATGATCTTCCCATGATAGAGCTGTGCTTTCATTTGCTTTTTGGAAGCTTGGCTCTTCCTGGTGCAGGTGGATTTGAGGAAGAAGTGTGTGGCTTTGAGAACTGCAGCTGGCTTAGGCTCGATCTTAAAAAATTTTATTTTAAATTTAAAATGCTGATCCTCAATAATCAGCCTTTTAGGCTTGTTTTCTTGAACTAATGGAAAGAATACATTGTTAAAGCAAATTGAAAAGAAGACCACTACTACGCAAGTTTGACAGACACAGTGCTTCTTTCTCTGCTGACTTTAAAAGCAGTGCTTTCCTTTCTCATGGTAGAGCTGGATTTGTAGCAATTGGCTCCAAGTTTCTATTGCATGCCTTTTAATTTTTAAGCAATTTGTTTTCACCACAAGTCTGTTTCTGGAGCAGCTTGCATGGCAGAGTGGGAGACTTTTTAAATGGAAAGGTATGAGCTGTCATTCCTTTGTACATGCTGTGAGGTATGGAAATATAATTATTGGTGTTTACATAGGAGGAAGTGGAAGCACAGAGCCGTTCTGTGTGAGGCTGGCCAGGAAAGCCAGGGCAGGCTCGGCTGACAAACGCCAGCACCCGATGCCCCTCTCTGCTCTTTGGGAATGGCTTGGTGTGTCATGCTGGGCTGGCTGCCTTGGTGGGGAGACGGAGGTGGGGGGAATACAAAGGTGACTGGGACAGAGCACATTTGGTGAGAAATTATTATTGTTCAGAATCAGTGGCATCACTTGTTTAGTGCATTATTTCAGTTCAATCTGGGTCCCATTTTCTTTTTGCAAAGGCACTACAGAGGAAGTTTGTAGATGTGCGAGAACGTGTCGTTGCTACTTCAAACCAAATTTACCCGAACACAAAGGCATCACCCCCGTTTTAAAATCTGTGTACATAGGGTTTTTCACATTCAAACAGTTACTAACTTTAATGCTGAGAAACCTCAGCCTGAAAGGAAACCTTTTTATAGTTGCCATGTGAAGGAATATAAATAGATCTGTAGATTGAAGGGCTCTTTCATCCCCTGTCTGGAGCGGCTGGGACAGCGGCTTCTTGTGCTGTGGAGCTGGTAGGTTTTCAGATTCCTTAGGATCTGCAGAAGCTAATTAAGGAAAAAGTAGTTAAGGCTTTAAAGTACAATGCAGTGTATAATTTTTCAGATGCTTTTTCCCTTCTTCCCCAACACATTTTTTTGGTGTGTTTAAAATGAACAAGTCACACACTTCCAACAAATTCATCACCATTGTCCTTTTTTAGTTTTGCCTTTTTTTAATGGAAACTGTGACTCATATAATATTTTAATCCCTGTTACTGAGCATCATTAAAAGGAAGATTGTTCCCCAACAGTGTGTTTTTGATTTAAGAACTCTTCATACTGTGAGTGCTCTTTGCATTGAAGAATGACATATAATAAGTTGATGAAATTAGAAGTTTTATAAGACACTGTAATCATAACTTTTTCTTATGTAAATTAAAATACTTTGTGAATTTTAATTCTCTTTGCTTTTATACATGCAGACATCTTACTTGACAATATGTGAAGCACATAAAACTACTAATTAAGGTAGAAAAGGGGATGAGAAAAACAAATGGCACATTTGAAAAGTAAGATTGTCTTTTAAAAAGTGTCCAGTGAAGATTGTCTCTTTTAAAGTGTCCAATGCTTACAGAAGATGTGACTGAGGATGAGGAAATGTGTTTATGGAAGACCATGGATATGTTTCTTAGTCCCTCTGCCTGAGGTATTCTGGTTAAAAAGGGACAGGTGAGCATCCAGCTCTTACATATGTTCAGTAGCTGTGGCACAGGGGATCATAGGCTGGGAGGGGGTTGGTGGCTTTGGGCTTTGGTGCCATGTCCCAGCCGTTTGGGCTGGCCCTGCCTTTGGGCACAGATTTCTGCCCTCAGTCTTGGGATCCCCCTACTTTTGCTGGGAGAGGAGGGTGGTGTGCACATGGGTTGTTAATGCCTGCATGCTGTATTTTGGGAAATTTATTTTCACTGTTTCTTCCAGGGGACTACTTAGCATGTGCATATCCTCCTTCCTTCCCTTTTGAGTCCTGTCCCTTAACAGTGACAGGCATAATAGTGGCCCTAAATTTTTAAATACAGGTTGTGAAAAAAGAAAACAAAAAAGAACCACAAAAAAAGGGGAGGGGGAAAGAAGGTGCAAGTAAAGCAGATGCTTGCAACATCCTGTGCATTTACCCAATGCTTAATTTTTAAAGGGTTTTTTCCTTACCCATAAATGCCTCTTAAAGAGAACTACTTTAGAAGCTGCACACTCACAAGTACCGGACACGTCACTGGGAAATGGAGATAAACCGTAAATGCATAACAGCATAAATCCTTCAAGTCAGTAATTAAAAAATGCCAGGCAATTTTTTTCCCCCTTTTCATGCACTACCGTTTCATGTGCAGCAAGGTTAAGATGGAGAAATTTTTCTTAATTTCTTTTAAAATTGTCTGTGTGGGACTGCTTGGCTCACCATGGCTATAAACTCATAAAGGGTAGTGGTTTCATTTAGAAACCATCCAATTTAAAAGGGAACTGGGCGGGAGGTAGGAAACAATGCTGAGTGGGATGCCTAAATTGCTCAGGATGTTGTAAATAGAGTTGCTGCCTTTTGATCTTGTGAAGGGCCGCAGAGATGCCTTTGCTTTGACCAAAGGATGTTGGAAGCAAGTGGCAAGAAATCACCTACCTTCCATCCTGTTTTCCACTGCTGTTACTTTGCTTAGGGCTGGTGTTATTAAGGAGGTGTAAGGAAGCAGCTCAGACAAGGCTTCCCTTTAGGGTCTTGTTGCTGCTTGAGAATTAGAGAGAGTGTTTGTTTCTGGTCTGTTCAGATGTTTTATGGCAGCCCATTGTTGCTCGCTGCCTGCTCAGGCTGGCCACTGGCTCTCATTAGGTGTAACATCAGGCTGTTGCTTGGAAGAAAAAAAGAGATGAAAGCTCCTGCATAACTGGAGAGCCTGAATGAAAAGTTAATATTGGGAGATTGCCCATATGTTGTGCAGGGAAGAAAGCAACTTGCACTTAAACACCTTGAATAGCTGAAGAAGGGAACTCTGTATTTCCATATATATATGATAACAAAATGTAATACATTCATAGGATTCTTTTTTAAAGAAATACTTTCAATTTCCCTTTTTAATTTTTTAATAAGGCTTTAGATGGAAGCAGTATTTCAAGGATGCAAATTGGCTGAAGCCTGAGAGAGAGAGGCATCTCTGGCTTCTGGTGAAGAAATTTAGTGATGAAGAAAGAGCGCCCTGCCTCGGCATGCCGCTGCCTGCCATGCACTGGGGCGGCAGAAGCAGCTTTTTAATGTCACCCGTAGGTACAGCCTTGCCCTGTGTAGAAACTGTGGCTTCCCCACTCCTGTGGACCAGTCCTTGCTTCTTCAGCCTCCTGTCCCACTAGACTAGAGCACCATCAATAGACACAAGGACCCAAATGGTTACCTTATGTCACAAGCAATTTGAAATCACAGCCTGTGCCTCCTCTGAGGAGCAAAGGCAGCCAATTTTGCTTGCACCAGCTTAAGCTGGGGGACAAGTGGCTTCTCAAAATGCATTGTTGCAATTGTTCGAAGATGCTTTTAATTCTCATAAATTAGAATTGCCGTATCTTGCCTTATACAGCATGATGTCAGCATTGGTAGTTGGACAATTAGTTGTTTGGATGTTTTTTATATACAAGAGATTTCCTGCATTATTTAGACAACTGGATACGGGGGAATTAGTTTATGAAAAAACATCTCTTCCTGTTGAGATAATATCATGTCTTTACAGCAAATATCGTAAACTGGTTTCTTAAACATTCCTGGCTATTTACAGAAGCAATCTTTTCAAGTATCAGAGAGATCATAAACCTGCACTAAATTCCAGTGAAGCTGGGAACAGAAAGCATTTTCAAGCATTTACTAGAAAAATACATATTGGATGTGAATAATTACATTCTAATAATAATCATGGTTTTTGCAAGCTACAAGGGGTCCATTATGGTGTGGTTCATAAACGTGATGAAACTTTGTGGCTAATAACATGAAATGTTTCCTACTTTGATCTAATCAGAAGCCTGTCTCAAGCTGCTGGTTTAGATCTTCATCAGAGGAGAGGAGGATGTCGGAAATAAGTCCTTTAGTGTGTTTCTCTCTTGGCAATTAGCCACAGGAGCTCCATTATTACTTTTAGCCTGGATCAAATGAGGTCAATGGCATGAGCTTCCTGTATGAGATCTTTCTTAGAAGCAGCAACAGATGGTGATGGTGAACATCTCCATCCTGCAGGTCTGTGTCCTGACAGCAGCCACAGGATGCAGTCTAGAACCTTGGAGGGAGGGGTAGGAAAAGTAGACACATGACTGTGGGGCCTCTGAGGAAAACAGCAGTTTAACTGTATTGCTCTGCCTTAAGATAAATATGAATACCTTTCAGAAAGTTGTGATGATGGTGGTAAAACAACCAGACTTGCATAAGTGGGAGGCCTGTCCATTTTAAGATTGAGATTACAGTAGCAACCACCTGGAATTCAACTTCATTTTTATTCCACCATATTAAGGAAAAGAAAACTGCTTCAATGTTGCTTAAAAAATAAATGCATTAAAAGCAGTGACTCCATGCCTGTATGCAAATATACAAATAAAAGGCTTTTTTCTTCTACCTTATGATGAATTTCCACTATGTTTATGAATCAAAAGAAAATTATTTACGTCTGTAATCTCAATGGTGAATTTGTGTGGAGAATATTCCTTTGAAGTGTCTGTAGGAGTTCCCATAGCACCAGACAGTGTCCTGCTGAGGGACCCTGGTCAGATGAATGAGCCACTGTCATCTTTGGCAAATGTATTTGTTCAGTTTTAGTAGTGTGGTAATCCATTGACTTGCAGCTCTCTAGAATAAACAGTAGAAATTAGAAAATTGTATATTCGATATGGAACTATTGATGGAGCAGCTTTAACCCTGCAACCTATCATGCAGTTTCTGCTATGCAATATAATTAACTTGCCTTATCAAGTGAGAAAATGGTCTTATTTAAAAATAATACTCAAATATGGAAATACTTTATGTAATACTAAACAGTGAATTTCATTAACATGTCTACAAATAATTTGATTTGTTGAGGTTTTTTGGAGGTTTTTTTGGTATTTTTGTAGAAGATCATGATCAAACTTGAGTGAGTCCATCCATTGAGTCCTTTCCCCCAAATTTAGGTGTATTTAATGACAAGGGTGAGTTGTGTGTTTTTCCTTTAAAAGCCAGAGGTTTTTAGTTGTGTGGTTCTTTCTTGACATACTACTCAGAGTTCTCTCCTCACTCCTGTCACTGTCTTCTCCAAATGCAGCCGGAGACAGGTGTTTGGAGTTGGACTCCAGCATATTCTCTAGGTTGGTACATTCCCATCCAGTTAGATTGCACGAATGGTTTTATTGACCTTCATTCCTTCTCTTCCCAAAGAGAGATGTGTCCTGCTGCAGTGGCTCGGGAGAGGATCCTGGAGTTTCTCTTAAGTGCAAGAGATGTGCCCTGGGATGCAGGCGAGGGTAGCAAAGAAGAAGCTAGGGTTTAGCTAAGAGAATTCCTCAGGTGTGGCACCCACCCTTGCACCTTGGTACACTCTAACAAGGTTTTTCTGGGCTGTGTTGAGGAAAGAAGCAAAATCACTTAGCAGGAATACAGTTTTAACTACTTTCATGGTATTTGTGTGGATATTTTTAAAATCTTCTGGATCCCCAAAAAATTTTCCCATCACTTGCATGGGAAAAACAGATTTCATTTTGAAATCAGTATTACCAGATCTTGTGGTTATAGAGGGAAGTTTGGAAGATGTCAACTCGGTGGCTGAACAAAAAGGTGGAAAAAACAACACACACACACACACACAGCAGAGCCCAGAATATTTTCAGTTTTTCAGTCTTTGTGAAATCTAGAGATGGAGTATTAGTTTGTGAACCTTGTGTTTAGGAATTCCTTGTGTTAAGGAATCCTTTGAACAGGTGAACCGGTGTAATGAAATAAAACTGAAAAAAGAAAGGCAGAGAAATTCACGGGAGAAGAGAAATGTACAATAATATCTCAGTGAGGCAATTAAATGACTTCAGTCTTTCAGTACGCTGGTGCTGGTGGCTAAAGATAATCTAACACTTGTTGCTGAGGAGTGTGGTTTTCTGATGAGCTGATTTTAAGAAATGAGGATATGAAATACTTAGAGGATATTGTCTTCTGTCTCTGAAAGGAAAGATACCATCTCACTTATATAGGCTGGTTGAAATTTTAATTAAACTTGAGCCAAAAAGCATTGCTGAATAGACGAAAGCAAATTCATTTACAGGCTGAAGAGGCTGAGGGTGAGGGATTTCTATGTGAGAAAGATAAAGAAACATTATTTAATATGTTTGTACCATGTCTGTAGTCAAAATATTTCTATGACAAAATCTTTCAGTTTGGGTGTCCATGTCAGGGATGTAGGATGCAAAGGAATTGGAAGACAGGGAAGGAACATGGTTGCTACAGGAAGGAAAATACTCATGAAGGGAAGAAGAATAATTGTCTCTCCTCCTGTCATGCCTTGTTTTCTTCCTGCTTCTTCAGCTGACTGAGCTGGCAGACACATAAAAACAAGGGGTCTTTAAATTTTGTTTTGATAATCCCTCCTCCCCACCCACAGCGTTCCGTCATACATGGCTCCAGCCTCTGATTGATACTGCATGGCAGGCTCTGGGAGGGGGACACAGCGGCTGGCACTGGCCAGGCTCAGTGGAGCACAGGAGGGAGCGTGGTGGCTGCAGTGCCTTCCAGATAGGCGTTAGAGGGATAACTGACAGCATGCCTGCTCCAGTACAAAGAACAACGTTTAGCCATGGTTGCAATGATGTGTTGAAATAAACTCTGTTATGATTATGTTGCTACATTCTTGGCAGGCTTACCATAAACCATAGTGTGCTTTTCGGTGTGTGCGTGGCTTTTTTTTTTTTCCCTCTTTCGTATGGGTAAGCAGATTAGTTAATGCCTGCCTTTCATGAGCCTAGGCTTTCATCCATAATGCTGGGGTTAAACTGCATTCAAGCTGTCTGTAGCCTGTGAAGGTCACACTACCATTTTGATTTCCTCTCCCCACGTTATGAGCCTTCTGCAGGAGCAGGTATGGAAGGGCGACTCAGCTCCAGTGCAAAGGCTCAGCCTGACCCCACTCCTGCTCTGCTCGCGGGATGCTCTTCTACTCTTAAGTGGTTTTTCAGAATGAGTAGGGTTTTTTTTTCCTCAAAACCACCCCAGCCCCTTCATTGTACTTACCAGTATGCCATTAAATAATCAGCTCTAAAGGCACCAACTAAGAAATAGGACATGCACTTCTCTCCCCACTTTAAGACATTGTGGCTTGGCTTTAACAGGCAGCCAACTCCCACCTGGCATGTCTTGAGTGAAATAGATTGCCCTGAGATAGGCTTCTGCTCCAAGGTTTTGTGCTCAGGAGGACACTGCTTTCTTCAAGATTTATTTACATATGTCCAGCCTGAACTAGGCTACCTTTCCTCTTCCCTGCCCTGTCATAACATCGGTGCGGTCTTACCCACTGGCTGCCTGAGCATCTGTCATCTGGTCCCAAAACCCAAATGAGAGCCGTGCGTTGTTTTAATTATTTTCTACTTGTGTGGTCAGGAGGTTATTTGGTCTGGTGAGCTCTACTTCAGACCCTTGCTCTCATTAATACCACCTTGCATACATCCTGCAGTAGTACAGGAATGGTTGAGTTATCCACTTGTGTGGCCGCCTCTTGATACGACACAGTGGCCAGTATTTACAATTATAAGAGGAAGCTGTTAGATGTGGATTATCCTGTATTTTCTCTAGTGATGGTAATTACCTACATGAATTTCAATTTAATCTCTAGACTGAAGTCTTGCTAAAAATATACACATAGAAATTCCATTATCCAGAAGTAAATTTGGCTCATTTAGATTTTGAAATTGTAATTATTAAAGAGCCTCTTTTCTGATTTGGAGGAATCCTGCACAAGTTTCTGTAAAACACCACAGGCTTATGAAAAGGAGGAAGAGTGCAAAAGCTACAAGTAAGAAAAATAGTTTTGTCAGCTTCTTGGAGGAGGGATCGTTTTTCACTTGAACAGAAAAAGCAAAACACTTGTAGCGGAACACTAAAGCTGGAAATGCCTCTGCAAGACGTTCTGCATGACTTCTAAATTTTTATGCATCCTTGATGGAGTCCTGTGGTAAAGGTAACCCGTCAGACAGTCACAGGCAGGCAAGCTCCTGCCTCCAAATCTAAACAGATAAGTGGCAGCTTCAAAAATACTGTCACCGTCTAATTACTGATACACTCTTCACTGCAGCAGCTTGGTATGGTGCAGAAACAGGGCTGGACAGGGTTTTGTTTCAGTCTAGTTCCCACTGTGTTTCTTGATTTCAGAAAAACAAAGCCTAAGGGGATATAGCTGGAGGAAAACAGTGGTAATTAGGGGCACTGTGCACTGAATTTGTCTGGGACTGTTGAAGCTGGCTCTACTTCCAGCTGCTGCTGTAGCAGAGACAGCTCCTTGTGTTCCTGCTGGGGATCATGAAAGGACTTGTTGCACCTTGAGAGCAAGAATAGCTGCTCACGTTGTTGCAGGATTAAGCTGACATGCCTCCAAGTCACTTCAGGGCTTCTGAGTCACTGTTTAGATGGTATGTTTAGCGAAGGCCCTTTCAAAAGAAATAAATCCTCTGGATATGTCTGTGAGAGATCAGTATTGTCAAATTACAACTTGAAATGGTGGAGATTTCTTTTATCTCTTGGGAAGAAAATAGCTCCAATTCCTGGGGCATCTTTAATGAAGATACCTTAAATTTTTATATTTTTCATTTTTTATTTAATAGCAGAGTTTTTATCAAGTATTCTGTACACATGCCCTATCTTCAGAAATGTGGAAGGGGAAAAAAAGAAGTGAAAAGAATGCAGTATCATTACATGTAAAAAAGAAGGTTCTCCACATCATCAGCGCGTTGTAGAGCCTTTGGACGTTTTGTGGTTGATAGTGGGACACAAAGGAAATTCAGACTTCTGCATCTTGAGTTAGGCAGCTCTGGTTGTGCAGTGAGCTAATACACAGCTAGTCCTGTGAGAACTGTGTGAATGGTGTCATGCACAAATCTGTGTTACAAGGAAACTCAGAACCATATTCTCAGTAAATTAACAAGGACGTTTAGTGTAGGCTTCAGCATGCATTTCAGAAAAAAGCCCCACCCATCCAAAAGTGTTTGTGGTTTCTGAGTTCTCTCACACCGCCTCTGCAGATCCCTGTGATGCAAACCAGGTTTTGGTGAATTAATCTTCCTTCTGTCCATGTGTGTGTCACCTCGCTCAGAAACACCTCACAGCTGAGGGAGAGAGGGGCTGTGCCTGAGGGGAAGGATGACAAAGAGAGGTGGGAGCTCATGAGGTCATGAATAATCGTTATTTCCCATAGAATAATTAAAGTGTGGTTTTGGATGAAAAGGGTTTTTCATGGCATTTCTTGAGTTGGTAGAAGTTGTATATGTATCCTTATGTTAAGGGTCCTCATCTGTGTTTTTGTTTCTTGGTTCTGTCTTTTTGTTTGGGGTTTGTTTTAGAGCATTTTTTAGGTGGTGTCTTTGTATGATTGTTTTAAATACTGTAACTTGAATGCATGCTTCCTGTTGTGCAATTTTTGTGAATTCAGCAGAAGCTATCTCCTGCCATTTCTCTTTGAAACTGATATAATTGACAAATCTTTCTCCAATTTTCTTCCACTAGCTTAATTTTTAACTCTGCATTTTTTCTTTGAAAGACGTTGCAAAATATGTAAGTTATTTAGAAAAAGCATAGGCTAATTTTAATAGTCCTGAGATGACTCATTTTGAGAGAATTATTACAACTTGTTAATGACCTTGTGTATAGGCTCCAGACATCTGACTTGAGTAGCTGGTGCAAGTGTGTACTGACTGAAAGGAGAAGTACTTGGAGAGAGGTATTTTGAGTATTTCAGAAATGTCCTCCTGTATGGTGCTAGATAAATGTTAGATGGGAAAATTTTGTGTCCTCAGTAAATTCTTCTTAAAAAATAAAAGTATTTGATAGATCTGACAATGTAAATACTGCATGTTGTTTTGTCAGAACATGGCAAAGGTTTCCACTTCTCAGGTATTTAAAAAGAAAATTATGAAAACAGCAAGGATTATCTCATCTTATTATACCAGAATATAATTTCCTGTTTCTTGGAGTATTGCTCATTTGTTCTCGTGCATCTTTCCAGATGAACTAAAATTATTGTTTTACCTTTTCAACAGTTTGCTATTGGCTGAGTAGTGTAGTATCAGAACAGCTGATCTGCAGGTTTAGCATCCAGTGACAATTGTTACATTTCAAAAGTAAACATTTTGCAGTCCTTAAATGTTAATTTTGAGGTCATATTTCAGCTCTGAAAATATAGCAACTAGTTTATTAGTGAAAATTTGGGCACTCAGAAAAGGTACTAAGGATTATTAATTTTTTTTTTAAATTGGGAAATAGTTATTCCTTGCTACGCTAAAGTCGGATGTGTCATTGCTAGATGCACTGTGGTCTAAAATTGTGAGCGATGTGCTTGACATGGAACATAGCCCTGAAAATACAAGTTTTATAAGGGCAATATTGGCACAATACAAACTTTATTGATACTTTTGGTCAGTCTGCTCTAGTGCTTAAAATCCTTGGTTTCCATGTTACTCTGTAAACACAGCTTTGCTCAGTTTGCTTGATGAGTGACCATTTGTGACTTTTGGATTTGGGCACACTTTTCACTCAGGCTTTTTTCTCCTAAGGAAAACTTGGGAACATTGTCTAAGATTTGAGATAAGAAGTGCTGGTTTTACTTTGTATAAAGAGAATTTGGATCTATAGAAAGACAGCTTTAAAGAGCTTTTCTTTTTGACCCTGTTCAATAAGTAAAGTGAGCCTTTGCATGTCAGTTGTGGCAGAAGACATTGAAACACCTGACACTTGAGTATATCTCTGTTGAGAAAATATTACATGTTTTCAAAGGTAAAGCATGTCATTAAGATGCTGCATTCTGGGTATAAATACCCTCTGGGACACAGGTAGGCAGATGGTTTGGCTGTGGTGGTCTCCACTGGAAGACTCCTGCACTGCTCCTGGCAGCTCCTGCATCTCAGAGTGTGGAAGTGTGGGTAGATGAACTCGCTCAAGAGCAAGAAGTTAGTAAGGGTTCATGCCCAGGCAGCTAAGGTGATGTTGGATAAGAGTGAATTAACATACCTGTATTTCTCTGTGTTACAAGTACACAAGTGAATCGAGTTCTTTGCGATACTAATCCCAGTTGATGGCAACATGTTGGGGATACTGTTGCCTTTGCTCTCCCTCAAATATGGTGCTTTCTGTTCTGCTGGAGGATGCCTTCCATGTAAGGTCAAGCCCACATCTTATCTCTAAGTCCTTCTTCCCTTCAGGGTATCATCAGGCATTCAACTTACAAATCCTTTAAATCTTTTGAGGTGTTTTCCTATGTGTGTTTTAAAAAGTTTTACTTAATCTCAGTGAAGAGCAGCTTCCAGTAAGCTGGCACACCTTGTATTTGATTAAACCTTTGCTTAGTGCTTGAAGGACAGCTTGGCTTGTTTCACAAACCCAGTGGGTTTCCCTGTTGGAGACACAACAGTCAACTAGAGCAATTTTTTTTCCCCCTTCTGATTTATGGTGTGGGGGAAAATGAATTGCAATCTGTGTACTGGAGAGGGTAGGTCATGTCCTCTGTTTCCGTCTGATTTCAAAAAGTAATTTTGGCAGAGCATTTGGTAACATCTGCCATTTGACATGTCATCAGTGTTTCCTATTTTTTACTTTATTTTGCCTTCTTACTTAGCTAAGCAGTTTATGCTTAGTAATCCTTGCTTTAGAAACTCAGGTCACTTTTAGTATGGTTTTACATCCTTGAAGCAACCCCTGCATCAGTTTATATCTTAGTATTTACCTGGAGGTACATTCCTTCTGACTGCAAAATGATTTGGCTTCTTTCTGCTGTCACTCTCTCATGTACTCTGCAGGGGGCTGCATCTGCCCAGCATGGGTTTTTTCCCCATCTTTCTTGTGACTTGGGGATTTAGCATTTGTCTCTAGTTGCACTTCCACTTCCTATTCAGGCTGCAGTTTTTGTGTTAGAGGTCTGGGCTTTTATGGGCTAATAAGTGGTGGTGTTAACTGCTCTGATCAGGAGGTGGCCAGGGGATGGTGCTTCCCTCACTGACTGGCTTAAATCCAGGGCTGCAACTCTGGAGCTTCATTCCTTTGAGTGCAGGAAGTCCGTGCTGAACAGTAAAGGCTTTGGGGTCAGTATCCAATTTGTGCAGTTCAGTCTCATTTAAGTGTGATTGTATTTTTTTTTTTATGTGGACTGCAATGCCACTCCATTTTGTTGTCCTTTTCCAAGGAACCATCACATGAAGTTTGTGTTGTAGGGCCGGTGGCTTGGCCCACGCCTTCTTCCAGTCAGGCAGTGAAAGAGCTCCTGCATCCTGTCTTATGGTATTGCAAGAGTAAAGCAACAGTCCCTGCACTGTCTGGTGAAGCACTGGCTTAGAGGGAATGAAATCCAGGACAATCTACAGTTTTTTTGTATGTTCTGTGTTTTAATATAGAGGAAGGTAACAGAAATACCATAAAACCAACATGTCTGCTTCGGTGCATTGACTTCATAATTGATTTTTGCTGGGACATCCTTTGAAATTCATATAGAAATGATTTTTAGCCTCATTCATAAAATTACCTTTCAAAAACTAAAGTGTGACAGAAGGAATTTATTCACCACTGACTAATTTTAAAATTGTGAATTACATTTTTGGTTCTCATGGCAAAGAACTCTGCGTGTTTTGTGTGTCCAGAGCTGGAGAAGTTTGTTTAAAATCTGGATAGAAAATTGATATTTTAATTTCTGCTCTACTGTTGATGAATATGTTGATAGCAGGCTGCTGTTACTGTTTTTCCCCATAATCTGAAAGAGAGCCTGTTGAGCAGACAACTCTGTGTATATACCTGCATTTGTAGAGAGATGTTTTCAGATGTACATGCACATCCTTTGTCTTTGTCAGCTCTTTCTTAACGGTTATGTGGTTCTGCAACCCAAATTTCAAGCCTCCCAAATTTCTTCCTTTCAACAGGATGTCCCCTGCAGGATGGGTCAGGTGGAGGAAAGCTGCCTGCTCCACATGCTCCAGCTCTGAATTTTCCCATGTGCTGCTTTCCCTGCATGATTGCAGGTTATGAAAGGCAAGGCCTTGAGAAAAACACTGTTGCCTCTTTGGCAGTTTGGTTCTGGGGATTTGATGTAGAAAATGTCTGCCTGCTGCAGGAGATAAAATAAGCAGAGGTGCTGTATGAGTTGTTAGGAGTTTCATTTTGGTTGGTGCATGGATGGGGGAACTGAAGGGGGAAGAGGTGCAAGGATTGTGTTGTAGGGTTTGAAATGCAATATCCCAGGTGATATATGCTAGCCTGAGATCTGCTTCTCCCCACCTCATTGGTAGTTTGTCCCTCTTTCCTGTGTTATAGCCAGCATTTGGCTACAGATAAATGTAGGAATATTTCAGTGGAGAGCAGGAGTGGCCCTGTTACCAACAGCCCCTGCTTTTAGATCAGCTGAGGTGAAGCATGAAACCATACTCTTAAGTTTTAGCATCACTGGAAGCTTTCCTTCCAAAGGTGTTTATGTAAATGAATGAATGAATTGGGGGAAAAAACCAAAAAAACCCAACTCAGCTGCAACCAACACTTATAAACAAGCAGAGTTTAAGAATGTTGATTTCTGGACAGCTGTTTGGTATTTTGTTCTATTTATCAATGGAGGTGACTAGTTTGAACTGATAGAGAGGACTTGATAAGAGCTAGGGATACTCATAAAACAGAGGGGCAAACAATGCATAAATATGCTGCATCCTGATGCCTCTTGAAGTTGTCCATGAATATTTGGGAATTGCTATGTACTCTGTGACAGACCTAATTGGGCTAATGTTAATGTGACCCAAGGAACCCAAAAGCTTGTGTGTTGTGGAAGTGCCTCAAAGATGGATTATTTGTATTCATGTTGCAGCCAGGTGAGTGTTTTTCTACTGATACACTTCAATAATGTGAGGTTTGTGTTATCTAGAGGTCCAGACTGTAAAGAACGCAGGAGTTATAGCGGGGTTTATGTCTGATCTGTAAGATGTTGTAGATGTCTTGTTTTTACATTTCGTTGATAACACTGCTGACAAAGGAAGGCTTTTTTGTATGTGTTCTTTTAGTGGAGTTTGTTCCCCACCTCGTACTCTGTATTTTTGCCTGATTTTGCAAGTGATGTTTCATTTGACCATTTGAATGATGGCATTTGGGAGTTAAACTTTATGCCTTGTTTTTCGTTCGTCCCTCCAATATTGAGCAGATGTTTCCAAGAGTTAATGTCGCTTCTCAGTTATCTCTGACAGAAGTAGGGTCTGCTCTACATCAGAGAGTTTAGACTAATGCACATTGATCTTGGCAGGGAGAACACAGACTCCTTGAGCTCACTAGGCAGTACAGGCCTGCAAATTGTTGTATTAACAAGCCAATTAATTAATAAGCAGGAAATTGATGTAAACCCTGAGGCAGTATGTACTGATACTATATTCTTAGGTTTTGAAAAATAGATGTTGCTTTAATACATAACATGAAGCACTCAACATGATGTTAAGGTCCAAGTGGGAAAAGCTTTTAATATTTCTTTTCAAACCAATCTCCCTCTGACAGTTGTCACTGCCAAAAATTGCTCTCCCTGTACTTTTCCTCCTCTCCCAGCTTTGCATGTTTTTCCAAGGAGGCAGGTGGAAGAGATAAGATCATTTACCTTCTAAGTGGAGTGGTGTAATGGGCTGTTTCTCTGCAGCTTACCTACTTGCTGCTGTTCAATAGACTTGTATAGGTTTAATTTTGATGCTTTACAGGTGCAGCACAGGCAGCTGCTCAGGTGTCCAGGTGTGCCAGGGGTGAGTGGGTTTAGATCAGTTGTCCTTTGGGAAGCAGAGTCCATCGTGTGCCACAGCTGGGACAGACAGAGGGGTTTCTTTTCTGGCTTGAGACATAGCAATACTTGGGTGAGAGAGAGTGCAAAATACCAGATTTGGGGTTGAGTTCATTATGTTTCTCACCAGTGACTTTGTACACCCCAGGAAATGTGTTGGATTAATCTAATCTGGTTTTCGTTCAGTAGCTCAAAGCCTCCTCTGTGCTACTCATTTCTTGGTGGGCGCTGTACATCTGTAAGAAGTAAAACTGAAGTTGTGCTGCACCTTGAATTAAGAATATTTCTCTGTAAACGGCTCATATGCCTCAAGAAAATGTGATCCTCAACATTAAGGAAGCAAATGTAAATCTCACGCACTTGAAAAATAAATCACCGGAGTTCATATATGAGGTTCATTTCTACAGTCTTGGTAATTTGGTTTGAAAGAGTTATTTAAAGTTGTGACATTAGCCTTTAGACTGTAGAGGTTTTTATATACCTGTCCAAAGGAAATAAACTTTTGTTTGCAGTTGGCTGACTTTTTCAGTGTTTTAACCTGCTATCCCAGAATTTTTTATGCCTGATTTAGTCAATTACTTTTCTAAGGAATAATGTATAATTTTTCTTTGAGAAAGAGTCATGTTCAGATGATTACTTTCATGTTTTTTCTCTTTGAAACTGAACCACAGTGACAGGGCAGGAGGAGAGGAGTAAGAGTACCAGTGTGTTACAGCTGTGGCTCTTCCATCACCTTGCCATCAACCGGAGTTTGCAAGATGGGTTTGGAGTTTTTTTCCCCTGGAAGGTTTAATGTGGAAAGCCAGGCTCTTGGCACATGCATCTCTCCAGGCTGACTAGGCCTTCAAAGCAGTGCAGAAATGCTACATTCAAAAAGAGGGGTTTTTTCCCGCCTGTCAGGATATTGCTTGCTATGCTTCCTCTCTTTCTCCGTGGTGGTGGTAGTAAATCACAAACTCTAAATCAAAGGCAGGTTTTGATGCAAGGAAGTGGTGTGAGGGGCTTTGGTGTCTCCCTGGGGCTAGGTGGGTGACATCCATCTGTCTGTCTGTGTCCATCAGCCCCAAGTTTGCTGCTTTCCACTTGCAAATTACTTCTTGTGCTGTTCTGTGGAACAGAGGATTGCATTGGCTTGGCTTAAAAAGAAGCATTGCAAAAAACCCCCAGCCCCTCAGAGCAAGAAGTGTTGGGGTGAGGAGGAGGAAAGAAAACCCTGCCCTGCAGGTGTGCAGAGGGCTAGTTCCTCTGCCATTATAGTCTGAAGGTGGGCTGTGGTTTCCCAATCTCCCTTCCCAGGCTGTGCCTAAAGTAGCAAGATAGAGATGAACCCCCTAAATAATTGGGGTTTCAGACTGAAAGCCAGCAGTACATGTTGGACCACAGTAGAAATACCTTAAATACAAGGTGGCTTTAGGAATTAATTTTGGTGCCAGCCTAGATGAAAAAGGAGCAGAATTTCTTATTCTTCTGAAATTATGGGGGAACCACCTTACAGTTAACACCAGTGATAAATGTCAGACTGGTTTGTATTAAAAATGCTTTAATCTGATTTGGCCCCATTAATTTTTAAGCTAGCCGAGGAGGTCATTAAATCACAAGTCCCTTTTTTGTTATAAATGCTTGCACCTTCGTGTTCCCTCTGCTTCCACAGATTTTGCTTCTAATTAAAGTGGTGATGTGGTTCATGGCTTGTCAAGCAGATTAATGTGCTTTTCAAATCTGGGTTTTTCTTTTTTTTCCCTTCCCCCATATTGTCTTCCTGGTGGTTTTTTTGGAAGGAGTGTTGCTACTGCACCTGTATACAGAGCCTATGAAAAGGTTTTGGCTCTTACTGTGCAGGCTTGGGTGAAGCATCGAAGAGCCGGGGGTGGGGAGGTGAGGAGCTTGAGAGAGATCTGCTCGTCACAGAATGACACATTCAGTCTCGTTTTCCCTTGCATTTGAGTGACGTGTGTTCTTTTTCTGATGGTGTGGATGCGCCGCGTTCAGAGGTTTCGAAACCCGCAGTCCCTCCTGGTTGCATCCTCCCCTGGATGGGCCCACCCCTGCTTGCTTTCTTCTGGCTAAACTCGTAAGTTGCAGGTCACATCCCGCTGGTGGTGCACAATTTGCTGTACCAGAGGACTGAGCTGTACTGGCACCTCGCCAGCAGCCTGAGGGTTGCACTTAATTTGCATATAAATTTACATAGGAGTTTAATTGGAGATAAATGCACATGTTTTTTATTTATAGAGCTCTGCAAGTGTATACACAGATTTACTAAAAAAAATTAACCAGAAAAGCAACACACCAAGCTCGCCTGCTTTAAAGCTGAGTGGAAATAAGGTTATAAATGGGGCTCAGACCTCATCACATCACCAAGCCCCTGACAGCTTGTGGCCTCTTTGGTCAGGGGCTCTTCATCTGTGAAGTTCCTGCCAGCCTGCAGCCCCATCTCCACAGTACACCTTCCTCCATCCCTGCTTCCACTGAAAAGGCATGGAGGGACCGTCTGCCATAAAGCACGCTTGTTTTGGAGCGCGCCCCACTCTCCTTATCTGCAGGCAGCCTGTGCTGTTGCTGGATTCTGTGGACATGCAGTTACAAGCTGTAGCCCAGAGACCAAATAAGTGTCTTCCTTCCTCCCTTATGTGATATACAGCCCCGGTAGGCTCCATGGGCAGCTTGCTGGAAGATAAAATTAATCTTTGAGTAATGCACGTTGGAAGGAATAATCTGAACGAGACATGCACGTTACTGGGTTATAAATTAACTGTAACTACTGAGGAAAAAAGACACAGGCATCACCCAGCCTAGCTCTTACAAACCTTTTCATGTTCTCTTACAGCATGACGATACTCAGGCAGAAATAAAATAAAATGGTACAGAACAGAATGAAATATAGTTATGAAACTTCTCTGTTGTTCTTACAGAATTCAGTTGTATGATGTCAGCTCTAAAACGGTTTAATTTTGCTCATCCCAGAATACTGACGGAATAAAAAGCTAGCCGGAAATGAATCATGCAATGAATAGAGGGATAAATTTTTTTTTTTTAAAGTAGTTGGGGAGGTGGAATTGAAGAGATTGAGATGAAAAGGTAAAACGCTTGCAAAGTGCAGGCAGGTGGATTTAATGAAGAGAATGCGTAAGCCACTTATGTACGGGTAGAAATTAAATGGCAGAAGTGTGCAACATAATAAGCAGTAGAGAAGTAAATGGAGCACTGCTGTCTTTAACCTTGCTGTGCAGTAGGTCATTCTGCTTCTCTCGTGGCTCCAGCAAGACTTCTGACGTGATCCTTTAACCAGGACAGGGGCAAATGCAATGCACAGAGGCATTTAAGTCAAATGAAAAGGCCGTGTTTGAAATGGTTAAAGGGAATTCTGTTTTCACAGTGAATAATTAAACTGGGAACTGATTGCCTTCTGTGCAGGAACATGCATGTCTCTTTATAAATCTTCATCCCCTGCAATGCACTGTTCATTAAAATAGACAAACAAAAGCTCATAAGGCACGTTAAGCCATTTTTTTCTAAATCAGGTTCCCTGTTTGGCTGGGGGGTTTTGTGTTTTTTAAGCTCTGTTCTTGGATTTTGTGCTGTCTAAAATGGCTGTGATAACTCTGTGATTTTGTGCACTGATCTGTTAATGGGCAGCAGAAGCTCTCACTGAGAAATTTAGTATGGCTGAGAGTGTGCTGAGGAAAAGGAGGAAGATGAAAACATTGAGTCTGAAAATGCAGGTCTACTTAATGCTTAAATACATAGATTAGAATCTAAATAATATGAAGGCTTTGATGGTGAAATATGCTTTTAAATATTTTTTTTTAAGTTTATGTTTATGGATTTATCAAGTAAATTACCTTAATCTTCATCAGATCACTCTGAAAAATGTTCTGTCTCAGACAATCCACATATGCATCTGTAATAAGTACATGCAAATCAGTAACAGTATCAACTCTTAGGTTAAACGGAATTTAATTTGCCAGATCAGAGGGAAAAAGAAAGAATAAAGCTGCAGCACAAAAAACGATTTAGGCTGATCTTGCAACTCCTTTCAGGTTTCTGATACAGGGTTGATGTGTCTGTGTGGGTTAGAGCAATCTACAACGTCAGATAGCCCAGTATAGGGTAGAAACTGCAGGAATCTAATGAGCAAAAACTGAACAAAGCCTTGCCTTCAGGAGAATTTTTAGAAGTACAATAAAAGTTCCAGCAGCAGCTTTATGAAATTTTTCTCTCTGTCATCATGGCCAGTTTGACTCATGTTTGGCTACAGATACCTCCCGTCCTTGCACTCTTTAATTTTCTTCTAAAATCTATGAAGTACTTTCCCCAGCCCATTTTTCTGTCAACTTCTGGGGAGGTTTGGGGTGGAGGAAAATTTGTTCTTTCTAAAGCCGCCGCTCTGTGTAACCTAATTTAGGAGCGCACACATTGATGCTCTGTTGTGTAGCTGACTGGAGTGCTGAGGAGGTGAGGAGGGACCAGAGCGTTATGGGGCTGGGACCTGGGGCTTCCCTGGCTCTCCTCAAGCTCACAGGGAAACTGCTGCCCACTCATTCCTTACGTGTCTCCAGAGCTTAGCCTGGAAATGCAGGCTACCTGGGCAGTGCCCATGTACTCTGTGTTTATGTGCCATCCCATCTCAGCACAGGTGAGGGATGGCAAGACCCTTGGGAAAGAGGATGGGTAGACTGGCCCTTCTTTGTGCTGTCCTGTTTTTGGGAGAGGGAGAGCCGAGCAATTCATTTTGGCAAGCCATCTCTCTCTCTCTGTGTCTCTATAGATGTCTTCTGTAGGCAGTCTGGGATGGCTGCCTGCCATTCGCCTGTTTGAATTACGATAGAACTGATTTCTTTTCTTTCTTTAAGATCCCAGATCATCTGAACACATCATCCAAGATACTTTATGGTTTTGATTTTCAAAGGTGTTTCTTCTTTGGCTTGTGCAGTGCTGTGGTTTGCTGGTACTGTGAGATGCCCCCGTGCTGTCAGGGCTGGTTTTGTTCTGCTCTGTGAAATATTGACATTCTTGGTGCTGGCTGTTGCTGGTGTTAGCACGCATAGAAAAAAATGCCTGATTAAAGGTTTGCCACATGTTGCTCATCTGCGTGAGTTTTCTTTGTTCTGTGACTTTGTGCAGTCCTGTGTATCTGGCAGTATTTCTGGTGTGTGAGAACAGGGTCTGTCTTGTCTTTCTTGATTCTCTTGGAAATGTGTGTGGTTTCTTTAATGTAGTAATTTTATTGAACAATTTTAAATGCAGTTCATACGTGTATATTATATGTGTATACTTGTTAAAAAGAAAAAAGAGTAATTCTTTCCAGAAGGGGAAAGAAATAGGAAGAAACACATTCAAATCGAAATACTATTTTCCCAAGGGATTTTCGTAGCTGTTGAAGTAATTCTTTCTTTGTGTTTTCCCTCTGTGTAACATACATTGCCTTCTTTCTTTTAACTTCAAAATGTAAATTGCTGCCATTATGTTCTGTATTCCATAAGATTCCTGTAACATTTTTCTCAGCTTAAATGCTAAGAGCCTCATAGCCTCTGAAGCCTACCAGAAATGGTGACTTGTTTTCCCCAACTTTTTCAGGCATTATTTTCAGAAGCAGTAATTTTTTGGCTTTATTTAATCTAAGTACATTTTAGCAACATTAACCATGTAGTGCATTTTCCATCACAGAAGCTTACTGAGAGTGGATAAATTTGATAATAATTAAAAAAATTACCCATAGCTGCTCCCTGTTACTTGGTGACTTTAGAAACTGCCTGATACAGTTCTGCAGTCTTTTAAGCTCTTCAGGCAGAAATTTTGGTCTTGAAAATTTCTAAAATTCTACAAAGAGCTGTTCATCAATCAGCATTTTGGAAGAAAAATGTAAAGGATCATTCCAGTCTGGTATTTAATGTCTACTGGAAAAAAAAAGAAAAAAAATAAATCCCAAGCCCGTGTGTTAAAAAATAAATATTTCTAAGCTTTTCCAGACCTGAGCATCATGTTGCAGCTCTGAGGAAAGTACAGCTGGAGTGATAAGAGAAGCAGCTGTGCTGAAAGGAAAATGGAGTGGAAAGGTTTAGCTTCATTAATCAGGGTGAAAGGGTTTTTTTGGACTTGAAAGACACAGTTGACCACTTTCAGGTTGAGTGAAAAGTAGTCATCTACAGAGTATATCTCTTTGGGAATGGAAAAATAATCTCAAGTGTATGTGTCACAGACAGATGCAATGATGTGAATATTTGAAACAAGTTTTTGTAGAAGACAAAAATTAAAAGTGTAAAAAGTATGTGTGATCCTAAGGGGTCCCTTTCAGCTGGATATATTCTACAATTCTGTCATCCCCCAGGTTTTTCTAGTAATAAATTGATTATATTTGTCCTGCTTGTTTCATGGGCTGCTAAGTAAAGCTAACCCTGTCAAAGAGGGTACGTACTGTGGTGCCCCAAATGAGTAACCTTTCTGGTTGGCTGGGTCTGGCTGGGGGCCGTAAGCTGTGAATAATTAGATTGTAATTAAAATCTATTTATCACCTTTTCTCTTTCCAACTAATTTAGGCAGTGATGTTAGGTAGATTATTTTGTTCTTTCTGGTGTCAAAAATACAATGTGTCAGTTGCAAGTACTGCAGGCTTTTATAAATGCTCCCTCCGTGCAATGCTAAGAATGCTTTTACCAAAAAGAAAAAAAAGAAATCTTTTTCTGTATTTTCTATTTCACAGATCAGTTATGAAAGTATTTGTAAAAATCAAGACTAGCCAATCTTTTCAGAGGAAATACATTCTGTGCTGGGATTTTCCCCAGTACATGTTGCGGTCTGGCTTGAGATACAGTTGCACATCAGTGTTTGAGTCCCACCCTCCTGGCTGTAACAACCTGTCTGGTGGGATCTCTGATGCACGTGTCTTACTCAGTTACTGACCCCCCAACTTGCCTATAGAAACATTTTGAGTGGGACTTCTTGGGGGCCTTCTTGTGGCAGAAAACTCCTGAAGGAAGGTAAAGACATTCAAGGATTGATTTGTACTCTTTATTATAAAGCAATGTCTGGAGGTACTGAAGCCTGGGGGGAAATTCAGAATACTTCTGGAAGAACCATACTGATTCCAGATGTCTTTCCTTTTAACCTCTAGCTGGCCATGCTTTTCTGGTTAATTCCTCATAATAAGCTATCTAATTTGGTGGATTTGTGAAGAAAGACCTTGAGATGAAATGTATCCTTTTTAGAAATACTTGTCTATTTCCAGCAAGTAGTCTAATGTAAAAGCCAGACTTAAAATAAAAAAAAAAAGAAGAGTAAAGTTGTCATAGAAATAAAGCGGGATTCTGGCACCAATTGGCTTTAGAAGTGTAGTTTTGGACAAAGTTTATAGGTCTTGGCTTGTCAAACCTAAGAGTATCTCCTGTGGAACAGCTGAATTATAGGAAGGATACCATAAAGGGAAATAAGGCCTAAAAAGAAAATGCCAACACTTCTTTTTCGCCCCCATGCAGACAGCAGTTGTGGATCAGCTAAACAAAGGGGCAAAAATGTGCAAGGGACTCAAAAAAGCAATTTTCAGCTTCCAGCTCTGGTTTTAATCTTATCCATCCTTCTGTGTTTCCTTGCCAACACCTAGAGGCCTCACAAGTGCTAAAGCGTGCAGGATTTCCAGTGGCAGTAATCATATGTAACAAAGTTCACTTGATGAAGTCACTCTCGCCAAGGTAAAAAAAAGCTTTAACAGCTTTGCCTGAGCTGGACTTACTCCTGCCTCTCTCGCTTCCCGTGCAGACCTAGGGAAATTCTGCTCTGAGATGTGAATGCTGTACAGCCATATGATAGACATCCCCAGGGATCATTAAGGTGCACTGTGTAGCAGTTGGTGTGCTGTCCTGGATAGTTGTGCAGATTCCTTGGAGTTGCCTGGCTGAGGAGAGAGCTGGCCAGGCTGCCTTCTGCGACAGCTATTTCTGAACGCAGTATTTGTGACAGGCTGTTTCCTGCCAGTTTTGTTACTGGGCAGATGAAATGTATTTGATATCCTCTTAATTCGTTGCTGCTTTTGGTTTGTTTTTTTAAAGTCAGCTCTCTTGCTTCCGAGTAGCAAGTGTATAGTAACAGGAGTATAATTTTTTTAACTCTCCTTGCTTCTCTTCAACCTGACTTCCTGCTGAACTACTTAAATATAACCACCATATCTGCTGCCCTTGATTTCATGGCAATATTATATATGTGTCTCAGTGAAATCCCCAGCAGATAAAAATCTTTTTGACATCTGCCTTTGACTTCCAAAGAATCTATAATTTTATAGTGTGCATCTTTTTGGATGTATATGCCTTCAATTTTAGAAAAGTGAAAAACATCTCCTCCTACCCCCAGCCGTTAAGGTGATTAATATGTGTGTGGTACTTGGTGTGTCTGTGAGTTTTTTAATTTTACACCCTGTGTAGGGATTTGCAGGTGAATTGAAGTGTAACAACAGAGAATTCGTTGCTTAATGGACTTCTGTTTTATCTGTCTCTCTGTTCTAGCAGTGCCACTCATCATTCAGCAGTAAGGTAGTAGAGGACTGTCATAACCACACTGCAAAATCCCTAAATTGATTCTCAACTTCCCAGGCTCCTCCTTTGTTCTTAACCACGTTGTTTCCACTGTAAGAAATCTCTTTGCACTGCTATTCATGGGAATAGGAATAGTAATCAGATTTGTAGCTATGTGTCTACCTCCATCATTTTTCTTGCCATTCCTGTGGCTCCAGCTTCTCTCTTGCATACCTTGGTGCATCTAGAGCATCTCTGTAGCTCATCTGGTTTTCACATGCTTTTGGAAAGCAACCTTCATGCTGCAGCCATTGTGCCAGGGCTGGAGAGTCCCCAGTCTGCGCAGAATCACAGTTCCAAGCAAGCCCTGGATGGGATCATAAAAACCATTTTCCCAAACACAAGGGCGATCAAGGGGCCTGATTTACAGTTCTGTTTACGTGAGGGGTTGGGCTGTTGTACCGGCGTTTCCAGACTTGACTGCATTTGGAATGACATGTGTCCATGGAGTAATAGGAAGGTGCAATTTCAGCTCAGGTGGATGTTGCCCATTCTGGTTTCAGCCTACCAGCAGAGGTGTAAATATGTGAAAGAAAATAAAATGCATAAGGATAAAGTAGCAGCGTGGGTTTGAGCCTGAGTGAGCAACTGGAATGAGCCTTCTGGGTATGCCCAAAACATGTAATGGTGGTTTGGTAGCTGAGGCTGAAGCCTGTGCTGTCACATCCTTAGTGCCACTTCTACTTAAATTAGTTAAAAACCTTTACAAAATCAGACAGACATAGTGAGGATCTGCTTCAAAGGTTCTCTCAGTTAGGAGCATGAGAAACTAGTTGATGATTGCTTACAGTAAGAGAAATTTTCCATACATCTCTGTCTGAAGGGAGCTCATTCTGTGTCTAAAAGAAAAATCAACATAGCTCTTAGCCCATGTGTGGATGCAGGACTCCATGTCAGGTTAGATTGGAATGATGGTCTGCATTTTCTTAAAAGTCAAGTACTTTCCAACATGGAAGGGGGAAAAAAAAAGGGTTTGTCATGAACTTCTCTGAGTTCTGCCAGGAGTAGCACCAGGAAATCAATTTTAGTACTTCCTTATTAAAAAAACCCCAACTAAACAAACAACAAACCCCCCCGAGATGGTATTTGGGATCAGCTGAAGTGAAGGGTTGGGAACTGGGGACAGAGGGAAAGAGATCTTGAAACAGGTTGTACTTCTTCTCTCTGGCCTTGATAGATGCCCTTATTACTCCAGACCTTTTACTTCTCTCTCTAAACACACTACCCAGTTGATTCCCAATCTAGCCTATCCAGCTGTTAATATTGCCTAAGGCTGTTCATGCCTAAACCATGCTGTTTACCTGTAATGCTGAACTGGGGGGAAAGGCATTTTCTAAGATGATTTGAATAATTTATTCTTGGTAAAAGGATTGGGAAGAGACTTTTGATTTACAGAAATAAAGCCTTATATTTCAGCTAGACATGATGGTTCTTGATTTAAATTTTCGTGCAATAATTTAAAAAATATTTTTCATATACTTAAGGTGTACCTTTGAAAACAGTCATTTTTTACACCATTGAAAAGACTTATTTTTAGGTAGCTGGCTGTTTGCTTGCTTGAGTTTTTAGTAAATCATTCCTGGTGAATTTGCAGTGTTTGTTGTTGAATGTCAAATTGCTAGTGTGACCGCTTGAGATGTGCCTCCCCCTACATTTCCAGTGTTGTGGAAATGAAATCTGTTTGGACCTGTCATAACTGAAAGATGAATTCTGGTTTTGTTACAAAGGCCTTCAGAATTTCCACAGTGCCTATGGGAAGTGAAAATTTATTGAACTGTGGTAGGTTTTGGAAAGCAGGTAATGAGCTCTGCACGCCATTTCTGATGTCACTTGTCACTCTTCTAATCAGTGCAATGAAAGCCACCTCATGTATCCTCCCTTTAGGAGACCACAATTTGATTAAAACCATTTATTTTATATTTCCTTCCAGAAGGTTGTTTTCATGTGTGCCACACACACATTGTTCAGTTTTGTGTTAGTTGACTTTCTTAGATAATCCTGTCCAGAAACTGTCTTGTCACAACAGCTCTGAAACCTTAAACAAAAGTATAGGAAAAGTAATATGACTGTGATAGTTGTTGCATGACAGAACGGACATCAGTTCCCTTATGTATAGTATTTATGAACTCCATCATACAGATGTCCTGGTATTTTGATTTTATTTTCCATTTCGTGCAGATCCAAGAATAAGAGCCCCCTCTCTATAGTGGACCTGTTTCATTGACCTCAGCACTGTGATGCATTTTAAAGTGGATATCATTGTTGTGGTGGATTTTTTGTGTTCAGTTTATTAAGGAATATCTAAGTACATGCCCTCCTAGATGGACTAAGATGCCTCTAATACTTGTACTTTGTTCATAAAGGTGAGTCAGACAATGCAGAATATGCAGGAAACATTTGAAAAAGGAGCACTGGTTTTTAAGTACTTGATTTGTAAGATTTGGTCACCATGCTCATAAACTTGGGTTAATATTTTAAATGTTGTATTCTCCCCTGTCGTTGAGAAGGATAAGAAAGTTGGACCGTACACAAGCTGAAAGTAAAAAAGCTATAAATTGCATTTAGACAAATGTACACCAAAAAGAAGATAAAATTATTGGAGATTAATGCCTCCATTCATAAAATTGTAAGATCTCTGACTTAGTTTGTGGATATTTGCAGGGGTACACAGTTGCAGGTATCGTTTGCAGTTGTGTTTTTGGATTATTTTGGGCTGGACCAAAAATCTGTTCTGTAGGGGCAAGATAATGCTGAGATCAGATAAGCTGATGTAATTTCATTGGTTTTGTGAGCTTTCTAGCAATTGCATGCTTTTCCTCTCTTGATTACGTCCTCCTTCCTGGAGGTGCAGTGCTGGTAGATGCCTGTCAAGCCTTTGGAAGAAAATCTGGGAAAACTACAATGAAGTGTAAGATACTTCACAGACATCTTGAATGTTGTTCTCAGTGGAGACTTGAAGTACATGTGTAGAAATCCAGTGTGCTCTGTTAGCAAGAAGGAAAGCTGATGTAGGGCCTGAGGAGCTGACAGCCGGTGTGAGGTTTTAGGCCATGCTGAATGCATGGAGCAGCAAGGCAGGGATACCATGAAGGGAAGAGGGTATCAGGCATGGGGAGTAGACTAGTATGTTCCCATCACCCTTCTGCCCTTCACCAGCAGGTTTATAATCTATCAGCATATGTCCAGGAAATTTTAAAGAGGGGTAGGATTCTCAAAGGTAACTCCTGCAAGTGGTGTAGCTGAACTGAGGAGTAGGAGGAAGGCTGATGGCCCTTCCTGACCACTGGGTGCTGTGTGCCAGCTGGCAGGGAGCATGGTGCTGGGGAAGCTGAGCACATTGGGTCCACATGCAGTCAGATCTCATCGATTCAGCTGCTCACAAAGCAACTTCTTTGAGCAACTCAAATTTATGTCTGTGAAAACAGTGAGTAAGATTAGTTTTTTACTTGTGTTCCACTTCGTGTGGCAGCTGAGGAAGCTCTTCTGAGAGCATCATCCTTCCTTTTCCCTGTTAGTGAATGGGAGAGTGTCCATGTTTCCAGAGCAGTGCCCAAACCTGATGCTGATAGATGAGTAATTAAACAGTCCCACCTTTATTGCTTAAATGCAGCAGCTGGACCCTGTGAAATGCTTGGCTAAAATGGAGACATGGTCATTCTGTCTACTAATTGATTTTGCTTTTGAACTCCCTTTATTTTTAGCTATGTGTAGCAATAGAGATAAGAGGGAGAGTGGGGAAAACAAAGTAAAAATCAAGTGAAGCCATTTTCTCTCCTCCTTTCTGGGCTGATTACCCCTGTGCCAGCTTGGGCTTCTCTGTGGGTGGTCTCTTCTGTACATGGGGCAGGTTTGTGTGAGCCCTTCTCCCTGATAGCACGTGCCTCAGTGGGATGGGTGCCCTGTCTCTCCTTGCCCCATGTGACTGGGCTTGGGAGCGGAGTGGTGTTGGTTGGGTGGTGGGATTGGTTTTCAGCGCCCAGCCACAGTGGCTTTTTGGACATGGTGGCCCTTGGACCGCTTACTGCAGAGTTCGTGTGGAGGCACACATTTGTTTGAGGGGATAAGCAAGTTTCTGTCCCTGAGAAGTGAAATTGCCCTGCCCTGGTCCCAAGGTGGTTTGGCACATTGAGTTACTGCTCAAGCAGAAACATGTCTTCTTCTGTCTTTCATGTAAGAGAAATTCGGTAACATAAATTTGAGGGAATGAACCCATTTGAGGTGTTTGAGATGCACCATAGGAAAAAATAGTGAAAACCTTTTCTACATGCGTCGTCTTCTTCCCAATATCCCTCTGTACTTAATGTCTTCCCATGCTGATCCAGGACTACTACTGTGGCTACAGCCTCACCACACTCTGTACCCAGTCCTGTGGACAGTTTGGTAGCCTTTTCTGTATTCCCATTTTGATGTCTGTCCTTTCTTCCTTCCCTAGCCATGGCACTCTACAAAATGAATGAACACAAGCTGTCATGCTGATTACCTCCAGCTGTGCCAATGTCTATCATAAACTAATCCCACTGCCTGGGTGGCCACTGATCCCCCCTGAGCTTGGCCCGTTTGCCCCCCACCCAGTGTGCAAAGTCCTCTTGTGCAGGTGCCAACGCCTGCAGCCACCGCAGACGGGTCTCTCTCCCTGAGCATCGCTTCCTCACAGTAATTAACATGTCCAGGATCTCAAAACTGTTTCCTAAATTAAAATAAGATTTATTACAGAACCAGGTCATGGTGCCATCTGCATCATAGATGGTGCTACGTCCTTGAGTGCTTATCTTGGGCCATCCATGTTTCTACTTAATGCATGTCTGCAGTGCAAAGAAAAGGACTGATTTTAGCACAAGCAGACAAGTGTGTGTTACTTCCTGGAAATTCCATGTAAAAACAACTTATTTGTGGGTGAAATTGGACATGGCATTCAGCAGTGGCATACTGTTGCAACTCTACAATATTAAGTACTTTGAGGTCTGTGAATACTTCATTTTTTAGGCTTGGTTCTGCACACTCAGACATATGCTGGGCATTTCCCAACACTGGGCTGGCCTTTCACCCAGCGTTGCTTTCCCACTCTTCCCCTCTCCGTGGGTCTCCACTTAAAACACACTGTACACCACAGGCTAGTTATTGTCCAGAGGTAAAAGTTGTTCTCCAGGTTGGTGTTTTGCCTATAGTGAAGAGACTGGTCAGCCTTCTTTCACTGCCCTTTTTTTGTGCTATTTCTTTTAACTGTATTTTTTAAATTAGTATTTCATGTTTCTTACCTGACCAAGGCAAAATATATTATTTTTGCACCAATCACTTTGTTTGTTTTTCTCCTCCTGCTCTTCTCAGTCCTTTTGGAGATGAATTTTGAGCTGTTTTCCTTGTCCATTTTCCAAGTTCCAGTAGTTTTAAGCTCAGAACCTATTCTGCAACAGGAATAAGGGGTTTTATTATTATAGGAAGTAGGAGTTGTTTTGTGAGAATCTTAGCAGATTGCCATGCCTGGCAAGTATTACAGGGCAGAAACACAGGAAAAAGGCACAAATGGAATGACTGCTTTCAAACTTCGTGATTTATGTCTTTTTTCTCCACCTTTTCATTGCCTTGGTCTTGTGTGTATTTTTGGTCATGAATCCAGATTTTTACCCAATGAAGTTTGCTGTAAAGTGCTCTAGATTGTTTACTGTTAGGCAACTTCCACAGCATTTTGATTTGCTGCGTTTTTCATTTACATTTCAAAAGGTTTCCAATCTGTAAATCTCTTTCTACCTCCTCATACTTCTGACGCCATACTTTCTTGGTGAGGTAGCTTGAGCAAAAGGATCTCTAACCTGAGAAGTAAATATTTTCTCATTCCACATTTGAAATGTCCCAGCTTTATTATTGCATGGGGTTTTTTTTTCCCCTGCTATCCGAGACTGGCTGTAGAAGGTAAACACCAGGGGAGCTAAATGAGATTACAGCATCACTTTGGTAACCTTCCTTAGTGAATGGGCAGTTGATCTGTCCATAATGCAAAGCACTTAATGTATTGAAGCATCTAAGAAAGAAAGCTGCTAGTTCACCACTCAGGGTTCAATTTCCGGATAATAACATTTATTTGTAAGGAAAAAAAGAGTTAGTTCTGCGATGGCAAAGTAGATATTGTCACTCAAAACATGGTCTTTTTATTAACCTCAGATTTATATGGTTAAGTAATTGTTGCATTAGTAGCATTTCTTGAGTGGTAAGGTGGAAAAAAAAAAGACAGATGTCTGTGTACAATGTGCTTGCTGTTCATTTATTTGTAGTAGGCTGGGGCAAGTGAATTGGCCCACTGTCAGGGGGCTGTGAGCAACAGAGAGCTTCAGCTCAGCCAGCTGAGGCTTGAGCCACAGCAGCTCATGGGCAATACATGTCATGGACTTCATGTACGTCTGTCTGTCCTTTCCTGTGCATAGCAAAAGGTAGGGTAAAGACCTGTGTGACAGTGATACGTACTGAATTTTGTTTTCCTTGAATAAATCGTTTGACAAAAACTGTTGCTTTCTGCTATTTGTTTATATGTGCCTGTGACTTTCTGTGGAAGCAGAACGTATTTCTCTAGAACAGAAATGAACATATATTGAATGAATGCATCACTTGGTAGTAACACATACAGAATGCTTGGAGGTACTTATTTTTTCTTAGTACAATTCAGCTCAAATTTCAAAACTATAAGGAAAATTCTTTTAATATATCAATTTCTACTTTGTTCTTCCAATTTCTGTAACCTCTTAGATTAGAAATGTCATAAATTTGGTCTGAAACTAAAAGCTTGTTTCTAAGAAAGACAAGGATGTTCGTAAAAGGAAAAATATTTAATCTATCTTCTTCCTGGCCGTTTCCTTAAACCTGAAGTAAACAAGGTGAAACTGAGTGAATTTCTATTAAGCAGACTCCTCTGCTTTCGAGTCACGTAGGGAACAGACAATTGATGGCATACTTCCAGCTGGCAGAGCTGTTGAAAGGTAGCATGCAACTTCAACTCCATTTTTTTCCTTTTCAACATATGATTGTGCAAGTCTAACTAAGTTCATCAGAGAATAAATATTCCTTCAGTATGTAAAATAAAGAATAAATCCGTGAGTTGGATTCAGTGAGTAAACAGATTATTATTGTACTACAGGGTTTTCTTCAATACTTTGAGTGCTTTAGACACTCAGATTTTTCAAAGATGATGTGATGATCAAATTGATATCAACTGTTGGGGTTGGTATAAAGTTCCATAAGTCTTCTTTTGCTTTTTAGGGGTTTTTTTTTGTGCGGGAGGAGGGACAGGATAAGGGGTTTGCACAGTATTTCCTAAAGCTTGTGTGGAAAACCAGGCCATATAAATCTGTCATCTTTTTCAGAAATAGAAAATTTCACCACATTTTGCTGGCTGTTATTTTTTCCACATTAAGGTGCTTTGGGACTAATAATGGTGTTTGCATTTGCTGTTGGTTGCGTCTTGATCATGTTTTGCCAAGGATTCACTGCTCGTCTGAGCCTCTTGTCATGGCCTTCCCCTCTTGTTAAATAGTGGGAAGTGATAATCTGACCCAACTAAATGACAAACTCTGCTTTGCCTCCATGTGTAACTGGTGGCTGTAATCCTACCTTTCCCCTCTGGTACCCCTGGGACTACTTTGGTGCCTGAGGACATTGTAGCTTCCTAGGAGCACTTCAGAGGGCTAAAGCGACTGCAGCAGTGCTCTGGATGTAAGGTCAGTGGGCACCAGCAGCGTCCCAGATTTTGAGCAGAGACTGTATTGGGAGTGCATAGCTCTCAGTGTAGACCATGCTGGTTGCATCATTTTTTAAGAGCAAGGTGCATTTGTGCAATGCTTTCCCTGGGAGCATTGTTGCCTAGTGAAAAGAGCATCAACCCAAACCAAGCCGTGTGACTGCGTATGATTTAGTTTGGTCACATAGCAGAGACAGAAAATCATTGAATTGCTCTTTCCTGACAAGTACTCCTTCAATGGAGTTGGTGTAAATTTAGTCAGTTCACTTTGTTGAGTATCGAGAGCAGTGTGATATGTAAATAAAGCTTTATCAGACGAGATAGATTTAAAATTCCACAGTTGGCGAGGAAGCGTTAGCAGTATAATATAATACAAATATTTACACAGTAACTTCTAAGTCTTCAATAAGTGCTTAATATTTGAAATATGTGTTGTGAAAACATTGACTGATTAAGCTGTACCATTGCTGCTACATCTGTATGCAGTGACTTGCAATGGCTAGGATGCAGGAGTTACAGGGAGGAGTAGGTCACCCAGTTATGCAAAGGCATTTAAACAAGTTACACCTTTTCTTTTTTTTTTTTTTTTAATTTAATTAAGATTCAGCATGATCTGCTCTCCTGAGGGACACACACAGCTCCATCCCTGCATCCTGTTGGAGCCACTGCTCTCAGAGGGTGTTGCATTCATGTAATGTGACTGGATGTGATCACGTGCCCAGTGCATCTGAGACTGTTCCAGTAGGAAAATCGGGCTACCAAATTTGTGCCTGCCTACAATGTGTAGTGTGGGCATCACTACTAGTCTGTTCCTTCTCCTTGCATCTGTCATGGCCTTTTGATAAGGAACTGTAGTGGACTGAAATGATGGATTGTTAATCTTTTGCCTGCCTGTAGCATCACAGGAATGGTGCTGGGTTCTAACAGGTCTGCTTGTTTTGCAGGTAGCAGAGGCTGGTGGCCGAGCAGGTTCCCTCTTTGGGTGGATATATCTGCCTTGCCCAGTCCATCATTGCATTCAGCCTCCAGTTCCTGCATTACTCATGAATGAGCTAACAAAACAGTAGAATCAATAGACTGCAAATTAAAATAAACAGAAACACAGCTCCTAAATTTGCCTGGATGATTCTCTGTTGCCACCTCATTTGTGAAGAGACTGCAAAAGCTGATCCATGCCTAAAAATGTAGGGCTGCTCTAATCCAATCTTCATTTTTTTTTCCTTCTCTTTCCTGGCTGCCCTGTTTTGCCTTCTGCAAGTGTACAGCAATGCTGAAAACCAGAGTGGTTTGTTGTGTGCTTAAAGTGTGAAGTTTGGGTTGAGTTTATTGTCAGTGCTGTGGATATGGTCAAATCACAGACTTTTTCACAAACGGCCTTCATAACCATCACTGTGGTGTTACAAGATCCGTTTTAGCCAGTTCCTAGAATGTTTTGACAGAACCTGTTTTTGATAAGCCCTGTGTCTAGACCCCCATGACAATTTCATTCCACTAAAACCATCCTTTTCCACAGAGAAGCAACAGACAGCTTCCATCAAGCCCATAGTCTTTTCCCTTGGGAGGGTTGAAATGATGTGGCTGGTCATGCAGGAAATCCAGCCCACATAATGAAGTGGCCCCTCTTTTCCTACAGCAGGCTAATGTGAACAACAAGCACCCACTGTGTGGGGAGGTGTCTATCAGCCTGTGCTTCTGCCCACTCCCTGGGCAGCTGCAGTGGTGCCTGGCTCAGCCTTTGGGAGGGCTGGAAGTAAGCATTGCTACACAGGGCACCATAGATCCAAAAATCCCAACTTAGCATTTGCTCCTGCTGCAGTTGCAGAAGGTTTTCTTGTCTCAGTCAGTTGTGCTGGTAATAAGCAAAGCTAGATTTTGCAAGAGAAAGGTAAAGTAGTAGGTAGTTTCATCGGAAGCTAATGTTGCAGATGTTGCTGTGGATGGTTTAGCAGGCAGGCGATGTGTTGTGAAAATCCCCTGCAGAGGTCTGTCTCTGAGGTAAGGCTGTAACACCTGCCCATCCCTTAGCTTGATGCAGATGAAGGGTTGGAGAGCTTGCAGAGAAATGATGCAATTCTCATACTGCTCCTGATGTTTTTGCAAGGCTAAGAGCAAATAATCTTGAAATGAGCTGGCAGGTTTATGATTGGTTTTTATGAGCTTTTACGATGTTTATAATCTGACATTGAACTTGCAGTTTAAGAGGTGAAAGGTTTAAAGGAGCACAGTAGCAAAGGTGTACTGCTGAATTTCTTCTGGGTGTAATTTCAACATACATCTTAGATGCTTCCTTGACGTGGCAGGTTTGTTGAAGTATGGCCTGTGCAGTTCATAGTGAGTGTGTCACTGAGTAAAATGGACTCCATCCATATCACATGTTCCACAGAGGGAAGAATTGAACAGAAAATGTGATTTTGCCTTCTCTAAGGAAGGACATGGATTGGAGTCAGCTGCCTTGTGTGGTTTAACTGCCTAGGCCCCAAAATGCAGCCTTTGCCATTTCCATTTAAATCCCAGCCTCAGAAATGCTGTACATTGTCCATGCCTGCTTCTTTTCCTTGTTGTTCTTCTTGTACAAGTAAAAATCGGAAGTCCCCTGCAATCTTTAAGCTGGAATTCTTAAATTATGACCCTTCTCTGTGGTACTTTTGGAGAAAAAGAATACTTTTTTCCTACTCCTTTTCTTGTGATTCTTCATGCGCTTCTTTTGATGGATGTGTGTTTCAGAGGTTCTGCCTGCAGATGTTTGCATACTTACAGCACAAGTCTGTTCTTACTTAACTATCCATTTCTGTTTGCCTGTGTTATCTCTTATTTCTCTGCCGGGCTCGGTGAGCAGCAGGTTTGCTGCTGGCTAGCTTTTTGAAATTTCTCATATGCACAGTACTGTGTTTGTCTCCTGGTTCTTTGAATTGCAATGTTTTGCCTTTGATTGCTGCAGAAGGTATAAACAAGCCTGTCAAAAGCCTTGTTTAGCGCGCAGATTCTGTGGGGGTGGCTGGCAGCCTCAGACCCTAAAATAGATCTAGCAATGAACTGAATGGCTTAAAACCCTGGGAATTTAATTTGATCTTTCTTGTTGCCTTAAATATTGGGACTGAATGAGGATTTCTCTAACAGAACAGAAGGTGAACATGTTGGTATGTGACAGTAATAGAAGAAGGGTCCAGACCTGCTGTCATTGAGATGCTCTTTCATAATCAGAGGCTGGGCTTGGCCATGGGTAGTGGCTTGTCTGCTGTAAGTCACTGTACCTGGGGAGAGGGGAGTGCTGTATCCTCTGATGTTGCAGCATCCATGGGGACTGTTGTTCTGAAATGCTTCCCTGGATCCTGTTGTGGGATAGTCATTGTAGGAAAACCTAAAGCAGTCCCTCATGGTTTCAGCATCTGTTTTATGCTGGCTTTGAAAAGGAAAAAAGAAGGAGCTGCAAAATCACACAGGGGTTCCTTTTTTCCCTCCTCTTTTTCGTGTAGCACCGTGCAGTTAGTAATACCATAGCTGGGGTTTTCAGTTGTGGTGGTGTGAAGGTAACAATGATTTGGCTTCAATGTGCTGCAACAGCTGCAGAATTCATTGGAGCTTAGAAGCCTGTGAGATATAGCTGTGATGCCATTTACAGCTTTTATGGAAGAGCTCTTAAATTTGTGAAATGTGTTACTTTTTGAAGTGCATTATATTTGTAATTTGAATTCTCTAAAATCCTGTCTGAAGGGGAAAAAATAGCTTTGAAAATCCCCCTCTACCCACTAAAAACAAAGGGAATTCATACCAGGTGGGGTAGCAAGTCTCCTAAATTGAGTGATAGAACACATAGATGGATTTGTAAGTGCTAAAATGTCAATTAGTGCACTTAAAAGCTTAATGGTTGTCTTTGATGTACTTCTAAAATCTCCAGTAAAGTTTGACTGTTGCCATTGATCAGGGAGTGAAGGAGGGATGAGGGAATTTTACACCAACCCGAACAGGTCTCATGGAGCTTGCTTGTGGCAAAGCAGCTCTTTTGTCTTGCTTGGTCTGAAATTCTTGACTTGGCAACTCTTAAGTGATGTGCTGCAACTTGTATTCCAGGGAATGGTCTTTTACCCTCCTTGGCACTGGTTGTTTTGACAAATGTTTCACAGGCCTTCTGGGAAGATACTTGGATATTGAGCTGATCTGTTACTGAGTGATGGCCTCCCAGAGCAAATGTCAGTTTTATTATTTTCTCCCCTGTGCTACTACAAAACCATCACTTGTTTGTTGGGTAGTATTTTGGAAGTCAGATATATTTAATACTGAAGAGTGAGCTTGGAAAAGCTTCAGAGTGTAGATGTTCACTGCTTATGTAGCTTATCTTTCTTGGTGCGGAAAATTTACTTATATAACTACACTGACCTGAAAATCCATTTAGAGTAGCTTTAGAGTCTCCTCATATGTGTCCCTTAGCTGGCTTACAAGCAAAGAGTATAGGTATAGTTTACATCTTCCAGCTTCAATGGATATTTCTCTCCCAGCTTTAAAGGATATTCTGCCAGTCAGGAATGTAAACAAGGAGAAAATGATTGTGATAGAGATCTCCCTTTTTGGGTAGTACATCAAGCAAAATCACCATGTCACACTTTTAGTGCAATATCAGTGTGTCCATCCCAGGAGCCTGTGTCAATTCAACTGATTTGGTTCCCTATCCGGCTCAGTAAATTTGATTTAGGCCCCAGTATCCTGAGGCTTCCCAGCAATAGGGTCAGCATATTTGACTGTCATTATCCCTCCCTGGCTTAACTGAGCAGATTTTTTTTTTCTTTTTTTTTCTTTAAATCTTTTTAAAAATCTCATGATTGCCTGAATGAGGGACATCCTGTAGGCTGACATGAAAGAGGAAGAAGTCAAGTTAAACATTTCCAAGCTAAGACAAGGGACTCCCTGCATCACCCAAGCCTGCTTTGGCTCACATTTATGCAAACTTGCAGGTCCATCACAGCGTAAGTTACTTTGTGGGTAGAGTTTGCCATGGCCCAGGTTTGGCAATGCCACACTCTTCACTGCTGGCCATGGTCCTCTTGCAGGGCTTTGGTGGTGGAGCTACTCAAGTAGGCATGAGCTGCTGCAGTGCCATCAAAGTGAGTCAGGTAAGCCAAAATTTTCCTCTTAGGTTGCTTTAAGCTAGTGGAACCCATTAATACTGGAAAGATTTAAATGGGGGTGAGTATAGGGTCATCCAGCAGGAATATGGTGTCCTTCCCAGATTTTCAAGGGGACCTCCATCTGCAGCCTGAAGCCTGGAAGGCATCACATTCCTGGTGGGCACAGCTGTATTAAACAATGTAGCTAAGCTATCTGTCTAGGCTTTGGGCTGGTGTACTTATTTCACTGAGGGAGCAATATGAGTTCTGTATTCACAAATGCACATTTTTGCTGATACACACGCACACACACACACACACACACACACCCCTATACTCCTAGAAAGCAGACAGATGAGCAGATCTTTTCCTGTGTTATAGGCAAGGTTTCAGCATCCGGGTAACACAGTCCTACGAAAGAAATGGTGTGAACATTGACCTCCTGTTGGACATGTGAGGATAGATGCTAAACATATTAACAGTTCTTCAGCTTCTCTAAAATACTGATACCACTGACCAACCTTTCAGACACTGCAAGACATAAAAAATTAGATCTCTTTAAATTCCCATTGAAATACTGAAGACACATTTATAACACATCAGTTTTATCCTTCTCTCTTCCCTACTACCTATACACTATTTTGGCATGCAAAAGTGGTTACTGTTTTTCAAGTTGAGGATCAAGCTTTCCGGTTGAGGGTGGAAAGAAGTCTTAATATAATTAGCAATATGCAGCAGGATTGGATTAGCCATACACATCTGTAGGTCTTATTAGCAGACATTTAAACTGCAGAAAATGCTTTCTTTAGACTGTATTCATATGACTGCGTACTGGAGCTCAAACACCTTTATAAAAATATGAACTGAATCAAAATGAAATTAATTAGAAAGAATATATTTGAATTTAATTATCTTGAGCTGCTGAATACTCTTTGCATACTGGGTTTTATGTGTCTATCTGAAGTGTACTTGGTGGAGAGTTTTAATTAGAACTGGAGGCAGAGTAAGAATATTTGGAATGTGAAATTTATAAATGGCAGTGATTTTCAGCTAGGAGTGTAAAGGTTTTTTGGAGCTTGCTACCCTTCTTGCTTCTCTTTCTCCCCTTTTCTTAAGCTACTTTTATGTTAAAATTAATACCAGATTGTGAAAAAGAAGAAATCCTGTTGGGGCTCTTGGTCTTCTGCTGCATGATCAGAGTTGTCAGATCCACAGCTGCAGGAGATTTTTTTACCTTTGTGTGTTTAATAGCTCATACTACTCTGTTCTTTGACAGTACCATTTAACCGTAAAAGCGCGGGGCTGTGGATGGCACGGGACATGTGGCTGCCTTGACTACTGTCTCAGATGTCAGACATGCCAAGACTCAAAGAACTGATTTGGCAGCTGCCCAGCAGATTTTTATAAAGGCTCAGTTGGTGGCCAGAAACCCAGGCTGTCAGAGCTGTGTTATGCAATAAATTGTTTTTCAGCAGAAGTTTCTAATCCAATTTCAGCTGTATTTTTTTTTTTTGGTACTATGTAATCAAAGATAAATATACATTATTTCATGGTGTTTCAGAGAAGTGAAGACGTGTAATGTAAACATCACCCATCAGGTTGGTTTGTTTGTTTTTCTTTTAAGAAAGATTTAGACCCATTCACCAACACAGGAAATGATGCTTAAATTATTTTGGTTTCTGCCTGGGAGGCATGCATTTGTATACAACATACCTTTTCAAAGACCATTCGGTGTACCTTTTAGGAGACATTTCCTTTATTTCAAGAGAGCACCAGGTAAGGAACCTGTTTATAAAGTCAGAGCTTTTGCTCAGGCATAAATTGTCTGCAAGTGATGGTCTGACAGAAAATTGTACCATGTCAGGCTGTGACCTCCCTGAATCATTGCAGGCCCTTCCCTTTTAACAGATGCCCTGCCACCCCCTTATATTTCCCTTCCACTTCTCTAAAGTATGTAATTCGTTTCGGAAAGAGGGGAGAAGGTTCATCAGAACGCAGTGAGTTATTTGCGGTTTACAGTAGTTACATGACAGCAAGGTGGCTTTCATTTCCTGAATACTGCCTGTGATGCCCTCTCTTACCATGACTGCCAGGTTTTGGTGCAGTGGTGGGCTTGCATCCCTCCAAGCATGAGTTGCAAAGGGACAACCCCACTTTTTTCTCTGCCCCAGCAGTAGTTGTAATTTAGTCATATGGTTAAGAATAAGGAATATGATCTGGATGAAAACAATATTTTTTCTTGTCTTGGAATGAGATTTTGACTCTTCTGAACAAGCTGGTCAAATGGGCATTGGGTTTGGAGCAGGTGCATCCCACATGGTACCAGGTGAATTAAGCTGGTTATGAAAACCACTCCCTCAGTCTGAATAATTGCCTTACACCTCCTGTTTCTGCCAGCACTCTACCACCCTTGGCTCATGTCAGATCACAGAGCTCAGATGCTCTGGGTGCAAAAAGGTTGTTTAGATTCCTAATCTGGCCTAAGAACGTCATAGCTGTGAAGTCAGTGCTATGAGTGAGATGGTTTGAGTTGATGTTGTGCTGCAAGTTGATAAATTGAAAAACTTGAGAGCTGTCTTTACTCTGGATTTGTTTGGGCTTAGCCTTTTTTTTCTTGTTTTTAGTATTTATCTTAGTGGACAAATATGGGAAACAGTTGACAGCTTGTAGGCTTTCACTAGTTTCATATTGAGTAATAGTTTTCTAGAGGTGCAGAACCATCAAGGCCTCTTAAGTTTATGTAAAAGAAACAATTAACACATGAACCGACTTTTAAAATATGTCATTATTAGGCCTAAGATAAATTTAAGAACTATATTTTATGCCTCACTTCTGGGAGTGACTTGTATTTGGAGATTTTGACCGTAACTCTTCTACCATAATGTAGTTTTGCAAGAGCAGGTTGAAGCTCACTGGGCTTAAAAGTGCCCGAGGCCTTTAGTGACCCAAAACCAAAGCGTTTGTCTCCCATGCTGCTCTTCAGAATTCATATGAAAGGAGGAAATATAGTCCCTGGTGCAGCAGAAGGCAGTGAAAGAGCGCAAACCAATGAGAGATTGCAGGGGATGAAAGCTGTGGGAGAGGTGCTAAAGCAGGAAGAAGAGAGATTTTTATTTTCTTCCACTGTTTCTTTGCCATGATAATGTTGGTTCTTCAAGTTGGGAGCTGTAATGTAACATGAGTTCTTTGGGGAAGTTTTCTGGAAGTACAAGGGGAAAAAGTAGCTCTAATTACTAGATATACTTAAATGCTAAAACAGAGCCATTAATAAAGGAAATTTCCCCTTTCTTCATGTTAGTTAGCACATTTTTAAAACATGACCTATTTTCCTAAACTAGGCAGAACAGATTACATTTTCCAGAAGGCATGAGTCACTCTACTATAAAGTCTCCAAGCTGTATCAATCTTCATCAACTTAAGCCATTCATGAAGTTTTATTTTTTCTCACTGAATATAAGCAGTTTGTTTTAAATGAGAAACTGCTACATCCTCTCTGGATAGTTAAACTTGATTAAAAGGTTAAATAGTAAGTAAGTGTGAACTTTATTCTGAGAGGAGAAGGGAGGAGAAGGACCTTGATAGTAAGCGAAAGACTACAAGGATATTACTGTGGGTATATATGAGTATAACTAGTTTGCACCATGCTCTGCCTTGCTGTAAGAAGTCCAAGCAACATGATAACTGCCAGAAGGAGCCACAAATGTTTATTTATGGAACTTCAGATGAATTTATTACAGTCTGGTTTGAAATTGTTACCCTGGAAGTTTAAACTTTTGCTAGAAGTTTGTGCGGAGAAGAGCTTCCGCTGCCTGGTTGTGGAACAGCCCACTGGGTCCTGCAGGTTACTTCGGGAGGTTACACTGATGGGCCAGCAGTGGGGTTTCCCCTGCAATGTGCATTTGGGGTGCTGAGGAGGGTGATGGAACTTTGCGATACAATGGAGACCTCTGCTAACGCAGCAGGGGAAGTATGTGTGTTGATTACAGCAATAAGACTTGGCACTTTCTCGTGAGGTTCACTCTGTGCCATACAGATACCAAGAAATTAGGCTTTGTAAATGAGTAAGATAATTGCTAATAAGTGCTAATCACACTTAGCAGCGGTAACTTGCCCAAGACTGCGTGGAAGGATTGCTCTCAGCCTTGGAAGGTGAAACTGGGTTTTCCACCAATTCCTCTTTGGTCTGACTTTTAGAGAAAAACAGGTATAACTGTTTTCCATTGATAATACACAGCCAAAAGGCGAAAATCTGTTGCAAGTCTTGAATCTAGTAAACAAACTTGGTCCTTTAGCTGAAAAGTAATTTGTATGATCTATGAAAATGTGTTGTCTGTTTTTCATGGAATAGATGGTTTATTTTTTTATGTTGCTATAAGCGCAGTAAAATCCACCCTTTGAAATAGTTCTCCTTCAAAAATATCCTTGAGGAAAGGGTAGAAACTTGTGGTTTATTTTTCCCATTGCTTCAAAATGACCTTCTTACATCTGCAGGAAAGACTCTCTGGGGGCTGTTGAACCATGAAAGCATATTCATTTAGGGCATTGGGTGCCACAGTGATTTTAACCGAGTGTTGGATGCAGTGCTGGAAAAAGAAAAAAGAGGGAGTTTGTGTTTTGTTGTTTTACTTTTTGCAACCTGGCATGAAGAATGAGGTCAGGAGATGCGTGCTTGGGTAAGACCCAAAGAGAGAGCTGGAAACACGCCAGCCACACTGAGTCATAGCACACATGCTTATAAGTATCTTTGTACCTTACAAAGTCCTGACTTTTCAAATAAAACCACCACTGCTGTAAAAGTATTGACATAGAAATTAAAGCAAATAGTATGGAGTGCTGCATGCATTCTCTCTTGTTCCAGCTTTGTTTTACCCTGTGAACTATGACTCCTGTTTGCTTAAGGCAAGGCTGGGCCAGGCTAAAGAATGCTGTATCTGCAGTGAATGAAAGCAGAAGCTTGTCATGCTTCTGCTGCTGCTGCTGCCTAAGCAGCTCCTATGATTTCAGGCTGACATTTCATCTGCCTGGGAGGTGGTGTGAAGCCTGCCCCTCACTTCTGCTTTTTTAAAATTAGGATTTGAGTATAGTTTTGGAAATAGGAAGGCTGTGTGCAGGCTACATGTGCACACCAAGCAGCTGGACTGCAGTGAACAAGTACTTAGGCTGTAGGTGAATGGTGAAAGGTACAGCTGGTGCACATTTTGATTTCTTTGCAAATATATGCACATTATGCATCGATGTGTATTATGTATATAATTATTGCTATATATTGATAAAAACATTAATATATATTTTAGTTGGTATGTACACACATTAATAGAGATATATTTTATATTTCATGTATTACATACATTTAGTGTGTATTATATACATTTAATATGCATGTAGCAAAATGTGTGTGTGTAGATATATAGATATGTACACACACACCACACACACATATATATTCCCAGATTAACAGTATGTTTAGTAGCCTGTTCAGCCAGGTAGTGCAACAGAAAGTTGTTCTTCAATCTGTGAGGTAACATCCTGAGCAGGAAAGTTCTGTGTAGGTAAAGGGAAGTTGTGCTCCCATTCCCTGTCCCCTTGGGCTGAACTTGCCAAACTTGTCCTGGTAGCTGAAGTTCAGACATAAATGTACAATGTGTTGTTCCCTGAAATGGCATAACAAAGAAGGTGGTGTGATTTCTTTTTTTTTTTTTTTTTTAATTCAAAGGAAACGATGCAGTAGCATTTCTTAATTCTTCCCCAGGGTTTCCCTGGTTGTTTGTTAGTTTTATTCTGAGTTTATAAGATAATCTTCTTGTTGTATTGGGAGGCATAAATCACCTCAGCAAACCTGCACAGTGAAGGTTGTGGGCTTGTGGTGATGAACCTACAGTTTAAGATGTTATTCAGTCCTTTTTTGGGTCTGAGTCAATAATGGACAATCCATTAGTTCCCCATAAGTCGTTTCAATGGCTAATTACTTACACAGTTGCAGAAATTGTTCTTTAATTCTGTCTTACATTTTTCTGAATCGAGTTCCAGCTGTTGGATGATATTATACCCCTCTCTGCCAGCCTTGAGAGCAATCTATTTAAAAATCTCTACTCCCAGTGGAAATATTTAAAGGCAGCAATTGAGTCAGTCCCTTTGAGCTTGGGTTGGTGATTGGGGAGGAGGGGTGGCAGGGTGGTGTTGAGAAGTTACATAGATTAAATTCCTCAAGGCTTTCACTTGACCATATTTTTAAGTGGCTCTGTGTGTGTGTATGTTTTGCTAAAGTGAGATAACTGTTGCAGTTGGTGGTGGTGTGAGTGCAGAGTGGGCACAGGAGCGCACAGCAGCTCTCCCTCCACTGGGGTGATGAGGCAGAGGCAATCTGACCCATGTAATTATGGTTAAATGTGTTGGGAGCTGGAGCTGCCGCTCAGCTGGGTCTGAGTCAGCTGCTCTCCAGCATGCAGCTGTTTTTGTGCCAAAGGCTCCAGGGAAGATGTGCTTGGTGATTGTGAAACCTTTTTATTGCTCCTGCAATATGGAGCCATGTGAATACAGGTGTTGGTGGTGGCTTAGCCCCTCGTTTTGCTGACCTTGGATAGCACATTATGTTGGAGAACTTGAGGACCTTTTTCAAGCTGGGTGGTGTGTGCAGGGGAAGCCCACAGCAGAGTGGTGCAGTCGAGACAGTGGCTGCAGCCTGGACACAACTGGGCTGGTGTGGAGAGACTCTCCATGTGCATTTCTGGAGGCACCACTGCAGCTTCACAGGGCGGATGAAACCAAGATGGTTTGTCTGGAGTTTTACAGCTCCAGGAATTGAGTGTGGTGTGAAGTTGGTTCAAGAAGTGCTGAGATCTTTGTTCCCACCTTCTGGGAACCATCTCTTGCTGGTGACACTAATGCCAGGCAGCCCCCAGGCTGGTGGGACCTTGTCATGCATGTTGGGCATGCTAGGGCCTCCAGCTGGCACCAGGGAGACACCTTGGCTGCAGGAAAATTGGGTGTCAGGTTGCATGACATCCTTTTTTGTCCAACACATTGCCTGGGGAGAGGGAGATGACTCCAGGCTCTTCACAGGAGGGTGGCCTAGACCAGAGGCTGTTGGTGTGTGATGTTGAGTGCCTTCCCTCCCACAGGAGGGACTGTGGTGACCACCTTCCCTTCCACAGGAAGGTCTGTAGCCAGCTGGTGCCAGGGCACAGGTCCTCTGGGTCAGCACATACTGATTTAAAGACCAGTCCTGTCAGCAGGTTTCACTCTGTCACTATTGAGGCAGCGAATGCTGCTATGTGCCCCTTGCTATGAGATTGTGTGACTGAGTGGATTTAATTTCTTTCAGGTTTTACTTTAGTTTAGTTCAATTTTCTTGTGTTTTTATTGGGTTAAATTGGCTAGTGAGATCAGGAACCGATGGATGTCTTTGTGCAACTTCCAGTATGAATGCCAGTGAAGGGAGTGAGTGGTGTCCACAGCCCTGGGTCCATAACATGGGCAGGGGCTGAAGGTGCTTACGACTCTTTCCTTACTGAGCCTGACTCTCTTTGGGATTAAGTAGTTCTCGTGAAAGCAGAAATGCATGATGTCCCATTGGGCCCTTGCTGGTGGGAATGTAAATGGAGGTGTCCTTGGGCAAGCTTTGTTAAAATTGAGCTGCAGCCCTCTCACCTTTAGTGTTGCTTCTGGTTAGGCCTGAAGCTGTGTTGGCAGCAAAATGGTAAGCCAGAGTTGTTTGGGTAAACCTTTGTTGACAAAATAACTGGATGTACTAGTCCTTTTAAAATGCTTTCCGAGAGATTTTTTTGGTCTTTTTTTGGTTGCTGTGGGTGTTGGGTTACAGAGTTTGCTTTCTTGGCCCAGAGCTGCCTGTACTCTAAAACTCTCTGGGCATAGCTCAGCCTTCTTCAAGGCTGCAGTAGCTTGCCCCTCGTGCGAAATGCACATCCTGCTGCCAAAATGCTGGCTGCTTTCACTGCACTCATTGCTTTTTTTGTTGTTGGGTGGGGTTTTTTTTTTGTTTGTTTTGTTTTGTTTTGTTTTTTAACCCCTGCCAAGTAATTTGTCATAGAATTTTTGGGGGAGGGAGGGTGAGAGAAGTAAATTATTTTGATCACAATTCAACAGCTGAATGCCAATATGCCACTAGAGGAGCAAAGAAAAAGCTATTGCTGGTCACCCTAAATTATGCTTATTTTTTTGGAGTTGGCGTTGTCTCTCCTTTCTTTGGCACATAGATGGTCTAAGCTCTCCTGCCTCCTGGTAAGGATCTCTGATGGGGCTAGTGGAGTGTCCAGTGTGAGGTGACAGTGACAGTACTCTGTGCTGCACTTACCACTTAAGGTCTGCCTAGAAATGTTAATCCTTTGCTTTGGCCATGATGTAGCCCCTGAGGAATTCAAGGGCAAGAATGCTCAAATAGTGATTTCCAAAGACCCCAAAACAATTATAGGGCTTATGAAAATATGATGACTTACCTATCTCATGTCTTTATATCAATTTGCTGACTTAATTTATTTGAATGCTAAAGGCTTTAGGGAAATACTTTTCCAGGGAGTTAATCTTTTTAACTAAAGCTAGTACTAAATTTGACATAGACTAGTATTCCTTTCAACAAAATAGGATTTTTCTTCTAAAAATAAAGTAGAAAATATATGCCCTATGAGCCATATTCTACTTGGCTTTATGCTGAGATAAATTCAGAATAACTTCATTGTTATCAATATACAACTTCATTGTAACACTGCAATAAATGCAAATCACTAAACTGGAAAGAAAAATAACCTGAGCCAAGAGGCACAAATGAAAGCCAAAATGGCAACGAGAGAAGTTGGTTCACCAAACTTGCCTCCTCAGTTTCTGCAACATTCATTTTAGTGTTTTGTTGGAGGTTTTTTCCCTCCTCTTAATTACCTGGGAACACACTTCCTGGCTGTGATAAATTTCTCTGTGAGGGATTCATTATAAAGATTTTAACAATTACATTTTACCTCCTGCCTAACACCTGGTACATGCCGACTGCTGTTTGCAGAATAAAGGATTAGAGGGACTAATGCTCTGATTTGATGATAATACTTATGTTTCTGTTCTCTGTTAGAGCTGATCAGGTTGAATTTTCTTACATAGTATTTTTTTTCAGTTCTATTTTTATTTACTTTTTTTTTTCTGAAATAAAAATAATTTGTGTGGCCCTAGGCTTTGGGTGTTTCCTTTGGTTTAGTTTCGTTTGAGGTGCATGCAACTAATGTGTCCTTTCTGTTTCCATCTCCTTTAGGACGACAGTGATGGGATTCCCTGGTCAGAGGAGAGGGTGGTGCGGAAGGTCCTTTATTTATCTCTGAAGGAGTTCAAGAATGCACAGAAGCGGCAGCACAGCGATGGCATTAGCGGGAGCCTCAAGGCAGTGAACGGTGAGACGCCTCTGTGGTACTGCTGGAAGGACTCAGTCCTTTTTCCATGCTGTAGCAAGGAGGGAAACCAGTGCACCATCTGGCATACACTGTGCCCTTTTGATCTGCACAGAGGAACTTATTTCTGGAGTGCTTGAAGTGCCTGGGTTGAACAGTCCACATGTTTTGGTTTCTGGCTAACTGTGTTACGTGGGGATCAGGGTGGAGGGCAGGTGCCAGGTGGGAGGACAGGGACAGGGTGCCAATCCAGAGGAAAGGAACCTTTCTAGTCAGTCTGCTTCCTGATGTGCCATGTATGTCAGCAGAGAAGGTAACCATTTACAGGTGATTGGCTTCAGTTACCTTGGGGAAGTACAGTTGGACAGAATTTACATACTGTCACTTAGATACAAGAAACTGGCATACTAGCATCTGTCTCTGGAGTGATCCAAGTCCACAGGTAAAGGAGCATAGGATCTGCATACAGAGTTAAAGAGGCTGAGGGGACACAAGCACTGTGACATTGGACTCCCCTAGTTTAGTAGTTCACAGAGCAGTTGTTTAAAGACATTAAAAGGAGATGCAGACAAGCTTAGATGACAGGAGCTTGAAAGGAATTGAATTTTATTTCTTTAATGCTCTAGTCGGTTATTATCTGTTGCTTCCCCTTCCCTTAAAGCTTGCTTAAAAAAGCTGTGGTGTCCTGAGAAGTGAATATGAAGTGTGTTTCTTTCAGATTCACTTAGACCTTTGCTTGAAAAGGCTTTGTCATGCTGGCTTGAGCCTTGAAAGTGATGACTAGCAGGTTTCGGATTTCTGGGCAAGCTTACAGTTTTCACTCAAAAGAGCTTATTTGTTTCTTTATGGAGGTTTATGGCAGGTCCTTTTAGGCATGTGCATAACTATACATGTGCTAATGCATTAAAGCAGCAGCTGGGTGATTACTTGGTAGGTTATTCCTATTTATATGTAACTTGTGTTCTTAACACGGTGAGTCATATTCCAGTGAGTATTATTGCCGACAAGGCAAAAAACTATGGGAATGGCTGGATAACTACGGGCAGCATGATAAAGTCACTGTATTGCATAATTGCAAACTCCTTAATGTATTAAAGAAGACCTCAGACTTCCAAGTTCAGTAATAATATCAAATACTAATCTGATGGGAAGGGGCATCTAGCTTTAAGTGCAAGCCATTTTTGAGCTTGGAGGTGTACACAAAACAGCGTTGGCTTTTTTCCCTCCAACACCTCTGCATCATTGATCTTCTGTCAAACACAATTTCTCTTGGAAAGTTTCTTATTCCATTGTGGGTGTTTTGTTTAGTCAAAGGAAAAAAGTCTAAAGGCATGAAGCACAGTAATTGTGTGTTAGGAGGCTTTGATGATGTGCCAGGTTACGGGATGACTGAGGTTTTCATGGTGTCTAGTTTCTCCAAAGGCAGCTTAGATAAAAAGTGAGTTGGCTGGAAATGCTGTGTCAATGCAGATACCAGACATGGGGTATCCCACTGGCTTCCCCTGGCAGCATCAGAGCTCACATCTTCAGAGCTTTTCTCCTTCACAGAGGTAGATGACCAGTTATTTGGGGTTGTTTTTTTTTATTTGAGCCAGAATGATGTTCCATGTTGCTCTTTCTGTTTCCTAAATTATTTTTTAAAAGTGCTGTCTTGGCACTGCTCTGTTTCAACATCTCTGTCCAAAAGCGGGTTTTTTTATCCGTTGATGTTTGGAAGAATGTTTCAAATGAGCATTGATAGAAAAATGAGCAAAAGGGAGGAGGATTGATACTGTGCGGTGACATTAAGAAAATCAATTTAAACATGCAATTTGTTCATTACATTAAAAAAAAATTAGCCATGTATTTTCAAATCCGTGGGTCTCTGTGGACTGAGAAAAAAACAGGTCATCCTGAGAAATTGCTGAGCTATTTTGAATTCAGGGAAATGTGTAGTATTTTAAGGATGAGTCTTAGATCCCAGATTTCATACTGTTGGGAATAAAAAATGTTTCCTTGTATGTGTCCTTCATTCAACTTTCAGGCCACATCCATTGTTTCTTGCATGTTACTCCAAAGGGTAGCATGCAGTTAAATACAGTTTTACATGAGTCACCCATTTTTTATTAATTTTTTTATGTAACTGTTGAAAATCAAATAGGTCATCCTTCAGTACGTGGCAAATGTAACCATTTTCAAAAGTGGAAAGGAAGGGTGAGAGGGGGAATTAGGCTCTCTGAACTCCCTGCTCTGTGCAGGAGTATGGATTGGTCTTGTGTGCTTCTGATGCCTGAGGGGACTGCAAACAACTGAGTAGCAGGATTTGATCTTGGTGCCACCCTCTGTAATGCTGAGAGACTTTCTCTGGTCTGGTTTTATAACTGCTTTTCCTTAAATTTACGTATTCATAGACTTGCAATCTGTGGTTCCTTTTAGTAGAAAGTATTTACTTGTAGCAATACAGGAAGGCAAAAGGTCCACCAGCCCCTTGCAACTTCTGTCTTTAAGAGTTTTTTTTAATTTGGAGTGGCTGAAGTTTGATAAACATGCTGCAAAAGTTGCTTTGCCAGTGTTTGTGAAGCTGCAGCGAAACTTGTATGAAAATGATTGTCAGTGGTATTTCATCTGGTGAGTTCAGTAGTATCATTAATGATTTAGCAGCTGGAATACTGGTGCCTCTTTGATTGTGTGAAAAGCAAATTAATTTTAAATGTGGAAGATGAACCCATTAACAGGAGTCTTTTCTGTATTAAAGTTTTTGCAAGCTCTGATGTGCTGGTGGTGGCGCAGAGACAATTAACTTCTGTGCCTGCCTCTCTGAATAATAAAAATGAAATTTTAAATAAATAAAAATTTAAATTACTTTTGGCAATTTTATCTATTATAATACCTTAGCTGTCTCTACCTTGCTGTTAAATGTACTTGTTATCCTGAAAATAATCCTGCCATTTTCAGTTTGTGTCTGAAACCCTATTACTTAAGTGGTTCCGATGAAAGAGAAAGGCAAGTGGGTGTATTTTGGTTGTCGGATCAGTAGTTATATTGCTTGTTTATGTTGACTCTGGATATTTGCAGATTATAGAATGACACCTTACAGTATGCCTTTGTTTCCTACATGTTCCTCTTCAGCACTTGGGAGTATAAAATTTGAAGGAGGTGCTTGTGCTGGTTGTCAAGAAACTCTCTGCAGCTGTAAAAGGGATACTGGAACTCAGATTATGGAAACAGGGTCGTGCGCTGGAAAAACCCAGAGGGATGTCTTTAGTGATTTTGAGTAGTGCTACCTGTCATTTGCATTAGGATTTTAAGAATAGGGATTGGTGTTTGGAATAGTGATACCAATTTTCAGTGATCCTCATCTAAAAGTAGAACTAAATCCTTTGGGAAATTGTTTTCTTCTTGTGTAGCTTAGAATGTGAGCTAAGGCTATAAAAAAGGCAGTGAAAGATGTAATAATGGCTTGCATTCTGTTGATGAGAGCAAACTCAGTACCCTCAAAAGATGATATTATAAAGCAAACTTTTATGACCTAAGATTTTAAGTTCTGTTTTTCAAAACTTGCAATAAAGAAATTTGTGATGCAGAAGTGTGTTTTTTGAATGGAAAAAGTGACAAAGTTTCCTTATTTGTTTAAGATGGTTAGTTAATCTACAGAGATGACAAACCAGACGTTAGAATTATTCAAGTAGATAGTTTGTTTTCACCAGCTATACTTTGTCCTAGAAAGGTGTCATGGCAGTTTCCAAATATGTCATCTAGGTTAAGCTCACAGCAGCCATAATCTGTTTAGGAAATCAAATGTATATGAGGGTATGCTTTGGTTCAAGGC
>JACBWW010000011.1:22251527-22316485 GCA_020086605.1 Lanius collurio | reverse complement strand
ATGTGGTAGAAATGCCTAAACACTGCTAAACCGGGTGCTTCAGCTCAGTGCCATGTATTATCTGCCAAAAGCTAACTAAGAGGGGATGGCAGCAGTTGCCAGCTGGGAACCATGTCTTCCCTTGGACTACATCTCTTCTCCTCTCACTCCTGCAGATGAAAACACAGCAGCCCTTGGGGGAGTGCTGTGGCTTCAGCTGTACCTCTGAGCACCCACAGCGGTGTGGGTCTCCTTCCTTGGTTGGGTCACTACTCAGCCTTCAATTTTGAACAAGAAAGCAGCCCTCTTCATTCACTGTGATGATTCAGATATACTGATAACTTCATCTCTCTTATTTCTGAAGGCTGCAGTTAAGTACCGCAAGAAGGTTTTATGCTAACGTTTGTCTAGGGAGCTTTTCACTCCATCAGTGATGTGAGATTGCATTTGTTGACACTGGGTAATGTCTGTCTGTCTCCTAAGCTTTAGTAGAAGATTGTAACTGTGCCAAAGACCCTTGTCTGTAAGTGGATTTAAAAATGCATTTACAGAAACAGAAATATCTCTTTCAACTTTGCAGTATTTTCCCTTTACATTCAGAGTAAACAGCCTTTTTGGATAGTTTTAAATCGTGATTAAATATAGATGTTTTCAACTAAAAGGTTCAGAAAATAAGCATTTGAGCAAATTTGTCATGGCACTCAACATCACTTTTACTTTGGTGCTTGCTGTCAAGTGAATTTAAAGATTAACAAATAAATAACAGGATGTTTGAGTTGGGCTTCATTGAAAATTTCCAGATCTCTTTTCCTATCTTTGTTTTCTAGAACAGAATTAATTTTGAGCCTGCCAGGGACTTGCTTGTTCATTGGCTGACACAGGTTCCTCTTTGCCTTTTCAATCATCACCATTTATAAAAAATTTTGCAGGCCAAATTGTGCCCTCAGTGATGTCTACTGAATTTGATTATGTCCATCCAAATTGTGCTTCTGCCTTAATATAATTTCAGTGGTGGCAAGACTGATAGAAAATTTTCTTTCACAGGACACCCATATTCCTTTTCCTCTCAAATATAACAGAGATGGATATTTCTTTAACCTGTGAAACAGAGAAATTGTATAATTAATTTTCTTAAAACTTATTTAATGACCATCTAAAAAGAGTTTCTGTTGCTCTTGAGGGCATTTCTAGGCAAACAAATTCTAAAAATAATCTTGCCACCTTGCATATTGCTAATCACAGGTAATAGAAAATGAAAATGGCAATGAAGAGTCTGCAGAGCTGTATGCAATAATCTGTAGCAGACTGAGTTACTGTAGAACTAAAATAAATAAGGTGAGGAAAGGTGGGAAAGAGTTCAGCAGTAGCTGATAGTGCTGGCCCCCTCTTTTCACCTTGTGCATTGTGCTGGCTCTGCCATTCTTCTGCCCATGCAGTACAGCCAGTCCAGAAAACAAGCATGGCAGAAAACTAGCCCAGAAAAAAAATTATTTAAAAAATGTGTAATTTTTTTTCTAGTTTAATGAATTACACATGTTCCTTAAGAGGTCAAGTGAGCACCATGTGCTCATTTGGTGGAAATGTGGGACTAAAGTACCTTGACTGAAAGCAGGAGGAGGAGGATACCAGATGCCTCATCCCTTTTGATAGTAGCAAGCTGCTTGACTTGGCACATTCATCTTGTTTAACCACAGCCTTAGGATTGGTGCAGTCATCTTGTCTAACCACAGCCTCGGATGCTAGAAGGGACAACACTTGCCAGGAATATGAGCAAAAAAAGATGCAGCTTAAAAGTTCATTGAAAAGTGCTTCTCAAGTGTAGGTGTTAGGTTTATGTTTCTCTTACAAACAAACCAGCCGAAGATCAACCTATTGCCCTCTGGTTCAGGGAAGTGATGGCCACGCTCCACTCTGCGCTGGTGCAGCCTCACCTCGAGTCCTGTGTGCAGCTTTGGCCGCCACAATATAAGAAATGTATGAAGCTGTTAGTGTCCAAAGGAGGGCTTTGAGGATGGTGAAGGGCCTTGAGGTGAAGCCGTGTGAGGAGCAGCTGAGGTCACTCTGTCTGTTCAGCCTGGAGGGGACTGAGGGGAGACCTCATTGCAGTTACAGCTTCCTCGTGAGGGGAAGAGCAGGGACAGGCACTGAGCTCTTCCCTGTGGTGGCCTGTGACAGGATTAAAGGGAATGGCCTGAAGATGTGTCAGGGAAGGTTTAGGCTGAGAGTATTTGAAAAATGACCCAGAGGGTGGTTGGGCACTGGAACAGGCTCCCCAGGGAATTGGTCACAGCACCAAGCCTGACAGAGTTTGAGAAGTGTTTGGACAATGCTTCCAGGCATGGTGTGACTCTTGGGGATGTTGCTGTGCAGTGCTGAGAGTTGAACTCGATGATCCTTAAGGGTTCCTTTCAACTCAGGATATACTCTATGATTCTATCAACCACCTCCAACACCCCTAAAACCTTACAAAGAAACACACCAGAAAAGTCCCACCCAAAACAAAAAAACCCAAACCCACAACCTACATAGTGGTGTAATTTGTTGTTACATGGACTGTCCATGATTCAAAGCTTGGCCTTAACACCAACAGAGAAAACAATTTTGTTTTCCTTGACTCAGGGTAATTCTGTATAGCTGCTGCCTTGGGTTTGTTTTCTGTATCAGCAGTCTGGAGAGCACCCTTGAGTGTAGAAAGGCAAACTGTTTCATTCCCTCTTTATCAACCATAAAATCTCCAGCCTAAATTTGCACCATGCCATCTTTTTGGCTGGCATGTACAACCAAAAGAGTGGTGGTTGGTTTTACCTTACAGGATTGCCAGCTCTGTCGAAAATTCTACCTTTTGTGAATTCTAGTTTGCTTATTTTAGAAATGAGAGTAAATCAGGGCCACTAAATCAGTCATTAAAATAGCATACTCCATTTTATTAAGAAAATAGAAATGTAATGGGAAATAAAATGAGTATTACAAGTAAGTGCAGAGAGACGTTTCAGTTATATGGACAGACTGTGTAATGCACTTTACTGTAGTCAGTCCTAGGGAACTGTATTTTCTGAAACTGCCTCTGCTTGGCTTTGAATAAGGCCTTTGCTAATTATTTTTACACTACAGCTTTCAGCTTTTTGTGCAAGACTATATTTGTGGAGTGCTTTCAGAGTATTAGGGAGAATATGTTTTCAGCCTTCAAGGGGCTGTCTTGTGTCCTAGAGCCTCCACAGTAGTTTTTATTTGATGTGGAGGCATTTTAGAAATGACTTCTGTTTGAAAGAGTTTGAGAACTATTTGCACCAGCAGGACATTTCTAAGGCCATTAGGCTGTGTTTAATTAGAGCAGGTGTCATGTGTGCTGTAAGCCTTATTGTGTCAACCCTGCCAGTAAAGTGGTTTTAGAAGAAGCAGAGATTCTGTAACTGCTAAGGGGCACAGTAGGCACTTCAACAAGTTGCCTGACACAGCTGCCAATGCACCATACTCTTCACCTAAAATACCCTGCATTACCTATGTTCAGAGGCCTTGACTTGTTAAGAATGTGGGATGCCAATCAAAATAGGTTTTGGGATCTTTGTAGTGATGTGGAGTAAACTGAAAGCACCAGTAGATTGGGATCATGTTATTTTAGGTGTCATTGATCCACATCTGAATGTAGAATTTCTGATGTGAAAAGCAAGAAAATCAGTCACCTTTTTAGAGCAATGAAACTCTTTAGTAATTAGTCACATTCATTTCACGGCTCATAACAGCCTGGGAGATTGGTCTGTGCTCTGAGCGCCTGATTCCACATTTTGGTTTGGTTTCATTTGGATCTCTTTGATTTAAAATCTGCAAGAAACCATTCTGAAATAACTGCTCTCTTTAAGTAACTGATGATGATGAGAGGTTCATCACATAGCAGAGACGTTCCAGAGCTTGTGAGTGAATGTCTTCCAAAAAATAAATATAGCCTTGTATGTATACAGTTAAGTCATAGCAGATTGCTTTCCGTAGTAATAAATATGCCTGCATTTTTAAATCTTTGTGTGTATTTGTGTGTCTGACTAGCACAGTGTTTTTACAAGGGGTTTAAGGTGATGTTGTATTCAGAATTAGTTGAATACATGTTTTCAGTAACCTGCCTCAGATGCCCTTTGTTTCCCAATTTAAATGAATTTAATAGTGGAGGGGGTTGAGGGGGTTGTTGGTCAAGTCAAAGGTGTAGATGCTGAAACCTTGGGCTTAGGGCAGCAAGGAATAAGTGACAAGCTTAACTCATAAGTGTTGCTTCTGGTACATCTGAAGGAATTTCCATCTCTGACAGCTAAAGATGGCTGAATTTCCACCCATTCTCCATCCTGTTATCTCCCCTTATGAGACTGTTAGTGAGCATTGCAATCACCATCAGGACTGTGTGATGTTTCAGATCTGTCCACTAAGAGGCTAACTCATTCCAGATAAGCCCTGAACAGGCAACATTCATTTCTTACTTTGCTCAGAATTTCCTGTGCTTTGTTCTGCATCTGTTTGTGAAAGACTGCGTTATCTTTGAAAGCCTTCATCTTGTTTTCTTTATTCAAGCTATACGCTAGAATGGAAAAAAGGGAAGAGCTGGAAGGAGCCCAGCTGGAGCAATCTGCCAGAGATTCCACAGAGGGATGGAGCTGGCAAACTCCTGAAACCTCAACAGCTGACCTCTGGTGCAATTTGGGAAGCCAGGAGATAAGCCACTTTTCCTGCTCAAGGTTTCGCAGCCTCAGCCAGCCATTCCGAGTAATGCCTAAAGACCGCACCAGCGTTTAATTGCATTTTCCTCCTCCTTCTTTCATCCCTCACTTAGCTTCAGTGGTGGTTGACCTTAATAATATTTCAGTTCAGCCTCTTCTTAGTCTTTGTGTGTGTGTGCATGCGTGCAAACAGACATGTTAGAGCTAAATCTCATCTTGTGCTCTCTTCCAGCCAGGTTGTCTCAAAAGCAGATTCTCCCTAAAATACCTCCCTCGGATAGTGGTTGTTGTCTCTGGTGCTGTGAAAGGTGAAAGCATTTCATGGTCAACTTTTTCTAAAGATGCTCTGTAAGCACCTCAGTGTTTTTATGTTGCACCTCCTGTGTATGAGGATGGATTGAAAGACGCTTAAAAGTTATGAAAATGGCACAGAAGCGAGTACAGTTTTTTTCCTTTCTTCACAATGTGGGAAATTTCTTTCTGTTCAGGTGGAAATGCTGTCACAATGTTAGCAAGAGGGTGCAATGACAGAAATATGTCCTTTCACACATATACATTTTCTCATTGAGAAAAGGCATGTGGGTTGCACTGGCACATGCACGTACAGGTGTACTGGATGGAGAGGGCTGAAGAGGAATTTCACCCCCTTTTGTGTTTTCCTAACCCTTGCTGGGATGTTGAGATCTGGTTTCAGAGCCTCAGGCTCTCTCTCAGTCTCTGGCTCCATATGCCAGAAGGAAGTAATAAGATTGCATGGAGCCACAAACCTGAGGCATGGTACAGGAGTCGGCTGGGGCTGGGGAGAGGCATACATACAGAGTCTGCCTGCAGAACTTCATTTCCCTTCCCTCCTCTTGGTTCCTGTAGTGTATCTGTCTAGAAACATGCTGTTTCTCTTCCAAGAAGAAGACACCCAACTTTTCTCTTTAATGTGACAATCTACTTGACAGGGCAGTAAGCAAATAACTTTGTTTTGCCAAGATAATAAAATCTGGTGCTTTCTAGAGTACTTGTTCTGGCTCTGCATCTTAGGAGGTCAGCAGCAATTACCTTCAGGTGGAAGTCATGAATAAGGGATAGAAGTTACAGGAATGTGACTTGAATTCCAAATCTTCTTGAAACATAGGTTTTTGCTTCTCTTCTCCCCCTCCCCAAAATCAATTGAAGATGGCCTTTTGTGCAACAATGAGGTCTGTGGTTAGGGACTAGTTGTCAAGTTTTATTTAGATGGAAACCTGTCCCAGAAGCTTTACCTCATCTCATTGTCCTGTAGGGATGAACTTCAAATGCCAGTTTGCATTTGCCTGAAACTGGCCATCTCTAATTGAAATGAACAAGGCTGTCTTATCTAAGTAGATAAACACAGCCCATTTGCAATTGTAGATTTAAATGCACTCTTTCATAGATTACCTTAGCACAGTATGGTGCTGTCCTTGAATATTTAAAGTCTCACTAACAAGAGACCAGAATTGAAGAGTAAATGTTCTTTGTGAAAAAGAGGTTTTTGAGTTGCAAGCTGATGCTGATCTCGGCTAGGCTGGAGGAAGACTGTTTGGTACAAAGTCCCCTTTATGCCAGCATGGCAGGCGCTCCAATAAAACTGGCATGCAAAGTCATGAAGGTTGATTAACATCCACAGCATTACACAGGGTTATATACAAGTAGTCTGCTCATAAAGTAGAATAAATGGGCCGTTAGTTAAGGCATTGCTTAGCACAGAAAACGACCTTTCTTTCTGTTGTGGATCTAGGCTTCTCCCGTTAACAGCCTGGAAAGCAGACTTTTTAGAAATAGTTGACTGATTGGAAAAATGAGTTTAAAATACTTTATGCAAACTTGAGTATTGGGGTTTATGGGGAAAGTTTTGCAGTCTTCCCGTTTCTCTGGCATAGCTGGATATTGAGATGGTGCTGGATTGCCATCTGTCTGGATCAAAATTTAACTGCTCAGTAATTTTCTGTTTAAAGCTTCTCAAATAATTTTGGACTCAGTGGGGATAGTCTTGTGAAAACTAGATTTGCATGGAAACTTAAAAAAGGAGACAGACTCTTGTGAGAAGGGGAGTCTGATCTTCGGTCTGTGCTTTTCTACTTCCAGGAGAGATTCTGGCAGTACAGACAAAGGGGTCAGAAATTTTACCAAGGTTTTAGGAAAATAATTTCCAGTTTCTGTTTCATGGCTGCTGTCCCTCCTGACCTTTGTTGACTAGGTGGTTCTTCAGGCAGCAGGAACAAGAGTAGACTGAAGGAGATGGTGTTTTCCATGCTGTCTATTCCCCTTTGCTCAGGCTGTAAGCAATGGAAAAGTACTGGTTTGGTGTCCTTTTGTTACAAGAAGTCTTCAGTTCCCTAAAGTGTTAAGGAGGGATCTCACTGAGCTTTTTTTGCTTGATGTGTCTGTTTGCTCTGAATGCTATTCTGCAGCTTGAAGTTCTCAGCCCCAAAGTATTGGTAGTAGTAGTGTCAATTTCAGCAAGATTTGGGCAATTCTTGTGGTATGAGGAGGGGGAAGGTGCCCCTTATAGGGGCAGATTTTGTCCTGACATGGCGTTTTCAGAGCAGAAAAGTTTGGAGGGTAGCACTACTTACATAGGCCCTGCTCTAAAATCAGGTGGGGACATGCCAAATGAAAATATGACTTCAGAGGAATTAATTTGCTAAGGTGTAGGAAACTTCTGCTTGTTCAGAAGTGCACACATTTCCCTCTGCTCCCTCACTCCAAAGCTTGCAGCTCAACTGACCGTAAGTAGTGTTTTGAGGAAAAACTGGGGTATGGCCCTTCTGATTGACACCTCAACACAGAGCTCATCTGAGAACTTTAAGAAATATGTAGTCAGAAACCACAGTGAAGAACACAGGGAAAGCTGCTGGAACCTCATGCATTGCAAGAGATTGCCACAGTATACAGTCTCCCTCTCAAAATTCACTAAAGTACGATCTATGTTTACACAAGCTGCAGTGTTCTGCTGTACTTACTAACCAGCTCTGTGCAGCAGATGTTGCTGAACACATTTGTGCATCTCTAAAAACAGAGCATCCCAAACCTGCATAGGTCCCTGAAACACTGATGCATGGCTTCTTTCAGAATTGCAGAGAAATTCTTCCTGGTCCAAATCTAGCAGCTTCTGCTGCTGGTGCCTGTTGTGAGAAATGTTCCTATTTATACCCCTTGCTCTTGGTGAAATGTAAGTCAGTATTTTTAGGTTATGATTGCTCACAGGACAAATATTTTCAGATACTTCCATGTTAATACTGGACAATTAGGAGTCCTCCCTCTCTGTTTATCTGAGCTCTTCATCTTTTGTTGTCCACCTTTTTCCTCCCTTTTAAATGGAAGGAAGAAAACCTGTTTTGCTGTTTCCTCAGTGTACTTTTCCTCTACAGCTACTTGTGTTTTTTATTCTGTCTCAGTCCTTTTATTTTCTGGGCTCTCTTTGAAGTGTGAGGGTCTGTTCCTGTGCCACGCAGTGCCGAGCTGTGCCGGCAACTCCAGGCTGCTTGCTGCAGGCTCAGTGTTACAGCCATGGAGATTTCTTTTTTTTTCTTTTCCCCCACCCTGACTCCTGGGCCATCCAGCCTAATGTGAGAACAGATTGGCCTTAGTATTTGGAGAAAAGATCTATAATAAGCACTGGGGACATGCTGGTAAAAAGCATCAGCGTGGTATACCAGCTCTGTTGGAGTACTGACTGTACATTAATTCTCTAACTTAAAATTAGCTATATTAAATTCCAATTTTCTGAAAGGAACCATTATCAAATAACACTCTGTTTGAAATCTCGAAGAAACATAAGGAATGAAAGCTTAGTCCTCTTATGCTTTCATCTTTCAGAAGCAATCCCTATCTCAACATCTTGACCTACATTTTCTTTTTACCCTCTCCAAGAAACATTGTGTGGATTTAATGTCTCAGAAGGGAGCTAAGGGGTTTTTTTAATGCATGTGTATGTGTTGACATATAAAGTTTGGGGAAAACAATGAGGCCTTCATGTCCCCAATGATTTTTTTTTTTTTTTTAAAGATTTGAAAGTGTTTTCCATAGTATCTCTGAGGCAGGTTTTAGGTTCAGAAAAAAATTAAATGTAAAAAGTCCAACCAATTCTTTTATGGTCCACTTATATCAATCTTGCTTCTGCCAAAGCCTTTCCTGATTTTACATGGCAGTAGGAAAAAAAATTGGGGGGGTCCACCGCAACAGGGCTTTCATTCCTTCTTGCATCCTGCTCTCCATTTGCATCTAGTCATACATTTTCTTTTTATGATTAAATTGGATATTTTTATGTTTGTTTGTTTTGGGGGGTGGATGGTAAGTTTAAAATGGTGGGTTTATTCACATTGGTTCTTGCCCTTACAGTGTAGCTGTTTGGTGTTACTGATAAACAGTTCTGCATGGGAGTTAGACTTTAACATGGGTGGCCTGAACGTGCACAGAAGCAAAGGCTGTCAGTGCTGCTTTCCCATTAGATTGGCCCATCTTTCCCTGTTGAGGGGGTATTTCCAATACTCATGGTGTGCTTGATGCTGTCCTCTCTGCTTCATCCCACCACACCGGGTAATGTCCTGGCATCTCCGGCTGCAGGATGAATGTGGCTTGCCCTGTGTGGGAACGGGGAGAATTCTTCTGCCTTTTGTTCAGTGGAGCTTTTCTTGATTTTTTTGATGGGGGGGGAGGGCTGGCGTGTGTGTGTGTGCCTGTTATCAGTCTGAACACATAAAGTGCTAAATGCATGCTAAATATTAATACTGTTTAATAGTCCTTGCAGTTTGAGAAACACTGTAGGGTGGGAATGTTCTAACTCCATAAAGACTTTGTTTGAACTGTTTGAGTTTAATATATCTCTCTAGCTTTTTATTCACAGGGTACTGTGAATGTACAGAGGGATTCCATTTGTCTTTTATTTTTTCCTTGTCCAGTATTGTCACATCATATGGAAATAGAGTTAGGCAGTGTTTTTACTATCAATAATGTACTTTTGGCCCCAGATCAGGGATTTTTTTTTTTATTGTAGTGATACAGTGGTGAACTTCAGCACACTCACAGTCTCTTGGGTATATTTTGAAAGCTCATTTACCTCTTTATCATATATTTCTGTGCTGTTCCATTGCATGTACCTCCCACCCTCTCACTCCTATTTCTCTGATGCTGTACTTAAAACAAGAAGTATGCTAATGCGTGCTAGCATACAATTACACCAATGCATGAAAGGAACATTCTGTGTAATGAGTTCTTGGTTGGGGAGGAGGAAATTGTATCTTAAAAAATTGCAAGATAGTACTTTATCTCCTTTGCCTGTTCAGAAAGATAATATCGTTAAATGCACATCGGTGTATAGTCTTGACTGTGTAAGTGTGTGTTGATGGTTGTTCCAAGGTTTCTATTAAGTCAGGAAGCAGCTAATGTTGTTTCACTTCCTCTTCTGATGCTCTGAAACATGAGCAAAAAAAGCTGTTTAATAGCAGCAGAATGTTTCATGGTGGTGGAATTTAACTCCTCTGGGGGCTGGTGTGTTGGGAAGTCTCCTTAACATTTCAGAAGCCTTCTCTCCAGCATCAGTTTTTCAAGTGGCTGCCCTCCTACCCCAGCTCTCATCTCTTCCCCTCGTGGTTTGCCTGTAGAGCTCACAAAAGGGAGGTGAAAGTAAGGTTAAGCTGCTGGTCTCAAGAGCTGGAAATAGAGATGGAAATTGCTTGGCTTGTGAGGAGCATTTCCTTAAAGGCTGTTATAACACTGGTGTTTCCTATGCTGATGCTTCAGAGATCTGCATTAATGCAGGCAAGAATCAGTTGTTCCCCCCCCCAGCTAAAATGAGAGTGGTCTCCACGTGCAGTCTGGCAGGTGGCTGAAGTTGGCATTATCCAACACGACACCTTTATGTTGTGTCTCGTGCAGTGAGATCCTCGAAGCTCAGCTACCGGCTGAACGTAGGATCCTCCTGCTTTATCCCCTCGCCTGCTCTCCAGTCACGGCAGTGCTGGAGCTGGTCTGGGAGGGCAGGGATTTCTCCTAAGTGTCTTCCTGCTACAGATTTATTTCCTGGCTTGTGCTTTTCCATTGCACATTCCCAGCAGGTAGGTGGCTGCAGTGCATCAGAGAGACGTCCGCAAACCTGTGCCACGGCTGTCAGCAGCGCATAGGAATGGGCTGGAATCCCTAACTTAGGCAAAGGCTTAGTGCTCAAATAGAGGTGAAATGTCATCGCTGCTGTGCACACCCGTGGCAGAACAATTTGTTCATTTCTGTCGGGCTTTCATATTGCACTTGTGCTTTCAGTTTGCTCTGGTTGGTCTCAATGTTTTACCGTCACAAGCCTCCTCTCCTCTGACAATAACTCTGCAAACAGATTTCAGGGAACTGAGTGCAACAACAGAGCAGTTCTTCATCCTGAGCATGGAGTGTACTCCTCTGACCTTTAATTTTAAAAAGTGAGGAAATGATACTACTCACTTGCCTGCCCCTACCAGAAATAAAAAAAGGAAAAAAAAAAAAATTCCCTTCCCTTGAGAAGGGGAAAATACAGATATTCAACAGATTTCACAGTAAGATAGGATGATTTTTTTTTATTTGTATTGGTTTTTTTTAAGCATCCTGGTTTTGAAAATATGGTTGAAATACGTTTACTCACTGTGGTAAAAAAAAATCTTTCCATGACCACATTGCTGTTTCATGTGTTAGAACCATGTAAAGTGTTTTAAAGAATATATTTTTATAATCAATTTAGCAAGCTAGATGAAAAACCAGTGAGAAGGAGGAAGGCATCCTAAAAGATTAAAGGCTGAGTTTTGGGAGCTTTCCAGGTGGTTAAATTTCCATGTTGCTTTATGATGCCTTGTGGATGCTTTCTGCGAAGGAAAGGAAATGAACACTGGGTAGATGATGCCGAGGGGAAGAGTTCTTCCGCAGGAAAAGCAGCTCTGGTTTTCCCCTGAAGAGAGTTCCCTTCCCTTTCCCTACCAGCAGAGAGGCGCCGAGCATCAGGGATGACATTTATGGTTACGGACAAAAGTCTTTGAAATCCCCCCAAAAAAAGTGTTTGAGAATTGCTCAGACAGCTTCCTCCCCTCCCGCTTTCTGGGATGTCACAGGACCTTATGCTGGCCTGGTTTGTCAAGTGTATGTTAAGGCTCTCAACAGACATGTGAGCACTCAAGCTGGCAGGGAATTTGAGATGTGACTTCAGGCACTGCTGATGCATCCCTGGCATTGCAGGAGGCAGTCTGCCTCCCTGCCTCAGTCCAACCAGACTGCCCTGACCTCCTGCACCAGGGGAGGGCTGTCTGGCATGTTGCTGAAGAGGCTAGGGTGTTATGTTAGAAGAGACTGTGACCTATTTTTTTTCAAGTCAGTGGATATTTAATTGCTCTAAACTCAGAGATTGTAATTCAAGTGCTTAGTAGAAGGACGTGACATGCCGGAGAAAAAAAATTCATTTTCAGCAAAAGAGGTTGAACAGTTGACTCTTACAGCTGATTGATTGATGATCTCAGAGTTATAGAGGGCATGTTCACTAAAAAGTTATTGAAAATGTTGAGCAAAAGTAATTAAAGTGGTTTAATTCAAGTATCTGTCATATGTAACTTGAATTCATGTAGAACACCTAGCATTTAGCTCAATTAATTTTTCCCAGGACAAGATGAGGACTTTTTCTCTCCTTTACTTTGACTGAAAGTTCAGAGCACCTCCAGTGAAGGGTGGGCTGAATCCATGTTCTTATCTGATGGCTGCATGGGACAGTCACTGTCGCTGCATTGACAGGCTCTGTGTTGTTGCAGCAAACAGAATCCTCATCTCCTGTCACATTGGGGTAAAAAAGTTTCTATCTCTCTGGAGGGGTGCCCATGCTCCTGGCGAAGGTCATGAAAGGCAAATCCTCAATGACATGCATTAAAATATCAAATGGGACTATGCAATTAGAAGTATGTCATTCAGTGTTTTCCTTTCACAGCTTTTGTCACAGAGGCGCAGAATTAGAGACAATTAAGCAGAGGATAACTTCCCCAAAAGAGCTTTCTGGCACTTCTCTTGTCTTTTCCCCATCCTTTTTCTTTGAGTACACTGCAGTGCTGCAGCCCTCCTACTCTTTCAGAATCTGCTGTTTTGCTTACTTTTGAGGAGTGTATAGAAGCCAAGTCATACATTTATGTCTCTGATAATTTTATGTAATTTGGTTTACTTGAGAAAGAAGTAACTCACGCTCTCTCTTCTTCCTGCTTCCCATTTGCAAATGGAGTCGGGTTGTCCCAGTCCATCAGAGGAGTGTGGATGTTACATAAGAGCCCTGCTGCTTTCTTAGCTCCTGCTGCCAGCTTTCCAGGCTTCTCTAAAGACTGCAGCAGAGGGCTGGCCTCGCCCTTGCCTGCTGCTGCCTTCTCAGGGGAGGTGCTGACTGTCCAGGACACCAGTTCCAGAAATGAGCTTTTCTTCCTCTCCATCAGCCCAGATCATAAGCCAGGCCTGTTTGTGTGATCCCTCACCACAGATTACTGGGAACTGTGCTTCATTAGAGGAAAAGCATGTAGCAAGTGTTCATCAAAATGCTGTTTTGTGTTTTTCCCAGTTTCATGCAGATAGGCAATTTTCAAATTACACAATCTGTAAGGATTTTCTAGAAATCCTAACAAATATAGTCAAGCCTTACTAATTCTCTGAGCTTTAGCTGCACATTTCTTCCTTTTCAGGCTCACAACTATTCATTGTTACTGAGACATTGCATGCCTTTTTATTTCCCTTGTTGTTTTATTTGCACGTTCATACATTGTATTTTCTTCCAATTAGCAGGCTCTTTCTTGCTTCACTGTGTTTACCTTCAGCTTCTTTCTTCCTCCTTCATTTATACTCTGTGGAGACACAATTGCTAACTTTTACTTTCTAGTGTAGAATAGTTGTTGTCTAGAGACATGCTGTTGGCATAGAGCATTTCTTTCTCATGTTACTTAAAATACCAGAATGTCTTTTTTTAATTTTCTTTTTCATCTTTACTAATCTGTCTAGTCCCTAGGTGTCAAGGTATGGATATTTTTGAAGTGTGAATGTATTGTTCCTTTGTCCATCCATACCTGGGGAAAGCTTAACTCTGAAACAGGATGTGTCTAAAGGCCCTGTGATGCTGAGGTAGGGGGAAATAACTTGTCTGAAAAACAGGACTGCTGTGGTGTATTATAGTTAAGCTAGCTCTGTAAAAGTGCTTCAGGAGAGGGAAGAATTGCCCTCACTTACTGACATATGGGTGACAAAGACCTGAAATAGTGATTAGCTAGCTTTACTTAATTCTTATTTAGCAGTGTAACCCATGGTCTTTCCTTCACATAGTAGGGTATTTGTGAAGAACAAGTAAAAATACTTTGGAAACTATCAATAACTTTTCTCCAAATAGCTCTCAAATGGGTTTTTAAAAAAAAAAAAAAAGGTGGAAAGAACAAAAGAAAAACCAAAACATTTTAAAATGAAATTACTTCTTTCATAGGCATATTGCGGGTTTTCTTTACTCTCTCCCATGGAGTGTCACCCCACTGGTTTTCCATTCAGCTGTAAAATTCCCCAGGAGAGGCAGGATAAACAAGACATAATGGTTTTGGCATGAAAACCAAAGAAGAATTTATTTGTATCTCACTGATAATTTTGTTAATACCTGAGAACTTAGACTTCTCTCTCTCTCAGTGGTTATGCTGATAGTTCAGTTGCTGATACCCTTGAACTAAATGGAGATAAATTATATTTTTTGTGGATGTGCTTGGGTCTGTAATTTCTAATAAAAAGCATGTTTAACTCTGTTTCCAGGTTGCATATGAGAGAAGGTGTCTTTTTGGACAGATGCAAATCTAAGGCAATTAAGAGCACTTTTCTCCTCAGGGAGAAATAAAGCCACTCCATCCAACACCAAAAATCTCTGCAAGGCACATGCAACTGAGGGATGTTAATAACACCAACCCTGTGTCTCATGTTGTGGTTACTGTCTGTTCCCCTCCCTGCATTTCGCTGTGGAAGCTGAACTCTGTACCTTTATTTTACAGTTGGGTAAGCTGAGGTGCCTGGAGAGGAGGTGGCCTCTCCAGTGGCACCTGCTTGGCAGTGGCTGCATCTGGACAGAGTCCAGGTCCCTGCATCTCTTCCTGTTGTTGGTTGTTGCTGTTTTCCTGCTGAAGGCTTCATGCCTTCTCCAGCCACATATCTGAACAGCAAAGGTCTGTAGCTTGCATTTGGAGTCCTCTTGTTCCTCTGAAGCTTTCTGACTGCAAAGGAGGCTGTGGGACTGAGGTAGATTCGAGTACAACAAATTTGTGCAACAAATAGTGTACTTCCTTGACAAAGTACAGGAGGAGTACATGATGCTTGTTTCCCTGGTGCTAAAAGGGAGTGGTTATGGTACCATAAAATTGACTTTGTTTGTTTGTCAAAACTTAATGGTCTTTACACAGCCTGGTACCTGCTTATTAGAAATGCTACTTCTCTCCCCTTATCATACAGCTCCAGGGGCAATTGGTAGAAGCTCAATTGCACAGTGGTACAATATAACACATAGTGAACAACTGTTAGGGTTGTGACCATCAGCTCTCTTTCCTCCTCTCTGTTCTGCTTCATTCACAACAGCTCTAGCTTTTGGGTTTGGGGGCAGTTGTTTCTTAAGTTTCCTTTCCTCCAGCCTCCCCTCTGTAAAATTAAGAAAAAAAAAATTGAAAAATCCAAGGGGTAGCCATTTGTGATTTTAAGCTATGACTTAGCTGTCTGCATTTGTAGGAAGGGGATTTAAGAGATGTGTTTGTTCCCTCAGCTTTTTTGGCGTTAGCATTACTGCTGCTATCTCTTTCACCTGTCAATGAACACCTACCTCACTGCTCAGCCTGTCTCATACTCTTTCCTCCCTCATCCAGGCCACACCATTATGGAGCCCAGGCTATGGCCTCCATTCTGCTTTATGAAGTATAAAGTGCCAGAAGGGGTTGTGTGTTTGCTTGGGCAAATCAGAGGTGTAGAATTTTCGTTGTGTCCTTTAAAGTGGAGAAATGTCTTTAATCAGAGAGGTGTGTCTCTTTGAGTACTTTAAAAAAAAACCCAAACCTAAAATAACAGAAGTATGAACAAACTTCAGGTAATGTTTTTCTCTTATTTATAGAGTGCAGACATTGGTAGGCTTTTTTGGGGGGGTGCTTTATTGGTTTCTTTTGTTTTAAATTTCTTTCAGATGCATATTTCATAAATCAGACTGAGGCTTGAAGTATGTCATATGACCTGGGGTAGTTTCCTGGCAGAATTAAATAAGGTTCTTTTTTGATTGTTGTATTCCTGCTTCTATGAGTTTAATACCACCCCAACCTCAATCCAAACTCCCCTAAATGAAAACAAAACACCTAGAATATGTTCTGTTGAAACAACAGAATTGCTAATTTCAATTAATGCTGCTAGTCAGCAGTGGACTAATATGCAGGACACAAAGTCACAAAATGTCTTTGGTTGCTTAATAATGGTTTTGGATGGAGCTGTAATGGGAGTGAGGAGCTTCTTTCAACCTGTGTTATTTGATCAGTTTTCTTTGGTGATATGGTCTTTTGACAGGCTGACAAACACATCTTGTGCTGTAATGTCATTCATGCTTGGCTTCCATAGTAATGATGTATATCTACATATAAAAGCACTCTTCTAGTAATTCATGAAGACTGTACAAGCTATTTGCTAACAGTTTTTGGCATAATGGTACTGCTTTCTGCATATGCTCTGTTATGTACCACAATCAACCTAATGTCCAGTGGCTTGTCATCTGAAAAGCCCACGTACTGTTAATCACCATCATGGTGGCAGCACAGAGCATCTATGTGGCAAAAACGATGATGGTTTCATGCTGTGGCTTTTTTATTTAGAGACAGAAAGCTGTTGTGGTTTTGCATTACCAAATTAGATCAAAATAGCCTTTATGTCAACTATCCTTAAAAAAGTGGACAGGGAATTAATCTCTCTTATCCCAGAGAAAAATATTGTGGTTTGTTTTGTTTTTAAATTATGTCACTATCATGAAAACTCTGTTCTTTAGTCTCTGAGACAACCAGAGCATGAAAATAGGCCTTATTTTTGAAGCATGTTGTCTGTTTAATATGTAATGTGATACCTTGTCATGCTGTGACAATGTGACAGATGGCATTTGCACTATAAAACTAAATTATCTTTTGTGCATAGCTATACAACAGCTAAATACAGTAACTCAGTGCAGTGTGCTGATTAATGCAGACTGCAGATGTTTTAGAGATACCGGTGTGGTTAAACTTAGCATCAAATGATTAATGGTTTTATTTTACATGCCTACCAAGATTTTGGTAGTGTTTCAGCGCATAGTTTAGTGTGTAAAGTGTGGTTTTGGTAGAAGACAAATTTAGTATTACAGACAATGCAATGTAGATTTGTAAGTAACAGCATTGCAGCTGTTAGTCTGTTACTTAAGAAAAATGCTGAAAATTGTTCATTAATGATACTATGCAAATAAACTTGTATGCAGAACTGGAGCTCATAAGAAACTGTAATGCCATGTAGTTCAAAATTATTTGGGTTGGAGATGACCTCTAAGATAATTCGAACAGTTAACCCAGCACTGCCAAGTCCACCCCTAAACCATGTTCCAAAGTGCTACCTATACACATCTTTTAAATACCTTTGGAGATGCTGACTCAATCACTTCCCTGGGCTGCCTTTTCCAGTGCTCGATCTCCTCTTCTGTGAAGAAATTTTTCCAAATACCCAATCTAAAGTTCTCCTGGCACAACTTGAGGCTATTTCCTCTTGTCATATTTCTTGTTACCTGGGAGAAGAGGTAACAAGAACTACACCTGGCTACACTCTCCTTTCAGGGAGCTGTAGCGAGTTGCAAGGTCCCTCCTGAGCCTCCTTTTCTCCAGGCTGAATGCTCCCAGCTCCCTCAGTTGCGTCTCACAGGACTTGTGCTCCAGACCCTTCCCCAGCTCCACTGCCCTTCTCTGGACATGCTCCAGCCCCTCAGTGTCTTTCTTGTGGAGGGGCCCAGAACTGAACACGGCACTCGAGGTGGGGCCTCCCCAGTGCCGAGTACAGAGGGACAATCGCCGCCCTGGTCCTGCTGGCCACACTGTTCCTGATCCAGGCCAGGATGCCACTGGCTTTTTGGTCACCTGGGCACACGCTGGCTCTTGTTCAGCCAAGTGTTGACCAGAAACCCCAGGTTCTTTCCTGCTGAGCAGCTTTCCTGCCTCTCCAGATTCCTCTGTAGAATCTTTCTACCCTCAGCACATCAACGGTCCTGCCCAATTTGGTGTCATCTGTGAACTGACTGAGGGTGTCCTCAATCCCCTTGTCCAGGTCATTATTGCAGACATTAAATAGGGCTGGCCCCAACACTGAGCCCTGGTGAACAGTGTGTCTGGGGAACTGGATGTCACACCATTCACCACCACTCTCTGGGCCCAGTTATATAACCAGTTTTTAACCCAGCAAACACTGCACCCATCCAAGCCATGAGCAGCCTGTTTCTCCAGCAAAGTGTGCAGGAAATGGTGTGAAAGACTGTACTAAAGTCTAGGTAGGCAGTATCTACAAGGTTGAAGGAAAACAAGAGGTGTAGGTTAGCCACCAGTTTATTGCTGTTTTTGATTTTTGTACAGAATGTGTGCGAAACATTCTGTACCTGTGTGAAACTGATGGCCAGAGTAGATATTTAAAGAGCTGAAGATAGTAATTTTTTCCCCTCTATATTTTAGGCAAAGAATTCATGTTGGTGGTCTTCCATGGTGTGGTTATGCTCAAGAGTTTGTCCATGTTTAGGTGGTACTAAACTTCCAGATCGTGGTGTGGGATGGCTAACCCTCACACTTTATAACACTGCAGTTAAACCCTTCGTTCTAACTTTTGTGTCAGCTCTCCTGAATGAGATGGTGCAGAAAGAAAAAAAAAATCATTAATATTTTTAAACAAAGCTTTCCTGTACAACTCCCAAGACTGCGCAGCTGAAGTCTGGATAGGCGTGTTACTCCATAAGGGAACAGAGCTTTTACTCCATAAGGGAAGAGAGCTTTAACTCCATGCCTATGTAACTAAAATCCATGCTATTTATTACATGCTCTCATAAGGAGCACTGTCATCCTAGCACAGTGAGAATGCTGCCTTGGGTAAATCCCTTTTTTAACTTACTGTAACTTGTGTTTGTTTTGCTGCTTGCCCTGGAAACTGGACCTTTTCTACCAGCCAGGAGCAGTTCAGCTTGCAGGGATCAGGGAGGAATGCAGGAAAAGGACTGCCAGGGGGGAAACCAACCCAGGATCTCTTGGCAGTGGTAAGAGAATGTTCCTGTGTAGTCAAGAAGCACCCAGGAGCAGTTACGCATTTCACATATTGTTGTGATCTGCAGGATGGCTCCCTTGGACCCTCTGACATTATCCCATATAGAAAGCTGTGAATATGGTCATGTTGAAATTGTCTTTGTTTAGGTCATTTAATGGTTTTGATGTCTTTGGCTTGTGCTTGTGGGGTGTTGACTGCTGATTTTCCTAACATAATGGCTTTGTGGGTTGCCTCTGACTGTGAGAACTGACTGGAAATACAATTGAATGTATTTTTTTTCCTAAGCTGCCTTAGGACTGGGAAACAGCGAGCTAAAATAGGTGTTGCTCTATTGTAAGAAAATGGAAATGTTCATGCTGAGATGCTTTGTTGGCGTTAGAGTAAGTGATGTGGAAATAGTGTTTTGGAAACATTGTGAAAGTCTCTTCACCCAAGCACTTAGTTAACTAACCACATGATGCTGAAATTTGCTCAGATGCTCCCCTTTGGTTTCTTGATTATTCAGTAACTTTAATAATGAAGAACATACCAGTAATTGCAATCTCATCTATTTTTAAAACCAACTAACTCCAAACCCTCCCTTACATTTTTTCTGTCTTCTCTTGTGTTGCTGCTTTCTCCTCCTCTCCTCAGTTTTCCTTCTATGTATTTAGAGTTAACATCATGTTTTACTGTATGATGCATTCCCAGGTACTGGGATTCTGCATCCCATCTTCAGATGCTCTCAAGACCTGTCCTGTGTGTACCTGTCAGTCATCTCTCCTGATGACCAGAGAGGAGTTAGATCAGGACTTGAGAAGAATTGTAGACTGCTGCTAAAAGTGGGTGTGTATCACCAAAACCAGTAAGGTCAGCAAATGTGTACCAATGTAAATTAAGCCCTGCCTGTGCTGGTATTGTTAAGTCTTACTTGCTAGGCTCTTATGAGAAGCAATCCACTTGAGTCAGCACAACGCCCCTATAATAAGCTAATTTAAGCAGATTTAACTGTTCTTTACACACTCTGTTTTTGGTGAGAGGGACGTTCCGGTTGCTGGAGTAGGCTCAGCAAGGCTTCTGCTCAGCTAAAAACTACAGCCAAGCAGCAAAGGGGGCAGTGAGATGCAGTGGGAACAAGAGGGAGCACGCTGTGGGCAGGTTGTAAAGCCATAATATCCGTATTTTGTGTGGATCACCCTAGAGGGTATGGCTCAGCCCTCATAGCAGAGCCCTTCCTGCATGTGAAAAAACAAACAAACTTGAAGCCACAGACAGATTTGAAAACATTCAGTGTGGAAGGCAAATAAATAGGAGGTGATAGAAGTCTCTTTAATAATGACTCGTATGCAGAAAAGGGCTTTTGTGTTTTCTCTCACTTAATGAAAAAGTGACATTTGCTGCTTTTTGTCAGTACTGCTAAATGAAAGCTTTTTGTTTTGGTCTTTTTAAGCAGCATGTATCTAAAACTGTAGTTTGGTGTAGCAGCATTTGTGTAAGTTTAAAAACAAAATCAGCAGAATGGTGAAGTTGACATTTATGTGACTAAGATACATTTTAGAGAGGATGTTAAAATCTCCATGGTTCAGTTTTAAGCTACCCTTTTTAATTATTAGGAATTAGCAATTGGCCTTTCTCTGAAAGTGTCTAGTCTTGATCAGTTAGAGCCAGAACAGTGTATTTAAAGGGTCATAAATGTCATTTGATATGCATGTTCCTGTATTGTGACTTAATTAAATAATTAATTATTACTGACTTAATTAAGGTAGTGTTTGTTCAGTGACTTTGAACCGTTCAGTGTTTCAGTTCCTTTTAAACTTTGACAGCAAATATGCACTGCTTTTCTGTATATATAAATTATTTCATGTGAGTCATTTTAATAACTGAAATCCTACACTGACTTATAATGCAAGTTGCTGTACTTTCAAACTTAATTTTAATGAGGTTTAGTTTTTTTTAAAAATCTAATTTGACTTTTAAAACAAACACTTTCTATTATAGGAATAAAGTCTTACTTTTATCAACCCTGATTTATTCTGTCTAGTTATTCAGGTCTGGTGGCTGCTCATGAGTCCAGCTGCCAGGGGAAAAGGCAGTGAGAGCTAGGGCTGAGATGAGCCTAGTGAGCAAGGGGCAGCAGCCTCTGCCAGCTCTCCAGCAGCTGTCAGAATATCATGGGCTTCGACAGGAGCCAGGGCTTGCTGGCATCATGGTTTTAGAGGTTGAAGGACACAGCTGTGGAAAAGCAGTAGAGGAACTATTTGTCCCTTTGATTTGATTTGGCTCTGGAGAGCTTGCTGATGCCTTGACTGTTGCTGGGTGCTCTGAAGTAGCCTCTCCTTGGAGTGGTTCAGCTTTCCAGACTATACAAAAGAGCGTTTTCTCGTTCAGTTGCTTTTCTCACTTTATATACATACACAACAGTAGTACTCAGCTTTTAAGAAATATGAATGCCTGCTGCTTCCTGTAGTGTGGTTGGCTCGGAGAGTCAAAACTCACATGGGTTGATGCTCCTTAAGTGCATCAGCAGACCTGTATGTCCTGTCCACTGCAGTGGTACTGACTCATTAATGGTGATGGGAGTGCCTGAGTATCACTTGGCAAAACTGTGGGGTCCCCGTCCTGTCCTGAGGCTTCCAGACCTTTCATAGCTCCCAGTTGATGCATGGCAGAAAAAATGTGGCTTATTGCAGTTAGAGATAACAGGATTGGCATTTGAAGGAAAAGGTATCTGGGGGCGAGCTGAATGCATTTGATATAAAAATGATCGAGTGGCAGTAAACTATATAACAGCCTGCTTCAGCATGTGCTTTCTTTCCAGTGCTTGGACGAGGCTTTGGATTGTGGCTGTCTGTGCCTTTCATCACTTCAGAGGGGATTTTGCAATTATGCTGGTCCTGAAAACCTGTAGAACATGACACCCATTCCCAGTATTTATCAGTATCTCCCATTTGTAGTTTTATGTGTGTCTTTTAGGGCACTTGTTTTAGTTGGTTCCAGCAGGCGATAGCTACCATCAGTTATCGGCAATATTGCTGTGTCTTGGAATGGTGCTGGTTATGTTGAGTAATAGTAGGCAAACCGATACTTTTTTTCCTTGAGGAACACAAATCATGCTTGTCTCCCAAGTGAGCTGATGGTTTGGCAGGGTAAAAGGATGAATAAAAATTGCCTTCCAAGTGTGTGCAAGTTGACAGCCTGAAAGGTGATTTTCTTGACTCATATACTTGAGGTTCCTGGGTTTTACATATGGCAAGTTTCCAGAACAAATATTGCTTTTGGAAAACCTAATCAAATTCTGCCATAAGAGTTAAGTTACTGAGTGTCAGGCCTCGAATGATATGCTTGATTTAGACTTCTCTGGAGTTCAAAAATTGTAAATTTTATCAGCAGTGGTTTCATGGAAAAATGCAAAGCAAAAGTTGAAACTTTTATAAGAATAAACTTAGGCACTAGGGCTTCTAGAGGGAATTAGTTCAGCATAGAAATATAATCTATTTAGTGTTTTTTCAAAGTTTGCCTTAATTTCCTTGGGAATGCTTTGAAAGGCTGCTGTCACCCCACATCATATGATTGTGTTGTTACACTACAAACCCTTGTGTAGTATCATGTGCTGATACTGAAATTTGTTTTATTTGTTGGGTCACAATTTGAGATCCCTTTAATGGAAAGGAAGTATCAAAAGGATTTCAACAAAAGGGGACAGAAAATGTAAACGAGGTCATTTTACTTCTCCCTGGCAGTTTGAAACTGGCTAGAAGAGACAATTTAATGCAAAAATTGATGTGTAGTTTCAACTTTTGCTCTGTGGGCTGTGTATTAGGAAAAAAGATTGAGCTACCAGTTCACTGACTCTTCCCCAGAAAAAAAAACAATCCATGTTTTTGCTTTATAGATGGAGTTTTTAAAACAGCATATGCAAAAACTGCAGCATGTGGCCATCCATCACATAGCCCAAGTCAACAGAAATTTGGTATAGCTCACAATGAATGTGAGCAAACTTCAGTTGGTAAAACGAGAGCAAGAGACACGATGCAGGCTTTGGATTAGGCTGTTTAAAAATGGGCAATCAAAACAATGAGATTGGAATTGTGAAGTTCAGAGCCCGCTGGCAGACGTAGTGCCCAAGCGGCCAGTGAATAAATGGCCTCGTGAGGAAGGAGCATTTGGCTTCAGCTGTTGCCAAGCTTTCAGTACTTAGAGACAGCAGCTCACTGGAGGAGGTGTCTTTGCTCTTGCTCTGGTTATGCTTCGGTGTCTCTTTGGAGCTGAGCTTGGCTGAGTGCTTGGTTATGCAATGAGTAGGTGCATTGGTGGTGCTGGATGGTGATTTTCCTGAAAACAGATGTCTGAAATGATGTGGCACTCATGTAGTACAGGTGGAAATTCTTGAACTGCAGTTCTTAGTAAATGTTTTCAGTTTAGTACTCTTACCAGCCCCACTGCCTGGCTCATCTTGGAAGGGGTAGCCCCCACCCCCTTCCCCAACATGTTTTCTTTTCTGGGGTGCAATTATAGAAAGAGAGACTGAAATGGCTAATGGAAGGAGGGAAATCTTGTCAACATTTCTCTGAGGAAGTACAGCAGTGAAACAAAGCTTTGTTATGCCATTTTTGAAACTGTTTGGGTGGAGAGATGAGAAAGCCTTCTCCTGTATAAAATTTCAGCTCCTCTGGAAATAAGCTCTTATAACATCAAGTAAAGAGTGAACTAATAAAATTGTTTCCTCCCTCTCATCCCAGAGCCTGCTGAAAAATATGTTACTATTTCAATTCTTCTTTAAGTATGAGTGGTTTGTTGCCTATCTGCTGTTGTCTGTAAGACTCATATTATATTGTAGTTACTTGGGGGCATAGAATATGCAAAGTTTGTTAAATGTAATGCTTGCAAAGGTCCAGTGCTCTTTTCCATCTGTGTGACTGTGGGACTCTGCTTGCTGTATTATTTCTCCAAGAGAGAAAAGGCACAAAAGGGAAGGCAGCTGTGCCCTGTGTACCTTTGCTGTCCTGTGTACTTTTTCTGGCAGGCTGGAGTTTCTGTAGATTAGTGACACTTGGCCAGAAGAATCAAAGTCAGGAAATGGACATATGATGTTCACTTCTTTGGGATTTAGGATTTTTTAGAAAGGATCATAAATTGCAGTAGTTGGAAGCATCAGAATGAAGAGCAAGATGATGTCAAATTGGACCAAATGGCAGCTTAATTTTATATGAATCCACCGATAAATGCAAAAGACTCATCTATGCCAGTCACAGGAATTCTGTAAAACAAGGATGAATTTGACTAAGCTGTGTCCCTTTTTTGAAAGTGACCAGATTATAAACACCATTGCAAACACTCGTACTTACTTGAGATCGGGGTCTTAGAGTTAACCAAATCAGAAGCCATCAGGCTGGCAGATTTTTATTTAAATACCTCTATGCAAAATCAATGTTATCAGTCTATTTCTTTGCAAGACAGTTGCTTTGGACGTCAGATCTCTATTGTGTCACGTGAATTTTTATAATATCACTGGTAATGCAGGTTTTGAATATTGTGTACTCCTTTGTCATGTTTGCAGGACTTCTCACTAATGGCCAATCTAAAGGATTAGGACCAGCATCAGAACAGCTGGAGAATGAGAAGGACGATGCATCGCAAGTGTCCTCGACAAGCAACGATGTTAGTTCTTCAGATTTTGAAGAAGGGCCCTCAAGGAAAAGGTCAGTAGTGCATTATGATTAAAGTAGAGCCTTTCTGCTTTGTCTCTTAAGAGTGCTGCATTATGTTATCAGTAGTTTGTGGTTGCACCTACTGCCCTGCCATAAACAGACGTTGCAGCATGGATTAATTCTATGAACAGCAAAGATATAGCAAACTTTGCTTCACCCATTGGTGTAGATGGTTCTCGTTGCTGTTTTGGAAAGCTTGGAAAAGCAGTTGTTATTTTACAGTGGGTGAATGCTAATTTAAATGCCTTAAGACTCTCTCCTCTCCTGGCATTTGCCTCTCAGGCCATGTCAATATGTATGTGTGTGCAATTTCAAGGAAAGCATCACTAAAGTAGTTACTGTTACTGTTAGTATTTTTAATATTTGGTGAATGAAACCTTTTAAAGTTAAAAAGAGGAAAGGACAAAACAGATGCTTCTGAGAAGAGCAACTGCATAGTAAGGGAGTGTGGTAGGTATCGGTTGCAAAGGACTGCTTTGAGATACTGCTGCAGCAACCTGCCTCCTCTTTCCTAGAAGTCACTGAATGTGTAAAATGTGGGTTAAAATCATAGACCTCAAGCCAATCTATTATAGAAAATATGCTGAGAATGCAGGCGGCTGGGAGTTGTCCTCTCTGTGAAGTAAGAACGAAAACAGGCTGTCTAAAAATGCCATTTAAAAGACAGAAACAGAAATGCTTCCTCAACGATTTTTCTCCACACTTCTTGCATCCTAATTCCAAGCCAAAACAAACCATATAGTTATAATAATAATAACAACAACAACAACAGGTTTTTTCAAACAAAAGAAGTATTCCTGTTTTCTGTATGACTTTATAATTCCACTGAGTAGCCCGATGGGGTGAGGAGACTGGTGCTTTCCTGGACACCCTCCTGTGCTTGTTTCACCGTTTCCTGTCCCTGGTCCCCACAATCTTTGCTGTGCACCCAAGCAACAAACTGAAACTCTAACAAATGTGCCCACTTAGCTCATCAGGCTAAAAATTCTGTTATCTTCCATACTGGCAGAAATTTTGCAAGGCTTCTTGCATCCTGCTGCTGGTCAGGGCAAAGATATTTATGTGCTGATTTTGGGCTTTATGAGATACAGTGGAGGATTGAAAATTATTTCTACTGAGCTAATTAGGGGACATCTACTGTTGGTGTGATCCTGGGACAGCGTGGTCATTATTTCACAGCCAACCTGTTGCTTGCACGTTATCTTAAGGAATTTCTGCTTCCCTCTGTGCTTAGTTTGTCTCCTCATTCCTCAGCTGTGCTGGCATAATGGCTTGCAGGGTCACACTGTGAATAGTTTCAAGAAGCTGGTTAGGATTAAAAATAATAGCAAGAAGAAAATGAATTGAGGCCTTTTGCCAGGTTTCTTCATTGTTAGCCTGAGTAAGTCTTTTATCTCTTGTTCAGAGTATGGTTGTAGGAGCAGCTGCCAGTGCAAGCAAGGGGACATCCCCTTCCTCCCTTGGAGCTGGCAAGAGGGCTTGTCCCTTACACTGTACGTGCTTCTGGTGCCCTGCACAGCCCAGCTTCAGAAATGAGTGGGATTTCTACACCACCAGTCTCCAGAAACTGCACTTGAGTACTCTGGGTGAAAAATTATTTGAAGAATATTTGGTAGGTTTGGGCTGAGGGAATTCAGACCCTTGAGAGGCAGATAGGTGGTTCAGGCATAATAATAGGGAACTCAGTGCTTTTGGTACTTTTCAGGTTAAAAACAACAACAAAATAACCCAGCCCCAACACAGACCCAAGATGAAAACTTTCTCTGGCTTTCATGGAAGGCAAGGCATCATTTCACTACTTTTCAAAGCATCGTGAACCGTTGAGAGAATAGTACGGTTGTTACTTCAGTTGCAGTGAAGGAGACTGTTCTTGTTTTGTTTCCATTTACACCCAATACAGACTTTTACCTTTTTCTTTTCTGCTCTGAGCTTCCTCTTTGCAGACATATCTTTTCTGGGTATCTTCTCTTCAACTGTACTGGAGCACGTTGAGTGTTTTTACATCATCTTCTTGTTTCCTTTAAAGCTTTTTGTTTTGTTTAGTTAAATATGCAATGTTTCTTCAGTCCAGGTCATCTTGCAATTCCAGGAAGAGTTGTATCAGAAATATTGGGTAAACAAAGGACATGCAGGAAGATGATGAGGAGGCATATGGGACTGAAGTGGAATCTGTGGGTTGACTGCCTCAGCTTACCAAGTTTTGAGAAGTTGCGTCCTCCTTGTCTTCTCCCAGGGTTTATCCAAATCAAACTTTTCAGTTGTCTGTTCAGCTGTGTGTGTAACTAATGACACTCTTGTAATAAAATACACCTTTAAAGAGTGTAGCTTTAGCAATGTACTCTGAACCATTATATGTAAGTTACTATTTTTTTCTTCATTTCTCTTTTTGTGGGGTTTTGTTGGGGTTTTTGATTTTTTTGGTGTATGGCAGGAATGGTCTTTTGGAAACTTGAACCTGGCATCTTCTGGAGGAGTAGGTCACCTGTATTTCACACTCATGATGGAAACAGAATGCTAAGTAAATAAGCACTCTGGGAATAAGTAAATAAGGGAATCTGTTGTAAAGGGCTCCACTTTCTTTAGTAGTTTAAGACTCTGGTTTGACCTTTCAATTCTTCAGTGTAATGGCAGGCTGGCACTGTGGAGGCAATCTTTTCCTAGTTTCTTCTTCCCACCTCTTCCCAGCTGCTGTATCTGGTGGCCTTCTCGTCCCCTGTCCATCAGTTCAGGGACAAATTGGGGAGCATTTCCTCCCCCTGCCTAGAGCAGGTCATCTTATATAAAGGGCATAGGGATTCATGCATGTGTGCAGCATGTTTGTGGTTTTAGTTTGCATTTATAGTTGATCCAAACTCCTCCAGTTTCAGAGACAAGTTGCACAAGAGCCTGGATAAACAGCAAGTGTAAATTCTTCTAGCAAGCTGACTGGAGGGTGAATTGGATAGCAGTTAACATTGCCTTATGGTCTCACTATCCCTTTTGGTGCCAGCTATCCCCGTTGTAGCTGTCCCTTGGGTCCAAACTAGGTAGTTGATGTTCCCAGTGAGTTACTGGACTCAGGTGTAGATATATGGGTGCTGGCAGGCATCTGTGGGGGAGGTAAATCCCTACCAGCCTGGCTGTGGACCAGTGAAGAGATCACTGACAAGTATTCCTTATTTCACATATGTATGCCAAGCAGAATAATACATCAGTCGACCCTCCAGCTGAGCACAGCTTAAGGTTTATCACATCTATTTTTTTTTTCCAGTTTCAACCCCTTTTCTAGTAACATAGCTTGATTGAAGAGCCATAAATAGAGAATTGTGGTGGAAGGAAAGAGATGGCTGTTAGGGTGAAGGTATGCAGATTTAATCTAATACTGCAGATTGTGTTCGGAAACTCACTTAGATACTTTGATGGAGCAGGATTTTGGAATGCGCTGGCCTGTCACTGTTAGGCTTCAAATGGTTCCAACTAGTCAGTGTGTAGTCAGTAATTAACACCTTTGCTCTCTGGGGACTGGAGGAAGCTTCTTACACGACCAAGTTTGCATCTGATGCGAAAATTCCCATCTTTGTTTCTTTTTACACGTCTTATTTTATATTGAAACAATATTCTGGAACAGTTCTAAAAGTCTGCAGCCCGCCTTTTGTGGTGCAGATTTCAGCTGGTGGTGGTGGTAAAGAGGAAAAGGAGTACATGTACAGCTTTGCCCCTTTGCAGCATCCAGATAAGTCCAAAACTGCAAGCCCTTCTTACAGAGTAAATGGAGTTTAGGGGAGGATTGGCAGTGGCAGTATTGGCAAGCTTAGTGCTTCAAAATACTTAGAAGTATTTGAGTTTACACTCAAAAGGATGGAAAATGCTCACTTTGATCTGAGCTGTGTGTATTACCAGTGGCCAGGTCTGAGGGGAAGCAGCAGGATAACCCTAAGAAGAAAATACTTCTTTCAGCCAGTGAAGGTGAAAAGTGCCAGTGTTATCCTAACATGTGGCAAAAGCCAAGCACTCAAGTGTTGCTACACTGAAATCTACTGTGCAATGGGTTGCTGTCTAGTTGCCATGTAAATGAGAGAAGTTGCTGGTTTGTTCAATGCTTTGGGGAGAGATGCACAAAGCTGTTGGTATATGGGCTTGATAAACTATCAGATCAGCTGGTCTTCACCATGTAGAGATCATACATTTTTCAAAACCTGTGAACGAAAAGTTACTGCTGAAGGAGAAGTGTAGCTTCCATGTAGCTGCATGTTTTTGTTGTGAATCTCCAGTTTCCAACTATGATTCTCAGCTGAGAAAATCAATAGGTAACTGGCCAAAGGCGTTTGGTCTCTGTGCTGGATGCTCGTACGTTTTTAAGGGCAGCTCTAAGGACTGCAGCCATTGGGAATTAATGACGGAGACAGCTGTATGCTTTCTTGCAACAAGTTGCCCGCCTTACCCAGGAAGAAACATGCAGAGCAGGCTTCATATGGCAGTATGTTGATCTTTGGTGATCATAGGTTGTTGCTTACTTCCTGTTACTGATCAGGTGGCTACTCATTTACATGGCCCCCTTCCCAGAAATTCACTCAGGGGATTGCCAAATGCACAACTGCATTTATCTTTTATTGTAAAGATGTCTTAATAGAGGCCTGTGAGAAGTGGGAGGAGGCTGACTGATTTTGATAACTTTTAAGCTTTAAATTGGGTGGGTTTTTTAAGTTTAATGTTAAAATATTCTCTCTGTTAAGGGGAAGAAAGACATTGGTTTAGTTTAGGAAAAATGAGGATTGGAGAAATTTCCCCTCTTGCAGTAGCAAAAGAGTGGATGGACATTGCCCACTGGTCCAAGGCTGTGCAGAGAGAGCTCCTGGGAGAAGATTCTTTGTCCAGTTCTGCTGCAGGGAAGGTTGTTGGCTGCAGGAGAAAGGAACAACCCACTGGGGAGTAGTAGTGTTTTAAGCTGCCACAGCTAGATTGGCCAGAATTTGCTTATTAGGAACCTTCTGAGGCCTTTAATTAATACAGCAGCTTTCTGCTAACGGTCTCAAGCATGTGACAGTCAAAAGTGTGATTGTGCACTACAGCAAGGCCAACCCATGGGATGTGCTCCTGCTCCTTGCCTTGTGGTGGCTCCCTGCTGCCTGCTCCTTTTTCCTGTTTGTCTTTTTAAAATTTTATTTTTAGATGCCAGTTTAACTCCCTGAACTGGCTCATTGTGGAGCAACATGAGGGCTAAGGCTTGTCAAAGGAAAAGGTGGTGGTATGTGTCCAAGGAGGGAGAAACAAGCATGCTGATCTCCCTTGGCTGGTGCCTGCACAGCTGCTAGGCTGGCAGAGCTGTTTTGCACCCTCAGCACAAAAAAAAGCTAATCAAGGGTAGGCAAGCTTTTGCATATTAGGCAAGCTGCTAATTTAAGTGGTTTCTTTTAGTGATATATCCTTTTCAACTTGATTTGCAAAGGACTTTCTTGCAGTAGAGCTGTCAAAGGTTGAGGGGACTTGGGGATTTTTTTCCCCTCTTTTTTTTTTCTTTTTCTTTTTTGTCAAATTGTTTTTATAGTTAATAATGAATAGTCTCTTTAGCACTAGACTTAGCACCTTTCATGCAAGATGTAAAACAAGGTCAATCCTGTTCCCACATTTGTAAGTTTGTGACGGATTTCTGCTTGGTATTGTAGGTGATGGAGAGAGCAGTGTATTATGACTTGGGTGTGAAAGCAGGAGACTGCTCATAATATCAAAGTGTTTTTCCAGGACTTTTTCAGTGAATAGTCTTTTCACTAATTGGAGCACTATGTAATGTATTTGTGTTCAGCTGTTGCCTGCTACAACACAATGTAAGCCCACTTATCAACCAGGTGCTTCTGTTATTTTTTTCTAATTTCAGTAGGCAGTGCAAATCTTCACTAGTTGTTTGCTTATGAAGAACTGCATTAATCCACAATAAAACCAAAATGGCAATAAGATTTATATATAATAATTTTTTCTTTAAGCCTCCCCCCTCCCCTTCTGGAAATGCTGATATGATTGGAATATATTTTTAGTGCTGCACATTTATATTTAAATAACAAGCTTTATAAACAAAGCAATAATAGTCCATTGGAGTGGATTTGTAGAGAAATAGTAAAAAGACAGAATACCTGCTTTATAATGCAAGTCAAGAAGATCATTGTATGTAGTTTGAAAAGGAAGAAATCGGGTGATTAATGTTCTTTCACTATTTTCATAAGGAACAAACAGAAGTTGTGACACGAATTCTTCTATCTGAAATGCAAAGATATAACAAGGTGCAACAATCTGGGAACACTTGAACTTTGTGGGTAGGCAGCTATGTAAACAACTTGTTTGAGTAGTGATTTAATAATTATGAAGGTATGATTTTTAGCAAGCTGGGAAGTGTTATGCCGTGTCCAATTCAAACTTGCTTGTTCTCACCTGCCACCATCTTTTCAGAAGTCAGAGTTGCTGTGAAGTTTCTTCATGACCTCAAGTTCAGACTCGTTCACTGAGGGATCAAGGAAGCTTGGGATAGGTGCAGTTACTTCTGTCGTTGTGTGTATGGCCAGCACTCCTTCAGCTGCCTGATAACTCATCCCTAACTGTGATTCACATAATTTATGTCTCACCCCTGTGTGTGACGGGCCAGATGTTGATTGCTTTAATACCAGGGAGAGGTCACTCTAAACTGATGTACAAAATAGTTTGAAAAGACACGTTTTTCAGGCAAATTTGTTTGCCATTGTGAAAGTAATTATTTTAATGCAAATAAGCCATTGTCTATATAAGACTCTAGGCTGATGTTTGGGCTGACATAACTCTTTGCTACATCTGGTGTTGTCCTATGTGCTGTGTAAAGATAATGATGCTGAAAAAAGAGAGCACCATTCCAATATTTTAAAGTGGAAGTGTGTCCTAATATACTGAGTTTTAAGAATATTGGTGGTGGGTTGTTATGTTTTGTTTTGGGTTTGTTAGTTTGGTTGGATTTTTTTCATCTTTATAAGTATTTGAAGATTGTATTCATACTCTATGCTGTTTTGGCATACACTGAACTATAGAAAATCCTGTTCTGTAATTATTCCTGTGGCTTATATGGACAATGTGAGAGTGATGGGAACATATTGTCAACATGTTCATTGCAAATGACAGCGTGAATGTGGGCTACTGCTGATCCACCAAAACTGACAGCAGTGTGGGTATTAGTGTTGTTATGGGTCAGATTAAGATTCCAGGTGAGGATGTGGGTCTTGAGACTCCCAGGTGAATAACAGAAGCCTGGAGTTGTGTGATTACTGCTCAGAAATAGGTCAGTCCGTGCCACCAGCATCTCAGTTTGGGACTTGTAGGAGTTTCCTAAGTCTGAACTGCATTTGAAAAGTATAAACCACTGTATTGTAAAAATCTGCTCTAGAATTTTATCAGGTCTCTGGTATTGATAGAAAAATCACAACAATTTTACATATATCACCTATCTTATGCTGGTATAGTGCTTTTTTTTTCCTCTTTTTCCATTTTTGTGTCCAGTAGCACAGAATTTCCTGAGGGAAACAAACTGGGTTTTTTTACTTAACCTGAACATTTGTATATTTGGGGTTTTAGCAGTATGTTTATTGTTAAATAATTTGTACAGTAATGGCCATGTCATCAGCATGTTTTGATTTTATGCTTTTTTTCTTTGCTTTTCTCTCTTGGTATTTGTTCTTGGCTCTGATTAAATAAACTGAAGCTTAAGGGACCCTTGGCCATGTGGAAAATTATTTGGAAGTTTCTCCTTTTTTTCCAGTTATATCATAGCCTATTTTCTCTGGTAGCATCCTTCTTTCAGCTTTCAGATGAGTTCTCCCCTGAGTTTCATAGTTGTAGTTACTATGGAGATATCTGTCCATTCTTCGCCTTCTCCTCCCTTGCCCTCCTCCTTTCCTGGAGCTCCTGCAGCTGTTATTTATCTTTTCAATAAAGTAAGTAGACTTTGTACAGATTTTGTTTCTAATATCTCTTCTCTTGCAACATGTCATTTGCCTGTAATGCTTTCATTTTCATGAAATCCTGTAGGTATTTGTTTATATGGACAAAAAATTTGGGATATGAGTAGAGAGTTAGGAGGTCCCTAGTTAAAAGCATTACTCGTGGAGCTATTATCTGATTTGATCTTTCTTCACAGTTGAAGAGCTGTTCATTGAAGTCATAATTCTGTAAAATGAATTAACTGGGAACATGTGTGTGTATGTATGCTGAGTGTCAAGGACAGCTTTTAGAATTTATTTATTTTAAATGGCAGCTTTTGGAATTTAATATAAACATATTCTGGTGCAAGTTAAAATTTCTCGGTGAAGAAATGAAAACTTGAGACAACACATCGTTAGCCTTTTAAGTCTGAGAGACTTTTCTTTGCACCTCATCATAATTTTGATAGCTCTTTATATACAGCTTTATATATTCCAGCTTAGCAGAGAAACACGGATGTTTGAGTAGTCAGCTATTTTGCAGTAGATATTTTCCTTTGCATGTGTGCTGTTGTATTTTTAAACCCCTTTGCTTGGGGGAGCATTGTTTCACTTGGTGTCTGTGGTTTGATATCATTGCTTTGCTCAGTGATGTAGATTTGAAATGTGCTTTCCAGCCAGGAAGTTCCACCACAAGTGCCTGTCTGAGCAGACATCCCACCTGGAAAGCCAGTGCAGTTGCACTGCTCTTTTGATGGATGTGTTTCTTCGGTAGCTGCATCTCCAGAGGTTTTTCCCCTCCTCCTCTAGAGCCATCTTGCTCTACGTGATTATTACAATTTTACACTGTTTTCCTTTGGCCTGCTAAGCCCTTTGCACTGTCACCTGTGGCTTTGCACAGTCAGGAGCCTGCTGAGGAGATCCTCTGTTTCACAGCTGCATAAATACCCTACCTTGGGCTGTTGGTCAGATAATGCACATCTCTTTGCCTCCCATGGAGAGTTTTGGATGGAAATTGCAGCCTAAAAGCCTGCCATGCAGCCAAGTAATACATGTATCATATAAGAAGGTGTGTCCTTCCCCTGACCCCATTTGTGCTGGGTCTGGCATGGTTTGTCACCTGGCCAAAGCAAAAGTAGGTGGTTTTCTGCTGGGTTTGTGGAACTGGCATTCAACAGCTCTCCTGGGCACCACAGGGAGCACAGCAGAGGTGGCTGTGGGGAAAAAGATGAACAGGACCAACATCAGTCCCTCTGGGGGGTGGCTGGGTGCCCTGATCAAGTCAGCCCTCCAGGATAGCATTGCTCTCGGTTTTATTCTTAGAGAGCAAGCAGTGAATGGCATCTCATTTGGTCATTCCTATTCCTCAAGAGGCAAGGGAGAGTCTCTGAAACCGTATACTTTGTGTCTCCTCTACTCTTTTGTTATACTTTAGATTATTCCTGACCCCCTGACAATTTGTTCTGCAAGTTGTCAACCAAAATGTGCATTTTAAAACAAATTACTCTAAAATTTTAATCAACTCTTTTTTTAGAAGGGAGTCTCATGTATTTCTTTTGCATACGTCTAGTTTGCTGTTAAAGTAAGCAGCTGGGACTTTCTTGATTACTTCTATTTTTAGTGGCATCTTCTTTACACCTGCACATTGAAAATCATGACATTTTCTAATAGAGAATGAGAAATCTTTCAGCCTCCATGATTCTTATGTCAGAAGCCTGAAATCAAGCTGGCCCTCTAATAGCAGTATCTTGGTTAGAAAAATTGGCCACTGTTGATTTTCCTTGAAAGTTAGTTCATCCCACCTGGTTGATTTGTAACAAAGCAAGACAAACGAGGTGTGGCACAATTTCTGAGATCCTCACTTTTATGTCTCTAGGCTTATGAAATCCTCTCATTACCTGAAAATTAGATTTCAAGTATAAAGTAATACCTAGGCAATTGTTACCATGCAATCAAGGTTTGATTTTTACCCAATTTATTTCCTTTCTGTTGCAATGAAATCCTGTTGTTAAATTCAGTTGTGATACATGTGCTATAGGCCATCCCAGATTAAGAGTATTTAATTGCTTCCAGTTTCCAGATGGACTGCAAAATAAACTTTAAAGGTGAATCAGATAAGAAATGGAAAAAGAGGGGAGATAGCATTTGAGTAAAGGTCACACTCTTCTTATCAGAAGAATCAATTGAAGTAATTCAGAAAAAAGACCCCACATGAAAAAAGTTTGGGTTTTTCTTGAAGCTTTTGGTTGCAGGACCCTACTAAAACATAAATTCAAACATTTATTCTTCTTTGGGCAGTAAAACCCACAGTATCTCTAAGTACCAGGCAGCCTTGTGTTCAAATTCTTGCCATACTGGGTGGCCTTGCACAGCACCTAATTGCTCTGTGTCTCTTCCATCTTCAAGTTTAATTGACAGAGTTTTAAGCAGTTAAAGATTGGAGTAATAGTTTTTTATTGTTTTCAAGGGCAAAGTATAAGTAAATTATATTCGTTATATCTGTTTTGTATATGTGTCTGTTTTTGGCTTTATTTATTGCTCTTCTTTTTTCTGATATTAAATTAACATAGCTATCCATAAATAAACAAAAATAAATTCTCTCCCTGAAGGAGGATTTTGAGAGTGCTATATCACTGCATTCAAATCCATTTTTAAATAACTAGAGTTAATTCCTGCATCCACTGAAAGTGCTTATTTATTATTGATTTCAGTGGATTGGACATTTCCCTAAGATATCTGCAGGCTGAAGAATGCTGTAAATTAAGTGCCTCTGGTTTTGACTGCACTTGGAGTAGCCCTTCAAAGAATCTTGTTTATTTTCTTTTTCAATTATCTTACTCTGTGTAAGCCTGCTGGAGTTTTACACCACAGAATGAGCCACCAGAAAGTGAGGCCGTGTACCCTCTGCCGTGTATTTCTCCAGGCTCTTACCCGACCTGTGTCATCTTGCTGCCTCTGCTCAAGGTGGTCAGTGTGAAGTTAGAAATTGTTCATTGACTGGATGGGTGCATGCCTGGGTTTCACACTTCTTGGGTGCTGGGTTATTTTAGTGGCAGAGAAGGGTGTCCACCCACAGGATTGTTTGTTTGAAGCCTTTTGTACAGAGTCTGCGTTGGAGGTCCTGTGTTTCATCATTTGCCCCAAAGCTGTAGCTGTGCAGGGTTACTAATTCAGCAGGTCTACAAGGAGTATATGCCATCCATAGTAAAAATGGAATAATCTCTCCTTTATGCTTTTTTCTAGTATTATGGGGTAATTTACTGAAAATATCTCAGTATTTTATGACAAAAGTAACCCATTGTATCCTAAGCCATGCTGTGTTCCTCTTATTTCAAGTCATAGAAACTTCTCAATATGGAACTTTACTCCAAATTACGGTCACTATTTGCAGCTTCTTAGTTGGCATCTTTTTGAGCACTGGTTCCCAACCCCTTATTTTGAAACTGCTCAGTTTCAGGAAACTTAGCTGCTGTAGCTGTTTGGGGGGGGTGTGTGTGTGTGTGATTCCATGGTGTTACCTGCTGTCTTCAGTTCAAAGCTTCAGATTGATTTGTTTCTCTATCAGGTTTTTACGTGCCATTCAAAGCCCTCTGCCAGCCTGTGGATGCAGCTGTATGCTAATTTTCCAGTTTCAACAAAACACTCCTAGGTCACTGCTGAAGTACTTGGTCTTCTTGATACAGAGGGAGGAAGTTTCTGGGCTGAAGTGGGTGAGAAAGGCAGGGTCTGGGCCTGTTGCTGTTTCTTGTTTCTTCTCAGCTGTGGGAGATGAAGATTCTTTTCCTGAGCCAGAGCTCTGATGTTAGAAATGCAGCTCTGTCACATCATTATTTCTGATTTTTAACATGAAAAAGGCAAGTTGAAAGGGAATTTGTTACAACTTCTTGTTACTCTGTCTTCTAAAAGGAAGTGTGAATGTAATCTTCACATACCGTATCTTCATATAACGATTTCTTAAGGCCCTTTGGTCTGAAGTAGTGTTTGACATGAGGACAGGCAACAATATTTCAGTATCTGGGCAGATTTCCAGACCCTGATTGCGCTTGTTCTGACCTATCCTTTCCTCTGGGTGTTCTTTTTCCCCAAGACTTCTTAATGCTCAGAGGGGACATGTCTTTTAGAGCTTGACATTCCCAGCTTAAAAAGCAAACTAACAAAAACTCCTTTAAGTGGAGGCCGGAGGAAACACACACATATTCAGGAATATTTTTTTTCCTATTTCAAATAGAATACCCTGTTGAGTTAGACACCTTTCTTGGTGGGGAGAGGGGAGGGCGTAATTATGGGGAGCATTCTAGCAAGATGCTTCCAGGAAGTGGATCAAGAATGCAGGTGTTGAAGATGTAGGGCAGTGTTATTCATGATTCCAAATAAAATATAGGAAAAAGAAAGTCTTCTTTTGCCTTCCTGGATACCCCACACCCCTCCCACCCCAGTAACTAGTAAGGGTAGCAAAATCCCTCTTCGCTTTTCTCACTCAGGTTCTTCTTTTTAATGGGGTATGAAGAACGTTCTGCTTTTCTGAGGTAACCTCTTCTGTTGGTTTGCTGATTTTTGTATGAAAAGCACTGAACCCTTTAGTCCTTAAAATAGAAATCCACTTTCTGTTTGTGCTCCTCTCTGTACTTGTTTAGTAATCATTAGTCAGTCCAGGATGCATGAATTAGTTGTTGACTTTTCTGCTTTGTTTTCTTCCTTGTTTGTTCCATACTCTGCTGTTTCTTTGGACCATCCCAACCTTTTCTACTGAAGTGTTTTTCTGCTAGGTTTTATTCAACAGAATCTGCATGGTTTCCCAATATGAGCCTTAATGAAAACAAATGTTTACGGCATTTCCTGGGCATTAGGTGAGCTGCTATCTTTAATTACGAAGGGCTTGGAGATGGAGGAGGAAACTCACTTATTGGCAACAAAGGGCCCTAGGACTGTTTGTGCTTGGCTCATTCATCTCTCTCTGCTTCTCAGACAAGTGAGACTTTCTAAGCATTTGAATACAGTTTATTCTATCAGCTTAAAAAGAACAAAACAAAACCTGTCTCTTACATTGCTTAAATACCTATTAACCCTATGAATAGAATACTAATTTCAGTGGTTCTGTATAATGAACTCTAAATTTCTGAGTCATGTCAGCCATGGAACCTCTTAAAGAGGACGTGGAAAACCCCACAAAAAAACCCTAATGTCAGTCTCAGTTCCTTAATTATTTTAATGAGCGTAGAAATGAAAAGCTCCAAAGCATTGTGTCACAGTGGTTATTTTCCAGATTGGCTATAACAGGGAGGATTTATGATGATTTTGGTCTACATTACTGGGGTGGATGAAACTCAGAGCAAGAAGGTCTGAGTACTGGCAATACTCAGTGCCTGCAGCACACCTGATCAGCTGACAAGCCCTTGAAAGTTCTTAAGTGGGATGAGATACAAGATTAGATGGGGGTTTTGTGTTTTTTCTTTTTGCCCTCCCCATCCTCCATATGAATGCCAGCACATATAAATCATGGTGCTTAGCTGGTGCAGAATGTGTGTGTCGCAGTGCAGAGCAGTGCTCTACCAGCTCGATAGGAAGGCAGAAGTGATATCTGAGGTGCCTTTGTGAGAGTCCTTTACCTCTGGATGGGTGTTGCTTTGAGTTCCTGTGGATTTTAATTAGGCAACACAGTGATGCTGGGCACTACCTGCATTTCAAAACATGAATGTCACTTGAATGTCATTTATTCTTCCTTTTAATACACCTACAAGCAACTTGGTGCTGCTGCACAGTCCCCGTAGAAGAGGCTGCTGAGCGCACAGTGACAGCTTGTGTGCTCCCCGTGCATCACAGAAAGGGCTCCGCTCATTCCTCTGGAAAATGTTGTTATATAATGGAGCACAGTGCTTTGCCATGTCTGCTGGGGGATTGCCCCTCTGTTAGGAGGGCTGCATTGTCAAGTTGGGTGTTTTAAGGATAGCATTCAGTGTTACTTAATGATATGTGAAATGTAACATAATGCATTTATCACTGCTTTAAATTTTCTGGCCTCACACATCGAACATTCCCACAGTGTGAGCTTCATTTTCTCCTTAGACTGTATTAATTGTACTATTGGCAAATGTGTTCATTTATACTAGGGAGAGAAAAATAAAGGCAGGGAACCTTGAGAAATGCCAGCTAATAACAAATAAGACAGTTGTGTTTTCTAATAAACAATGAACATAGTAAAACTGGTGATGATACAGTCATCTTGTGTTATTGATGAAAACAAACTGCTTACTGACATCTGCAGCAACCAGCCCTTGAGTGGTGGTATCCCAGAGCCCCCCAGTGCCATGTGTTAGGCAGAATTTCTGGAATTCAGAGTGTGAGACTTTCAGGTTTTGAAGGGATTTGATTTGTTTTGTTTCCCCCCTCAGGCTTTATTTTTTCTTCCAGATTTATATTACATATACAGTAGGAAATATAAATAAGATAAACATAACAAATAGTATAATTAAGAATAAGGGAATAGCTGCTCTTTTCTTGGAGATGGTATGAAAAGCCATAGGTATTTCTTTTGGACAGCTGACTACTTTAGCCTTCTAAAGTCCCTGCTGTTAACAGTTACAATCCATCAGTTCTGCTCTGGAATAGCATTTCACAGGCTGCAGACTCTTCACTGCTTCTCCTGAAGAATTCCTTCTCTCTGCTGCATCCCACTACCTGATACAGAAATGACATATTTCTGCAGGTTATGAACATCCTCTGCTTCATGAGCAAATTCATTTGAGTACCATAGCTTCTGCATCAAGTTGCTTTTAGCATGAGGAAACTTGTGTTCAGCACACTGCAGCTAAGTTCACATTTAGCGGCTGTAACCCTGCTGTATTATAAAGCTGATTTATTAAATTTTCCTATTTATACTGCTACTTTTACAGTATTTGTAGACTGATAGGTTTGGGTTTTTTCTCCCCCCCCCAGGAGTTGTTTCTGAGATTCTGTAAATGGAGGTGCCATAGTTTTTATTCGTATTTCTTGTCTAGAAACATGTAAGTCAAGGGAGAGGAGAGTACCACCTTGTTCTGTAGTAGAATTCAAGTGATTCATTTAAATAATGATAAACCCTAACTTCTGACGTATCTCACTTTTCATGTCATCTGTCTAGATGGGGGAGGTTGATGTTCTGGGTCAGCTGTAGCTGTTCCAGAGGCAGTGCCTTGAGCATGATTTTCCTTCACTGAGTGGAATGCAGAACATTGAAACCTTGCCAAGAAATACTTTTCGAGAATTCCCTGTTATCTGCTGAGAGAGGGGTGTAGAGGAAGAGCTGCCCGGACTTGTTGCTCATTCCCTATGACCCAGGGAACCTCATGGGCATTGTGGTGGGGTTTCACACCACAGATCATCTCTGCTGCTTTTGGCTTGTAGAAGATTATAATGCTCACTATCCTTCTTTTTTTCCCCCTGCTTCTGGCTTTCCTTCCAAAACCTCCTTTCTTCAGGGAAATGATTGTATGTAATAATTGGCTGCTAAATCCTTCTAAAGGAACTGCTCAGTAAAACTGAGTAGTCATTAATTTGACACTCCAGTGCTGAGAGAGTATGTGAGCTACAACAGCTGCTTTGCTTTGCATCTGCACTTTGAGGGTGTTGGCATTCCACTGGATTCTTTTGGATTTAGAAAGTATTCCTTAAATGGCTAAAGCTGGAAATGGTCTGAAACTCTCAGTTCCCTTAGAACCATGTTTTTAGGTATTATGGTGTTTGGCTCACCAGTTTTGGTAGGATGGGTTCCTAAATCTGGAGGAGTGTTTCGTTTTGATTTTCGATTGCTTTTAAAGCTTTTTCTTTCCCCTGGGGGAAGGGGAAAGGTATGTAAAATGCAGTTAATTATGAGAGTTTATTATCTCATTAAATTATGAAATACTTTCTGCTAAGCTTATTATAGTAATCTGAAAATCAGCTATTCATATTTGTGATGTTTGTCTCCAATCATGGCTTTTCACTGCAGATAACATACATATGCATATGTGCATGCGTGTGTGCATGTATATGCATGTATAAAACATTGAATAAGTAAAACTTACCTGTATAGTTTAATTTTATTTAGCTTAAAGCATTGTTGACCACATCAGTCATGTCAGGCTGTTTAAGGTCATGCAGTGGCTATGAAAAGAGATACTGTTAGTGACCCAGTTATTTCTAGAGCATCTTCTGATCTTGCAGATGTGTGTAATGATGTATGGAGGAGCAGGAGCACTTTTGAAGCTGCCTGGCTGTGAGGAGTCCCTCATGGGTAGGGAGAGAGCCCTGGTGAACGCACAAAAATATAGATTAACATGTTTGGCAAAACTGTTACTTAGATTTTGAACCCTGTATGAGAACAAGGATGTCTCTGGTGTGGTTTTAATACTGCCCATATAGATCCAAAATGTGAAGTTGGAGTCATTACCTTTTCCAAAGTATAGAATTTGAATATTTGGAGATGGAATTGCAGTTTGAATTTCTTCTAAAGGCAAAATCTGCCTCTGTCTACAATAGGAAACCACCACAGAAAATAGCAGGTTGTGAGGTAGGTGGGCTGGAATCTGGTATAGCTTTAGAAGGGATTTTGGATTTACTGTTCCAAAATCATTCAAGTCTTAATAGTGGTGCTTTGCTGAGATTTTTAGATGGCTTATGTTAAGATAAATTAAGATGCAGCTTTTAAATTAATGAAGTTAAACTGGCACAAGAGGCTATATGGACAGGCTGTCTTTTTGATTTATCTGTCAACAAGGCACTGGTTTAACCTGCTCTTAACCCATAACAGTCCACGTGGATTTGAACTGATTTAACAAAACTTAAATTAAATTGGGGCAGTCTTGTGTTGCCAGCAAGGCCTCAGGAGAAGCATCTCTAGTTCTGCCTTTTGGCATTGTCTTCCCTTGGTAATGGTGTGATAAAAGATGCATTTATTTTATTTGTTGACTTTGTTGACTTAATTCTCACCTTCAAGCTATGAAGATTTCTTTAGTGCTAAGGGCAGTCACTCACAGAACCCGTTGTGGTTGCATTTGTTTGTTATTTTGAACAGTATCCCGAGCTACTGAACCCATATTTAATATAATTTTAAACCAAGAAAATACTAGAGGGGTTTGTGAAATCCTCCACATATTTGTTTACCAGTGGCTCAGTGGTTAGCTGGGTATGAAAAGGATTGCGTGTTTTATCAGATATCTGCAGTTTTCTAATCAGGCATGTTGTGGCTGCATTGCCATTCTCTCCTTAGTCATCTGGTCCTCACAGGATTTCCATTTTATTTTTGGGTGATGTCCACTTTGCCTGAACATACCAACAGCTCTTTGCATTCCCTCACAGTGTTTTGCTTTCTCTATTGATCCTGGCCTTATTGCCTGCTTTCTCTTGCTGCCCAAGTGTTCTTTCTAATTTCACTTCTTTCGTTCTTGGTGGAGTTTTGTGTGGCATTCTCACCAATTACCTTCCAAGTGCCCAGCCTTTGAGAACTAAGTGAACTGATGTCGAGTTCATCAAATGTTCCCCGGCAGTCCCAGCTGAAGTAATTGCCAATTTCTTGCCGCTCCTGTGTGGGAGCACTCTTGCCACAACCTTTTGTATGGCCATGTGGCAAATTGACCTCAGGCCCACATCTGATTCAGGCAGGTGTGGGTGTGCACATACTGTTTTTCATAGGATTTTAATCCTTCTGCTTGCCCTCTTTCAGTCAATGTCTAATTTCAGCTTGGAAAAGGGATACAAAAGTGATTTGCCTGAGGACTGCCAGTAAATCAGTAACCAAATATTGACTCAGTGCAGTTGAGGAGAGAAGGTGCCGGCAAGCATCCCAGGGTTTTGGGCGTTTTCGGACAGATTTACTGTGCTTAGTGACGAGAAGTTTCCTTGGTGAGTGGCCTCCTGTCCCCCAGAGCCAGAGCTGCAGGTGACAGGGCTGAGTGGATGCTACTGATTGACATTTGCTGTTTTGACTCCATTGGGGTTTGAGCGCCAGCTGTAGTGATAGGCAGGAACATCTCTCTTGAAAGGAGACTCTGAAAAACACAGATCTGGAAAGAAGTTTAAGCTTAGGCATTCAATCTGTTTTGGAGGATCAGGTTGCAGCTAAAACAAAGGCCCAGTGAGCTGCAAGGAGAGTGTTGGGGCTATCACGTTTGAGGCTGGTTGTCATGATTCACATTTGAGGGGAGATGTCAGAGGTGTGGAGCAGGCTGTACAAACACAGCAGGAACTACTTCAGTGGCATGTTGAGTTTGTAACATAATGCAGTCAGAGGAAGGAGGCACTTTGCTGCCTGTCACAGAGCAGGTTATCAGCAGGCTAAAATGGCTGAAGATGGTCTCCTCTTGAAGTGTGAAATTAGTTATTAGAGCCTGCTTAGACTAATGGAGATGTCTACTCAATGTGACCCTAGAGTTGTTTCAAGTGTGTGTTCCTGGAAGTTACAAGTGGTCTGCTCTTGAGGTCATGCCTTCACTCCTGCTGTCAGGTGTCCCCTCAGGCTGAGCACAGCTGATCAGTGGCAGGGCCTTGCAGCCACACCTCAGGGACATTTCCAAGACGAGCACAGTGCCAGCCAGTGGGCTTTGCCCATGGGGCACCTAGAAAGTGCTCACTGCACTTCTGTACAGTGTCACTGTCAGTATAGGCAGCATCTGGAATGCCACGCCCTCTTTTCTATTTAAATGTTTGTAAGGTGGAGCTTTGCTTGTGATGATACAGGGAAAAGTAGTGGGTGATCTGCTCGTGGGCGCAGAAGTGATGAAAATCAGACTTTTTCATTACTTCAAAAGAACTCTTCAAAAACCCCCAACATTATCAAGTAAAAAAGCCCACCCAAATTTATCTTCCTTGCTTGTCTTGGTGGAAACTAGGCTCCTTGTTGCAAAAGAGTTGACAGTGAAAGGCACACTGGCATTGCTGCCACGCATGTTTTCTGTTAAAATTTTACAGTTCAGTAACTAATGTGTTTCTCAGTCAGCTTAGGGTGATCTTAATGCGAGCTGCTACTGGAAAAGGCAGTCCTGTTCTTCCCTCTAGTGTGTTTTTGCCCCTCTTTTGTGCCAGCACAAGCACTTCTGTGCTTATGAAACCCAACCCAAAAAAGTAAAAAACCCAACCTATAAATTAATTTTCAGCTAGTCTGGCTTCCTCAACCAGCTAATTATAGGGTCTCAGGAGCTCTAGTGCTGGCATAAGCAGGAATGTGTGGATGGAGGTGAAGGGAAGAACATACACCACACCTTTTTTCTGCAGCAGCCTCTCTGAGATCAGTTTAAACCAAAGTGAACCCGCTCATTTAGAGTGGGAAGATGCAGGTGAGGCAGCAGTTGCTGCTCCAGAAGGGTGTGGTCCCACTCCCTGTGTCCTCCCCCTGCTTGGACTGTGCCTTCCCATTACGTCCTGGTCAGAGTGCACAATGGCATGCAGAACTAGAAGGAACATGATTTTCTCCTTCCACTGTCAGCAAGCTCTTAGTTTATCTGGGTTGTATCATCAAATGTCAGATTTCCTGCTGCTCACGTACTACTGTGTATCCTAAAGGTAAAATTAGGGTGGGTGTTAGGGAAGAAGCACTGATAAATCTCACTCCTCTGTGAACAAAGTCTTCTCAGAGGGACTGTATTTTTTCACTTCCCGGACAGATGCGTGGTGTGTGTACGCACAATTAGTGTGTGTCTGTGTGGGTTTTTTACTATGATTACCTGGTACTGAAATGAGCTTGATATGCACCATATATTTTTACTGGAGTCTCCAGGGGCAGGGGAATGTGACACGTGTGACAAGAAGCAAGAGAGTATCGAATACTTACTGCAGGTGAAGAAAGAGAGTCTGCAGGGAAGGCTATAGACTGTGGTGGCACAGGAATTGTTACCATAGTTTCCATTCATATCATTAGTTCCCAACTACTTTTTCTGGCATTCAGGAGAAAGAGAAAGACAGCGTGCTCTGGCAGTCCAGCCAGCCCCCTCTCACAGGATTTAGCATCTATGTAAAGAAGAGGTTCGAGGTGAATGGCCCCTTTCCTTTTCAGGCCAGTTTGACTGGTAGCAGGATGTGGCATGGCTTGAAAGAAGGCATGAACAGAGTTACTGGGACAATTGACTGCGTCTGCCTGATTGACTTGCAAGAATGGGCTGTTTGACTCCTGGGGAGGAAGCCTGGAGAGGGTCGTGGTTTGCTTCCAAGGGAAACTCAGTGCAAAAAATTACAATGATGAAGGAAAAGAGACCAAAAAGTAGAGACAGCACCTGCTAAAATTTGTATTTTATCTCCAGAGTTATATGAGAGTAGCATAGGTTTAACATGATGGAATTCAGAATTATGTAAGAATAGCATAAGATTAACATAATGGAATATACTGATTGTTATTTTTTGTTCCCTTTCCCTGATAGGTTGCTTGCAGGTTTCTGTTTAGTAATCCTTTTTAGCAAGACAGCAAACGTGACTGATGGGTGTTTTATGCAAAAGTGATCACTTTGCTGCTTATCAGAATAAAGTCTGTGCAGCAGATAGAGGATGTCTTGTGTCTCTCTTTTTTTCTTCTCACTGTGGGTCTAAAAGTTGTAGTTTTTACAAGAGAAATGTCAAGTTCCTGGTAATAGCCAGGTGGTAAAGGAGCCTTCTAAAGGCTGTCCCCATGGGAAGTTCAGATACATGGTTTCAGGTGTGGTTAAATTGCAAGGTGCAACCTCTGCAAGAGGTTAAAATGCCCACAACCTACTGACCATGCAACTTTTATCACTTCCTGCCAGTAGATGGAAAATTTTATTCAAATGCTAGGGATTAATGCAGGGCTTAATTGAACAGGAAGTTTCTCAGCCATTCAGATGATGGCTAAAATGATCCATACACTGTAATTTTTGACATTTCTGCCAGAAGTAATCTGTGGCTTTCTGGCTAGTGCAAGTTGCTTTTAGGGCAAAGGTGAACGATTGCTAGAGTTGAGGTACGTGTGTTTTTTTGATATTGGGAAACAAGAATGAAATGGTCTGTAAAACAATTTTTTTTTTTAAAGCACAGTTGCAGAGAAAAGGCTGTTCAAAGTGAAAAGAGAATTTTCCTTCAGTTGCGTGGCTTTGATCTTGCATCCTCTTGAGTTTTAGCAGCTGGTCAAATTACTAGGGAGGGAGCTGCTGATATATGTTTGGTATTATTTGGCATATCAGAGGGAAGAAAGAGCATCTCCGAATTGATCGGAGACCTGGAGTTTGGGTAGTGCCCAGACGTTGCATGAGTAAGGAAGTGGGAAGCTCTGTCATCTGAACCGTGCTGGTTTTGTTAAATGCCTCCTGCTTGGGAACTGGGAAGAGAACAGGTTTTGCAGATGTACCTCAGATGTCTGAGAACATTGAAAATAATACTAGAAGAATATTGAAGCTGCACGGTGTGTTGTGCTAGAAGTAGTTTTGACTTCTCTGTAATTAAATAGGGGGCAATGCTCAAGTTTTCTCAAAATGGGTAGGTTTTAACATTCTATAGACTGTCTTCTGTAGGGTGGGAAATTTTTTTGTAGGGGTCAAAAATGCTTTTGAAAATAATCCAAGCCTGTTGTAGATAAAAAAGTTTCCTGTAATTCCACACAGCAGCATGGTGTGTTGCAGAGCAGTGAAGTGGAAGGGGCGAACATTTTGTGCCCCTAGGTTTTCCCACACTGGCTTTACCTGAATATCAAAAGACTGTGAGGTTTGCTTCATTCTTCCGTCTTCAGCATGAGCTGGCAGCAGGACCTTGACAGGTTCCGTACCAGTTCATGCAAGTGAACTGGAAATTGCATCCTCCTTCCAGTGGGGAAGGTGTCTGTTAGTGTGGAGTTCAACCTTGTTTACTTCCAGCACAAGGGACAGGGTTTAATATGAAAAAATAACTTTGTTCTTGTGGTTTTCTTCTTGAAGTGAAGTTTGCGGATGTAGTACACACTCAAACATTTGCTAGTGATTATTAAAAACCAAGCAAATTTAAATTAGTTCCTTAATTCTTTTTTCTGCTGCTGTGGTTTTGCATTTTAACTTTTTAGCACATGGTGATGCTCTTCTCTGTGCTGCAGCACAGCATAAAATGGCGCAGACCTGCCCTAAGGTTACTCCTTGGTGATGTTCTTCCTGTAAAACTTTCTAGTATGGCATGGTGAGTTTGGCTCAGGCTAAAGAGTAGGAATCTTGGGTCACACTGCTAGAATAGAGGGGCAGCTCTCACTTCTGGATGCAGGAACCAGAAGCCCTAGTCTCCATTTGCCAAGTGCTTTTGGAGGTAGCTGTGCTCAGCTGTGCTTGATAAGCAGCTTGCAGAGCACTCTAGTGAAGAGAACCAAGTAGAAGCCTGAGATGAAGAATGCTGCAGAAGAGGAATGGCTCCAGTGCATGAGTGCAGGAGCAGAAGTAAGCTGTGCACAGGTGGGAGTATGGGGAGGAATCAGAAGTTGTTGTAGCTTTTATGGTACTGCTGAAATCAGCACTCATCAGCTGGTGCTTGGTACTGCTTCACACCAGTGCAATGACTCCCACTATAGTGCAGTCCCAAAGAGACAACTTGTCTTTCAAGTATCATAAACTGTCTCTAGGGAGCAATCCCTGCAGCATGCATAGCCCAAAGAACAGCAAGGAAAGAGCTGTATCCAGGACACAGCCCCCTGCAAAATGGACTTCTGGAATACATTCCTGTTTCTTGTCCCTTCCGAATGAGGCTGTTTTTGCATTACTGTGCACCTTTGTAGCTTATGTGAGCATATCTGAACTAGCCCAGCTGAATGCTGTTGGCTGTGGTGTTGAGGGTGTCAGCAATAACCAGGACTTCGGCAGGAGCATTTGTAGGACTCATAGATTGCAGCATTGTTGTTAGATTCATTCCCGTGTGGACTGATGAATTTGAAGGCTTAGCCTGGGTGGCTTTGTGCAGTGTGCAATATGGTACAGTGTAGACACAGCTGGAGTACAACTTGGAGCAGTCAAATGTTGAAGTACCAGTACTTATGTTCTTAGACTAGAAATGAAGCTACTCCAAAATGGGAATTTTAAAGAACTGTTGCAGGACAAAGGAAGGGTGGCACCACCTGTCTCCAGTATTCAGAAAGATCTCTTCTGCCATCTATTGCCATGTACAGCTCACCACATGTCTGTATGGAGAGGAAAAATTTTTGTCCAATCTTGGGTGGTACAGCCCTGGAGAAAGTAGATTTAAAAGAGTCATTGTCTTTCTGATTGTCCAGATCCCACACTTACTTATAGAGGAATAAGGCTTTGGTTCTGGATTTATGGACAGTCTGTAGGGCAGTTGCTATAGTGTGATCTGATGACAAAGGCTGTAAGAAAATTGCTTTTTGGGAGCTTCATTCAGCTGCCATATCCTCATTTGGTCACACTCCCACTGCTTCTTCTCTCTGGAGAGCAGCTGATAAACCCTCCTGTACTTGCCACAGCCACTGGCACATGGGACAGGTGGAAGGGTTTGAATATTTGATGGTCATTAATGTATTTAAATCTAAGTCAGCCTTTCTCCAGCTGCTAGAGTCTGAGCTGGAAGCATGCCATTGTTGAGGTATTTGAAGGTAGATGCGTGGTTTTGTAATGATGTCATGCTAGAGTTGCACCTTGGTAACTCGAGAATTCTGTTTTGGTTTAAGCACAACAGAGGTTGTGACCCTGCCCAGAGTGCTGCAGTGATGCAAATTGTGTGTGATAAGCATGGACTGTTCTTGCATCAAGTCCAGTTGTAGCAGTAAGATGAGAGGAAACACATTTTTCTGGAGAAGGGCTGCAACTTTGACTAGTTATGCTTTTGTTTTTTTGGATTGTTTCTTGTTCCTCTTTGCTTCCCTGTATCCTGAAGTCTATGAAGGGGACTCACTGGAAATCCTACTGCTACATAAGAGTAGTGTCAAAATTCCTTGACCACCATGTATGTTTCAGGGCAAGAACCCCAGGGCATTTAGTATCCAGCATCATTTAGCCCTCTCAGGGTTATCTAGACAACACAAACACCTGAACTTACCGGATCCACAGGTGAAATCTGAATGCAACATTAATTTTCTACAGCATCTTCTCTAAACTGTCTGGTATGGGCCTCAGCCTAGCAGGCAGGCTCTCCGTACCTGTGTAATTGTGACAGCTTGTGTATGTGATGTGGAGTATGTACAAGGCTCGTTTATGGTGGCTGGAGTTGTCCAGTTCTTCCACAGTTGAAGTGGTGGTGGGTGGTAAACAGCAGCTTTTAAGGACTCCCACTTTGCCCAGTGCTATCTTGTGTGTTGTTTGAACAGCCAGCTGTTTCACTGAGTAGGTATAGGTCTCTGCTAAACTGCATGACATGAGGTGGGTTTGGAGACTGCAAGTACCTTCTTGTAATCAGTGAGCATTGTCAGGAAAAACAGGCATTCCAGGATTAATGATAATTGGAGCAGCTTTTAGCAAAAAAAGTTTGTGTCTAGCTGTACTTTGAACTAGTCATGAAGCATGTGGGTTAGCTCAATTATTGTTCATTAGATGCCATTCCCAAACACCTTGCTGTTGTTAACAGGAGAGGAGATTCTCAGAAACCAACTGTTTCCCATTTAAAAAAAAACACAAAACCACAAAAAATCTCAATGGAAAATGTGCATCCATTCATTGTAGCTAAAGTTTTAGAGCAAGAAGTGTTTTTTACAGAAACATGCCCTGCTAATAGGCTCAACAATCAAGGACTGCATAAAGACAGGCTTAATATTGTGCTTTGATTGGATCACTTGAAAATTTAAATCTGGTTTAAAATCATGTTGTTAATTTAGGCCCAGTTTTGATTTACTGGCCCACAGAAGGTAAAAAAAGATTGAGTGAATAAAGGTGTTAGTAAAAACAGATTCTGAAAATTGTTGCATTCAACCTTTCTGGAATGTTTAATTTACTGAAAAGTAGCCCAGATTCTTTTAATCATATGGCAGGATTAAGAATTACACTCCTACCTGGTAGTACAGGTCTGGGTTGTGTCTTGGATTACATTATCTTGCAAGTTACTTTGAAGAAGCCATATCTGAGAGTGACCCCATGCTTTGCACCAGTTACCTGCACTCAGTATGGATGGGAGCAACCAGATCTCCTAACTTCTGGCTCCTTCTTGGTACAAACAGGTGTGGGGACACGGATGCTGATTGAATCTCTGTTTCCAGTACTGCAAGACTTGCTGGCATGTTACCAGATGGGCAACAGATACCACTGATATGGGCAGAAAATGCTATCCCAGTAGCTTTGGGGCATGTGGGAGGGGAAATGTAGTTCAAAGGACTCCTTCGCTTGCCTGCTTTCTTGCTCTTGGTGTGGTGCCATTGATTCACCTGACAGCGTAGCTTGGGACACTGTGGTGGCAGAGGTGTGTGGGTGCAGACAGAAACACTGCCTGGTGCCAGCAGAGCCAACACGTGCACTCAAGTGTGCTCCAGACACAGCCAACAAGATCTTTTGTTCTGTTGGGAATTTTTTTCCCACCTTTTTTTTCTTTTTTTTAATTATCCAAATGTTTACCCTCACAGTTGGGAGAAAAAAGAATATGTTTCATTTAAGTTTTGGCATTGTGGATGTAGACAACTTGTTGGATTGAAGTTTGGAGCCCTGGTCATGTGAACTGGTGGTATAGAAGCTTACTGTTGGGAAGGAATGTCTTGGACTTAACTCTGAGTTTTGAAAGGGTAAAATGTAGTTTAGCTATGCTTCCTGCTAGCACATGCGATAGTGATAAAGATTTCCTGCTTGTCCCATGAAGAATGATACCTCCAGCAACAAGTTTTGCATGCTCATCTTGAGCTTGCCTGGAAGTGCCTGTCACATGGTGGATTTTGTTTGAGGTGGAAATTACGCACTTGATAATCATCTGATTTCCAGCAGACACCTGGCTATTAAAGCTTAAACTACTTTTTTACTTTTAAGTGAGGGCAGAATATTTCTGCAGCCCGTCATGTTTGGGTTAGTTTACCTTGCTAAGCAAAGCTGCACACACAAGTGAATGTTTCTGTACAGACATGCTGTGTGCCAGGCTGAGTGCCACATTGTAGGGTGCAGTTACACAATTTACATACTTGGTTTATCATCTCTAATGAGACCAAAAGATGGTGCACTTCAGATCTCATCGAGATCAGGGGTACAGAGCCAAGTAAACCTCTGAGATAAATATTTCACATGCCAGCAAAATGTCATAGCAAGGAAGTAAATAATCCAGGTACATAGCAGAAGGCAAGCTGTAATGGTGGTAACATGGAGTGGTCCGAACAAAATCTGTAAGGGAGAGTGCCCAGCAATGCCAAGAGCCTTCCTTAATTGTTGAATGAAAAGCACACTGCATTGAGAAGGAAAATGGGAATTAGACACAGAACTGTACTGCTCAAGCAGCTGCTTCAGCTATGGTTCCTATAGCATTTGGAAACCTAACTCCTTGTAGTGCTGTTATGAAGAAAAAGGAAACATCAGGCTACAGAAAAGCAGGAAAAGACAAAAGCAAAAGTGGAGTAAGTGAAAGGTAATGAGACCAAACAGCAAGGACCTACTGTAGCACATACTAAACAGGAAGTTTCGTGAAAACATGCAGTTTGCTGGAGAATAAAGAACATTTGCAGAACACAGTTTGTTTTGCAAATCTCTTCCCAGCTGAGATGCTTAGGCATGAGAATAGCCTCTCAAACCCAGAATTTTCTGTAAATAGGTTAGTATGAATGCAAATATATTACAAATCTGATTGTGCATATTTGTTTTTGTGTATGTTTTAGAGTACTTATGCTTCGTTTTTGCTTAGGCATTATGGAGTAATAAACTGAAAAGAGTCAGATTGTTGTACCAATGTACAAATAAATCTCACATACTGACAGCTTAATACTTGATTTGTGACTAGCACAACATGCACTGTTATATAGAATGTTATTGTTTACTAAATTTAACACAGACTGGTACTACTAGCCTGAGCTTTGCTTTGCAAAGAAAAGACTGCCTTTGTATATTAAGTCTTTTCCTAAATGTGAACTTTTTTACAAGCTGAAGGAAAGGTGCTAGGATATTCTATTTCAAAAGACATTCTGAAGTATTTTTAGTTAACACAGACTGCAGTGTTTTAATTATAAAGAATGCAATTTGCTTAAAATATTCAACTAAAAATAAATTCTACTTTAGAAAAGCTTCAAAAAGTATGTTTGTGTTGAGAGAGAAATGTTTTGTAGGGTAGTCTGAGTTTTTGCGATCAGTATAGTTTTGTTGTGGAGTTTTCATCTCTGGCTGAAATTAACTTTCTCAGACCTAGTCAGTTCAGTAGAAGAGAAATGTACCCAAAGGAGGTGAGACTTCTCAGGCTGGGGCTTTTTTGAACTTTGTGTCATAGGTATGTATTTAAAGTCTCTCAAAAGCAGTAAAAGGAAAATAACATTCTGTTGAGAGAATGTGGTTTACTGTTTATTTTTAAATAGTCTTGATATTTCTGGCTGTGTGTTGGGTGTTCACATGACGTTTAGATGTGGGATTATGTTGAGTTCTTTCCTCATCATTTTCCGTCTTGTGAAGTTTTTTCTGTTTTCCTATTTGTAAGCCTTACATAGTCTGTACCCTCTCAATGAGGACAAAGTGAGCAAACAGGATTTTTTTTTTTTTGTTCTTTCTGCTGCTCATGCCAGCCTATCTGTTGTTGCCAAGTGCACGCTAAATAGGTCATTCCAGCAGAAATCATTGCATTAAGAAGCAAAGAGCAAAGCCGTGTTTGTGGCGTTAAGCATTTGAACAATCATGGATTCATCTAGGTTGGAAAAAACCTTTGAACTCACCAACTCCAACCATTAACCCAGCACTGCCAAGTCCACCCATGTCCTTAAGTGCCACATCCATGTGTCTTTTTAATGCCTCCAGGGATGGTGACTCAATCACTTCTCTGGGCAGACCATTCCAATGCTTTGCAGCCCTTTCTGTGAAGAAACTTTTCCTATTATCCAATCTAAACATCCCCTGGCACAACTTGAGGTCATTATCTCTGGTCTTGTCACTTGTTACCTGGGAGAAGGAACTGACCTCCATCTGGCAGCAATACCCTCCTTTCAGGCAGTAGTGGAGAGCAGTGAGATTCCCCCTGAGCCCCATTTTCTCCACGCTAAACACCCCCAGCTGTCTCACTTGCTTCTTGCAGGACTTGTGCTCCTGACCCATCACCGGCTCTGTTGCCCTTCTCTGGACATGCTCTGCCACATCAATGTCTTTCTTGTGAGAGGCCCAAAACTGGACAAGAATTCGAGGCATAGCCTCACCAGTGCTGAGTACAGGGGAAGAATCACTGCCCTTGTTCTGCTGGCCACACTGTTCCTCTCTGAATTTTTGATAGACACCATCATACACACACAGTGTCTTTCTGAGCACTTTTATTCTTTCCTGCTCAGAAGTGGTGTGTGAGTACAACTTGCTATGCTTCATCTGATGTAACTGTAGTGAAGAAGGAGGGTTCAATTGTTCTTTGGCAGCAGCTTCACACTTAGATTGGATTATGTGAAACCATACCTGAAATAATTGGCTTTATGCTGCTAGAGGTTTTCATGGGGACATAAAAGTTTATTAAGGTGCATGCATGCCTTCACAAAGAAACAGTTTCAGTCATTGCCAATGTTTTGAAATATGTGTGTTTTTGCTTTGCTGGGCCACCTTTGAAATTGGTTATGTTTACATAAATCTGAAGTAGGGGCTGCTTAAGAACACATCTTTTGCTTCCCAATCTTGATTCATCATCCCAGTATGCTGTAGCTACAGAATAGCGTATTTCTTGCTCACAGCTCACTCTGCACTGAAGTAGAAGCCTGTGGAGCATATACGAATCCATGCAAGGAACAGTAGCTGCAGAAACCTACAGGATGCTGCACTCATAAAAGAGTACCTTCATTTACTAGTGTTCATAAATTGAATCAGTGATATTGACACCCTGTAACTGCTCGTGGTTTTAATAAAAGATGGATATTTCATAAGGAGGCCTGTTTGTGTGGCTCTGGTGAGGTCAAACTGAGCAGATGGAAGTACAGCAATCTTCAACACTGATTTGAGAGGAGAAGCATCTTGGACACATCTGACCATATAGCAACAGCCTCTCTGGGGAAGGGGCAAAAAGTTCATGGCTGTTAGGGGAAGCAAGACCTGGCATTTTCTCTGTCCTTGCTGAAGTCAAGGGTCTCTAAGGGTAGTGAAGAGCCTGTGATGCTTTTAGGCCAGGCTCTGTGCCCCACGGGGATTCTTTTGTCCCAGAGAAGAAAGCTAGTATAGAGTGTACTTTCAAAGACAGAACCAAAAGTGCTTTCAGTTCACTAATTCATTTTACATCTATGCCAAACTTGCAAGTCATTCTCTAATCCTCTTCCAGTGCTCTGGGCACTGATCATAGGGATACTGCAAACCAGTGTGGATGATTCTTGCTGCAAAGGGTTAAATGTGAAACAGGCTTAACCTTTACTTTTCGGGATGGTGGTCCTCCTTCTTGCTTATCATCACATGAGGTTTGAGCAGGTACAGAGATGTGGAGATTGGGTGGGTGAATGTTTTTAACAGCCTGGCTGATGAAGCACATCAGTGGGAGAAAATTGCTGTGCAGAAAGCTGGTATGCTTGCTAACCTTTATAGTCTGTTTTTTGCCGAGAGAGCATATGTTTTGTGCAGAACAGAAGCCAACACAAAGTGTTTTTCTCTGGCTGCATGTATGGTTTTGGTGATAGAAATGTAGTTGCTTGAAATTAAAATCCCATTCCTCCTGTGCGGGAGTCCTCAGTCAGCTTGAAGGAATGAGGCTTTGCAAAGCAATCTGAGTAATTTTGTGGAGATACAGGCAGATCTATACAACACCTTCATTCTAGAAAGATAATTGTTCATAGATATGAGGAAATATACATGTTAAATAGTCTTAGTTCCAGTTCACAAATTATAAACACCATGATAAAAAAATTGTAAACACCAGGTTATTTTTGCCATGGAGGAGATGAAAATAAGCAGTAAGAATAGCTGGTATGTTTTGTTGTTCAGGGCAGTGGGGGTTGGATAGTGAGGACATGGACAATTTTATGCAGAGTTTACGGAGAAAACTGCTGAATGTTACTTTTGCTCTTTGTTGTCATTAGGCAACGTGTATATTCATACAAACAGTGCTGAGATTATCAGTATTTTTTTTGGCTGTCTTAGCAACATGATTTCAGAAGTTCAAAATGCAGTAACAAACCTCTTGTTACCCAAATATTTAAGGTTAATACCCGTGAAAAACAAGAGGTTCACCAATTACGCATTTCATCCATACTGAATGATAACTGCGCTTTTCTTAAGTCACAATAGTCAAGGCTGCTGTGGAGTGACAAGACCTGGGCTTCCCTTCAGTGTTATTTGATGTGTTTCACTTTGACATTATGTAAATACTTTGCGATTAGGGAAGAAAATGACATAAAATTGCATCCTTTCTCAACAAGGTTTTAAGTTCTTTCTGTAGCTTCTCTCCTTTTTGAAGCTGTAATGAAGATAGATCATAATTAGAATCCCAGTTGCTTAAGTGAGAAATTAGCATGTTCTTATATGCTGAGCTGAGCCGGGTTCCCAGTGAGACCCCCTCTGGGTATCTGTCCTGCCCCAAAGTGCTTTCCCTAATACCAATTTAAGTTCTAGACATATTAAAGAAAATCATATTCACTGCTACTTAGTAGTTAATCAGAGCCTTCAGATAGGCTTGAAATTATTTGCAGCCAACTGCCAAAACCACCTGCAGCCATTCATTTCCTGCAGCTGTACTCAGGCATGCTCTAAAACTAATCAGAGTGCCACTCCATTGCCCAGTACCAGGACTGAATAAATTCATTCCATACATGTCCTTAATTCTTACAAATTTATCCCAAATCTTACTTAACCCCACTGCCAACCTCCTTGCTTACTGTCTTCTTGTCTGTGGCCAAGCAAACAAAAATCTAAAGGTTTCGACTTGATGTCTTCCCTGTCAAAAATATCTTCTCCTAAAGGTTTTGATTTTTTTTTTTTTTAAAGAACTGGGCACAAGTATATATACCTTATCTATTATTACACATTTTATTATGGAAATAAGATTCTAGCAGATCGAAATAAATTAAAATCTTAATGGCGCTAAAAAAACCCTAATTTGTAAATTAATTAAAAACAGAAAGCAATGAGCACTAACACTTAACAAAAAAAAAGACACTTCTGTGGTGCAAAATACAGATTTAATTTCCAAATAAGTGAATGGTAAACTGTAATTGTATCATGTGGAGGAAGACACACAGCACATAAGAAACAGTAGTCACAGATTTTACTGTCAAGCTGTTCCCTTTCTGGTTTTCCAAACTGTAGCAGAAGATACCAAAGGGTAAAACAAATAAAATACTGTCTTCATAATTGACCCAGGGGATTTGGTATTGGTAGGAGATGGATTCAGGTCTCTCTCTCTCTTCTAAAAGGTGAATTTTTATATTTTCTGCCTAACATGTTTCTGATATACTCTTGTTTCCACAGGCCAAGGCTGCAAGCACAAAGGAAGTTTGCTCAGTCTCAGCCAAACAGTCCCAGCACAACTCCAATAAAGATAGTGGAGCCATTGTTACCCCCTCCTGCCACTCAGATTTCTGACCTCTCCAAAAGGAAGCCCAAGACAGAAGATTTTCTCACTTTCCTCTGTCTTCGAGGTAGGTGTCTTGCAGCAGCCCTGGGGCACAGTCTCATTCACAGAAGGAGCTGTAGCACTGCACAGAGAGCAGCAGCCAGACAAATGTACTGGAGCTGCACTTCAATGTATTGTGTGCATTTCAGCTTGCAGCAATTTGACTGTATCTCCAGCAGGAGCATTCGAGTTCATGGTTCTAAAAAACATAAAATGAGCCTGGTGATAGTGCAAAAAGAAATTTCTTTTATGCTTGTCTCTCTGTTATCCTGAATAGGTTTTTGTCTAGCTCTCTTAAGTCTTTCCCATCCTCCTTTGTTTTGTCTGACTATGTACTGAAGAAGTGCTTAACTTGCTTGAGTACTTGTTCCTGCAGAAGGAGAAAATCTGCTTGGAAATTCCCCTTCTCTGCCTACTCACTGTCCTTTATTACTCAATCTGAGTGAGGCTTTTCATCTGACAGTGGGTGGAGGGGTCGCCATTGTTCTTGTCCACCTCTAGAGCTGCATTATTCCTGTGGTGGTAATTAAAACAGGTGAACTCCTCCTCTCAGCAACCCAAGTACAAACGAGCCTCTGAAATTGTGGAGTGAGATGCCTGAATTACCTCACAGTAACAGGTGCCTGAGCCTGGCTGGAGCTGTGGGCTGTGTCTCAGATCGATGGGCTGCATGTCTGCAAGCCTTCATGTCAAACTTGGGGGGCCTGAGCGTGAGGTACAGCTCAGTGTCAAGATTAAGCTAGAGAAGGAGATGTTACTTGAGTGGTCATTTTTCTAAGGACTTTCCATGGCCCTGTGTCCCAAGTCATGTACTGAAGATAGCATCTTTCAGTTTAATCCCCCAATGGTCATGTTATCTCTTGCGATATGTTTCTCTGTAAGTCCTTTTCCTATCTCCTTAGTCACTGCTCCATCCTCTGTGCTGGAATGATGCCTTTTGCTGTTTTTTTGTCCCATTACCTGCTGAAAGGGTGTGCATTTGTTACAGATAGGCCTTGTCTGCAAAAGTCTTACATAGTGGGCTGAATCTTTCAGAGCTTGCATTGGGGTTCCCCTTTCTTAGGTCTCTGTTGCATCTGTGGACAGCTGTGATCAACACCACCCATAGCTTCCTGCTGAGGCTTTCTCACCTTAATGCAGTGTGGTTTGATTTCTTTTTTCTTCTCTTCTGTAAGATTTTAGGCTAGTGATACCTTTAGACTGGTTGCTAATTTATCCAACTTGATTCACATCCAGTATGGAGCCTCCATGCTTTTGGGACCTCTGGTAAAGTGGATGGGTGGAGGGGATAGAGGAGGGTGATTTGCTAGCCTTTGTGTTTGTTTAAAGGATGGAGAGGAGCAGAATCTAATGGAGTTTAAAGTGGCATCATGGTCCTCTGAAATTTAATCTGTGGAAATGAATTTCTAATTTAGTGTGCTGTGAGGTTGATCGGTCTGTTGGCAGCATGTCACTGCTGTGATCTGGGCCAACTGCCACCGTTATTGGTGGGAAGAGTCAGATGGGGGGTTTTGTCTGTGTGTCTGTGTGTGAGCACACATGGCTGCATTCACACACTTGTTTCCACTGCTTGCTAACTAAACGTGTGTTATTTATAGCTTTGAAGGCACTTGCACTTATAGAAAGGCAACCTGTGTGGGGGTGTCACTTATCTCCACTTTCATTTCCTACTCTCTTAGCACTCTCTTAGCGTTCTGGTTTAACAATGCAAATGGGAAGCATGGGTACTTTAGTTGTATTCCAGTGCTTCATGTTGTTGGGTGTTTTTTGTTTGGTTGGTTCGGTTTTTAAAATTTTTTTTTAAGTATTCTTATTTTTATTTAAATCAATGGCTGTTTAGCTCTTGCACCTGTAATTTTCTTCTTTGTTATTCATCTGTGGCATAATTGATGTTTTGTACTGTCAATTAAGAACTTGCAATTCATTCCTAATTTCTTCAGTATGCAGGAGTACTCCTACATTTCTGACAACACATGCATTCAGACAGCAAGATCACAATTACAATTATGTTAAAAACCACGAGGGAAAGTCTGCTCTGTGTGCCACACATGGCATGTTCTTGGTCTGCTTAAACAGTCTGAAGAAAAGCAGAAAGAGAAAGCTGTCAGCTTTCTGTTTCAGCATCCCCACAAGCTTATTACTCCATCACCCCATTATAAAACGTGAAAAGAGCCAGGTAAAAAGATGTGGGGGAATCTTCTTAGACATCTGCTACCTGGACTCTTCTCTGTGGCGGATCAGGAGAGTGCTGTCACTTGGAGGGAGGACTGGGTTTTTCATACTTGTTATTAGCATCATTCTGGCTCCTGTGCTTGAACTGCTGTATCCTTCAAGAGGTCCTGGCTGCCTGAGGTTGTGTCCATTTGGCCTCTGGGAATGTTTAGCTCCAGGTGACTGTCTCTTTTGATGTGTCTGTTTCAAAAAAAGGAGATGGAAGCTGGTTGTTAATGCTTGTAGTGAGTTCATATAGCAGCGTGCTGGTACATCCAGCTCCAGAAAGGTCCCACAAGTGACTTTTCAGGGCACTGGCAGGCTTAGTTGGGTTCTGCTCTTCTCATGGTGCCTAGTGAGCTCGGAGAGGGAAGAGCCAGTAACTTAGTAAGACCCTGCATAGGGAAGACTTGGGATTTTTTGGAAGGGATTTATTTTGATATGGAGGCTCCATGCTATTATTTATTGAAGTGTTGAAGGCTTCAGAACTGTTTACACGGTGGGACAGATGGTTGTTCTGACTTCTGTCCAGCTGCATGTGTCCAGCCATGGCTCTTTGTGCTTTTACAATGAAATGCAACATGCAGTTGTATGGAAATAAGAGCACACTCACAGGGTTGAAGTTCAGCACTTCGAAAATTTTAAGTGTAGTAGTGGTAAGATCCAGAACAGTAACTCGCCATGTTTGTTTAATTTAAAAAAAAAAAAAAAAAAAAAAGGTTAGGACTATCTTAGGCCCCAGTCCTTCAAAATGCTCTGGTGATATAGTCCTTGGATTCACAATCAAAGTCTTTTTTCAGGCAAAGGAGTCCTTCCCAGGATTGGTGGGAATGCAGCTCAGTGGTCTTCTCTGTCCTTGTCCCACCACACTCCCCAGTGGTGTCAGAAGCACAGCATAAATTTGTCACACCATAGAATAACGAATCATTAGGGGTGGAAAACACCTTCAAGATCACCAAGTCCAGCATTTGACCAAATTCCACCATGAATTCACATGTCAGGGTGTACTTTTATTTTCTGGTTTTAAACAGAGAAATGCAATAATCCTGTCACCACTACAGGTTCACTCTTCATTGTTGTTGCGGGATTTATTTTGAGTGGGAGCAGCTGAATTCTGTCAGTGAAGGAACAATACTGTCATGCTACAGTGTGGAAGTAAGGCCCTTGACATGCATAAGGTCCCGTACTTAGGAGAAGAAGTCCCATTCACCTGTCCTTCTGTGTGTAAGAAAATCTAATGATTCAAATAAGTTTAACTCCTTCCCACTCCATTAGCACCCTGTAATTTCAAAGGGAAATAATTTAAACAAGATGACCTGCTTGGTTTCATTAGCCAGAACACTAAGGCTCTAGACATATTTTTAATTAGTTTGTTTTTTAAACTCTTGATTTGATAATACACTGTACTAATTACTTTTTAAAAGGTAAGTGGAGCACAAGGAAAAAGCTGTAACAGTTGATGAATATCTAAGCACCCTGGAATACATTTCTAAACTGACCAAACTTGGCAAGGCTCCTCTGCTTTCTATTATTTCAAAATCCTCCTTTTAAAAAAGTTGGTAGGTTTGTTGTTTTTTTTTTTAATTAAATTGTGATCTAGAATTTTCAACACAAGGAAGGGAATAGTACAGATATCTCTGAAGTGTTTGTCTGCAGTGTTCTTATCTTTAATAGCTTCTTTGAAAGAGCCTGTATGCCCTTTGCCAGAGGCATAATTAGTATCTTTCAGCTGTGTCATCTCTGTGTGGTTGTACAACAGCTCTCACTTTTACTGTGTTTTCTGCCTCTGATCATATTTTTCATAATACCTTCTGTTACAGTGCATTTAAGTTACTTCTGCTCTCTGTAATTATTTACAGGTTAAAATATCGTGAGTCAAGTATCAGGCTAAAGGAGGAAGGAAAAACAACTCCCTGTGAGCAGTAGATCTTTGGCAAAAGGTAGTAACAGGAAGGCTGTGATTAGGAGACTACATTTTAAGAAGTTTTCCCATGATCAGTTTTCTAATTAAGTCGAGCCTCTGGGAGTTACATGCTAGAGAATTTCAGGGATTCCTAAATAAAGATGGTTTAATTGAGATCTCATAAATTGAGTTTTCCGGCTCTTCTATTCTGCAAAACGTGTGATTGTTCTTTTTCTTTGTGTGCTATGTTGACTTAATAATCTGATGATTTGTTACAATTATGCAAAGTCCAGATCAAAAATTTCACTATATCATGTTTGTGTGAACTGCAATAATTTCTAACTTGTTGTGCAGTGTGGTCTTAAACAGGTTTTTTATTCTTTTAAACACCTATATTTTGTTGGTAGAAAGGCTTAGGGACCTTTGATCCCAGTCTTCTGAGTCCTGATAGGAGAGGCTGACTGTGTCAGTTCATAACCTGCAGAGATTTTCAATTACAGTGGGAGAGCCCCTAGAACCAAAACTTGGGAGCTCTTAATTTTAGCCATGTTAGAAAACACCTGTTAATTTGCCTGTCTTTCAGCAAAGCAAAAGGTATGTCTGCTGCTAGTTCAGTGTCAATAGGTACTGTAGTCAATGTGTGCTGTACTTGGAGAGCTGCTGACTTGCATCAGTCACATTCTTGAAGCACCAGCCATTGGCACCGTGGAGACTTGCTCACCACATCAGAGTAAGCAGATTGAATAGCACAGCAATTTGATCAGGCTGGAAGCAAAGCAATGAAATGCTGGCACTGTCCAAAAGTATGAGCTTCTTTGCAGTCTGGGTTAGTTTCTATAATTCCAGAATAATATTAAAACATGCAGACATGCAATAATTACTTTAAAATACTGGAAGAAAAATTTTAATTGATTTTGATACTAAATCATTTAGTACTTGAAATTAAAATTTTAGGATGGATTGAAAAATTAAGAATAAACTTTAGGTTGCTGAACTGTAATTGCACAAACTCTCTAATAAAAATAAGTTTGTATTTAGTAACTGTAATCTCAAAAATTTCTGAGTTCTATTTTAAAGTTAGGAATAACATTGAAGTGTAGAATATAAAATACTTCTCATATTTGCTGCCATTTAGGCTACCTGTGGAACATGAGCTATCAAGCAACTCTTGTGGTTTTGGATATGAGTAATTTAATCAGTGTTGGTGGGGAGAAGTGATTATACAGGCTCACAGTGAACAGCACATGTGTGAAGTACAGAGAGAGAGCCTGGTGACCACCACCATGGCATTATTCCTTCCCAAAGGAGCAGAGTGCTGCTGGAGTGCCAAACCTCCAGGCATCTATTCCAGTGGAAGATGCAATTTCATGTCATGTGCCTACTGGGAGATTTAAGAGATGGGAAGAGGTGCTGAAGTAAGATAGAGTATCCTGTGTGTAGTACTACAGCTGAATTAAAGGGGTTTTTCCTGCTCTTCCAGTTTTTGGGCCCTTTCTTATGTCAATGACTCCAGTATCTACCTGTGCAAAAGGCCACAGGATGCAGTTAACTGATTCAAAAGGGAGACTGATCTTGAGGTTTAGCTTTTTTATTTGCCACAGATTCACTACAAGTCCCTCAGTAAGCTGCTTAGTTTTTTGTAAAATGAGGATAAATATTTAACTCTGTATGTGGCATTGACATAGCTGGATGTTTATTATGGATGAGCTACTGGCATAAAATCTGAGTGAGCAATTCAAAGGCTCACTGTCCAGGTGGGCAATGTAAAGTATTCTGGCAAAGGCAATTCCTGCCCTTAATCCCAGCCAAAAACCACTGAGCCTGCTTCTCTGACCTGGGAATATACCACAGGTTCAGTGTTACCCAAAGGACTGATTTTGTGATAGGGATGGTGCCCGGGATGTCTTGGGTATGAAACACAGCCTGGTAGGTTTTTGGGAAGGGCATCATAGTGGTTTAAAAATTCCGTATTTGTTTTGTTCTTGGTGGAAGGGAACATGAAATTGGGGGTTGAAGTGCTTGTAGAAAGGATTGGTTTTGAGGTTTAGTGTAAAATCTAGTTGGGCTGGTGGAGTTAAATTACTTTGAGATTGTCAGATATGAATTGTAAATGTGAGAAGCACTCCTTTTTTTAAATTTTGAGTACTCTGTTACTGTGGAGTGTTTAGCTAAGTTTAGAAAGTCAACCTTTGGGTTTTTTTGTTTTTTTTTTTCTTGTATACTCATTTCCCCACCTTTGCTCTATTACCCTACAAAAGGAAGAATTTTCTTTAGGTTTTTGGGTTTAGCTCTACTGCTTTGAAGAAAAGACTGAGAAGAAAATGGGGTTTATGTTGCTGCACTAGTCAGTAAATTAGCCGTGACACCAGTGGCACCTTGCGATTCATACAGTGGCAGCAGAGGGAAGAGTTGGAGCTCTGTTTCAATTCCGTACTTGGGATAGCCTTTTCTTCCCTCTCGCTCAGGCACCAAGGAGCGCCCTCTGGGACTGTTCCTGCAGGTGGAGTCACACAAGTGAACTACAGTTGGTCTTTCCTATAGAGTTTATGCAGTTTGTATTCCTTTAGCCTGGCTTGGTAAAACAAGCATAAGGTGCAGGCATAAATTACATATATTTGCACTTCAGAGACTTGGCATTGTCCTGCCAAAACATAATAGGTAGGACATATAATAAATGAGAAGCAGGTCTCCTAACTGTTAAACTTTGAGATGCCAGCACACCAGGAGCATTTGAGAGCCAAGGTTTTTCCACCTCCATACAGCCACAAAATGGGGCTGTGTGTCAGAGAAGCCAAACCTCTGAACGTGGCTCACTGTAGGGCTTGGCATGCCATGTGCTTTTCTGGGGCGGGCTGAAGTCCCACATACCTTGACCTGCCGTGTGCTTAAATCATTCTGATGTCTTAAATTGTTTTAAGTTTTTTTCCAAAGCACATATGGGTTATGTTTAATTGTTAGGAGGAAAAAAAAGAAAGGAGCTACAGGAGGAGTTGGTGTAAATAATTCATGGAGAAGAATCCTTCAATTTTGCAGAAACCACAGTCCAAATTACAGAGAAGGCTCTTGGACTGAGATGATTTTTGTTGTGGTTGTAACATACCAGGGTTTGAATCATGTCCAGATGAAAACATTTGGTTTGTACTTCAGTAAATACTGCAGAAACACTGCCAGCTAATTCTGAAGAGTAATGAAATAGTATTTTTGGCAAAGCATATGCACTTTCCGTACTTCTGATTCCACTCTTCAGATCCAAATTCAGAGGGTTTTTTAACATGTTTAGCTAGTCCAAGACAAAGTTAATGTAATTTAATGAGAAACAAAACATAACCATAATTTAGGAGGGAAAACTACACATTTGTCAAAAAAAAAAAAAAAAGTAACAACATCATTAGTCAAATAAAATGGCTGAAAAAGAGTATAGTTTATTCTATTAATCATGCACTTGCTGCTGAGGTCAACACATCTGTGTATATAGGCTGGAAAAGCATCACTTCTGCCTACTGTTAGTAGTGAGCTTGAATTTTGCACATGCGAAGGGTGACATCTTTCCTAGGAAATTGCTAAAAGCAGCACCACGACTTAAACCCCACATATTTTTCTTTGTAGTTATTGTTGTATAAGCATGAAATTATTGTAACAGAGGACATGAAATACAGCTGCCATTCTTTCATATGCATTGTGTATAGTTGTGGTAATAATTTTTCCTATATAGTTAGTTTTCTTTTGTGTTGCTGTTACAATAGGAGGGAAGACAAAAATACTCAAGAGAGATTTCAGTATCAATATCTGGAAACAGTTGCCAAACATACTTCAAATCTAGTATTTTTAAAGAGCTGATTGTCCTCCCTTTTTTGTAATAATTCATAGGTCATTGTAACCTAGATGAGTTGATTTTTAACAAAAATAACTCATCATTAATGATTTTCTCAAAATTTGCCACGTGCAGTGGTACCCAATCCTAGGAGCTCTCATACTGGTGAGGAGAGGGTACCTGGGGTTATGTTGGCTGTCCAAACTTTGTGGATGGCTTGAAATCCCTTAGTCAGCCATGGAAATTTGTTAGGCTTTCAAAATCTCACTATGAGGTCTAGCTTTGGTGATGTGGCCTTTCACACCAGTGTTTTGGAAGAGGTGAAGAGTGCTGGGAAGTTCCCTCCAGGTTCCTGCTGGGCTTTGGCCATGGCTTTTCTGCTCTCTACTGTGAGACTTGATAAGCAGGAAAAAGGTGACTGGCATGTGTCTGGATCAGGGCAGCAGTCTGACTGCACTATCAGATGGATGCCTTGTATTGAGCAGCCTTAACAGGAATGTCCTTTCCACTTTACTGTATTTGTTACTATTTCATGTCAGTTATCCCTTCCATATCTCCTGTTGCTCCTGCAACTTGTGTCCATCTGCTCACATACCTCTTACCACTCACCTTTCTCCAGCCCCAGCACATCTGGGCTCCTCCCTTCCACTCTGCTGCTGCTGCACTTTACAGCCTTTCTTACAGCTTAACTCCTTCTGCAATGGCTTCTCCTTCCTTTCCAATGTGTTGCAGTTGCCCCATCCAGATCTTTGGTGACAGCATATGCGTTTATGCAAATGTTGGCTGCAAAACAAATCAGCTGTCTTGAGGGGGGGGGGGGGGGGGGAAGCATTTAGGAATTGTGTGACTAGGCATCATCAGGACAGAATGTAAAACATGCGTGTACTACATGAGACT
>JACBWW010000011.1:22238383-22251224 GCA_020086605.1 Lanius collurio | reverse complement strand
ATTTATGAGCTGAATGTGCTCAAACCTTGTCCATTCTTCTGGATCTGATTGAAAAAGTGGTGGAGTGAAATGTAGTGTTAGCATCTTGTACTTTAACCTGTTTATTCTGACAATCTGTACTCTCTCTATGGCAGAACTACTGCAGGGCTGGAATTACATACACACATCCACACACACATGTATGTATGCACGTATATACTGAAGCAGGGGTCAGTCTCTTCTCTATGTAACAAGCAATAGGACCAGAGGAAATGGCTTCAAGTTACACCAGGAAAGATTTAGATTGGGTATTAAGAAGAATTTCCTCACTGAAAGGGTTGTCAAGGCTGCCTGAGGGAGTAGTTGAGTGGCTGTCCCTTGAAGGTATTTAAAAGTCATGTAGATGGGACACTTAGGGACATGTTTTAGTGGTGGACTTGGCTATGTTAGGTTTATGGTTGAATTCAATGATCTTAAAGGTCTTTCCTGACCTAAAAAATCCTATGATTCTTTGAGACATATTTATATATAGGTATTCACACACACACATGTATAGACACACAGTCACTCTCTCTGGCGTTTTTGAGACTGATGGTTAATTGAGAATGACTTTATCAAAGTTAAATATAAGCATTTATAAGTGTTACCAAAACACATGTCAGGGGCAATACTTAATTTCCCTCATGCAGTATTGAGACTACACTTGCAGTAGGTTGATACTGCATTCATGTTGTTGATTGAAAGATTTTATGGAAGAAACTTTTTCAAGTCAGTTATTTCTCTGCAAATCAGCAAAAGCTGCATTAATTACACAGTAATTGTGTCATGATGTCCTTGTGCCATATCTTGAAAAATGGATCCATGTTTATTGCAGTATTACCTAGCATATAATGGAAGATTTAAAGCCATGCTGAAAATTTCTTGAGCCTGCTGTAATGCTCCCCTGCCAGCATTCTGTGTGATGTGGTTCTTGCTCCAGCAAGAGCTCTTGTATCGTAACAACTCTGTGCCATCTCTGCCTGACATAATTTCAAAATGTAGCCTATGCTCTCTATTCCCTTCCTCACTATTAGTTTTCCATGAAAATATTTCTTTCTGGTGACTGCCCCTTCTGCCTTTCTCCTTTTAGTTAGAGGACTGAGAGGAAGGTCTCTTTGCAGTGCACTTTTTGAGAGGTGACCTGTGCCTGCTCTATTTGTTCTTTCATGCTACCTTGCTCCAAAGAAGAGATGAGTAGATCCCAATTACTTCAATGTGCTGATCCTCATCTCTGCCTTTCAAATGGCAGTTTTCTATAAAGGGTGCCTTTGTTGCATATGCCAATTTTTTTTTTCATTACTGCATCTGTATCTGTTTATATTGCACACCTAAGCTCAAAAACTCACTTTTTTGTGAATGATTTGTGGATAATTGCAAGGGGATGTTATGCCTAATAGCATTTCAACTGTCAGCTGTGACCAGGAGCTTTAATGCTTTACCAGCCATAGATCAAAACTTGGCACTTAGGATTAATTTCTGCATAACCTCCCCAAAATAAGATGCACAATACTCTGCTTATGGAAAATGAGGCTGCACATAACAGAACTGCTGATCTATCACTGCAAAAGGACCTGATGGTGTTTCTTGAGAATGTCCCAGATGGCAGCCACTTTGAAATTAGCTCAAAACCAGAGACACCTGAAATCTTAATTGGGGGTAAGTAAAGGCAAACATAATGAGCCATATAATGGCTTCATAATCTTTATCAATATAGATCAGAGAGAGTGTAAATGAAGGTGCTGCTTTAATAGAGCTGCAAAAGACCTTTATAAAATACATAGGAGACAATGTGAGATGTTTTGACAAAGGTGAAGAAACAGGAATTCCCAGAGAAGGCAGCTGCTGCTTCTTCATCATTGTAATTTCTTTTTTTCTTCTTCTCTTTTTTTTTTTTTAATTAAAATTTCCTTACCCAGGGGTATTCCCATTCTTCAGTGTCTGTTATGTTGGTTGACAGCCAATAGTATTTTTGTTTCATGTGAATAAAGTAGGTTCTGGTTCATGTGTGTCTGTTTTAAATGAGACCACACACAAAGGCAGACCAGGGACGGGTGCAGCAAATGAACTTAATCTAGCGTGAGAGTCTATTTTTAATGAATTAAAGTCTTTTGTTTTTAATATACAATGTGTAGTCAAGCACTTTGGACCTGAAAATGCTAAGCATTTACTATGACATACAACGACAAAGGTTCAGAGCTTGATTAATGTCATTAGACAGTGTCAAATGATTGCTTTCTACTCAGTGGGGGCCAGAACAACTTTTCTGGGCGAAGTCATTTGTCAATATCCTATTCTGACACCAATATGGGGCATTATTAAGGTTGCACACCAAACTGTTTGTTATAACTGAGCCTGTTGAGGCACCTTTTGGACAGCTAACTCAATCGAGAACGCCTGAGTGTGAATGGGAAGCACGTATCGCACGTGGCATAGCTTGCTGCACAAGATGAAGTAATTAGCTCAACTGACTTGTTGCCTTCCAACCTTACTGCTTACACAGATACATATAAAGTATCAAATTGTTACCTGTGCCTTTTCACCCTCTTTTCACACTACTGCTGATGTGCTGCACTCACATCCAGCTGTAAAAGAGCAAAGTGAAATGTTTGGCAGGAGAAGTGTTTATCCCCCACATTCGTGGGAGTGTGTAAAAGGGAGTGTGCAAGTCTTTCCAGGGAGGTATGGGCTCTAAATTGCATCTCCCTGCTGCTCGGAAGAAATTCCAAGTTGTAGGTAAGAGGGTAGGCTTGAGTCTCTGTTCCTTTAAACCTAATTCTTTGAATTCCTCGCAACTAAATCTAGTTTGATTTCATTCTATGGCACAATGGAAGGTTTTCTCTTCAGGCTTCTGAAAAAAGTGTTTGCAGGTGCCAAGTGTTTTGCTAGGCAGGCTGTGATAGAGAGCTGGAAGGTGGAGGTTGGGAGTTGTTGGGTTATCGGTCCCATATCAGGAGCAAAGGAGGGATAGGCATTACTCTACTTGATAGGGCTTGTGGGTTGGAAAAGTGCCTCAGGCAGGCAGAGCAATACACACAGATACAGTTGTGTAGACAACTTTGACATTGCATGCAGCAGGCTACAGTTCCTCTGATAATGGTTGGCTAATTTTCTCAGGAAGAATGATTGGAAAATTAGATATTTCTCACAGCAGCTCAAAGGCAGAGAGGAGTGCACATCTGGGCCAGCACACCTGGGAATGTCTTGTTTGTCTCTGGAAGCCAGAGACAGACAATTAAGTTCTAATTTACTTTTAGGAAAACAGAATTAACCATCGTTGCTTGTAACCAGACTTCTTCATGAAGGGCGAGTCCGGTGTCCTTAGCTGGAGCAAACCAGCTCCATTGTGCCAGCAAACCTACAGGGTCAGAAATGGTTACTGGTTCATGCTGTGTTTTGTTAACATGATGAGATAAAAATTGCTCTGCATGCCTTTTGCCTGAGATGAGCAAGGGAGAAAATTGTATGAATGCTGCTTTTTTTTTTTTTTTTTTCTCTTGAGGCTCAAATTTCAAAACAGACCTGGCAGTAGTGCATAGAAAGCAAGCATTGCTAGAAACATTATACCCTGCATCACTGCTGTCTTACTCACTTACCAGAAACACAGAAGAACATTTCGCTTCTCAATTTGCAATGGATAATTTAGCAGAGTAATTTCTTTACATGTGTAGTAGTACAAAGATGATGCAGGAAAAGATCGTAGATAGCTTTTTTCTTATTTCAGGGTGTAGTTCAATGCAGTGTTTGTGTATCTTGGGCTTGAATGGCACATCTTTTACATACATTACTGTTGGAGTGTGTTGTGAGAAAATTCTGATTTATGCTTGCATTTCTTTATTTAGTTTTGGTTTTAACTAAATTTGGTATTTGTGGGTGGGTACATGAGATAGAGTCTTAGGCTTATGTGTCATGTTAAATGAAACTAATCCTGAAGAGGTAAACATTTAGAGGAAAAATACTTTCTGCAGAATGAGAAAATTTCAGGCAGAGTGCTGCAACAGTTAATGGGTAGGCAATTATTTTGATGATTTACAGCCTTTTGTTGAAAGACCATGGAACCAGTAATTGTTGCAATAAACATTTTTGCACATTTAATTTTTCTGCAAAAATATGTAACATGAAAATTACCCGTTTTGCAGTAATTTGCATATTTAAATATGCAAATCAGACACAACACATTTGGGGATTTGCGGATTTTCAGTAGCTAGATGTATGACCTGTGGAGAAGAATAGGGGAGCTGGAAGTTGCTCAAAAAAAAAATTGAATTGTTATCCTGGTGCGAGACTCATGATAACAGACAGACACTTCTTGTATGGACTTGTTGCTTAGTGAGTGACCCTTTTGATGTTGTTTGTGTCGTAATGGTTAGGTGAGAGTAATGAATTTGTGCTGAGACGAGACACTTGGTATTGAATTTTTGCAAACGGTGGCGCGGTGTCTCATACCAATAACGCTTCTCCCGGTGGCCCAATATATTCCTGTGCGCGCAGGGTTTGAGCTGTGTTATTGATGGTGTCAGAAACTAATTCAGTGTTACCTCTCTGCCATGGCTCTCCTGTTTGACTCCTGCTAGCATGCAGCTATGGAAATTTTCGTGTAGTGTTGTCCACTGAGAAATTGAGTGGTGCTGCATTAGGGATAGGGAAGTGTGGAAACATCAATACAACATGTTTTCGTATGGTGTGGTGCCGGCCTTTTCTTCTGAAGTACATCTTTGCTCCTGACTCTGAGTAGGCAGGGCATGTTGGGGGGCTCCAGAAGACAGCTTCTATCCCTGGAAATGATTTATGGAAGTCAGAACATACCCAACATTTAAGGAAAACAATTGGCAGTATTAAAATACTGTGTTTTATGGAAGTAGAAGGTTGTTTTAGTTCCTCTGGGAGGGGAAAAGAATTATTGCCTGGGTCCTTTAACGCAGTTTGAGAGCCACATAAATGTTTTCACAGTGACTTAGAACTGAATTAAAGCCAGAGCAAGAATGTTTTTGTACAGTAAGGGATACTCCATGCCAGAAAGTTGATTAATACTACATCTCTTCCCAAACATGATCTATGTAAAAACATGAGGTTTGCATTGGAATAGCTGGCTCGGGTTCACAATATTGGCAAGGTTCCCTTTTCTCCTTCTAAAAACAAAACTTCTCCCTTTCACTTCTATCTCCCCTCTTTTTTTGGATGATTTTATGAATGCACAGTCACTTGCTTTATGCAGTACAAGCTTTGCAACTTGCAGCACATGTGTTTGTGTATGGTCCATGCCTTCATCTCCCAGACACTGGCACACAGCAGAAGCGTTCAGTACTCTGCAGTCCATATTAAACCTCTCTGTTACCTCAACTATAAAGCGTATCAGGTGCAGGAATAATCTCCAGGAGGGCTTGGAAAACAAAGCTTTGGAGTCAATAGCTGACCGAACTCAGTTCAGTAATTCTGCTGCTTCCACAGTGAAAGCCTGATTATTGTACATAATATAAATTAGCTTCTGAAGGGATGGCTGGCTGTATCCTGTGAAATGTTTGTGTGCAAATTAATTTGTAGGAATACTTCTGAAAATTGCTGAAAACATATTATGTTTATCGCCCACTACAGTGTCAGTTCCTGTAGTAAATGCTTAGTTAATCTGTAGTAATTGAGCACATCTGTGTCTTTACTTGACCAAAAATTTTTTTAGACATGATTATAGCTGCACCTAATTCAGGCACAATTTGCACGGCTTGAATTAGTTTGTGTAGGGATTTTTTTATCACAGTTTCTAATGAGATACCCCAAAGTCCCTGTATGGGATCCTGGGTGAATATTGGTGCCTGGGGTCTAGTTCCCCTGATGCAGAGAGCACTGTGATACATCCGTGGAGATCACGCCTGCCATAAGGTTCTGCTCTGCTGCCATAAATTATATCAGTGGTTTAAAAACCCCCAGTGCTCGTGAGTTTTGAATATAGTGGTTCAGTTTCTTCACATTTGATCATCACTGCTAACCAAAAGACCCACAAGTATTTCATTGTGGGACTCTTACTGTTTCAGTTTAATAATAATAATAGCTTTGGAGGACACAGCATTTTGAGAATAAGCATTCAGATGGCTACGAGTGTAATGATACCCATTTATTCTATTTGGAGTGTCTGATCACTAGTAATTTACTTACACTTTTAAGTATTTGTTAATAGCACTTCTTACCTTTAACTAAAAGCTGTTCTGGAAATACAGTGTTGGTTAAGGTGGCATAAAATAATCATAATTCAAGACTACATATCATATCTGCTTCAGGAATGCAAGCTTCATCACTAGTGTTGGTTGGAGTTGGTATTTTGTCTTTCTATCATTTGATGAAATTATTGCTTCAAGGGTGAAACCTTCACTGACTACTCTTTAGCTGGGAACAGAACATTGGATATTGGCGTGTCAGACTTGCCTCTAATGTGTGAGATTGTCCTGGAACACATCTGTCTGGGGTTAGTAAAGCACAATGTGCACCTTCCCTGATTTTCTGAGTGCCTCAGAAATATTTAAGAGTTAGCAGACATGAAAGAGAATGCAATTTGCTGAATAAGAAGACACAAAAGAAATAATAATAATTTCATTGTTTAATCAGATTTGGTAATACTTAATGCAGAGTGTTTGGGGGTTATTGTTTTCTTTCTTTTGAGAAATGGTTGTTGCTGGCTTATTATTTGTTACTCTTCAACAACAAATTTTTTTGAGGGGATTTTTGGTCTTTTTTTGGTTGATACGTTTTTTCTTTGAACTGTCTTACTAACTGTTGGGGCCAGAGTTTAATCCTCCATTGTACTAAATAATTTATTTATTGTCTAAATAACTTACTTCAACATTTTTAGTGAGATGGGAGGAAAATCTTAGTCCCAGGGATTTTTTTTCCTCCTTAAATGCTTGGCTTCTGCTATAATTTTTTAATTAATGAAGTTAACATTTGATAGTTGTTCATATAGTATGTTTGTGAACTTTTTAGAACTTACTACTGCAGAAAGGTTTTATAGCTGGATATAAAGTAGCTGGATATAAGAGTAATCTAGGTGTTGGCAGAAACAAACACTGATTTTTATAGAAACTGATACCATCTACTGTTTAATGAGAGACAGCATGGAAAAACTGTTTTGCATCTACATCTCCCTTTGTTGTGTTTTCAGACTTAAGCTTTTTGAGCTTTTCCTGTGAGACTGAACATTTTTTTCCTCCTATTTCTCTCTTCCCCCTTTCAAGAATCTTACAAATTAAGACAAAAGATAATTACTCAGAGGGTAAAACTGGCAGGGTTCCCACGACACTTAAATTTAATGAGCTGTTGCATATAAAATACACCTTGTGTCATGTTTGCTTTTTTTTTTTTTTTTTTTTTTTTGGATGAACCAGAGAAGTGCACAATTTGGCTTTTTGGCTGTGTTTTATGTTTTAGTAATCTTTGGTTTTTAAAGTGGCAACAGAACGTGAATCTCTGACTTGAATGTTTCTGTAGGAGCAGATCAGTATATACAGTTTGTTCCCTTCAAAGAAAGGTATCACTCTAAATGATAAAATACATATTAACAAAGCTGCCATTGGTTGTTTATGCTTTGTCTTAGTAAAAATAAATAATCGTGCTTTGTGCATCTCTAGCACCTTCCATGTGATGTGAGAATTCCTTACGAAGGAGGATGAATGTATTTTCATGAACTTCCTGAGAGGAGTTGGCAGTTATTATCAGTTCCATCACTGGGAATGAGACACGAAAGGTTACGTGATTTTCGCTGAAATCACTGAGAAATCCTTGGCTGGCTGGGGCAGCACCTGTTGCTCCTGAGCTCAGGAGTGAAAGAACCATGGGGAAATTCGTGGTGACTTCACTGCTGACAGCTTTTCTCTTATTCTTTCTCCATTTACGCAAGTCGGAAGGAAGAGAGGAGGAAAAGCAATTGGCAGTTTTTCTTTTTTACGTAGTCTACTTCAACAGTTACGACTGACTGAATATGATAAGTGACCTGAAAATCAGATTTGTCAGTAGTTTACTGGGGTTCCGGCTGTTGAAGGTGCTGCGGGAAGCTGGATTACTGTTTGAGAGTGTTTGCAGGTAGGGTTTAATCAAAAGCAGCTTAGCTGCCCCTCTTCTGTCCAGCAGGATTGTTGGGTTTTTATTACTACTCTTACTGCTGCTCCTGCTGTAATACTGTAGGACATCTTGTAGGGACTGCTAAGCTTCACAACTTAGATAAGAAGGTATGTGTTGTAGGAATATCACCTTTAGAGACAAAAGAAGGCCTTCATTTCACAAGAAAACAGTAACTTTCATGCATTTAGTTACTATTCCCAAACAGATGGTGTATGTTGTGTGTAATAAATAACATTTACACATAGTTGTGCTATTAAGTATTTATGAAGTTTCTTGTTTGCATCCTTTCCTAAACCATGTAAAAAAAAAATGGGTAGAAAGCAAGAGTAAAAGACAGGAGGGCGCTTGCCATTGTGGATGTTGGATCATAAGCCTTGTGGACCTCTGTCAAGTTCTCCACTGAAGAGGGGGCATCACTGACATGAGTTCAGCACATTTTTGATTAACAAGCAGAGAAATGGGATGCGATTTTTTGTTTGTTTGTTTTAGCTTCAGCTTTTCATGTTCCCTGACAACAGAAGAGCAGTGACTATTCTTAAACAAATTCAGCGGAGAGACAGGAACAAAACTTGCTTCTGTATATTTGTACAATATTTATTGTACAAAAAATAAAGGTTTCTGTTCCACGCTTTCTTATCCCTTTGCTTCATTAAAAGGCTACAGTCCTCTGCATAGGTCTCAGTGTTACTTCATGTCACATGTTCCTAAATGGTTTTAGTATTTTCCTTTCTCTGCAGAAGTACCTTTTTCTATTTGCAGCTTTCCTGCTATAGGCAAACTGCTGTCAGTTTGATTCAGCAGTTTGGGTATTGATGAAAACAAAACAGGCTTTTTCATGGAACGTTTCCTTTCTGCTACTTTGGTATGAAAATAAAACGTTTTTCTGTTTAGGTTATGTTTAGAATTCCCTCGCTGCAAGAGCAAAGAAAGATAATTAAAACTGTCATAAATAAAAATCAAACTCATAATTCTAAATTTAGGTCAGTAAAAACAGTAATGTCCCTTGTATGTTTTAATTTGGATATTGAAGATAATGTGTGCTAACAAGAAGAGGAAATACTTTAGTAAATCTGTTCATTTAAAGAAATATGCAAAATAGTGCTTCTATTTCTATATTGATTTAACTTTAGATGTAAGAAGGGATTCACTAAATATCCAAGACTGAGAGCAGAGAAAATTGTGATCTTTTGAATGAAGTGTTTAATCTTGCATACTTTTTCTTTTCTTTTTTTTTTTCCTTAATAACCTGATTTTCTCTCTTCTCAGTTTTCAATGGGTCCAGCAAATCATCGAAGGAGAAAGAACCTGCTCAGAAACACAAAAGCAAAGAGGCCACCCCAGGGAAGGAGAGGAACAGCGAACATAAGGCTGAGAGTCGAAAAGACCAGGCTGCTGCTAATCACCATCCTGCTACAAACACTGGCTCCTCTACGAAAGGGCTCACGGCTAACAACCACCACACTCTTCATAGATCGGCTCAGGACTTAAGGAAACAGGTAATGAGTTGTGCTCTACTGTGGACACACAGGAAACACCGGCTTTTAACGTTCTAAGCTTGTTTTTTCACTGCTTGGTGTAGATCGAATGTGGCAAACCTCAAAAGCGTGCTCTGGAGCCAGCAGGGAGTTAATTTTCAGTGATAGAAAAAAAGAAAAAAAAATAAAAGTGTGTATATACATGGGAAGTCAGAATGATAAAGCTTTTAAAATTATTATATCGCTATGGATAAACATGTCTTTTTATTATCTGGTATATTCATATGAAAGAGTAAAGTTCATATTGCTGCTTATGAAACCTTTCTGACAGGCACTCCGTGGTGACAGTGCCAAGGCTGACAGCACATGGAAGAAGGAGCTGGTCTGTGTGGCTTATCTCAGAAGCTCATTGGTGCTGTGGAGAACCTGACACTGCACTCACGTGCCTTGGTTTGCACATGGGTAGCACAAACCTCGGAGTTTGGGAAAAATGTTTTGTCTGATGCATAAAGACGATGCTCCAAAAATAATGCCTCCTTCACAGTGGAGGTGGTGGGAGAAGTTTTTATGGAGTTCCACATACTTAGTTGAAAGCTAGCAAAAAAAATCAGCAAGAGATTTGTTTCAACCTAACTTGAGTTCGGGTGTGAAAGTTTAGCAGACCAATCTTTCAGTGCTTGTGACTGTCCTTAATCAGGCTGGGGCTGGGTTAGCAGAGTACCTGCACCAGGGCAATGCAGTACAGAAAAGCTTGCTGCACTCAAGCCTTTTGGGGGCCTAGGGGCTATTTTGTGGGGGTGGGGCATGGGGAAGGATCTTCATTTGGTTGTTTTGGGTTTGGTTGTTTTTTTTTTTTTTTGGTTTTGGGGTTTTTTTTTTGGTTTCTTGGTTGTTTTGCAGTGATTAATTCTCAACAGCCTAATTAGAGACATCTAATTAGGGAGCTTGCTGATATCTAAAAGTTTTTATTCTAAGTAGGCTGATCTGTCTTCAGTGGAGCTGGAATTGCCATCTTATAGGAGGCTGTCAAGGCCTTGAAATGACTTCTGAGTCACAGGCTTCAAAATTAAAAATGGCAGAAAGAAAAGCAGTGATTCTGTTGCTGAGGAAGTCTTTAATGCTGTGTGTTTCAGTGGTGGTTTAAGTTCTCCTGAGATGCCTCAACCAGATTTGTATTACCTTCTGAATTAAATTTGAGATCCTGAAGACTATTTTCAGTTTATTTGTCTGTACCTCTGTAAGACTTCAGTTCTTTATTCCACCCTGGCAATTTGCCCTTATCTAGGCATCAGTGTAAATGTCTGTCTTCCTTTGCATCCTTCTGGATTTCTTTTTTGTGATTAACAGCATCCTGTGGTCCTTGTTGTGACATGCTCTGTCATGAGCTCATTGTGTTGAGCAAGTTTCCCAAAATGTAAGGATGCACTTCTTAGTTCTTTTAACCTACTGGAAAACTTGTGTGAAATGCTTTAAAGTTGTATCATCAGAGTTGGGTTGGTTAAAACTTTTGTGAAAGTTTCCAAAGCTGCCACTTTGGAAGGTAGTTCTGAAAGGAAATGTAGAGCAGTTTTGTCCACAACCCAAGTGGTTTGGCTTCATAGAGTATTAAATGTTTTTAACTGTGCAACACACAATGGAGAAAAGTTTAAAGCGATGCAGTGCAACCAGCAGTCACACCACGTGGACACCTCACCAAGGGTGGTCCCCAGGCTTCAGAAAATAAGGGGGGGGGTTAAGTCAAGATGGATGATGTGTTTTTTCTTTCTTTTATTTATTTTTTTTTTTTAAACTTCCTAAAAGTTGGTTAGGCATCTAAATGTTTCTTCTGCAAACCACAGTAGCATAAGTACTTTCTTACAATTTTAATAAAGATGTGACTTAAGTAATTAAAGGTGGTGGATTATATGTTTTCCCTGACAGAAACCCTTAGCTTTGTACAAAACCCTAGACTTATGGGACATAGCTAAATTTCCTGCTGTTGTCCTGAGTCTTTGACTTTTTCATTTTTGTTCCAAAAAGAGATTTTTTTCCACAGGGTACTAGCCACATGTTCTTTCTCCTTCCACTATATTTTTGCTCTTTGGTCACTGCATTTTCATGATTTGTGTGTGTTTTTGTTTTGTTAAGTCTTACAGAAAATAAAGGCAGAACACTAGAAATTACCAGAAATTTCCTTTTTTTTTCCCTTTCTCTCTTTCTGTTTTTCTGTCTTTCTTCTTCTGGTGTGCCCTTGCACTTGTACCAGGTTCCTTATCTCTTTTGCTTTCTCCTTTGCCATTTTCCAAAGCTTTGCTACTTTAAAGGGTTGTGAGCAATGGAAATGTAGTTAAATGGGGCCCTCTCTTGGCCTGATGTGGTAATGTATGTCTGCACAACTCTTACCAGCACAGAACTGTTTTTATGAATGAGTTCAAGATCAGTTGCATAACTTGGATTTGTTTGGGACCAAAACTGTTGTCAGTGTCACTAGTGCTGCTCTTACCATTGTGGTTGCTCTCTAGCAGGTTGTTTATTTTTTGGTTATGCTTTTGGAGGCTGAAACCTAGGTGCTATGCAGAGGTGTGTATGTAGACCAGTTCAAATCTAACAAACCAATTGCTGCAAGACTGTGCTGGTCCTTTTTTTTTTTTTTTTTTTTTTTTTTTTTTAAAAAAAAAGACAACAACATTTACTATCATACCATGTTTTACTGCAGGGCAAGTGCTCAGTAAAGAAGGAAAAAGAGTGATTTGAAGACAAATATATGTCAGCAAAACTGGGAACATTGCTGAAAAACAAAGATAAGATAATTCGTATTCCTAGTTTCTTGGCTCAAGACTTTGGATCATGTAAGGCTAATGTCAATCACTGTATTCCTACTAGGTGACACACCTAGTGGATGATTGAAAGGCTGTGGATGTTGTCCCCCTGGAATTCAGTAGGGTCTTTGACACTGCCTCCCACAATTCTCTTGGAGAAACAGGCTGCTCATGGCTTGGATGGGTGCAGTGTTTGCTGGGTTAAAAACTGGTTATATAACTGGGCCCAGAGAGTGGTGGTGAATGGTGTGACATCCAGTTCCCCAGACATGCTGTTCACCAGGGCTCAGTGTTGGGGCCAGCCCTATTTAATGTCTTCAATAATGACCTGGACAAGGGGATTGAGGACACCCTCAGTCAGTTCACAGATGACACCAAATTGGGCAGGACCGTTGATCTGCTGAGGGTAGAAAGGTTCTACAGAGGAATCTGGAGAGGCAGGAAAGCTGC